>JACEFO010000375.1:0-1200000 GCA_015342445.1 Digitaria exilis
CGGACATCACGCAGCCCCGCGCACGCTCGTGGGCAACGCCTTTCGACAAGGCTTCTACTGGCCCACTGCCATGGCGGACGCCACGGAAGTGGTACGAACCTGCGAAGGGTGCCAGTTCTACGCACGCAAGACGCACCTACCCGCTCAGGCGCTGCAAACCATCCCCATCACATGGCCTTTTGCCGTATCGGGCCTCGACCTCGTCAGGCCAATGGCAAAGGCGCCCGGGGGCTTCACGCACCTACTGGTGGCGGTCGACAAGTTCTCCAAGTGGATCGAAGCTCGACCCATCAGTAGAATCAAGTCCGAGCAGGCAGTGCTTTTCTTCACCGACATAATCCATCGGTTCGGGGTTCCCTACTCCATCATCACCGACAAGGGCACTCAATTCACGGGAAAGAAGTTCTTAAAGTTCTGCGACGATTTCCACATCCGAGTGGATTGGTCGGCAGTGGCCCACCCACAAACAAACGGTCAAGTAGAACGTGCCAATGGCATGATTCTACAAGGCCTAAAGCCCAGAATTCACAACAAGGTTAAGAAGTTTGGGCACAAGTGGGTACAAGAGCTACCATCGGTGATCTGGAGTCTGAGAACGACCCCAAGCAGAGCGACAGGGTTCTCCCCGTACTTCCTCGTCTATGGAGCAGAGGCCATCCTCCCCACGGATTTGGAATACGGGTCCCCTAGGCTCCGAGCGTACCAAGAGCAGCGAAACTGCCAGGCTCGAGAGGACTCGCTCGACTAGGTCGACGAAGCTCGAGACGTGGCTTTACTCCACTCGGCAAGGTACCAGCAAAGCCTGCGTCGACAGCAGGCTCGAAGGGTCCGGCATCGAGATCTCTGCAAAGGAGACCTCGTGCTTAGGCTCCGACAGGACAACCGAGGGCGGCACAAGCTCTCACCCCGATGGGAGGGGCCATACATCGTCGCCGAAGTCCTCAAGCCTGGAACATACAAGCTAGCTGACGAGGACGGGCAGATCCTCACGAACGCCTGGAACATCCAACAGCTACGTCGTTTCTATCCCTAGAGTGGCCCCGTGGCCCTCGAAATCTTTGTACATACTCTAGATTTGTACAAGTCTTTTGAATCAAGTGTCGATGTTTTTACCCCCACAGTTTGGAAGAAAATAAAACGAACTTTTATTCCTTTCGGGCTTCGAGGAAGGTTTGGCTCTACCCTCGGTAGAGCCATCCCTCCCTCGGGGGCTACATGGGGGCTAACCCTCGAAAAAATCGTCGCTTTTCAAAAAATCCTTTGCGAAACCCCGAAGGAAACACACTAGGCGTGAAACGGACAAGGGCAGGGTCGCCTGAGCCGAGTGTTCACTTACGCCTCGAGGCTACGGCAACACCTCACTTCCCTCCGCCTAAGTCATTCACGTACGAACGAACCTAGTGACGTTTTCCTCTCGAGGCACGAGCATCGGACACAATGCACGTCGCAAAGACATCGCATAAAAATAACATCGTGTTCCAAGCAAAATAAATGATGTTTAATGAGCAATTTAGTCTTACATAAAAAGTCTAAATCTCTAAACTACTTTTTACATTCGGGCTCGATGGCCCGAGACTTTCAGGGATCGCCCCCGCCGCCAAGGTCGTCCCAGCCGCCGCCATCCTCGCCTGGGAAGAGGACGCCCTCGAAGTGGCCAGCGAGCACTCGCGCCGTTCCGTCGGCAGCAGCATCGGCTTCCTCCATCGCCGCCACCGCCTCCTCGTCGTTAAGTTCGTCGGCGACGACGTACCCAGCTGCGAGCTTCGAGAGGTCCGCTTGGTAGTGGGTCGTGACCACTCCAAGCGCCTTCCGAACTCCAAGCAGAAGGGCCTCCTTCACGCGCGATGTGAAGTGGCCCCCAAGCGCTCGAAGGCGACTGGCGAGGGAGCTCCCGGACTGTACGTCGGCGCCAGCGATCTCGTTGCAGGCCGCCGAGGCTGCCTGCACCAGCTCATCGAGCTCGCGCTGGGTCGCCGACTGTGCCACCAGCACGGCCTCCTTCGACTCGGTCTCGGCCTGAAGCGCCTGCTTCAACACTGCACCAACAAAGTCAGTCAGAAACGAAAAAGCAACAAAGCAAAAGGGTCAGAGCTTGAGCCAAATCGGCTTACCCTCGACTTGTCCCTGAGCAGCCTCGAGAGCTATCTCCGCCTCTCGAGCTTGCCGCTCCGCCTCTCGAGCCTGCCGCTCCGCCCCAGCCCGAGCCGCTTGCTCCAGCTCGAGCTGGTCTCGAGCCTCGACCACGAGACGCCGCGCCGCGCGCAGCCCGCTCGTTGTCCAGCCAGGCGCTGCTGTTCGCGAGCTGCTCGCGCAGGGCGCTGACCGAGCCATCGAGGCGGGCGATGACTTCGCCCTTTTCCCGACACTCGGCGACAACCCGGTCCCGAGCACCTCGGAGGTCGTCCAGCTGGTGGTCTCGAGCCTCGAGCGCCCCCGACAAGCGACGGAGCTCGAGCAACAACGCCGCGATCTGGTCGTTCTTCGCGAACGCCTGATTGCGGAGTTCCTGCGAAAGACGAGCTAAGCCTCTTTTGAAGAACAGAGTACGGCGAAAACACTAGCTGCACCGAAACGCACCTGATGGACCTTCCCGGCCTCATCGTGAAGGCGGAGGATGTCTCGCAGCGCCCTGCGAACGTCCTGGCCGTGCGACGATTGAACCTCCCAAAAGCACTCTTCTGCCACGGCCTCCCTAGCGAACTGCTCAGGAAGCTCGCGGCGGGATTGCCACATTTCGGCGGTCCCACGGGCATGCGCCCCGTAGGACCAGGCCGGCGCTGGCCCCGACGGTGCCACGATGAGAGTCGACGGCGCGGCCCCGCCACTCTCGTGCCCCTGCGTCACGGGGGCTCCCACCCCCAGAGCCTCTGCCAGCTCCTTCAGATGGGGAAACCCGCCGCCATGGGTTCGTCCCTCTCCCCAATCATGCGGGGGGGGGGGGCACCGCGGCGTCCGCCTCCACGGGCGCCGCAGACGGTTCCTCGACGCGAAGAACCTCCCCAGGCGCGGGGGTGGCCTCCTCGGACCGAGCAACCTCGGCCCGGGGCTCGACAGCGGCCTCGAGGAGTTGAGGCGGCCTCGGCTCCTCGAGGACCCGGGGCGCCTCCTCGTGCGGCTGTTGCTCGACCTACAGCTCCGCCTGAGTGTCGAAGAAGGTGACGAAGTCCTGCACCACCTCGTTCGTCGGGCCCAGGAGCTGCGAGGACGGGTGAGGCGACGAGCTTGGCCCGATCTTGAGGGCCTTGGTCGGGGGAGCTTAGCACGCTCCGCCCCCCAGATCGACTGAAAAAATCTCGGTCAGAGACGAAGACGAAACATCAACGACAAGCAAGCAACGAAGAAGACTTACCGCACGATGGGGAGCTTCCGTTTCAGCCTCAAGGTTGAGACGGGAGCCACCCCCGGGACCTCGCCTCCCGTGGTTCCGCCGGCCTCCCCTTGAGGAGCCATCCTCGAGGCCTCGCCTCTCGCGGAGGCGTCGGCCTCCCCTTGAGGGGTCACCCTCGAGGCCTCCTCGCCCCCCGTAGAGGCGACGGACTCTACTTGGGGGACGTCCACTTCTGGCCCATGGGCTGGGGCCTCCTCGACGGCGCTCGGCCGCTCGGGTGCCTCGCCTCGATCCTGAGGTTCCTCGAGGGCAGCCGGCGCTACCCCCGACGGGCCCTCAGAGGCAGGCGCCACGGTCGACGGAGGAGCCTCGCCTCGACCCTGGGTTTCCTCGAGAACAGCCGTTGCTGCCCCCGACGGACACCCAGCAGTGGGCACCACGATCGACGGCGGTGTCCCGAGGTCGACGATCTCTCCGCCGCTGCCCCCAGATGCTGCGGCCGGGGCGGCCCCACCGGGGGAACCCGCGAAGTGACGGGAAGCTCGAAAGGAGATGGACTCCTCGCCCCGCCATCTTCCTCAGACGCATCAGGATCAGGGGAAGACTCCGGCGTCGAGAGCGGTGGGAGCCCCTGCTCCGCCCGCTCGCGATTCTCCGCCTCGTGCTTCTTCCTCTTCCGATCCTTCCGCCTCCGCCGCGCCTCTCTCCGATCCTTGTCCTCTTTCGCCTTCTCGGCAAGGGCACGGTTAACCGCCTTGTCCTCGGGGACCGAGGGCTTGGAGTACTGGCTGCGGGATACGCCCTTCGAAGCACCATTCGCAAGGTCAGAAACACGAAAACGAAACAAAAAAGCAAAAACGAGGGACGAAAGTCACTCACGAGGCTCAGGTAGCCATCCTCGGGCCGCATCGGCACCGCCCACGGGTCGTCCGGCAGCTTGTCGACGGCGCGCCGCGCCCGTTGAACGGCGGTGGCGACAGGCAATGGCTCCGCTGCCATCACCATGCCGGTGACGTCGGCGCCGGGGGTCATATTGTACAGCGGGAGCCTCCGCTGCATGAGGGGAAGCACCCGCCGCCGGTGGAAGTTGGCGATGACCCCACAAGCGGTGAGGCCGTGCCTCGAAAGGCGCTGGAGTGCCTCGATCAACGGAGCGAGCTTTTCCTTCTACTCCGGTGGTGACACCCCGAAGGACCAGTAGTCCTGCTTCTTCGTCAGCAGCTTGCCGGTATAGGGCGGCAGACGTCCTCCGTCGTTACGGAGATAAAACCACCCCTTGTCCCAATCTTGGTTGTTGGAAACCATGGAACAAGGGATGTAAAGATCCTTGCGGCTCCTCCGGACTTGGAGCACAAGGCCACCAGCGCGAGCAGGGCGACGGACCCCCTTGGAGACGGCCTCCGTGAAGAGCTCGCCGGAGAAAAGGTGGCGCCAAAGGTCCCAGTGGGCCTCGATGCCCAGGTAACCCTCGCAGACGGCAACGAACACTACCGCCTGCGAGATCGCATTGGGCGAGAAATTGTGCAGCTCCACCTTGTAGTGGAAGCACAACGCTCGCATAAATCTTCCCACCGGAACGCCGAAGCCCCTCTCGTGGAAACGAACGAGGCTGACGACGTAGCCCGCCGGCGGATCGGGCTCCGTAGCGGCCCCCGGCGAAATCCAAACTTGCGGTTCGCCGTTAACGTTGGGCGGCAGCACCCCAACCTCCACGAGACTCTCTAGGCAGGTCTTGGTGGCATTGGATGGCTTCCACGGCGCGGGGTCGACGGACTGAGCCATGGCGGTGAGGAGGAGCTCGGACGAAGGAAGAAGATGAAGGCAAAGGCTAGGGCAAAAGGCTGAAGGCGAGGGCTAGAATGCTAAGGGAAGCGTACCCTTGGCATGGGCGCTGCCGTGCTATTTATACTCCTCCCATGGAGCAAAGCACGGCAGCACTCCGGCCATGACACGACAGCCCCCTAGGCTGACAGCTAGGCCCGCCCCGGGAGACGTAACGGCGCGGGCCGCGTCAACCGCACAATCGATTGATTGCGCCGTAATTCTCGAGGAGTCTGGCGCGGCGGACGTGCGGTCGTGTCAAACTGCGCCCGCACGCCTCGCCTAAAAAGGCGCGTCCACTTCTCCCACGAAACCACGAAACCACGAGATTTTTGTTGACGGTTATCATGACCTACGCAGAACAAGGACGGGCGCATTCAAGACGCCTACCCTCGAAGGGAAGGCCTCGAAGCTCGAAGGCTCGAGGATGCCCCTTCGAGGGACAGAGGTCTCGAAAGCCTCGTTACCCCGCGCGGAGCGGAACCCATGGAATCAACGCTCGAGGCTTCCTCCTCGAAGTGAAGAAGCCATCGTGCTACTGATCAGGGGTTCGAACCTTGGGCCTACGAAGGGTTTCGACAGGGGCCTCAGATCAACCAAGTCAGGGATAATCGACGGTACCCTCGAAGCTCGAACGCTCGAGGAAACCAACCGATTATGTTCGAGGCCAGGCAAAGTGCCTAGATAGAGGGACCCCTCGAGGGGGAGCATCGAGCCCTCGACCTCTATCGAATGAGGTCGAGTCCCGTCTAGCATACTTTTGCGAAAAGCTTCTACGGGCGTGTCCTATGACCACGAGCCTACCCTCATCGAACGGGGCATGGACGTCTGCTCGAACCACCCGTTATCAGCTCAACAGGCATCCATGGCTCGATCCCATCGAGGGAAGCACGGATCGCCTCCTCCTCAGACCCCTCGAACAGGGAGCACGAGGCATGAAAAAAGCTCGAAATCTCCCCTACCTCAGGCATAGCGGACGAATCCACACCTGGGGAAGCAGCGAATGCTTTTCACATCAAGTTGAGACCTTGGGAGAATGTCAACCACTCTCTCAAGGCCTCGGGGGCTACACCCGCGGGTGCGCTAGCGCGCCCCCACGGATTCCCAGAACTCGCGAAGAGACAAAGGCCTCGGAAGCCTCGACTAGCACCAGCCTCCGCAGAATTGAATCTCATTCCTGCGGAGGCTCGGGGGCTACTGTCGGGTACCTCCAAAAGGGGGTACCCCAACTTGGGCCTAAAGTGACTCGGCGAAAAGGCCCACAACGATATTGGTCTGGCACCACGGCCCAGCAAGGCCCACCAACGCGACAACTCTCCCAGCTCGAGGGGGACGACCACCCTCGAGCGAGGATTTCCGTCTCGTTCGAGGCTCAGCGGCCTCAAGGGAGACTTCCACCCTCGAGCGGACGATCTCCGTCTCGTTCGAGGTTCGGCAGGCTCGAGCCTATAGACCGAGCTCGAGTCAGCCACACCGGAAACAGCGCCCGAGACTCTGCAACCCGACAATCCAAGCCATGATGACGCACCTCTGCAGTCAAAAAGCAGGAGATCACTGCGCTACGCAACCACCTACGCCTCGGAGAAGACCCCGGTCAAATCCACCCGCAACAGTGGACTCTGAGCGCCATGCTGCACGGCTAGACCTAACCCTGCCAGCAGCACTATGTCAACCACTCTTTTGACTTTACCCCCCTCGGACGCGCTGCCACCCTCGAAGGCAACCTCGAAGGAAGCCGCGGAGGCTCGACCTGGACGCCGTACGCAAGTTGCCACCCTCGACGCCGCGAGCCGTCACCAGAAGGAAGGACACTACGTCAGCCACTGCCATGTCGTCAGCAAAGTTGGAAGGCGCGAATCCCGCTCGCGCAGTGCGCGGCATGGACGAACAGTGCACTCAGCGACAAACACATGTACTCGCACCCTGCCCCCTTGGTCTATAAAAGGGGAGGGAAAACCCATGCAAAGGGCAAGCGACAGATTGACTCACACACACACGCACCGCATAGCCTGGGACTTAGGAGCTCATCTCCTTCTCCCATCTTGCTTGTAAACCCCTACTGCGAGCAACACGTAAACCGGTGCATCGCACCACTGCTGGACGTATGGCCCTGTGGCCGGAACCAGGATAAATCCCCGTCTCTCACTCTCGCCATCAGGGAAACGAGTGGTTTAGCACCGCGATTACTTGTGGGTGCCGGTGCGACCAAATCAGGCACCGACAGATTGTTTGAGAGAAGAGATCTGAGGATTGGTGTTGACTTTGAGTGAAGAGAAGCATTTGTTCATCTCAAGAAGCACTTGAAGCATCCTTGGCTTATGATTCACGTTTTATTACTCTTGGAGCTTGCTCCTAGACGATTAAAAGTCACCAAGTGCAGCACCTAGCTTGTGCGAGCGCCTTGGAAGTTTGCATCACCCGTTTATTATGTGGATCCATCTAGCAAGTGACTCAATCTTGATCTTTATGGTCGGTTGAGGGAGGAAACGAGTTGAAAGAGACAATTATCATATAATATGCATGCTTTGAATTTTAATGCTACGAGCAACATACAATATGCACATATCCATCTTCACACATTGGTTGTACAACAAGTTCAAAGGCCGTGGAGTGATTGTCAAGGCCAAACTAACATGGTGAGTTCGGCCAGTTTCTACGGAACACTACATAATAATAATTCTAGTAATATTCGACAAGGTGTTTCATCTATTTGTTCATCGACTGCAAAACATCAATATATGATTACATCACAAAGTTTGCCGGTGAACGAGAAGATTGGCCATACTAATTCTAGGTATCCGGTCAGTTATTCTCAAACATCACGTGCTACAAATCTTTATAATATTCAGCAAGGCGAAGGTGAATTGGTTTGTGAATACACAACTCAATTAAAAAAAATTAAAAATCAGTGCTCTAATTTGTCAATTTCTATTATAGACCTTGCTGGTGTATTTCTGAAAGGTTTAAAATTCTCTATCAGAAGTAGAATAGAGGGTTGTGTTTATTAATGAATTTCTGAAGTCCAAGTAAGTGCTTTGTTTGTATCAAGCCGAGTGAGGAAAGAAAAGGAGAATAATTCTGATTTGAGCAAGAGTTCGGTTATTATAACAACCGAATGGTTTGAATCTGTTATACCAAGCATGTCGATGAATAAGGGAATTGGTCACACTAGTTTTAGTTATTCGATCGGTTATTCTCAGCTCTCACAACAGTTTACAATGGTTGCATCCATAAATTCAGCATTTCACACATAGGCTTCTAATCATAATTTGGCTTCAAAGGTTTTGAATAACTATAGCCAAATTAATGAAATTTCAGCAAGCATGAATTTAATTCCATGTGCACAGAATAATGTAGTAAATGCAAAATCTAGATATTCGGTTCTTGAGACAAAAAATCCGATTTTGTAGATAAAAAGGTTGAAGTGGATGATCTTCCTAAGGAGTTTCGCCGAGAGTATGTGGAATTCATGAAGATTAATATGGAGAAATATTGTCGTAAAAATCTTCCTCATCTCAAGATTGAAGAAACCATGAAGTTTACTGCTACACTATAGAAAAATAAAGATGTGGATGTGGGCTGTCATCGAGTGAAGAAATATGACACCATCTACATCAAGATTCTATGCCTCTCCAAAATCCTTGACAAGGTATGCTGCACAAGTAACTTATTTAATTCGCAATATGATGATATAGTTTCAATTGATACATCTTTTAGAAAAAATATGATAAACAATTCCGAGAGATCGATTAAGGAGAATAATTTACTTGTTAAAAGTAGCACAATTTCAAAATGTGTCAGCCCATGTATTGTAAAGGTTAGGAAGACCGATAACAACAATGTATTGGCATTTAGATTTTCTCCATCATCATTGCCAAAGTTTTTCTCTACATGTTGTGGTCATTCTGGGTTGAAGAAAAAAAAAACAAAACAAAAAGCATTATGAAAGCCGATGCTGATTTGGCAATTAATTCTAAAGCATCGGCTATGAGAAGTTCAAAGAAAGGTATAGCCGAATGGGTCGATGGTAAATCTGAACCGTTCATTTGCTTGGACTTAAAATCTTCTCCACAAAAGCATCATGTAGAGAAAAAGTACACTTTTGATTTAACTTTATGTGATGATATATTGGTAGAGAATAATTTTATTAAGTTATGTGATCACAAAGTTATTCCATCACTTCTTGAATTAGAACAACGAAAATATTGCAAATGTCATAATTCTTCTGATCATAATGCAAGTGATTGTAATATGTTTCGCCAATTCATACAATCGGCCATCAACATTGGACGATTGAAATTTTCTCAAACACAAGAGGATGACCAGTTGGCTACAATTGATTTTGATGGCAAAGGATCAACAAATCGGTTAAAGGTAGCCGATTAAACTAGAGATCCAATTTTAATTGCCAAAGAGAAAGATTCAAAACTCCGAGGTGATGAGAAGGACATCATCCATGAATTAAAAGTTCAGGTAACCATTGAGGACGATGAAAATATTAAAATCACAGAGGTTGCTGGAGGCAAATGAATTTTCTCCATCGGATGAAGAGCCTCTTACTCCAGCTGTGCTGGAAAAGGGGGCCTGACCGACTGTAAGGTTAAACCTCCTGTGACCAACATGTATCTAAATCTCGTGGTACCTTCCGCTTCGGGCGGTCTGACTCTGTATAACAGGTGGTCTGACTCCCTGTAACAGGTGGTCTGACCCATGTATAGGCGGTCTAACCTCCTGTCGCCCAGCAACAATTCGATCCTTTCACGATCCGTGCGATCTAGCGCTCTCGTGTGTTGACATAAAAAGCGTCAACAACCTTTAAACGTTTGACCTTTGGCTCATCATCACCTGTGATAATAGTATCATCCACATAGATTGCTAGAACTGTGATTCAGCGTCCTGTGTGCTGGTAGAATACAATATGATCCTCATTGCACTGCTTATCCCACATTTTTTTCATTTTTATTAGTAAACTAGCATCGTGCGGTGCGTCGCTATGGAAAAAAAAAGAAAATTATAATATAAAAACAGACAACGCTAACAAGATAATAACACTGCAAAGCGCAATTTTCATACACATATGTTTAACCTTAAACCTTATTATTACACAAAGTACATGGTAGATGTTTATCCCGTTGACGGCAGCGGCGTGGGCAGCGCGGCCTCTGGGATTGCTCGAACTTGCCGCCGCAGTCTTTAGAAGATTAATTTGGTGAATTAACGATACATATTCCTGCTAGCACTGATCGATTAAAAAATGTGATATCTGCATGCAGCTTCCAAACATCCTTGAGTTCACCTTTGGCGTTGTCCAGATGATGCTCTACATGCTCTACATGAACAAGACGTCATCCCCGAGGGTAAGGCGGCCGGGAGGCGGCCGGCAGCTAGCAGGAGAGGAGCACGTCGTCAACCTGCACACCCTGTCACCGAGATGGCCGTGCCCAGGACCTGCAAGGCCGAGGCCATGAGCCACCAGAGCCCAGTTGTCAGTAACATTGTCTAGACGCGCACATGCATGGTGCATGCGTTCCGTCGTCAAATGCAAGCAAACAAGCCGCTAAGGGCGTGTTTGGTTGCCTGGACCAGGCCGAACCAGGCCCGTCGGGTGCAGGCCCATTATGTTTGGTGGCCTGCACGCCCCCCCTAGCCTGGCTCCCCGCGTGCAAAACCCTAGCCGCGGCCAGGCTCTGGGGAAACGCGGGATTCCTCCATTTCTCCGCAGCCAGGCTCGGCGCGTGCGAGCGTGGATGCGCAGGTGGGGAAAATTTGGCCGGCGCGAGCTCGCGCCATTCTGCTAGGGTTACCGCTCCCTTTCCCGCCACTCACCGCTCTATTTATCCCCCCTCTGGCCGCCTCCCGCGTTCGCGCCTCACCATTCTTCACCGCCGGCAGCAGGTGCTCTTCTCTCTCCCTGTTCTTCTTCCTCCATTTCTTTGCTATTATTCATTGATTCATTGTTGTGTTCATCGATTGACGGTCGTCTCCCCCTCTCTTCTTTGGTAGGTGCTCTGGATTTGAGTTCTTGCGCAGGTATAATCTCACTTCCCCCTTCTGTCGATTCGTTTGCCTCAGATCTGGAACACAGCTCGCGAGTCAACATCTTTTCCTCCCTAGATCTGCGTAGCGAATCATTAAAGATGTGTGTTTTCGTCTTGTTTTTGTATGATTGTTCGCTCTTCTTGTAACCCTAATATTTTGTTTTGTTTTTGTTATTGATGTTCTGGCAGATTTGTCTTCCCTCGTTTCTTTATCGTTGCTTTGGGTGCTGTCAATCCTTCCTCGGTAAAATGAATCCTCCCTCCTCGATCTGATTCTTCCTCCCCGTGATGATTTTGGTAGCTATATGAGCATCTATTCATGTCTACGGTGCTCAGTTTGATGATTTTGCTACCTGTATGAGCATTTGTTCATGCCTATGATGCTATTTGTGCTCGTCTTGCTACCTGTATGAGCATTTGTCCATGCCTATGATGCTATTTGTGCTATTCTTGCTACCCGTATGAGCATTTGTCCATGCCTATGATTCTCCCTGTGCTCTTCTTGCTACGTGTATGAGCATTTCTCCATGCCTATGATGCTCCTTGTGCTCTTCTTGCTAGCTGTATGAGCATTTGTCCATGCCTATGATGCTCCTTGTAATGAGCTTGCTACCTGCATGAGCATTTGTCCATTCATATGATCCTTCATGTGATGATTTTGCTAGAAGATCCCACCTGGCATTTTCCAGGAACCAAACACGCTCTCATCTTGCTAGATGACTACAGAAGACGAACGCCGTTTTTATATTGCTCGGGGTGCTGCTCTTATCGCTGCTATGTATGCATTCTTGATGAGTAGGATTAGAATGCATTCCAATTCTACGCCTGGAATCAGTTATGGCCCTTTGAGCGAAATGGATGAGCAACGCCAACATAATTTGAATCTAATTTACAACTCCAATGACAAAGAGTATGTAGACATGCTTCGCATGAGAAGGTTGCCATTTTTCAAGCTATGTGATTTGCTTAGAGAAAGGCATCTGTTGACAGATAGCATTCATAGTAGTGTAGAAGAGCAAGTAGCAATGTTTCTTCATGTTGTGGGGCATAACCAACGCTATAGAGTTGTGCACCAAACATGGAGGAGGTCCATTGAGACAGTGCACAGATTTTTCCAAGAGGTCTTGTATGCTATTGGGGAGCTTAGACATGACATGATTACACCTCCATCCAATGAGACACCACTTAAAATAAGCAACAGTCTTAGGTGGTATCCATACTTTAAGGTAATAATTTTGTCATTTAGTTTGTAGGTTAGTAGATAGGACATGCATGTATTTTAACAACAAATGTTTGGATGTTCATGTAGGAGTGTGTAGGGGCAATAGATGGGACTCATATCAATGCTAGATTGCCAGCAAAGATCCAAGCTGCATTTAGGGGAAGAAAGCATAACCCAACTCAAAATGTTCTTGCTGCTGTTGATTTTGATCTCAAATTTACCTATGTGCTGGCTGGTTGGGAGGGTTCAACACATGATGCCACAATTCTTGCCGATGCACTAGAGCGAGAGGATGGGTTACAGGTTGCACCAGGTAATTAGATGATGATATATACTAACATAGAAACTATACGTTAACAAACTGAACCTAATGCAAGTATATCCTTGTGTTAGGAAAATTCTACTTAGTAGATGCTGGATACGCGTGTCGGCCTGGCTTCCTTCCTCCTTATCGAGGCACTAGATACCACTTGAAAGAGTACGGTGGGAGGAACTATCCAACAAATCCAAGAGAGTTGTTTAATTTGAGGCACTCTAGTTTGAGAGTAACTGTTGAGAGGGCTTTTGCTGCCTTGAAGAACCGTTTCCGCATTATTGACACCAACAAACCATTCCATCCCTACAAGACACAAGTGAAGTTAGCACTTGCTTGTTGCATATTGCATAACTGGATCTTGGGGTTTGGGGTTGATGAGGTGGTCCCTGCCGAGTTTGATTGGGTGCCTAACAACAATCCAAGTCAGGGGCATGGGGTTCAGCAAGATGACAATGTTGCTTGGGCTCACACTAGGGATTTAATTGCTGAACACATGTGGCTTAATAGGGGGAACTCTCGCATCTAGGTCTTGTCACATGTTGATGTACTATTATTTCTATCTTGAACAATGTTGTCTTTCCTCTTATCTATTGTACTGGACATCTGCTATGATTTTAGAATATTTTAATTGAGGCATGGACTTGTGCAATGATTTAATTCTGTTATTTATGCTGAGGCATGGACTTGTGCATGATTTAATTCTGTTATTTATGCTGAGGCATGGACTTGTGCATGATTTAATTATGTTCTTTATGTTGAGGCTTGAGGCATGTGCAATGATGATTAGTTTTTGTTATTTGAAATGAGGCTTGAGACATGTGCAATGATGATTAGTTTTTGTTATTTGAAATGAGGCTTGAGACATGTGCAATGATGATTAGTTTTTTTTATTTGACATGAGGCATTAGACATGTGCAGTGATGATTAGTTTATCTGACTTGAGTGTGGGGCCTGGCAACTAGAAATAGGGATGGCTGAGGAGGTTTTTGCTGCTGATGAGCTTGTGTTTCCTAGACCTGGTGTTGCTGTTGGTGCTGCTGCTGTGGTTGCTGGTGGCGCTTCTGCTGGTGGTGCTGCACCTGGTGCCGCAGCTGCTGCTAGTGCCGCTACAACTGGTGCTGGTGGCGCTACCACGGCGGCTGCAGATGAACCAGTAGCTCAGCAACAGAGGGCTGCTATGAGATGGACAGATGTGTTGTCTGGATTTGTCCTTCGCCACATGTGCCAGCTCATCACAACTGGTGTAAGGACTGATAAAGGATTTAAAGAAGTACACCTCAACCAGATTGCTAAGGCTCTTCAAAAGTATAGTGGCAATGAGGTCACTGGTACTTAGGTGTACAACCACCTTAGAAAATAGAGACAGAGGTGGGTTAGAATCTCCATGATTGTACTTGAGGAGGAGCACTACAATGGCCACATCAAGGTATGTCGTATGTTCAAACAACATTGATCTTTCATTATATTGCATGAAAAACAAATATCTCTATATTTCTAACATACCTTTACGTCTGCAGGCACACCCCAAGGATGCTGAGTTCCTGAACAAGACAATCCCCCACTACAAGGAGATGATGATTATTTTTGGCAATGGTCAGGCAACGGGCAAGTTTGCTATGGGGTCAAATGAGACTCTTGGTTCTCCTTCTGAGTACGCTGAGAATGAGCTCAAGAATGAGGTACCTGATGATGGCAAGAGTGCTAAGGCTGATCCAACCAAGTCAGATGGGGGTGCTGGATCCAAGAGGAAGAGGACAATGCTATCCGAGGAGGATATCATTGTGCTAACTGGCATGACTGATGCTGTGAACAATGTTGCAGATGCTATTCGCTCTACCAAGGTTGAGGATTCCCACCCTGATTTGTATGGTGCTGTCATGTTCATGCCTGGCTTCACTGAGGAGGCTCTCATTGTTGCATATGGTCACCTGCTTGACAGCAAAGCCCAGGGATCGGCTTTTGTGCAGATGAATGACTCTCATCGTGTGCTGTGGTTGAGGACCTTCCTGGCCAAGCACTACTACCAGTGAGGTGGATGGTGGTTCCTGGTTGATCCCTCTTTTGTGGTTCAGTGGTGGTGCCTATCAGCTTGAAGGAAATGGAGTGATCTGGTGGCTTCTTTTGTGCATATTCTCTCTGGTGGTCTGTGCAGTGGACTGACCAGTTGCTTTTGTGCAGTTAACCTGCAACCTTTTGAACTAACTATGGCTAACTCTAGCATATAGTTAGTGACTTACATATGCCACTAATCTAGCTGGATCAACCTAGGTGATCATAACAAATATTTGTCTAGGGATTCTGAGCATGTGTCCATTGCCTTTGATGTCAAACTGTTATTCAGAACATCTGTCCTAGACTATTATTCCGAGCACATGCCTCATGCCATTGATGATTGTATTGTCTCCTTGCTGTTTTTGTTTCCTCCCTGTTCATGTTTCCTTCTTGTTCATGCTTCACATTCTGAGCACGTCTCTTGTTTGCTGATGGCTGTTCATGTTTCACATTCTGAGCACATGTCTCTTGCCTATGATGATTGTATTGTTTGTTGATGGTTGATCATGTTTCACATTCTGAGCACATGTCTCTTGCCTATGATGATTTCATTGTTTGTTATTGATAGCTAGAGATGAGGTGGTATGTGGTGCATGTTGGCCGGGAAACTGGGGTCTTCTCCACCTGGGAAGCCGCCCATGCACAAGTTGATGGCTTCAAGGGTGCCTGCTATCAGCGTTACAACTCTAGAGATGAAGCAATGAAGGCTTTCTGTGGCCGCAAACACATCAAGGAGGAAAAAGTGACACCGCCTGATTTGAAGCCAAACATGTCTATGTCGTGTTAAGAACGTGATCATAGTACTTCAGTTCATTTGCATTTTGTATTTAATTTGGCAAATGGTGTAATTGCTAGTGTCATTGCAACTTGAACCTTATTTTGGATTGGTGGTGGTATTCTTACCACAACATGCAGGAGGTGACCAAACTTTGCATCCATGCAGCCTACCAAACAAACCATCTTGCATCTACACTTTTGAATGTTGGGTACACCCAGCCAACCAAACACCATCTCTGTACAGCCTAGCTCCATTCATACAGGCAACCAAACAAAGCCTCTTGCATGTGTTCACCCAGGCCTGGGTGAGCCTGGTTGCCTGGTGCGAGCCAGGCTAGGCTTGCCCAGGCAACCAAACACGCCCTAAGTAGCCATCTCTTCCTGCGCCTCCTGCACACGGCGCAGCCATGCGCTCACGGGATCGAAAAGCACCTCCGCTAGAGTCCGCCAGAGGACGCAGCCAAGGCATGCATGAGAGGCGAAGGATAGGCGGTGTCATGGCGGGCACCACACATGAGGTTGTCCACATCCCAGGATGCAGGACGGATTTAGCGAAAAAAACTCCGCAGCGGTGTGCGCTAGGGCCGGCGCTATCCTTCTGCTCCACCCCCATGCGCCAGGTACAACGCCCTTCTCGTGAGCTGCTATCGGAAAGTAACCACGAGCCTCCCGCCGCCGCCCGCTTTCGGTCTCGCTCCGGCCTCTCCGCCCTCCTCTCGCCCCCATCCCTGCGCTCTCTCTCGCTCTCGCTCTCGCCCTCGCCCTCGCCCTGTGGCTCGCGGCGGTGGCGGCCCGAGGCCCCTTGCCTCGCGCCTGTCCCCGCCGCATCTTGTCGGGGGAAGAAATGTCGACGTCGCACCGCCGCCAGACCAGTTCCTCTGCTGCGGCCTCTGCTTCATCATCGTCATCCAACATCAGAGTGCCATCGTCTTCCTCCTCCAGCAACCAGTACCTTCGCAACGCGCTTGGGTACCATTCCATTGCCTCGTCACCGTAGAGATAGAGGACAATTTAATCTTGCAGGGCTAGTTTCAGATTAAAATACGGCTTCCATAAATCCTATAAAATGTATTAGTAAAGATCTAGAAAAATCATGATTCATACTATGTAGTTTGAGAATAGATTTCCCAATGCTTATAACATGCCATGATATCATGTTTCGATGCACACAAGATATCTAAATCAAAGCATGGATCTGCAAATCCAATTTGTAGGCATCTGAGACGAGGAAGAAAACAAAGAAGAGATTTAACACATTTAGAACATATCCAACAGTGCCCAAGAAAAATAGTCCCAAAATATTGGTTTTACAAACTTGCTAAAAATTATTGGGAGTGAAAAAAGTCTCCTTCTCCAACAGTTCCTAATAAGTAGTCCCAAAATGATGAGTACACGATGACGTGTCTGGAGATTTTGTCCCAATCTTTCACGGTACTTTACGGTCAACAATAACTCTTCTCTGAATTTTACCAACAGTGGCTCTCTAACTTATATGAAGAGATACGCACAGGCGGCTAATAGGTGAAATATAAATCGCGTCACCACAATTCAGAGGCGCTGACAGCAGTAGTTGATCAATCTCTCAGCCTTAGTTAATAGATAAAAACAACCGTAGATCAAATAATTACGCTTGAGAAGCCAGCAGGATAGGCAAACCAATTTTAGCTTCCAGCAATGTTGCGGCGTGAACGTACAGATCAAAGTGACTGAGATTAATTTAACTGGCCAATCCCCAAAAACAGCAGCAATAACTTGAATAGATGAGTCTAAATTCTCAGCACAATAATTGCCAACAATCACACGTCCAAGCAAGATAAATGTTTAGGAATCGGCTTACACAATTGATGTAATCCGAACCCTAGATAATTTCTTCCACCCGCGGCTTCGAAGAACCACGATCAGAAGATGAGAATTCCGAAAGGAATCCGAGACGCGCCCAGGCTGCAGCAGCTCGAGTACGTACTCCACACAAATCCAAGGAGGATCGGCAAGGTAGACCGGAGAGGAAGAAGGCAGCGCCGCCGCTCCGGAGGAGAAACCCTCGACTAAACTCACGATAAAACAAAATCCCCTCTGTTACATGGCCGACCATGGCTCAAATAGGTGCACGCAGGCACAGGGTTGGACTCTAACCATGACTCACAAATCAAGTCGGACTCAACTAAAGTATTAGGCCAACTTGCAAACCTGGCTAAAGTAACACCCACGTTCATGGCTTAACATAGCAAGCTATGAGACACATGTAAATAATATAATAATCATACCACCTTGCTAATTACTATTGTACCTTGCTCTGCATTAAACCACCGTGAGCCACAATTCACATATTTTCTTGCTTCTTCCCTTGCTTCCAAATTAGCTCCTTCAAACATGAGGCTAGTCGACAGGCTAGCAGTAGCAGGTAGAACTCCTTCCTTCATAGTACTTTTCTTAGGTTCAAATAAAAATGAACCAATCTTAAAAAAATATTTATTTAGTAACTTGCAACATTTTCCAATAAGCTTAGTAGAACTAATTTGATGATCCATGGGCTCATCACAAAATAGTTAAATTTCAATATTGAGACTGCAAGTCAAGGGGGCAAAAATAGCTCTAGAGACAATTGTTTTTGGGAGTTTGGAAAAAATAGCCACTAGTTTAGGCCATTGTTGGAGCAAGATTTTTTCCATTGATTCACAAAACAAGATTTTAGCAACCTATTTTGGGCACTGTTGGAGATGCTCTTACATGTCCGATCACGTGCTCCTGTTGCCCAGACCTCCGGCAGCTGCAGCTCCTGTCTGACCAGAAGCTTCTCCCGGGGACGAGCAGCGGGCAAGCGACGGCTTCCAGGTCGACCTGCAGCAGCGACATCCTGCGCCGACGCCCCACGGCAACCGCAGCAGAGACCTGGAGTGTGCGTCGGCGAGGCACATGGCCAGGCCAGGCGCGCCGGCTCGATGGTCGCCTCGGCCGCCGGCGAACCCCTCCCCTGCGACATGGAGCCTATCGCGGGAGGCCTCCTCGGCGGCGTCTTTTTCCCGACAGAAATACGGGAGCAGGGAACACAGGGGAAGAAGGGGAAGGATAGATGGGAATATGACGGGTGGGTCCCACAACAATAGTAGTTGATATAGGGGATGATATAGAGTACCACTGGTGCGGGAGAAGTTGGGATGGAATATGAGAATCTCGATGACTAGTCACGAATATTCCTTTTGGGGATGCAAATAGAGAACGACTAGTGCGAACAGCCTGAGAGAGGAGGGATAGGAGGTGGTGGCATGGCATGGGAATGGAGCCATAAAGCAGAGTTATCGGATCACGAGGGTAAGGATGGAAGGCGATAATCTCGGTGGAGCTCAATTGGGTGGACTAATCTATCAACCCGTGCTACCGCACGGACTAATTAGAATTAATATAAAAATTAAAACTTACAGCTATAATTATAATTATCTATCACACTCTATCTTTCATCTGTTGAACATATTAAACACCATACTCTAAAGATACATAGTTATTATAATATGTTTACTTAGTCACAATTTTTTTTGACATAGCATCACACCTCCATATATGTTTTTTTATTGTTTGAGCTATGTAAGTAATATAAAAAATTATTCTTATGTCTTCTCTCATACATGAATATGCCACGACAATATTAATAATGATAGAAATAGTAATTTAAAATTTTTTATCAGTGCATCTTAGGATTTTTATATTATATATTCTAGATTAAGATTTAGGAGGGCTTGCTACGGTACACCTCTTTACCTTTAAGGAGGTAAGATTTTAATTAAATATGGACCCTTCAATACACATAGAGAAAAATCAATTAGAAAATATGAACCACTTTTAACTGCCTCCTTAACTAGCGTCGGCCACATATATGCATACATGCACAACATTACTCCAACTCCCGTTTTAATTTTTGTTTCCCCGTTTCTTGTCATCAACAGTCAAGTTCGTATTATAGACAAAAAGTGGCCATGTCGATCATGTAGACAATAAAAATGTTCAGATTTTGGATGACAATAAACGGCCATGTCACGTACACGTACATAGAAAAAAATATGAAGCATCATTAATAGAGAGAAAAAAAATATTCAGGCTATCGGCATGTCACATTCACATCGAGTAAAAAAACGAAGCATCAACTGAGGAGAAAAACATTGAGGTAATGGACATGCCATGTTCAAGTTGAGAGAAAAAATATGTTAAGATGCAGAGACAAAAATAAACATGAAGAATCAGTAGTAGAGAACATGGCTGGGAGATAAAAAAAAGGAAAAAAGAAAAAGTAACTATACATCTCTTTTTTATTGGATCTAGGAAGATATTTTCATAATTTTCTTTATTTTTTAAATTGAAAAGCATATAAATTAAAAATTATTCTATTACCTCCAAAGAGGTAATATATCATCATGACCATGTTTGTCTAATTAAATGGATGACTTACAATTATTTTAGAATACCGTTGCAAACCCCTTACTCAGTCACAAATTTTTCACAAGCATCACACCTCAATATGTGTTTTTTTATTGTTTAAGCTATGTGAATAATATGAAAAAATTATTCTTGTGTTTTCTCTCATACATGAATATGGCACAACAATGTTAATAATGATAGAAATAGTAATTTAGAATTTTATGTTGGTGCATCTTAAGATTTTCTATAATATATAATCTAGATTCAGATTTAGGTATAATCTAGATTCAGATTTAGATATTATACATAGGGTCTAATTCATATTTATTAGTTAATAGATAATTATTAAATAAAATGTATATTGGTGTCCACATAGGATACTTGGTGGATGTTTTGTTTTTTTGAGAGAGTTTCTAGGATTTCTCTATTTTTTAGGTTGTCCACCTAGGATCCTAGGTGGCATCACCTGGAGCCTTCAAAAGGAGCCTCTAATTAGTAATAGTAAGATGGGAAGATATCCAAGAAATTAGGAACGACGCGGGATACGGCCGGGTTTTGGCTTCATCAAGGAGGGCGGTCGCGAAGGCAGGATGACAGACGACAACGCGACGCGTGAAGACTAACTTCATTCTTTTTAGTAGTAGAGATAAGTGAGTGTGTACATATTTACTGTAAGACAACTTCAAAGACAAACCATTCTATTATTTTGGTTGTTTGATATGTCTCAAGATGACATGCATGTAATTCCTGGCACCGTGAACAAAACAAGAGATGGAAGCATGAGACAATACCAAGTATTTATCTTGCTAGTCAGCATTCCCATCGTCATCATCAAGTATCCTGCTATCTAGCTGGAGCACAAGATCATTTGCTCTTAGGTGATGGCATATAGCAGTAGCAGGCATATAGCATCATATCCCCATCGTATCATCATCACGTGCTATTATGCAACAGTTGTATAATCTCAAATATAATCAAGGGGACAGATCCCGTTCAGAGGACACCTGATGCACTGCTGGGGTTCAGGTTCACTGCCATGCATATAGTTCTATATATGTATGAATCAGTGCATAACAAAATTAAATTAAGCCTAGGCGCAAAGAGATGAGATCCGGACAGTGCCTGCCTGTGGATCTCAGGACATCATCCACGTGTTAACAGGCTGATAATAAATTAATAATGTTTATTCAGCTAACCATTTCCTTTTTTTTTAACCAAGTATACGTGGAGGCTGGAGGGTTTATATTGCCCTCCCGGTTTCACTACGTGATGTGCCATTGGTGAAGCCATCATGAGGATGGAGAGGGACTTCCATATGGTGCAAGGAGATGGAGAAACCAGCTACACCACAAACAGCAGACTTCAAGTTTGTCCCTGGAATCCTCTCTTTCTTTCTTATATGGTTTATATTCACGCGCCCAATCTTTACATTTCCATTTTCCCGCACTGTATCCAGCAAAAAGCTTTGTTTGAGACTAAACCAGTGCTTGAGAAGGCTGTGAAGGAACTATGCTCTGCTCTCCTCCACCAGAATCTGGTTGTTTGTGACTTAGGCTGCGGTTCAGGTGACAACGCACTCATCTTCCTCTCCGAGGTGATCAGCGCCAGCGCCAGTAGCAGCCATAATGTGGTGGGGATCCAGTTCTTCCTCAATGATCTACCGGGTAACGACTTCAACCATGTGTTCCGATCAGTTGAACGGTTCAAGAGCTCAGTTGCAGCATATCACAATGGAGAAAGACTGCTTCCGTTCTATGTCGCGGGGCTATCAGGGTCCTACTATACTAGGCTTTTCCCTCCCAAAAGTGTTCATCTCTTTCACTCGTCGTATAGCCTCCATGGCAGTCTCAGGTACGGAGAATAACAATAATACACAATCCAGGCTTAGTAATTTATTATAATCAATTATTTTTTCGTACACATTCTTTATTGATCACCAGTGTGCTAATATATATATGATTTGCGCTGTATATGACGCTCAGCTTCCTGATGGGTTAGATGGAAACAAGAGAAACATTTACGTTGCAAAGAGTACACCACTGTCTGTGGCGAAACTATACCAAGAGCAGTTTCATAAGGACTTGGTGCTATTCCTTGAGCTGCGATATGATGAGCTAGTGGTTGGCGGGCAAATGGTGCTGACTTTTCTTGGGAGGAAGGAAGAAGACGTATATGGTGGCAATTTGAACTATCTTTATGAACTACTCGCACAATCTCTGTGGTGCCTTGTTGAGAAGGTATAGATTATTATGATGCAAAAAAAAAAGGATATCACTTCTACTCACTATAAAAAAAATGGTGTTGCTTGTGGAGGACAAGATGGTGTGTCACTTCTTTTCCTCTCCACACGGAATGCACCCAAAAGATGCAACTGAACTATATACATGTACTTCAATGTAACTACTTACACCATCCAGCCAAATACAGCATATATTTGCAGTACGAAATTTTGTACGAATAATATGCAGTATGATTCGGTTCAGTAAAATTCTATGACTCATTTGAGGGAAAAAAGTTAGTCAATCAACTAATTTCAGCTTTATATATCTTGTAACAGGGCCTCGTGGAGGAAGATAGACTGAACTCCTTCAACCTACCAATATACGGGCCATCCGTTGATGAAGTGCAGGCAGCTGTCAAGCAGACTGGACTGTTTAACATCAATGAAATTAAAATATTTGAATCAAACTGGGATCCTTATGATGACTCAGAAGACGGCAATGTGCAAGATATTATCCAGAGTGGGGTGAACGTGGCAAAGTGCTTAAGGGCTGTGATGGAAACTCTTTTTGTGAGCCACTTCGGTGGATCCATGCTTGATGCCCTCTTCAACGAATATGCAAGAAAGGTAGCAGAGTATCTGAAGAGGGAGAAGATCAAGTATTCAGTCATTGTCCTCTCCGTGCAAAGAAGATAGGCATGCTTGTTGATGTCCCATCTTTATCTTCCTGTAGCAAATGTTTTCATGGTATAATAAAATTTGATTGTTCACAAAGCAATCTTGAGATGTTACCATGGTATATCAATCGATTCTATTCCTCACAACATATTAATATATTCCGTGAAATCTCGTTCTAGACAGTGGTCACCAAGATACTACTACTGACCATCCATCCAGTAATAGCATATCCTAAACATATAAAAATTAGAATAGTTTGAAAAGCTAATTTTCAAGACAAATGTATCCATATACTAAAGTCGAAAGTTCATTAAGATATTCTAAGGGACATTGATGATCATATTTCAAATATATTCCAAATGACATTTGTTTGTATATGACGAGTAATTTGGCAATTAGGAATTAAAGTGCATCTAGCCCCTCTAGTGAGTATTAGATGATTAATGAAAAATGATTATGGGACTGATGATCATAGACAACTAGATGTAAGTTACTCAAGCAAAGAATTAGATTTTATTTTTGAAATTAAGTATATAGGTATGTCACCATCAAGTTGAGTGCAAATAAATGTCCAATGGCCGGACATGTCTCCATGCTCAAAAGGTTCTAACTAGCCAACAAAGAGAGACATAGAACACACCATGTACACATGATTTATTACCAAACTCAGCTGAGAAGAGCCTCAGGTATCTGTGGTTCCCATAATCCCATGGTCCTGATGCTGACTCAGCACGTATATATCAGTCACGTTTTAAGAGTTCTCTATATACGCTCCCTTTTGGGGATTTATTGCTGCTTGTTCCCATGTCGTGCAAGGCTGAAACAGTATCAAGCTTCGCCATCCTCTCTAGCTGGCAAGAGATTAGCACAAGAATGGGCGGAAGAGATTGGGTGCTAGTGCGATTAACTCTATCTTTGAGTAGTTCGCTGAGAAGATGTTCACCTCATACGAAGTCACGAAGACCTTGATTTCATATCCACAAGCAGGGAAGATGATTACCTGGGAATTGATTGAGGACGATCCAACTTCTTTCGAAGCATCCGACAAACGTAGGAATCATTTCGGAGGTGTCCAAATTTTGGAATCAAATCCTCAAGTCTCTTTCTTGATTTTCTTGTTCTAGGGTTTTTATTTATATTCAATTTGTGTTTTTCATTCAGTCTACTTGATTATGTTTTAAAAATATCAACTCTATATTTCCTAAATTTATCCTCAAGTCTCTTTCGGAGGTACTTAAGGGTAATATAGGAAATAAATTTAAATGATATTTTTGTAATATACAAAATTATAATTGTATCTATGTAATAGTTGATATATTTTTGTATGATTACATTAGAGTTGATATTTTTTTTTGTGTATCTTTACATTAGAGATGTGAAGGGACTTTCGCGCGGAATCAGTGTTCTTTTTCAGCCCTCTTAAATGAGAGCGCAAAGTACTAATCTACCCCTGACCAGCCAACGGTCCGATCTAATTTATACTATATACTACTAGATAGTAGTATTGTGTATTGTAAAGAAGCACTAGCTTGAAATCCCCAAAATTTCCAGAAGATCTGAAATAGATCCGGAGCATCCAGATTCTGCAGAACTAATCTGTTGGTAAGTTTATTTTGCACTTTAGCGTAAAGTCCTATACAATCCTCCCTCTAGGCATATCGAACCTCTGGGAGATTATTAGATAGAAATTCAATGATACATTAGTTGAATCATGATGCAGACAATGAATGGACACACTCCATACCTTTACTAAATTGTAGATCGACAAACCAATGACAAATATAATAAACAGTACCATAACAAGCAGTACATTACGCCCGAACATGCATGGTTTTCTGGACAACTAGTATAACGCGTGACAACAAATTTTTGAAGTGAAACAACACATAATCTTAGGTCAGCGCAGGACACAAGGAGTTCTAGATTACTTTCTTCATGGACAGGACAATAACTGCATGCTTGGTTTTCTCCTCGTCAAGATGTTTGGCAACACGCTGCGCATATTCTTTGAATAACCTGTCAAGTATGGTTTCTCCAAAATGGCTTGCAACCAGCGGCTCCATTACTGCTCTTATGCACTTAGCGACATTCACACCACTTCTAACACTGTCATGCACAACATCACTTTCTGAGTCATCATAAGGATCCCAGTTTGTCTCGAACAATCTGACATAATTCATGTTGAACAGGCCACTTTGCTCCACTATGGTCACCACTTCACCAACAGATGGCGAATAGATTGGAAGATAGAATGAATCAAGTTTTTCCTTTTTCAAAAGACCCTGTTAATTAAGATCAAAGTTCAGTATATATAGTGAAACGCAAGGTCGTTAGATAGTGGTTGAAACTAATTTACATTTACCTCATCAACAAGGGATCGTAGAGATTGTGCAAGCAATCCGTAAAGATGATTGGACTCTCCACTGAACACATCCTCATACTTTCTCCCGATAAATGTTAGAATAATTTGGCCCCCAAAGACAAGTTCTTCATAGCGCAGCTTAAGAAAGAGGGAAAAGTCCTTTTGGAACTGCTGTTGAAACAGTTTCACTATTGAAGGTGAAGTAGTCTTTGTGATGTAAATATCTCCTTTATCTTGGCATGTTTTCCTCGTGCCCTTCAGTCCCTCTGGTGCCTATATATGTGCATGTCATTTTTTTAAAAAAAATACTAGGTCTGAAAGCAACCATAGTACAAGCAGTCTGACTGATAAATAGACACGTATGATTGAACTGCATCTTGTAATAAGCATATATACCTGAGAGCGCCATTGAAGGCAGAACAAAGAGTGGAAGAGGTGAACACTTTGACAAGGGAAAAGCCTGGTGTAGAAAGAGCCCGGTAACCCAGAGATATAGCATGGAGGCAGTTCTTCTCCTTGGAGATTTCTTGTCGTCAACTTCTTGAACTGGTCGACCAACTCGAAGAGGTTATTGAAATCATTGCCTGGCAGGTCGTTCAGGAAGAACTGAAGCTCCCGGTGGTTATGCGGTAGGCCAAGTTCCTTGGAATAATGAGCTATGATGCCGATCACCTCTGAGACGAACCGTAGTGTATTAGGCCCTGAAGAGCAGCCTAAGTCGGCCACAACCATAGTTCGTGGGAGAACAGATGTGTATACTTTTCTCGTGGCCTCCTCAAGGACTGGTTTAATCTGAAACATAGCTTTTTCCTGTTTCATGCAAATAGAAAACATGTTACCTAACTTCATAGTTAGGGAAAAAAATTTCGGCGAAATTTCTGAAATATCGCTGTTATCGGTAAGTAGCGAAATGAGTGAAGATTACCGGTATGCAATTATTTTTTGTTTTTTAGCGCAAATTTAATTATTTTTTAAAAATAAAATGCTACAGTAATCACCGAAATTTCGCTTTTATCTGTGACCACCGAAATTTTTATTATACCGAAATTTTTTTCCCTGTTCATAGTACTTAGTTTTTTTTGTTGTTGCGAAGACTATCGTGTTAAGACGTCCAATATATGATTTTCCAACATGAGAAAAAACTGAAAAAACGAACGCTTTGCGTTTAGTTACTGGACCCATCTACCCTGCATGCATGCAGGCCAGCGAGCTCAACGTACGGCAGATGACTGATATTATTTTGCATATCCATCAATTGAGTTTGTGAATGTTGTGCTAAAAAATTCTGCTTAGGAAAATATTACACTCAACAAAAAAACATTGCAAGATAACTTTTATTCTGTCAGTTCCTAGGATAGAGAATGAACGGACAAACTCTTGGTTTTTGCCAGGTGTCAACTATTATGAATGGATACTATTGTCGATAATTAGGAGTATATATATTAGAAACACAGAGACGGAGTACTATATATCTACAAATAACTGGTCCTAAAGAGAAGGAATTCATTTTGAAGCTGTACATAATTTGTATTGCAAAATCTACTGTATGCTTGCTCTGTTCCAAATTAAGCTGCTTTAGTTTTGTAAGTAAATTTAAATGCTCCAACATCTATGATATTAAATTATGTTTTTATTGAATCTACCATGAAATATATCAAAATACCCATTCAAACATGCCAAGAAGAACTTCGGTTGAGAGAGAGAGAGAGAGTTATTACTTGAATCCTAGAATTTTTAGTGTAGCTATGTTCTCCGTCCCCTGTGGCCATGTGGAGATCACGCTCTATACTCGCGGGCATGGCTGCGAGTTGCGAGGCTTCAGCCTTCAGCTATTGTGTGTAAAGGAGTACGCGAGACACCTCGGTACAAGTGTAGGGTTGGGACCTGAAGTTATGTAAAACACTGAATTTATAGAAAGAGATTGCCATGTGTTCGATGAGTGTTGCAGCGGCAGGTTCGCAGGTAGCCCAAATAGCACACTGCACACACATTGCACGTGAATTTATGCTGTTCATTGATGTGCCACTCCACCTGTCGACATTGCCACAACTTTCTAGTAGTTCAAGGCTTCGGCATCTGGTGGAGATGCTTCAACTAGTCATGTCAATATTTGTTCAACGAGAATATTATAGACCACAGATAATTCGTGTTTCAGAACTAATATTTATAGAAAAAAATGCAACGCAAGTATCACCATTTTGAATCTTAATAATACATATACTAGCACTGTTAACAGGTAAAAACAAGCTTATATATAAACTATTTTAGATGATAGTTTTGGTGGTATGTACCTGACATGAACACTCTTTTTGGTAATAATAAATCAACTACGCGTAATTAGGTCTGAATAAGCCAACTCAGCTCGGTCTGGCATAACATGTTAGCTTGGCTCGGCTCATTATCCTAACGAGCTAGGAGTCTGGCTCGACTCAGCTCATTTGCATGCTCGAGCTGGCTCGTTAAGCCCACGAATTGGCTCGCGAAGCGTATAACAAATTTTTTTCAACCAACCTACGAATCACAAAATGCCTCATCTGTTAAGTAAAAATGTATCATCTGTTCGACGAAAAAAAATTGTACAATCAACCAAGGAGGATCGGTCAAACAAATCAAGCAAAAAGGGCCTGGCAAAATAGATTAACCAACCAGATCAACCAAAAGCAAGCAGTAAGCGCATTAAAAACAGAACAAGCAGCAGAAATTCACATAGACCACCACCTGTCCACCGTCGACCCGGATGCGCGCTTGCTACTTGATTTTGCTTCTCTCCCTCCGCTTCTCCATGAGCAGCAGCAATGCAGCACTGACACAGGCCACCACCACACGCACATCACCACCTCTCTCTGCCGCAATCAACAATGAGCAGACGGCAGCACCATGCGCCCGTGCCTGTGCGGGCGGCGATGCGGCGTGGACGAGGAAGGAAGAAGGGGAATTGGGGGATAATGTTTGCTGCCGTACGCGTGCCCGTGCGTTGGAGATAGGGTACACGGTAAGGCTGATTGGGCCATCAACTATCACTGGGCCGGATGATTCGGCTGTCTTTCTAGCCTAATCTTGGGCTGTCTCTAGCTCGTTTTGACTCAGCGAGTCAAAATCATGGCTCAGCTCGTTCAAAAATTCTAACGAGCCAAGCTGAGTCGAATCACTAATGAGCCGGGTTGAGCGAGCTAGCGAGCCACGAGTTTTTTTCGTGAGCTTCACATTTCATATGCTCTTCCCTCGTAGCAAGCAAACAAACCAGTCACTGGAACGACGTTGACCTTCTCTGGTTTCCATGCTCATTTCATCTCCGCAGACAAGGAATGCTACCCTACATTATCGATTGGGTCCACCGACTGTGCCACCCAAACCACTTTTCATCAGGGCCAAGCTAGAGCTCCGAGTACCCAGAGTATACACTTTAATATAAAAAAATAAATCCAATATATCTGATGACAAAATATGCTCATCAAAATAAAGAATTAGGTAGTTCCATGGAAAAATTCAACAAACTAAGTCATTCATGAGGCAAGCCTGTAAATTCATAATAATATTAGAAATAAAATCTGGATTCTTGAATTAAAAAAAATGATAAACAATCAAAAGCGACAACCTATTAGTATTTGCGATCTTCTGTTTTTCTAAAGCAATCTAAAGCATCATTTAATTTATGACTTCCATTATTTCTTCCTTTTCCACATACATTGGTAGAAAATCAAGCATTAGTACCGGGCGCAAAGTTGGTTTAGTACCGGTCATGCGCCCAGTACCCCACTTCTAGTTCTAATGGGTAGCCCATTAATACCGGTTGCCCATGCCGATACTAATTGTAGTCTATATATATGATGTGCACGCTCTTATTGCTAAGAGCGTCTCCAGCAGTGCCAAAAAAATAGACCTAAAACATTGATTTTAGAAACTTGCTAAAAATTATTGGGAGTGAAAAAAAACATCCTTCTCCATCAGTTCATAATAATTCGCCCCAAAATAGTTAAATTTTAGGATTAGGATCGAGTGCAGGTCAAGGGGACAAAAAAGGCTTAGTGTCTACTGTTTTTGGCCCTTTGAAAAAAAATAGCCACCAGTTTAAACTATTGTTGGAGCAAGAGTTTGTCTATTAATTTTTAAAAGAAGATTTTAGGAACCTATTTTGGGCACCAACAACAGAACTATATAGGGTAGGCTGGCAGGCTGCCAAGAACTTAACTTTCACGGCGTGCTCTTATTATTAGCAAGCAAACGAACGAAGCAGTCACTGCCTCACTGGAACGATGTATCCCTCTGTTGTCACTAATGGTTGTCTCATATCATCTCCACATAGATGGGAAAGCTTATCGATTACTAGTGCCAGCCAAACCACTCGTCGTCCACCCTAAAACTAGTGGTATGAACATTTCCTATGGGTTGCATTTTCTTGAACATTGTGTGTAATAGCAACGGTTTTCTTTCTGTTCCGGCATGTATCAGGATTTTTGCATGGAAGCCCTATATTGGAATAATGATTGCGCTCATAGAAATCAGGGTTTTATGTTATTGAAATAATGATTGAATTCATACAAAATAAGAACTAGGTAATTCAATGCATAAACAAATATGCCAAGGAGCTCATGGCGCATTAGCAAAGGCCGCTGGCCGGGATGATCCCTCCCAGGGTTGGAACAGGGTCTCCCTTGGGGCATTTTTTTAAAAAAATGCATAAACAAATAAAGAATATATACAATATCTATTTGTGCATAGGGAAATGAGACATAGGGGGTGAGAACTCTGACGTGTGGGTGGAATGACAACATGATTGCTTTACAGTGTATTCTCTCCATCTCAAAAAGAATGTTGTTTTTGACTTTCAGATATCATGTTTGACCATCCATCTCATTTAGCATTTTTGGATCAATACTAAAACAAATATGTAATGATGAAAGTACAGTTAATGATAAAAACAAGTTATCAATATATAAATAATATTTAGATAAGTTTTTTAATAAGACGAATAGTCAAACATGATGTCTGAAAGTTAAAAAAAATATCATTTTTTTTTGGACGGAGGTAGTACTTGCTGATAGCCACGAACTATGTACCATGCTTTGGCCTTACTGCTCTACTAGGACCACACATCTTATTCTCAGCAAGGGAGAGAGACGGCTTTGTATATGTTTTTTCATTTCTTATAATATCAAAACAAGGTCTAGATTGGCTCTGGTCCACATCTCTTGAGTGGAGCAAACTAAAACACATGCCTTTGGTATTGTAGTCATGTGTTTCATGTGTGTTCTGCTTTGCAATCCAACGAATATAAGAGTGCTAAAAACTGCTATAAATAAAATCATTTTTGTGAGCAAAAAATTTTACATTTGCTGATACAAAACTGTTATAAATGCATTCATCAAATGTCCCTCATGCATATATTGCTGGGAACCAAGATGAAGAAATTGTGGTTTTAGACTCCCAAATATCCACATTTGCTGCTCCCACGGCACACTAGAGTTTAAAAGGTCAAACTCAAGTCTGATTATTGTCTGAACATGAGACAATGAAACCTTTATATTTGTTATAAGCTAGTATTTATTATTATGATTAAATGGTCGGTATACTAACTGTTGCCAAACTTTGTAGAGTAAAACATTTCATGAAACAGGTTTATGGAAGCCCATACCTAGAGACCCTATAAATGTGGAAAAAAACATCCATTACTACATAAAGGAACACATATTGTTTCTTAACAATCTAGAAAGAGAAATATAATGTCCATTTATTTTTTTTGGCAAGTTCATAATGAGAGAAGAGGAGAGTTTCATCCCCATGACATTCATCCCAAACCCGTAAACTTAGGTAAAACACGCGCTTTGGCCCCTTTCATTTTATCCCAGGATCTCGTAAAATATTGCATAGTTTATATAGCACATTTGATTATAACACAATGATAAAATTAAATGATACACATTGTCTATGAATCTATGCAATGAAACTATACACTAATTTTAAAAATGAGTAAATAGCACCCACCATACAACAACTTGTATGGTTGTATCATTTTAGTCCAACAAGTTGCAAAGTGTGCAAGCAGATACACTAACTTGTCAATTGTGTGCATATACGGTCACATATACCCCATGCATATGTATTTTCTCAACATAGCAGGTCAGTCGGATGATTTTTGTTCATGTTACCTTCTATATTTATTTTTCTTGACAAAAGGTTATGCATTTTATTAATAGGCGGCTAAACATTGTGTCGCAAAAAAATACATTAACTATATATGGAATATCCCCATATTCCATAGAAGATAAGGTAGGTATAAGGGTAAAAAATATTATATTGCCTATTGATTCGATGTACAATAATATATCTTTTGTCCAACCTGATTAGTTATTTTTTCCACGTCAGCAATTTTCACTGGTACCTTTCATTAAAAAAAAGAAAAATCATTATTATTAGTGCGTTGAAATTTGGAGCTTTACATATTTTTTAGTCACTTTTATCTATACTTAATTCTCACTAGAAACTACTTCTCACTATAACTATGTTCAAATAAAATTTATATTATTATATTGATGCAATATTATTGGAAACTATTATATTACATCAGCATCTCGGTTACCATACATATGAGGACAGACACAAAATAGGAGGTTACATGTATAAACACATTTATTTCACCTATCACATAGACAAAATACATCTACGGGCATATATATAGCCGTATATGCACACAATTGACAAGTTCGTGTATCTGCTTGCACACTTTACAACTTGTTGGACTAAAGTGATACAACCATACAAGTTGTTGTATGGTGGGTGTAATTTACTCTTTTAAAATTATATGTTAATTTTGGTAACAGTACAATAAAATAGTATGCTTAGCCTAAGCATCTGGACAATTGTCTACCTAGTCATCTATTCTTTTCAACTAAATGCAGGAGTTATTGGGAAGTTATTTGTTCGAAAATAGCTCTGAATAGGTACACTACTGTCATTCAGAAGTGTGTCCGGAAGTCAAACAAATAGGCTTCTCTATGATTATAGACTTCGCACCAGCAAAAGCACGCTAGGGTTTTTCTATCATTTTAACCACTCTCATGAAGACCACGATCCTCATAATTGGTCTTTCAGCTACCACTACAAAAATCTTGTAAACCGTGATGGTCAAATTTCATCATAGATCACTGAAAAACTGTCATAAAACGATATATGCAATGGTTTTTCTATTCTCTAATTAGATAGGAGAAAATAAACCATATGCAAAATATCCTATAAGTATCAGTTAACCTATAAACAAATGCCATTAAATGAAATATCATGACTTTAGAAAAAAATCTAGAACAAGAACCATTAAATTTGGAGTTCTTATGATGAAGAAAAACTAATTATAAATTTTAATTATACCTTTAAAAAATAAACATGAACAACACATATGTTCTTCATATAGGACTACATTACAATCCCATACATTAAAAATTTAATTATGCTTTAAAAAAAGAAAGATGAACAACACATATGTTCTTCATATAGGACTACATTGCAAGCCCATACATATAAAAAGATTACATGACCCAAGACTATCACAACTGAACGCGTGAACCAATTGTAAACCATGTCCTCCCCGAGCATGAGGTCTTGGGTTCTATCCCCATTTCCCCACTATTTGCCAACTGAATTAAAATACGATCCTACGAGTGTTAAACACACAGCTTAGTTATAAGTTGTGCGAGTGCATGACTCGAGTTTGACTCTCCTTTGCACCATAGTTTTTGCTGAATTTATTCACTAGCTGACAGATGAGCCCTAGAATCCAGGTCCTGACAAGTGATCCCATGCTATTTGTATCGGACAGATAATTCTCTAGCTGACAAGATGGGCAACTGACTGAACTGGTGACATGTCAATATACACGCACAACTGACAGGACTAGTGATATGTGTTCACAAACATAGCTTAGTGGCGAGGCATGTGAATTTAGACCACATGACTTGGGTTTGAATCCCATTTTTGCTAATTGTTTTTCTCATTTTTCTAATTTTAAACCTCCTTACCCTCATGCTGGTTTGTGACGAATTTTTCAAAACACTACTAATTAGTGGGCCGGATTGTGATGACTTTTACAAAATTTCACTTATATTTGGGTTGATATCCACTGCTGCATATTTGTGATAGAAAACTGATAATGGTCACAGATTATGTACGGTTAGAGACACTATCTAAATATGCTATGAAAAATCTGCCACGAATTAAATATATAGTTTCTTGTATTATACTGCAAACTCTCTTTTTAGCTTGATTTTCTCCCTCTTGATTAAGTTGTTGCGCCCCTCCATCTTTTGGGGGACACGAAGCTCCTTTATCGTTGGCAACTTGGCACCCATCAGTGACGTGTCGGCCAGGGCATACATATTAGTGACCCGATGGTAGAGGGACAAACGGCAAAGGACCTCTGTACGTTTTGGGTACCAGCCAGCAGCCGCTCGTCTATTTCGAGGTCTATATATACTAGGAAGAGAGGCGCGCTGCCGCTGCGCCTGAAGAGATGCACGATTGATTGTCGATTTATATTTTATCAATCATAACTATAACTAAGTGGTTAGGGTAGGTGAGTTCGAAATACACCAATAAAAATATTGATAAAAATAAATAGCAAAGACGACAAAAAAATCATTTTTTTAATTTGAAGACAGAGAGGAATAATTAAACATGTGACTTCACAACGATTAATGACTAATAGGAGGGACAATGTATCAGGTGTGAACCAACCATTTCGTGCAACCGTGCAAACTTTTAATGTGGCCAACATGATGTTGATTCAAGGGAGTGTACATGGAAGGTGGGAGGAGTGATTTGCAAAATAATATATTGATAGTGTGTGTTTTAGTTTTAATAATTTACTATTTATGATAATTTATGAGAATGGGTAACCATATATTATATTGGCAATATTACAAATAATCTTATACCTCTCCTAAAATAATATATTACGAAGCCGAAAACAAATGGAACAAAATAAAAAGTACAACAACACACTTCCCGAGTACGGATACATGACCAGAATATGTGCAAATTGTCTGAAATATTATCATTACCTTTAAACATTTTATTTTGGGGTGTGGTAGCACTAACTCTATTTAAAGGGTACAGAAGGCTAGTTATACAAAAATGCAGACATTTATTCACCATCTCCATTGTAGAACTTTATCGATAAATATACACATTTCGGCCACAGTTAAGCACGATAGGCCACTCCCACATGCACCTTTTTATGACACGGGGAGGTGATATAAAGCCATAAAAGAAGGAAGTGAGGTAAGTGTTCCTCTGGGGCTTGAAATAAGCGTAGTCGCATATTAGATTCTATACTAATTAGGAGTATTGAATGTAGACCAGTGACATGGTGAATTTCACAAAAGGTCTACTTGAAACTTTTGAGAACGTAACACCCAATAGAAGGACCGTTTGAGTGGCTGGCTCATCGACTTCGCCACGAGGCAACGACGCTACAAAAGGCCTACCCACTTGGAGGCTATAAAGGACATAACATGTTTTTCAAACAAAGAGCGGAGCGGAGGCCACATCCTTTTTTTGCTACAATACATTTACGTGTTGTCATGAGGCGAAGAATGTGGCGGACCACTCCGAAATTATTCCAAGTTAAGTACCCCGGGACCACTAATCAAGTAGTCAGGCACTTAATCCGGAATAAGCTGGAGCGCCGTCGGATTAAACCCGATTTAACCACGTACTTTTCTCGATCGAAACAACAGCACGCCCACACGAAGGTGAGTTCCAGAGATTACAACATTCCACAAATTTAACATACACGAGTAGCATCACAAAGTTATTACAAACCGAGTTCGAATTTAAATCAGAGTATCAAAGTCTTGCAGCGGAATAAAAGTAGTTCATTGCAGCGGAAATAAGTTTCATGGCAGCGGAATTAAAAGCTAACGACGATACAAGTAACACCATGATGAAGCCTGCCACGGTGCTACTCCTCCCGTTCCTCGGCGGAGGACGGAACCCACTCGATGTGCCATCCAGGGGGAACCTGGGTAGGCCAAGTCAAAGCATCGACTGCCACATCCAACATTGTACCTGTAAACAATGCCACAAGCAAGGCTGAGTATACTAATACTCAGCAAGGCTGAGTATACTAATACTCAGCAAGGCTTACCCGTCTGGTGAAAACTATATCACCGACATCTAGACATGAGAGGCTTTTGGCTGGTGGGTTTGTTTGCCAAAAAGCAACTAAGAGTAGGTCCTTGCTTTCATGTTTTAGCATCATATTCTAGTAGATTTAACCATTCTAGATTAGCATCCTCTCTAAGCATACAAGTGGTGCAATACAATTTATCTCATACAACAAGTTCATCAATCTCAAAGTTCCACTTGTTACTCAATGCAGCAAGGCGGTCAAGCAGTCTCATTAACCGCGAGAAGCGGACAGTTCGAACCGAATTTTGCTACCTGGCCAGGGGAAACCCAACACACACGGATAATGCTTGCTATAAAAGGTACAAGCACTTCCCAACCTTTCCCATCGATCCATAATTCGGAACCGGGTCCACTTCCTTAGGATAAAGGTTTACTGCTTCACTCACAGTCTCACGCATATATCCACAAGTGTACGGCAGGGGAAACAAAAGTTTCCAAGGAGAGATGGCTATCGGCCCTAGCTGCTTCAATCTGGTACCGGGCTTACCGATTCCCATATATCGGCATGCATGTGGTACGTTCAAAAACTTGACACACTCAACCACACGTTTCGACCTTAAATCAATTATCATACACGGACGGGAGATCTACATCTATCACCCCGCCCGTCAATCCTTATGATTCCAACATAAGTAAAGACAAGCAACTCCTATGTCTCGCGAGTGACAGGAAATCACTCGACTTGTAACGGACCTAAAGCAATGCCCTATCGATCCTTTCATACTAGTGTTGCAAGTCATAGGTACTAGAAATATGCAGCTAAAGTATTCAGTCAACTCCTTGAAACGTAAATGCACAAGCATAGGGAATTCATAGATGCATAAATTTTAAAGGTTAGGTCATGCTCCGAGGCTTGCCTTCTTGCTCTAGCTGGGGGTTAGCCTCCGGGTTGGCTTCTGCTTCGCTGGCACCTCCCTCCGGGATTCCTTCACCGTCGGCGGGGATGAGATGGTAGATGCCGTCCGGAATAGGGTCTTCTACATGAGATGCATAACTTATTGTGGCTGCCTATTGATTCCAAGATTAAGGCCTTGAAGGCCATATTCACCTAGACATGCTTAAATAATACTATTTTCTTCACAAACATAGAGTAGTGGTGAGGAAAATTTTTTTTTATTCATCTTTGACGGTGATTGTGTACATATATAAAAGAATTTCTATTTATTCTTTGCAAATTAGGGTGCTGTTTGGAATTTTAGATTCTCCGTATTTTATTCTAACAAATTAACAAAAAGGTTTATTCTTTTTATATAAATCAATTTCCACATAGATTCCTTCTCATTTTTGTTTCATCCTTTTTATCTATAAACTTTATGACAACTACTGGAGTATAAGAGCTAAGCTCACTCCAAAATTTAGCTAAATCTAGGCTACACAAAAATTATTAAAAATAAATTAAACTGCTGCCTGCAGAAATGAAATAAATTCATATAAAATTGAAAATACATCCAAATCAGGAAATTTTCCTACTATAGCTAGTCATGAGTGCAAGGAGGGCTCTGGCCATGTGGTGGCTCAAAATAACCCTTGGACAGTCCTCAATAAATTTCTATCTACAAACACATATCTATTTATTTGCTAGTCTAAACAGAGCAAAAATTAAGTTTTTGCATTTTTAACAGATGTGCTAACAAGTTTTTAGGCTTCTGGAGAAAAATGGTGATTTTTCACTGCATGGATTATTTTTAACAATTTCTGGACTGCAAAAGGACAGGAAACACATTTTAATTCATAATTGAAGCTACATTCCATATTTTTAGGTCCCCTTTGGACACAAGGTGCCCAAAGTCACTACCAACAACATATCCAAAGATCAACCCTAGCGGAGCTATGGATTTGAAATGGTGCACAAGTTTCAAATTTTACAGTTTGAATTTTAATTCAAAAATAGTTCACCAAAAGTATATACATGCTTAAAGGAGATTGGAGTTTACAATCTCACGAGTCCAGGAAGTATTTTTGTGCATTTTGCTGATTTTTGTACGATTTTTAACGGATTTTACAAGATTCGGGAAAATTAGATCTAGGTTTAAGAATCTTTTTACGCTGGGGACCCTAGAACTTTTAAAAACCTTTCAAACGAGTCCCTGGTTTTTGCGCAGAGGACCCTAGAACTAAAAGGGGAACGTGAACAAGTCTCTGGGCTCGTCGGCGTTGTTACGCCGGCGAAACGACGGCGAACTGGCTCGGGGGATGTTGGGGGAAAAGGAGAGGAGCTCACCGCGAGTCGGTTGAGGTAGGTCTCGCGGTCGGAGATGAAGCGGCGCGGCTCGTCGACGTTGAGCGGCGGCGCGGTTAGCTCCGGCGACGTCGCTGGCGGTCTGCGGTGGTCGAGGCGATGCGCGGAAAGGCTCGTGAGCTTCACTGGACGATGGTGGAGCTCGTCGTGGGATTCGTCTGCGACGGGGATGGCCGGGGTATAGGGCTCGACGTGGAGGGGGTGTTTGCGGTGTTAATGGCCGAGCGGTGGGGAAAAGTTTCGATCCACGGCGAGTGTGGCTTGATTCGAGCTGGGGAGTGCTCGAGCAGCTAGCGGGGTGAGTGAGCGAACTTCACGCGCGGGGGATTGGAAAGGGGTGGAGGGATTCGCGGTCGATTTGAGTTTGCGGCGGGGAAGCTCGAGCTCGGCTCAAGGCGTCCCGAGGTGGAAGACGACGGGAGCGAACGCGGTGAAGTGAGAATGGCTACGCGTGGACTGAGGGGAAGGAGTGAGGGTGCTCTGTGAAGGGTTTGGGTGCGCTAGCGAGCACCGAGGTGCCTCGAGAGCATGCGCACACGCGCTCGGGCTGTCGAGTCGCCATTGATGGCGCGGGAGCTCGGGCAGAGCGCGAACGGCACGATTGGGCGTCGGAGATTGAGGCATGGCGAAGTGGAGATCTTCTACAGGGCTTCTTGGCGCGGAGTGGAGAGGAATCTACCGCGGAGAGGCTCTGCGCGTCGCCCGCGCGCGCGGCCACGGCGGCGCTCCGACCGCCATGATGGCGCTCCGCGGCACGAGGTGAAGTGCGCGGTCGAGCAGCGACGTGACGGCTCAGGAAGAAGTCGGACAAGTGCAAGGCGACAAGCGCCACCCGACGCCGCGGCTCGGCCAGCTCGGCGCGGCCTCCGCCGCTCGCCGGCCACGTGGCGGCCGAGCTCCGGCCAGGCGCAGAGCGCGCCAGGGCCACTGTTGGCGCCCGTGGAGCTTCTGTGCTCCATTCAAATTTTCTCCAAAAATTTGAACTGAACATGAAAAAGTGTGAAAATAAAAGTCGGAGTTTGAGAGGTGGGACACAACTTTTTTTTTGGGATGAACCTGAAATTTCAAGTTTTTCGAGCTCAAACAACCCAAATTCAAAAAGGTGCCCAGAACTGTATTTCGAGTTTTTGAGAGGCTAGACTGCAAAATTTTCAAAAGTTCCAAACAGTGACTAGGCCTTATTTGTGATGACAAACAACTTCTATTTTTGGAGATTTTCAAGTTTAGTATAAAATTATTGAGATTTCAGTTGGGTGTCAAAAGACCTTTGTTTTTGAATTTAAATTTGAGTTTTGATGAATTTTTGAATTCCAACATCACTTTTTCAATAGGTTGGTAAAATCATAACTTCCTTTCCATTGTCTTGCCTTATCTTCCCAATTCTTTCTATTATTTATTCTATTTAACCTCTCCCTCCTTTCTTAAACCCTTCAATAGTGTCACTAACATCAGAGGTATGATGCTCAAAGAGAGTTTTCAATTTAAAGTCCTACCTCCTTTTATTTTGGGAGTAAAATCTTATGTTAACTTAAAGTTAAAACACGGACACATACATGGAGGTTAAAAGCCTATTTATTTTATATGCTCAACTTTAATTATGTCAATAACAACTTGACATATATTAAAATATTAATTAATTTACATCCTTTATATTCTATAAAAGCTCATATTGTGAACAAAAACTCATTTCATTACTAAAACCACAAGATTGCCACATGTAGGCCATGATTAGAACTGCAAGCTTTATTAGTCCAAGTGTTTAACCCTAACATTAAATCATTAACAATTATTTTACTAAAGAACATTAGGAGCACTCTAAATATTATTTTATTTATAGCCCAAAGTGTGCTCCCTTAAAAAGGGTGTGTGGCCGTGTGTTTTTCATCTCACGGTTAAGTTGGTCTTTCAAACTTGATTTCCTATGTTTGGTTAAGTTTAGTCCTTTAAGACCTTTAGGGCATAGGAGCATTACTTAATTTGCCGTTCACACCTGACTTCTTTTTAGGAGATTTTTATACGTCGTCTCGAGAGTATGTATTTAGAGTTTTGCCGTGCAACTTGTAAGAGAAGACGTTTAGATTTGTACTAGAAAAGTTTTTGTAGGGTTCAAAATTCAAGAACCAAGGCACGAGTATAAGCCTAACAATCCTCATGTATAAATCTCATTCCTACAAGTGATTTAGTTTCAGGGTTTATAGTTCCTTAGTTTGTTTAATCACTCTTACTTATACGCTTTAAACACCAGGGGTGTTACAAAGAATAGAGGCCTCCGTTGCGACCACAAAGAATGACTTATAGTTAGTTTAAGTACAAATTGAAAAGGAGAAGGAGAAAAAAAGGAAAAAGAAAAGAAATAAAGAAAAGAAAAAAGGAAGGAAAGAAATTTGGGACAATTAAAAAAAGAAAAAAAGAGGAAAGTTTACCTACAGAACTCACCCGGAGCTGGAGAATCCTCCAGCGGTATAAAGAGGACTATATGTATGTGTATATTTTCCATCTTTGTTATTCAACCTCTTCAAGCCAAGAACTAAACAACTCTTTTTCCTTCCACTTAACACAATTCCATTTGAGGAAGCATTTAAAGAACACTCAGCATCCTTATACTTTGAGTATGTAAAATGAAACAAGATCAAACAAAATAACCACAATTGTTTTTCCATGAAGCACAATGCCACCTAGTTTTTAACACTGCCCCTGCCAATGCTATATGAACCAAAGACAAAACAAAATGTGCATTAAGGATCTTGAATCTACTTTCTGATGTGTTTAATGAGTGTGCATTAGATCCTGTGCACTTGTAATAGCAAAATCATCATCGAATTCGAATCATTGTCAAAGGTCTTGATGTGTAGGAACAATGTAACGGCTTGAGCAAATCTTTGCTTTAAGCCTATATATGCTAGTTAAGTTATGCTCTCAACAATGGTCATCCATATTAAAAAAAACAAGTACAGAACCATACAAGTACAACCCATACATTATTATTAGACCTTTTGGGAGTGTGTGTTCCACATCACTCAGGATGTGTATGTGTACGGGGATAAGTTGTCTGAATCAACTTGTAGAAAAATCCTTTGTGCATGCCAACCACATGTTTTTTTCTTTGGAAAGACCCAACCACATGTCGATGTCCAACCAGGTTGGATGTCTCGGTGTAATTTTCTTCAAGAAACTTTGTGCTTCTGTGGTAGCTAAACATACCATTTTTCTAATAAAACTCTCTTTTATATCCAGGTTAACGAAGCATGCATGACTTTCACATGGTTGATGGGGAATGAAATATAAACATTAGATTCTCATTCTAAAGAGTGGACTACACATCCTCGTATCGATATAACTAGGACACATCCGTAAAATAGAAAATGAGAAACTAACACACTATTGATGCTCATTTTAAGGACCAGACTGTTGAAGGGACCGTGACACCAGGGGGTGAAAAGTGCTCTAATTGCACATATAAAAACCTATCTCAATTTCTATTTAAATGTGCATTAGGTTTTTCTATGTGTTGCTATCTCTACCGCTATAAAGTTTTTTTTCTAAAAAGTAAGGCTCTAATTACACATATAAAAACATATCTCAATTTTGAACCACTACTCTATGACTGGCCATAGAATAACTATTCTATAGTCACTTTGACTTACTACAATTACTATGGTGATTTACGAGATTATAGTAAATCTTACTATGTGATTTACTATAATGTGAGACTCGTGTGTTATAGTAACTCAATTAACATGTGAAATTGTAGTAAATCAGTACAGAAAGCTATAGTAAAACCAAGGTGGCTATAGAATAACTATTTTATGGCCGGCCATTGAGTATACTCTCCCTATCTCAATTTCTATTTAAATGTTGCCTAGGTTTTTCCTTATATATGCAAATGTTTGGGTGCGTCATTATTAAATAATTGCTAATTGATACAATGAAGCTTATCTTGTCCTGGGTCAACCTAATATTAGCGACATAGTGGAACGAAGTTGTTCAACGCCACCAACTACTACATACACTGCTTATGACGGGCCATGTTGTATAGGCACTGGCGGTACTATTCATGTACATTTATGTTTCTTATCTGGCCACTTGCCTATCCAGAACCTTATAATCCATCTTAAATTATGAATCTACCAGACGGGGGAAATCTTGTTTGGCTTTCATAAGGCTAGCCTAGAAATTGAGTCTCTGTTTTTTTTTTTCAATGAACTAGATAGAATTAGCTTGGAATCTAAATATTTGTCGCATATAATTTGTTGCCATGTTTCATACTGGGTTGTAAACAACTTAAAAGGCCATTTACTTAGCAGCTTTGTGTTTTTAATATCTTTATTATAGATTCCTATAGCCCCCTGATCCTTTAGTTGACACATAACCATTTGGCTGAGCGTATACTTTCATTTTTGTTCATTGCTTTGCCAGAACAAAATATGACCTAAAATAATCTATTTTTTTAAGTACGCCTTTCAAGAGTGCAACGAAAATGAGTAAACTAATTAAGACTGCAACAAACATGAATAATAAGCTATTAAGTAGTGAGTTCATCAATGTCAGCTAAACCCCTGTTGAAAGGTGCTTCCCCTAACTATTGAGTCACTTCGTGAGGCGCTCTTCAACTCTTTAGAGCAAGTATTATAAGCCATATCAGCGGGCGAATCCCCTGACACACATCAGAAGAATCTAACGTGGGGGTGTGGGGGGGGGGGGGGAGAGAGAGAAAATCAAGCGACTCACGAGCAGGGTTTTTTTTACCGAATCGGAAACGAGAACCGCTGCCCTCCGGCAGCGGTTTGAGCGGTTCCCGGTGGAAACCGGACAAATTCAAATTTTGAATTCAAATGTATATGAAATCCTAGTTCAATCGTTTTGAACTGGTAAGCTGCCCAGTTTGACCGGTAAGCCGAGCGATTTGGGCGGTAAGCCGGCCGGTTTGGACGGTAAGCCGGCTTAATACATAATTTGTCATGTTTTCAAATTTAACTATAAATTTAAAAAAAATAAAAGAAAAATTCCTAAAAATATTTCAAGGTGCGTAGAATCTAATGGTGTCAAAAATTTTCAAATATTAGTGTATTTAGTATTTTTTGTGTGCATTAGAAGTTCAATCAGCCGATTTTTTTCTTTTCCTTTTTCTGTTGAACTTCTAATGCCTGCAAAAAATATCAAATGAGGAAATATTTGAAAATTTTTTACACCAATAGATTACATATACCTTGAAGTATTTTTAGAAATTTATTTTGATATTTTTTCATTTTTCAAATTTAAATTTGAATATTTTAAATTTAACCGGTTTGAAACCGCCCCAAACCGCTATCGGTCCGGGGCGGTTTCACCGGGAACCGCGGGAACCGGTTTCGTAAACCCTGCTCACGACATGGCGACTACGAGCATGCGAAGTGCTCTTTTTTACCAACCATCCCGTGCATGTCCAATCATATTGTTCCACGTCCTAGCTGAGCAATGCAGCACATTTAATGACAGCGGGGCCTACCACCCACCGTCTCAGTAGCTTGGGTCAGCTGGAGCTCGACTCACCCGCAAGCTGCCAGACCTGCTCTTAGGGACAGAAGAGAAATGGCGCTTGGCTTAGGGTTCAGGCATCGCCAGCTATTTTGAGGCCTTGTTTAGACGAGGAAGTTGGTGAAAAGTTAGAGGTGTGAATAGTGTATTGGTAAACGTATCTGTGAGAGAAGATGTGACTCGATGTGACTGGAAAGTTGGTGAAAGTTGGAGAACTAAACAAGGCCCGAACAGGGAAAAGCTTAAGTTGTCACTTTTGATCGAACTGCTTACGATGAAACATAGTATCCAAACTCACATTTTCTTGATGCATTCTTGCACACAATTTCTCATGGGCTATAAAAGTATGAGACATTCACTGTACCAGATTACAGCTATTAATAGTCTGCTTAACCAGTGCTTTAACAAAATTTCTTATATATAACCAATATGGAGTAAAAAATCACTTCGATTTGGCTCCAGATCTGGTCCCCATATGATCAACCGACCAGGGATCAGGGTTTACTTCTTAGTGACACGACGATTACTGAATACCTGGTCTTCTCCCTCTCAAGATGTTTGGCAACATTGAACGCGTACCTCTCAAAGAGCTCGTCTAGTATGTACTCACCAAAGTGTCTCACCAATAGTGGTTCCATCACTGCCCTTAAGCACTTGGAAACGTTGATCCCACTCTGAACGGTGTCACCCACAAAATCACCTTCCGAGTCGTCATAAGGATCCCAGTTTGACTCGAACAATTGGATGTGGTTTATGTCATACACCTCACTCTGCTTCACTGCTGCAACCACCTCGTCAATTGACGGCCCGTAAATGGGTAGATTGAAGGAGTCCAATCTTGCCTTTTCCACAATGCCCTGCGACAAATAGTGACGAATTTGTTGATTTAGTGAGTGGATGTATTGCAGACACCAATAAGCATTTCAGAGCAAAGCAAGCAGTCTACATAACAATGGTGTTATATTACTTTTAAATTTAGTTTGATTTCTGAAAAAAATATTGATGCTAGTTTAATGGGCCACACCAAAAGGTGGAACTAATAGTGATTTTGGGGGAATATGGAAAGTAGTTATTTGGATTGGCTTTGTAGTACTTGTTTACCTCCAAAACAAGAGACTGCAATGCTTGCCCGAGTAACCCATAGACATGGTTCAGATCTCCATCGAATACGTTGTTGTTTTTCCTGCCTAGGAAACTCAGGAGCATTTGCCCACCAAATACGAGTTCTTTCGAGCGCAGCTTAAGGAACAACAGGAAGTCCTTCTGGAACTGCTCTTGGTACATTTTCACCACTGAAGGTGAAGTAGTTGTCCTGAGGTAAATGTTTCCTTCGTTCAGGTGTATTTTGCTATTAACCTGCAACTCCTTGGGTAGCTACACAACATGGGGGAAAAAAACCATCAGCATAAGAATGAACAGTATATGGATCAGCCAAGAACATCGAGTTGGTACCTGAGACAGCCACATGAGGCTGTATGAAGAATGGAAGAAATGGACGCTACGTTCAGGGAAAAGCCTTGTGTAGAACGAGCCTGGCAATCCAACCACATAGTGTGGCGGCATCGATGCAGCCGTCTTCTTGCGCTGCGCATCAAGGGATCGGAACAGGCTGTTGAAATCGTTGCCGGGCATGTCGTTCAGGAAGAACTGGAGTTCAGGTGGATCACGGCATGCTCTGCTGCAACAGTCTCCTGTCACACGGATCACGTCGGAGACGAAATGGAGTGTGTTTGGCCCCGACGAACAGCCCAGGTCGGCGACGACCATCGTGCGTGGGCTCAGAGCGGTGTACACGTCGGTGACAACCTTCTCAAGCACCGGTCTAACCTCAACCATAGCTTTCTCCTAGCACATAGGGAGCAGCAGCACATCATTATACTGTTGGAGCATAGAGCTTACATACCAGAAATATATTCTTGGTTCTTTTCTGATTGTAAGATACTAAACTAGGAAAAGAGTACGCACTTGAAGTCTGGAATTTTGGGCATAGCTGTTTTCTCCTTCCCCTGCAACCATATGCAAGTAACGCTGTAGCTCCACTGTCATCCCGCTAGCTTTTGATAGCAATGCAGCGGTCAGTTACACAGGACTACAGGAGAGTCGTTGTAGTGAGGACGAGGATATGAGCTCCCTTTTATAGAGGTAGAGTGACTTTATTTTAAGATGGTTATATAGAGTTGAGAGTTGAATAGATAGGCGTTTAGTTTCTGTCCATTTTTCTTCAGAGTTCCTGACATATCTTCATGTGTGTCTAGGTTTTTCTGTCAGTTCAACTGATGACCATTCCGTTCAGAAGCATGTGGCCGACAGATATCATGTGTGTGTCTATGTTTTTCTGTCATTCTTTTCCAGCAAGATGAGCATTATTGTCAACAGCATCTCTGGCATATTGTTCAGGATCTTGTGTCTACTGTCAACTTACATATTTTTTAGTTTTCTGACGAGTTCGATGAGCGTGCATTGGGAATTTGGGATCCAATGCACTGGCAACACATCAACAACAGCAACGTATCTGATAGCGAATGAATCACGCATATCGATTAATTAACCAAAGAAACCTCATAATTGATTTATAGAAATAGAATCAAGAGAGAATTGGAGTTGTTGGGCTAAAGCGTGATCAACATGCACTGATGCACAGCGTGCACGGCCTGGAAACTAACATTGAGTATCAATATAAGTGGTCTCGGTCGGTAGGGACATTGTAAAGCAACTTAAGCAAATCCTTGCTCTAAGCGTGTAGGCAGTATTAAGTTATGTCCTTGACAGTGGTCTTTTAATTTTATAATAACAAGTGTATCATCCATATTCCACATCACTACGATCATCAGGGCGTGCGTTAAGAGAAACGTGTTGCGCATTGTCAACCTCGTGTCAACAGACATGTCGGCATCTCCAGAGGTCCAGAACGGCTCATTCAGGTAGCCAATCACCGACGAGGTTCGACGTAGGAAGAAGATGACATTTGGCTGTAGCTTGTGTGTCCCTTAACCTATGTCCCCATCTGTGTCTCCGACATAATTAATGTGAAATAAATTATTCAAATTAAATTTTGATCACACCATTGTGTTTGTTATAATAAGATCTTCAAAACTAAACCACACTTGACCATGTTTGGACTATATTTTATTTTTGAAATATTTTTTAGGTTGAACAAATTATTTTATTATAAAAATATTCTAAAAATATATATACAATCCAAACATGGTCAAGTGTGGTTTAGTTTTGAAGATCTTATTATAACAAACACAACGGTATGACCAGAATTTAATTTAAATGATTTATTTCATTAATTGTCTCGGAGACACGGACGGAGACACGGGTTAGGAGACACACAAACTGCAGCCGGGCGCATGCGCTGAACCGTCATCTTACTATTAACAAGTCTTATATTGAAGCCTACACATGAAACCGCCTAGTATTCTTAGGTGGGCACTTCAAAATTAAAAAATAAAGATTCTTACAAAATTCTGCTATCGATTCGACAACTTTAATCATAATACAATTGAATCTATTTTCTTTTCTAATAAATTACACATCTATAATATTATGAAAATAGGCTAAAGTAACCTCCTAATTATGTATTTAAATTACCCATCCCTGCTACTATAAAAAATAATATCAAGTAGTAACCCTTAATCTTCATGCAAATTATCTGTCTATTTTATTACAAAAAGTAACCCTTAAAATGTTAATAACCACTAAATCTGAATCTAAATTATATAATTATAATAAACTATAAAAGTGCACCAATATAAACTTCTAAATTACTCTTTGTATCATTATGTTTATGTTATTACTACTCATGATGTGTGCCGTCATGTATTCTTGTATGAAAGACAGAAAGAAGAGATAAGATCCCAAGTTTACATGCTGTTTACATAGCCCAAATAAAGGGTTAAATTAAATAGATAGCAAACACATGCGGAGTGTTGCTATGTAAAATGGACAAAAAATATTACTAACTAAACTTATTGAATTGGCTTCAATGTCAAAACAGCCATGATATTGAAATGGCTCCAATTCAAAACTTGTTGTTTGGATAACCATTGCATTGACTTTTAGAATCAGAGAAGGATCCTAATTCCGATTCATGTTTGGATGTACAAAAGATAGAGTTGGAAATTGCTCTATACTATAGGAACTTCATCTCCACCAATCTCGTCGCCCCACCCGTCTTCTCTGCTCCATCTATGCGCCATGGCGAAGCAGCCATAGCTGGAGCCCGACCATGAAGCTTGCCAGCGGAGAGGAGGAAGGGGACAGTGCGTTGGCTCCGCAGCACGGTGGAACGGCGAGGAAGAGGAATAGTGAAAAAAGACGATTCATCACAATAAGGAGCGGATGGGGTCGGAATTGAGGGAAGGGGTGCTGCAGCTAGTGGAATGCCGCTTGGTATTAGGCCAAGTTTCCAATTCTAATTCCTAGCTCATCCAAACAATAGGTATTGAGTACATCTAATACCAATTCTAAATTCTGGGCTTCAATGCATACATCCAAACAGGGTGTTATAGTTACCCAAAATATTTGTTGTTGTTATTTTTTATCATAAGATTTTATCATTTGTCTTATTCAAAAAGCTACTACGCTTAAATTTTTTTAATGGTTCACCAGGAGCATCCCCAACTGAATTGTATTCAAAAGTGTGGCAGCAGATCAAATGCCTCATTTTTTGGGAAAATGAGACAAAACCCTTTGCACTATTAATTTTGGAAAACTGGGCTAAAACCATGATAACTACCTAGCTAAACTAGGTCTTAAACTAGGTCTTAAACACCCTAGCACAAGGGAAAATTGTGGCACAACCACAAATAACAACACCATGTCCTACACAAGGACTAACTCGTGACTTAACCGCACTACACAGAGCTCCAAAATGACCACGCACAAGTTCAAGGTGTCATCTCCCAGACAATGCCTCCAACGAGGACTTGGTGTAAGCAGGGGCGGATCCAGTAGGTTGCACGGGGCATGGTGTGGCATACCCTAAGCCCAGCCCAGTAAATGTTATGTAGCATGAAAAAAAAAACTGCAAAAATATACTGCCTTAAATCAGGAGGTCCTCTCCACTAGGCTAAGCAGAAGTAGTTGATTTGGATAACAAAATCAACTAATTGAACCAATCCAAATATGAACATTTTGGATTGGCATACCACATGCTAAAATCCTAGCACCGTCGGTGGGTTTAAGGATGCCAACATTGCTCAATCCAGCAGAGCCGGACCTAGAGAACGTCGACCTTAGCTTGAGCTAGACAGAGCTTTCGGCCACAACCTGCACCAAAGCAGGAGGTGCAGCAAGGTGGTTGACAGCACCAACGAACGAGGAAGTAGCTGAATCCGCCGAGGCCTTGACATCGCTGGCCGAGACAGCGTTGGAGCCCAAGGCTAGCCACCTGTTGCTTGCCGAACCAGCCACCGCCACCACAACATCTGGGACCAGATCGGAGGCCTGAGGGAGTAGATCTAGCCCCTCCTTCTTCCAGTACTCTCTTGTTGCAGCTCGGAGTCATGGTCCCACGGTGACGGCGCCAGACTGCCAGCGGATCCTGCGGACAGGCCTCGTGCGGTTCCTCGGCGGTGAGGCGCACATGGGGACGACGATGGAGGCTCCGCTGCGATGGCCGCCGCACGCAGCTACCCGCACCAAATCCATACGCTGGCGGCCCATATAGGCGCCAACATCCCAGGGGCCGCACGGGCTTCCGGCGGCGGCGAGGTGAGATGGAGGGTTGGGAGAGGGAGGCAGCGGCTGGATGCCTTATTGCGCTTAAAATAGTTTTGATGATAAAGATTTTTTTAAAAGATGAATGATAAAACATAGTGGATAAAATCAAGCCTGACAAATATTTGAATAAGATAAAATAATTAGGTATTCTTTTTTAGATAAAAGTGTCCGAATTACAAGCTCCGCGGCTCAGATGCTCGTATTTCCGCCCTGGTTGACACGGGCAACAGACCTGGCCACTCTTCTTCCCATCGATCGGCATGCTTTCCGCCCTGGTTGACACGGGCAACAGACCTGGCCACTCTTCTTCCCATCGATCGGCATGCTTTGTGTTTGGAAACATAGGCAATTGCAAGTTCAATTTCTGAACTAGATTAAACATGACGATAAACAATCCTAGTTCAATTTCTGAACTAGATTAAACATGACGATAAACAATCCTAGCATGCAATTCTCTAGCAGACTAGGCAGTACGAACAACATAATCATGACATCAGAAAACATGATTAAAACACAATGTACGTACTGAGGAATTATCGTAGAGAAGAGGAACGATGCAGTTGGAACGACGACAGTTCTACGGACGGAGTGCAGCAGACGATGTTGCAGACGACGGTACGCCGCAGCACCAGACTTGGACGGAGGACGAGCCGTGGTGAAGACGTCTTGAGCAGTCGCGCGCAGCGCTTCCCAAGAACCTTATTCGCCCTTTCCCGATGCAGGATCTCGAAGACGACTGGTTCCGGAGACCTGCTCTCCCGTTTGTCGATGCACGCCGGCGCTCGGGATGGAGTAGACTACGATAGCAACGCAGCAATGAGAAGTAGCAAAATCCTAACTCTTATACCTTCTTAGGGACTCCCAAACCAAGGGAATTCCCGTTAAGAGTCTATGGTGAACTTATTCCATGAGAGAGGTGGTCTCTGTTTATTGAGAGAAAAACCCCCACACCCTCGTCCATTAGCAACGTGGGACTAATAGATGGCGTACCCCATCACGTGCTAATGGATTTTTGAGATTTACTTAGGATTATTCATATGGGCCAAGCCCAATAACCTTAACACTTTGGCCTCAAAGCCCGCAAGGACACGCCCTCCCGTCGTGTCGACGCGAGAAAGAGAAGACGGGAGCCTCGTTTGCTCTCGCGGCCTTCGATCCCGGGGTCAAATCAAAGCACGTTGTGCACACACACGGCAGCAGCAGCTAGGGCTCCCTTCACTCGGGCACGGGCAGTCAAATGCGTGTTCGCTTCACCGGATCGAGGCCGGCCGGAAGCATATCTATCAGATGACGTCCCCGCCGGGGGCGACGCGTCTCGTCTGAACAGACTCGCCCGCACGCGTAATTGGTGGCGCATCGTGCAACACGCTGACGGTGACCGGAAGCGATGCGACACCAAACAAAAACCACGGTGACGGGAGCGGCCCGCTGGAGCCCGGAGCAAGGCGGGCCGAATTCTGCTTACAGTGGGCCGTTTGATGCGTGGGCATCGCCGCATGGGCCGCAGCTGAAAAGCCCAATTAAAGGCCCATAAACATTGCCCTGGTGGTTAGTGGTTGGTTACGGCGTCTCTGCGAATCTAGGCCTTTGATTTCGTATCCTGCTGTGCTAGTGCAACCGTCCAACCGCACAAGACCCACCCCGCGCCGCTCGAGGGTTTCCTAGGCCGCGCTATACCCCTCTCCATTCTACCGCCGCCATCCCTGTTCGCTGCGCCGCCTCCTCGCCGCCGGCGAAAGGACACGACAAGCTAGACCACCTCCCATCCAGCTATTCTCGCATCAAGAGGTCTCCCCACCGTACTACTATCTGGCTCCTGCACTTGCCCGCGACGGAGATCCATCTGGGCTTTGATTTCTTGGCTTCCACTGGAACCAACCCTAGCTTGCTTGTTGTTCTTGTTGCAGCATTTTTTTCCCCTTCGGCCGGCGGCGGCACCCGGTTTGCTCGCTTGATTGCACCTTCGATTGAAAGATGAGGAAGCTCAAGCACCACGAGAAGAAGCTCCTCAAGAAGACAAATTTCTTGGAGTATAAGAGGGAGGGCGGCCACCGGGAAGCGCTCGTGACGCAGCGCTACCGCCTCGTCGAGAGGGATGACTACAAGAAGTAAACTTTCTAGTCTATCCTCACCCTCCCCTTCTTTTCCTATTTTATTAAGTTTCTCTATTGGCACTGAATCAACGGGGGATAGCACTATGTTGATCTTGAATCGAAGCATCTGGTGAACGATACATTGAAAATCTGTGATTATTGCGTTTCCAGGTACAATGGCATATGCTTAATGGTGCAGAAACTCGTTAACATCATAAAGCAGATGGACCCAAGAGACCCTTTCAGAATCGAAATGACAGACATGCTGCTTGATAAGCTGTAAGTTACCGTTTTCTCCACTTGTTTATGAGATGTATATCCATGCCTTTGTGAACTTTTAGCTGGACTGTTAAGGTTACATCCTTATAGGACATAAAACGTAGAAATTGCTCCCTCTAGCTGTGTTTGGATTGTAGATTTCTTGTAGAATTATAAGGACTTTCACATGTATTGTATATTTGTATGTCAATAAAGGGCAGTACTAATGTAGGACAACTAGACTATTCTATCATTCACTAGTTCAGACATATGGAGTAGATTATCGACGCGCAATGCATTGAGCTATCAGTGTATGAATACTGACTTTACTGCGGTGTAAGTATGGCAAACCTTGCTTTGATAACCCTCACTGAGATTATGAGCTTTTCAAGGGGGGGTACTATTTATCTGTGCCTGTGATTTAACTTGATTCAGGGCAATGCATATCTTTTGTTAGAATCAGTTATATCACACTCACAGAATACCAGTCTGGGATTACATGAAACTTGCTATGACTATGATATTGTTTTGGTTGAGCATGTTTGTCTCTGATATCTCAACGACTCAATCTATTTCATTTTGACTGAATCATGTAATGTTTGTCCAATTTAGTGTCTGCAATTTAGATTTTTATTCTGTTGCACTTTTACCCATCTCCTTGTTTGTGTATTCTGATGGACTTTGTTAACTTTCAGATATAATATGGGTGTGATTCCAACCAAAAAGAGCCTGCTAAAATGTGAGAATCTTTCAGCTAGCGCCTTCTGCAGGTATCTCTCACGTGTCAATCTTTTTCCCTTTCGATCAGTGCAAGCTTTATTGAAACTTGTATTGGCCATCCAATTTCACTTCAATCAGTGGGAGCCAGCGCCTTCTAGAGCATGTCATGCAATTTTGGCTAATCACTTGTATCGTCCATCCAATTTCACTTAAATCTGTGTGAGCTAGCACCTTCTAGAGTATGTCATGCAATTTTAGTTAATCACTTGTATCGTCCATCCAATTTCACTTTAATCAGTGTGAGCTAGCGCCCTTTAGAGTATGTCATGCAATTTTGGCTAATCGCTTAGATAACAATAGTATACTGATACTGGATGAGATACAGCATGGTATACTGCCTTCCACTTGACTTACTTTTTTGCTAAACTACTGTAGGCGGAGACTGGCAACAGTTATGGTGAAGCTCAAGTTTGCAGAGCACCTTAAAGAGGCGGTAACATACATCGAGCAGGGGCATGTGCGTGTAGGTCCAGATACAGTTACCGATCCAGCCTTTCTTGTGACCAGAAACATGGAGGACTTTATCACCTGGGTGGATTCCTCAAAGATCAAGAGGAAGGTCATGGAGTACAATGATGCATTGGATGATTATGATGCCATGTTTTAAGAAGATCATTCAGCGGAAAATACTGTGCTGCCCATCAATGCCATCTTGCTACTCACATGTGGCAATTTGAGAACAAAAATCTGTGGAGATTGTTTGTCAGGGTACTTGCGTTTGCATTGCAGACGTGATACAGTTTTGTAGTTGGATGCTGACACAATGTTGAATTCGATCCAGTTTAAGCTGAAACTTGTCCAAATGAAGTACTTAGCGTCATCATGCAAGCCTATACGGCGTCTTCAAACCACATGAGCCATAGTACAAATCTCGGTAAAATAGAGCCAGCTATTGCACGGCACCAGGATTTCCAGTGAAGTAACCATACAAAGGTTAACGCCAACAGAACTGATGAGATCTACAACTGCTGTGTTTAGTTCCAGAAGTTCTTTTGGACTTTACTATTCACCCTTCTTAAAAAACACGTTTTTCAGAAAAGTTTTCCTCCAATTCTCTCCAACTTTCCTATTCATCTCTCTCACAGAACACGCTTCCCAGAAAAAGTTCTTTTCTTCCCCACCAACTAAACACACCACTTGTCGAAAGCATTAGCGGAAAAAAAAACTAATTTGACGAAACGTACAATGTTTAGGTACACCCACATGCGTCGTCTGCTCATCTGATCCTTGCGCTGGCCAGAGCCGATGTAGTATCGTGACTTGCATTTGGAGAGGTCTGCTACCAGTAATTGCAGGAATGCAGTAGATTTCGCTGACTTTTACATCTGTGAATTTTGTGTTTTGGTAGTGAAAATCTGGTCTCTCCAATGTGAACTTAAGCAAGCTTGATTTCACTTTAAAAGATTGTTGTAGCTGTAAAACAGAACATAGGGCATCTCCCAACATGTTACACATTCTGTACTTTGAGAGCGCTTCGTATTACCTACAGACATAATGACTCCATAAGTCATTAGCGATCCAAATGGTCCTAGTACATAGAACTCGAATCCAAATTTTGAATATTATGCTACAAACACTGGCAGTTTAGACCGCCCATACGTTCCAATGCTGGATTTAATCTTCCAACTTAGTTTATGCAACAGCGGTCACACATTCCCGGCTCCCTCCAAGCATATTTTTTTTCCATCATTTCAGAGTATGTTTGGCTCAAGAGCACATCCTACAGTTTCTGCTAACCACAGCAGAATATTCTAAAGCCCTAACAGAAATTTAGTGATCTCACACATTGTGAAGTTTCTTCTAACCACATCAGAATATCAATATTGTCCGTGAACATGCAACAACATACCGATATAGCTGTAGGCTTTACACAGATCAGAAGGCCCACCTCTTTTTGTTCAATATATCTATTACCATGTACCTTTTCCCTATACACGAGCATATGGAAACAATAGTGAGATACAACAAGAGGACGACTTGATAATGCTGAACTTACAACAACTGTCTGTCACTGTTGATCAACTAGGGGGACCTAGAGCCTAGTGACCTTGAAAGCTCTCTAATGATGACAGACTTCTCCTTAGCTTCTTTATCACCTTCAAAATGCCATTTTCGGGACATTTCTTCAGCCTGTAATTACAGAACAAGGAAGGGCACATTAATGTTTATATCACAGGAACCACACCCTAAAGCAGACTTCATTATGAATGAAGTATAAATTACTGCAGGGACAAATATAATTAGTAAATATCTAACCAGAAATATAAGAATAGTGCCCAATTTTTCTTACCCAGCTTCTTAATGGAGCTATATGTTCCTTAATCATGTCGGCTCGAGGCTGCAGTGCATCCTTTCCTTTAGTTTTAACATCATCTACCTGAAAGGACAAACAGGCGTTGTTTCAGAGGGGCCATTAAGCACTTATATTTTTATGCTTCAGTTCCAACACATCCTATATTGTTCCTTATTAAGGACTGGGTTCATATCAGGTACTCAACAGTACGGTATGTACTGCATTATGTATGTGTCAGGAATGCATCTGTGTGGAACCGACTATTTCAAATTTCAACCGCTGTTCTTTCTTTTGTAAAATGTCCTACATTTCATTTGGATATGTTCAAGTTCTAAACTTACAATTTTTTTCTGAACCACGCAAGAGAGTTGCGTATTCGTTGTATTAAAAAAAAAATGAAACGGTCCCTTACAAATAGCCACTCATCTCACTCTAGTCCATACTTCCAACTTACCGAATTCAACTGTAGCTTATTTGCTGTGTAAAACAGCACAGCAGTTCCTCCTCCGAACACCAAAATAGTCGCAGCAAGAAATGCCTTCCCAACTGTAACAATCTAAAATGAGAACAAAAGATCTCAAGAAAACTAGAGCTTAAGTTTGTGGCAAGCATATGTACTCTGCGAGTATCCAGCAATTACGGCCTTCAACTTCTCAGGGTCCATAGGAGGTGGATTCCTATCCCACCGTCTCTCATTGGCCGTTGATGCCAAGTAGTTAGGTTGCTCAGTGGGAAGCTGCCATCTGCAAATAAAACCACATCAAACACAGAAAAGAAAGCGAAAACACAATATTAGGTTCCGTTTAACAGGCACAGAGTTGATTCAAGTACACCAGTGCATAAAAATGCTCAGTTAGCAATTTTAAACGAACAAGGATGAGTTAAATAGCACGCCACAGAGATGATAAAATATTTTTATTTACAGATCCTGAATGTTGAAACATGTGATGCTAAATAGAGTTCACTATGCCCAACAGTTAGCATACAAACTTTGGCCTATATAAGTATATGGTGCATTTGTACATTTCTGTGAGTATGCATCAATGTAACGAATTGCATCCTAGATACTAGATGACCCTTGATTAGTGTCTGTGTGTAAGTCATGAACACTTTGCATAACAAGTGCACAGAAGAATTGCTTGCCAATACCTTCAACTCAAAGCTCAAAGCATCGACGATAAGGTACAAAAGTTAATCAGTGTGCATTTGCTCATAAAATTGGAAACTATTATGAAGTGTGAACTACAACTGTGTACACGAGACAATCAGACAATGGGAAAGAGCTGATACCTTTTGGGGCCAAAGGTGGCTTGCGGCAGCGAGACGTAGGAACGGAGCGGGTTGAGCGCGTCGGGGTGGAGGCCCGCGGCCTCGGCGCTCCCCGGTGGACGCGGAGAGGGAGGTTTCAGACGGGGGCGGCGTCCCCTTGATGGGCACGGAGTGGCGGAGGATCTCCGGGAGCACGTCGGGGGAGGGCGGCGCCGACGCCCCACCGGGCGCTGAAGCGGATGCCGGGAGCTTCTCCGCGAGGCGGCCGACGGCGGTCTTTGACTCCTGGAGGAAGAACGCCCCCTCCTTGGCGGCGGCGATGCGGCCGGCGAGGAAGCTCATGGGCTGCGGCGCGGTGGTCCGGTTCGGACAGGCGGCGGCGCAATTGATCGATCAGATGGTGTGCGGCGAGGTTCTTGGGGAGCGTGTGGGTACTTTTGTAGTTGACGCGAGCACGCGGCCGGTGTGGCTGCTGCTAACATATGGAGTGACGTGAGTCTACCGTGGCTACATTTTACGGCGCTGCTTATCTTTTAAATATTTTTTTCGGTATTTTCAGTGATTTCTCCAAAAAAAAAACACATCTGACAAGTTCTTAAGATATGACTAGTGTTAACTAAAATCATACTTCAAAGTTTGTATTGGGCTTGTTAAAAGCCAAAAAGGGACATTGTGTTGATGCAAGATAAAAACGAATTTATTGAACATTTCTAAAGAAGAAAAATGAAAATCTTTCCGAGTTAGACACTGGATATCCTTATTTCCCCATACAGAACAAAATCCTTCTCATTCTAATTTAGCAAACAATTTGTCCAAAAGCATTAGAAACTCATGTATGATATACGCTTCAAAAAACTATGTGTAATATAACTGAAAAATCATAATTTTTCCCTTCGAATTAGACTACACTTTAGCTCAGTAATAACGTTGATAAATGAAGAATTAAACATCGACAAAGACCAATGTGACTTCATTTAGTATCACATGAAAGAAAAACTTGAAAATTCAGACAAATTAGGTTGTTCAAGTCAACTACAGCGAAGAACAGAAAACAGATAGCCAAGGAACAATATCCGTACAATTTGTTCATATTCCAACAGGAAAAGAGTCTTAAATCAGGAAATAAGAAAACGAACAAATGAAGATAAGTTTTGAACCATATAATGTCTTGGGCAGCAAGTCGTATTAGCTAAACATTCCTCCCCCTTCTACAAGGTATGTAACCCAGTTTCTTAGCCTTGGTCAACAAGTCCATCTGTCACAACAGTCAGCTGTAGCTGCTTTAACCAGATATGTTATTCTTTTGACCAAAATCTGATATGGTAAATTGATAAGGTGCTACTTCGTATACTCCGTACATAAGAAATCTGCGAGGTTGATCTGTATCAGTACCGTAGCAGCCATGGAACACACCAAATGAGACGAGACTCCTTTGGCAAGCTCAGATGCTACTGAACATCAGACAGCACATCTGATCCAGGACTCCAGGTCACAGTTGTGTGGGCATTGCAAAAAGAAAAAAAAAATCCCTTGAAGCACCGTAACGAAACACACAAATATAAATGTTTGCCCTTGGATTAGCACATATTGAGCTTGCACAGAAATGAGCATTCCTTTCGCTGATAATGATATCTTTTGCAGTTTACATAAACTTACAATATTGCTATATACGCCTCTTATGGTACAACACAACTCGATAAACAAAAGAATGGTAACAAAAAAGGAGATTTCAAAACTCAAGATGCCACCTGAGTACCTGACCCCATCAAATGATAACAAATCACATTGGACATGGCATGTTCTGTTCACAAAATTCTAGCAATCGTACTTGTTCAATGATAATCTGAGTATAATTAAGGCACCTTTAAGGCCAGAAATATGTTGATCAGCATGCTCAACATAATATTCCTTTGGTCAGATGAGATGGTACACATCCATTCACAAAATAGTTTAACTATGCCCCATTCGAAATATGGCAGCACTGATGGTCAGATGCACAATTGAGTTCCTGATCCACTTCGATCGCACAGGAGACTGCCAATAATCCAAATCCAGCATACTATTCAATAGTAGGTCACATCAGTAAGAGAGTAGACGAAATTTGTCCTCTATACTGCTTCTCTACTGTAAGAGCTCAATAATATTTTTCTTGTTGCATTTTGATTCCAATAGTAGTTCAGGAGCAACTGATTGCCCAGATGTCTTGTTTCAATGGCAGTCTTTCTCTGGAAAAAAAAAGGTATGGTATAGGAACAAGATGTATGAAAAAGTCTCAACGCTCTGTTCTGCACATGCACTCTAGACATCGTGGATGTCTAAATATGCTTCTCGCAACAGGCCTTTCATGAACTTGCTTAGTTTGTTGTATGAGTTTTCGTACCCTAATTTCAAATTCTTGCCACTCAATTGTAGCATTCTTGACAAGTATGCTGGCTAGCCGCCGTTTGTTTGGTCTTATTGTAGGAAGGTTCCCACCACCATAGTACATGCGGTAGCCTTGAACAAGAGAAGAAAACTGACTTCCTGGATCAGTCATAGCAAAGGCGTCGGCAGCTGCACATGCAATGAAGTCCAGAGCTGCCAACTGCAAATGGGAGGAACATAAACAAATCTTATGACCATAATTCACAAGATAATAATGTAAATTACCAAATCTTATGACCACTGTCACACTAGCAGTTACTGCCTTGCTGCGCGCATGAACTTCTATATTGAGAGTTGAACATAAAACTAGCACTTTCCTGGCATTGCATAAGTTAACCCATATTATGTGACACTTATTTTAGAATAGAACATATTCCGTCAGTCTACAGACAAGTAGGACCGACTACCGAAATTTTCTATATGCATGCTTATTTCTATATGTTTTTGCATGATAATCCTGCCTGTAATACTTTTCTATCTAAATCATACAAGGAGATCAAACATAATATATGGCAGAAATTTACCTGAGATGAGAAATTCTTAAATGGTTCAAGCTCAGATGGAGAAAGAAGGGTTTCTTTAGTTACTAAAGAAGGATAGAGATGACTTATGGCAGCCATCCTATGCCTCCCTCCATAAATTTCAGCTCCCGCAATGTAAATGTTTGTGCTGCGCTTGAAACCAATAGCAGCTAGCATAAGCACAGCCTCTTCAGGTGCAAGGGGACATTTCCCTTCAGACCGTAAAAAAGCAGCAGAGGGCAACCTAACATGATATGGTACTGTCAGAAATGCTTGTTGATGAAAAAGGCAGTAACAGATCAATATTAGAATTTCATTTTGGTTTAACATGACAATTTCCCTGCATAGACAGGAAAATATAGTTATGGTCACCCAATGTAGAACTCCATACATACTTTGCCGTCCGCTTGAGTTCTGTCAGAACAGGAAAGTGAATTTGGCGATAAGCTTCTAATTCATCTTCCTCATCCTTGCCACCACCAAAGTAACACAATGAGTATGCAACCATATCAATCTCAAATCTGAGATGAACAGCCAGGTATTTGGATGCATCACTCTTGTTTGCACTGGAGGCAGACTTCACAGCAAACTGACCTAAAAGATTATCCTTCAAAGGCGACAAAGGGGGCCTAAGGCCATGTAACCTATCTACAAGAAGTGCACCCATTTCTTGAATTTTTTGTACAAAACGAAGAGCATGGAAGTTACACCTGCATCGCAGTTTCTGTGAAACAATACAGACATAGTCAGAGCATGTATTTAATATTTTCCTAATGGAAGGAATGAAAACAGTAGCAAGGCAAGCAATATTCTACAAAAAATAAATAAGCAACCCAACTGATGATAGAGACCATATCAAATTATCAATGTCCAAAATGAACTTATGTCTGACAGGTGGGGTAATACCTGAAGGTCAGAAGGTATTGGGTCAAAAGATAAGCGATTGCCAAAGCCTATAAAGTGAACAACTCTGTTCCTCAGTAAAATTGGTAGTATTTTTTTCACGTATAAACTGGGCTTTGCCTCTTTCATGACATCTGTATCATTAACCTACAGAAGAATAGAGGTTAGACAACAATGAACTATAAGACAATCTTTCTACCAATGTACTTTCTAACTTTATAAAAAACAGAAATCAATTACTTACAACGCTGCCGATCGCTTCCAAGTCTAATGATTGCAGCTCTACTGGAAGATCCTTTACAATCCGAATATCAGATTTCAAATAATTGATAAAATAATCCTCCTGATATATATCGCCAAACTGACTAAGATATTAAATTTGATTTGTCATTTGTGCAGCACATAAGATTCAGTTATTAAACAAGCTGTATGAAACACCATATACAAGACAGAGTTGTTACTAAAACAATAAGTATACCTTTTGTCCAGCCAAACGTTACTGTACAAGAATTTTGGGAGGACAAGAGTTGCATTGAGCAGCCGAGAGATTGTAACAGCATTGCAAATCTGTTAAAGAAAAGAAAAGAAAAGAAAATGATTGAAATCAATGGATCGCTACAGAAAAGCCAATTCATGATAACAAAATAAACTACTTCCCCTGAAAGCCTGTTATGTGCTCTATGCAGTCATTTAATACATGTTAACCCAATATTAAGAAAAATTATTGGATCAGGATTCATGGCCCTGTTCGGCTGAGGAGAAGTGGCTGGGCTGGAGCATGCCCAGCCGAACAGGTTGCTTGTCGAACAGCTGCACTCGATCGGCACAGCCCAGCCACTTCTCCCCAGCCTGGGCTGGAGCACGCCCAGCCGAACAGGCTGCATGAAACAAAGATTTCTTGTGATCCTTGGCCAAGTTACATTGTTATAGTAAGACTAAATTTTAATAAGTCTACAGCAGATTGAAATAGAATGTTACTGGTATAGGTGTACAGTGCAAGGGTATGCCACAACTAAATTAGAAAGGCAAGTTCCATTGAGCAAAAAGATTGAATATATATTTGCTGCTACACATGTACTTAGGATTAATGAACTACTCACCGCAACCCTTTGCTGGTTTATGCCCCCATTCGCACTGATCATGATGTGACCATTGGGTCCACCTTCAGTTACAATGAATGTATGTTAAAGGAAGAAATCGCTGGAAAAAATGCAGTAAATGCGAAATAAACCAATGCTAATATCAAGATAAATGCAAATTTACCACATCCCGTAACAAAAATAGGTAATCACCTGATGCTTCCCACTCCCTTTGGTCAGAACAAGGCTTCCACAAAGTAGCATTTATTGGCTCTTCCCACAAATCAATAGGTTCAGGCCTGGTCTCTGCCTAGGTAATATATGACAAAGGACATATGTCAATGCGCATGTATGTGCAATATATATCCAAGTTTGAATATGTAAAGAATATGTAGCTGCATTTGAGAATGTTACCTCTGCCAAAGCATGGGCTGCCAAAGCAAGCAGCCGGGTGAGCATAACCCTGTGTGGCCCCTTCCCCTTAGCAGCACCAGCCACCTCTTCCTTAAAACATGTCAGTAATAAAAGCATGCATTAGTAACAATCGACTGAATATAGCACCATATCAGGACAACCTTAAATGAGTAAATTGCATGCCATCCCAGAATTGCATTACCATAAAACAGAATCACTCTGGGTGCAAGGTAATATTATGCCCTGAAGACCTTATCAATGTACTAATAGCATTAGATGCATCAACTCAAGACTGCAATTGAACAACACAAGTACACAACACTACATTTTGATGGCTACACCCTAGTGCAGCATGAGCAGTATTGAGCACACAATTGCTCCTCCACCTCCATCCTAAAATCACTCACAAACAAGCCTAGATTGCGATGTGGAAGTAAGAAATGGCACAAACACACTCTGTCTAAGTTTGTCAACAGCCGATTCATAGCTCTATATCACTCCCCACATCAACCTAACCGGATGAAGGCTACGAAACACTCATCAGTCACTAAAAGAATCCAACCATGGCATTACCAGAGTGGAGAGTGACGAGCTGTTGCTGGCGGCGGTGTCCGCGCGGGGCGAGTGGCGGCGCAGCCGGAAGTGCGGGCGCGTGGCGGGGTCCTGGAGGCGGGAGAACATCCACCAGTTCATGACGAAGAAAAAGGCCACGAGGGAGCCCCACGCCAGGAGCCCACGCGGGCGCCGCCACCCCCTCCGCTGATGCTGCCGCCGTCTCGCCCTCTGCAGCTGGGCGGCCGCCGGGGAGCTCGCCGCCGCCAGCAGCGGCAGCGGCGGGGGCGCCGCCTCGGGCATTCCGGCGCTGGATTTGGATCTCAACGAGCCGGGGGTTCGGTGGTAATCGAGCTGAGAGCAGGCGAAGCGTAGTGGCTCGTCGGATCCCGCGATCGACGCTGGATTAGTTTAAGCCGCGAGTGTGATTGCCAAGTTAACTTTTTTATGCAACTTTTTTGCGCAGGCTGAGCTCTGCAGATCGGAGACGATCAGACGAGGGGGCAAGAGTGGCAACGAAGGAAGGAAGCCGCGGCCGGTCACGTGCGTCGCACGTGCGCCTTTTTCTCTCTCTGGATTTCCTGCAATTGCAACCCACCAGGTTAGCAGTATTCCGATACGTATCGTAATATCTTACGATTCTATCGGACCAAACGATATCGATACTACCTAGTATCTTAATTTTTCATAGTATCTCAATACTACTTTAAGGCTACACACGATCCTACCTAAAATTTCGTACTATCCCGATACTATGATCCTAGGATACTATATAATTAGTGGTATAAATAACTTTTTTAATGATCTAGTTATAATAGATATTATTTAAATTAAGTTGCATTGAAAATAATATCAATAAGACCAAGGAAATATGCAAAAAGATAATTAAACTAACGAAACTCAATATTTTAGACTTTATTATACGCGATATGTTACAAATCTTATACAAAATATATTTTTTTTAGAATTTGATAGAATCCCAATACTACGATACGATCCTACGATCTGATACTGTCAGGCGAAAAATGATACTACCTAGTATCCTGATACTAACAACCTTGGTTCCAGTGCACGTCTAGCTACATGAACATGAGTATACCAGGTCTAAAAAAACATATGTACCAAGAGAAGTAGAAACTAAGTTACAACAATCGAAAATAGAAACTAAGTTACAACAATTGAAAATAGAAATGAGTCTACTTTATCCTGTAACTTATTAATATTAATATTTGCTCACTTAACCCCTCGTTTTTAAAACTAGGTATTTCACACCTAGAACTATCTAAAACCATCTAAATAACTCCTGGAGTGGGTTCCCTACGTGGCATTATGGGCTCGTTTAGATGCAGCCTTGGACCAGGCAGCTATGCCCAAACAAATGATCCTAGCCCTAGATCGACAAAATCGATGCCCTAGATGTGTTGCCTGGCACAGACAGCTTTTTTAAACCTCATTCAAACAACCCTACATACAGACAATGACTTGATAATGACATGTTTAAAAAATCATTTCACCCTCACTATTAAGATTCATTTACACAACTACTCATCAACTACATAATTACATATTTAGTTTCTAAACTACTTAGCATGGTCTACATTATCTCTATGATGGTTTATTATGCTTCACGTGAAGCACTACTTGAAAGAAGGCATGGCACAAATCTCGTCTATCCACTACTCTAAAATGATTTTAGGGGATACTGCAAAATGATGTCAGAGGCGAACATAAAATATGTCCGTCTCCGTTAATCAAATGCATGTCATCCAAGTTACCTCTACACCATTTAATTAGTTTACTGATCGTGTTATATACATAGTGTGGATGTGACTAGTGATACATGCTTGTATTTAGGAGTGAAGAAGAGCGTTCTTCATGTAGTAATCTAAATTAGCGAAATAGCATAAAAAACTTAGCCAGAGCTAACTAAGATAGTATTAAAAACTTCGAGGACCTATTATACAGTTGAGGGGGTTATGTAGATGAAAATTGATAGTGGGTTCAAGTAGATTTGAAAACTCGCATTTGCCACCTCATTATCCATATAGTAAAGTACACAATTGGTCCTTAAATTTAGCATCAGGTGTCATCATGGTCCTTAAATCGGAAAGTACATATGTACTGGATCCTCTAATTTAACTGTGGATGCATAGAATCTTCGTGCATGATTTTGTTTGACCATTAGTACTATTTTAAAAACTAACAATACATCTTGAATTTGTTCATCATGAGAAAACTTTCATAATTATCCCTTCAAATGAGTTATTTGTTAAATTATCACTATGGCCACGTCAAACCTATGAGAAGACGGAAGTGTACATGGCATATGTCCTAAAGCTAAATTTAGATATTTAAATATGCAGTTTACTTGTTCGGAAACTTGAACGATACTTGAAACTAAGTTTAGGTAAACAAATATGCAATTTACGAGTTAAGAGACACGAGTGACACTCAAAGCTATGTTTACGGAGCCAAATTTTTTTGTTTTTAAGGTATGCTTAGATTGGGGAGAGATTACCTGAAAATACACTGTTCATCAAAAATATACTGTAGATGAATAGTGTTCTGTGAGTGAGAGGAATGTGATGAATAGGGAAAAGTTGGATAAATAGTGGTTTTTGGAGAAATTTTAGGAACTAAACGCACCCTTCAAGTTTATGATCATGATTGGCGTCATTTAGTACTGATTAGTGTTACGAGCCGGTACTAAATGCGCATGAGGCCTCGGGAACCCCTCGGAACCATTTAGTGCCGGATCTCACACCAACCGTTATTGTGCTTACCAACCGGTACTAAATGGTCCTTAGTACCGGTTGGTAAGAAACCGGTACTGATGTAAGATGGATGAATGTGCGTTTTTCCTCTAGTGTGAACCAGAATGATATAGCATGACAAGTTTAGAGACCTTACTTTACCTTAATCCACATGTCCAACCAAGCAAAAACGACCTCATGAGTCTTAAGCGCATGTTTGGGCGAGCTAATTTAGTGAATGCATTCCGTTGCTTTTAGACAAGGAGGCTCATATTGTTGCCTAGACCTACTGAGCTAGAACCGAACGTATGTCTCCAATAAGCTACTCCCTCCGTTCCAAATTAAGTCATTCTAAGATTCTTGGAGAGTCAAACTATCTCAAGTTTGACCAAATTTATATAACAAAGTACGAACATTTATGATACCAAATAGGTACCATAAATGTTCGTACTTTGTTATATAAATTTGGTCAAACTTGAGATAGTTTGACTCTCCAAGAATCTTAGAATGACTTCTTCATTAAGTATATTTTTAGATTATATGTATTTGGTTCCATAATGTTTTGTGATTCACTCTAATTTTGGTCAAACATAAAAAGAGTTTGACTCTTCAAGAATCTTACAATGACTTACCATTTGGGACTGAGGGAGTAGCTGAGATGGAGCCGTAAAGCTGTGAACGATAAGGAAAAAAAACGGCCATATTCTGTCCTACCATTCATTTAAGCCACTAGTCCTTTCTCTCTCTCAGTAACACATTCGTGTTCTCAATCGAAGTGAAATAGTTTGCCGAGTTATTCATCTCTTTATATGTGTCCCCCACGTAAGACCGGGCTACCACCGTCTATGGTTGTTGGAGGTGCCGTGAGGATGCCGCTCCTGTCGATACCACAGACAACAACCACTTTGTTTTTGTGTGTGTGTGCCTCCAATCGATACGTACATACAGTGATCATTTTCTAGTTTTGCATCAGTGGGGCGTAGGATGTGGTGTCATGTGAATGGGTGGAAAATGTGCAAAGGAATATACGAAGAATGCATACAATTGTGCCATAAAAGGTTGTGGACCTCAATGGGTTCTTTACTTCTTTTATCCTCCATTTTTCTCCTTTAAGGTGCATTTTATTATTTAAGTCCATGTCCCATATTAGCCGTTCTTTAAGCTCTATGGATTTGTCGATGCCGCGAGGAAGCTAACTAAGTAATGTTTTAGTGGAACATATCTCATGATGTAGCTAAAAATTTATCTAGCAATGTTTGATGTTTCTCACATAAACACCGTGGAGTCTTGTCAACCTACTTTAAAGGGAAAGTGGTTAGACGATATACATTAATTTCTTGACATATTTATGTTGGATTGAAACATTGCTTTACATATTGACAAAAAGGCTTTACATATTGACAAAAAGGTTGTACATTATCAAAACGACAAATTCCACATTAGCGTGCCACGTCGAGTGGGAGAGTGAAATTCTCCACCAACCACATATATGCATTCCAGGGCAGAAGAAAAAGGGAGCCAGAAAGAAGGTCGATCTCGGTGAAGTGAGCTCCACGTCGGCCTGCACCTGGAGATTGTTCTGGGAAAGTGTGTGTGATGCTGTCCGCCAGTTCCTGCTTTGTCCTCTCACTTATCGTGATCTTAATCGACCGCGTTTAGTTAAAAAAGACACTATTCATCTAACTTTTCACTATTCATCCCATCCCTCCCACTCACAGAACACTATTTATCTACAGTGTATTTTTGGTGAATAGTATATTTTCAGGGAATCTTTCCCCAATCTAAACACACCCTAAAGTAACCCAGCGCTGCATCTGTACAGTGACACCTGATCCCGGAATTGATTGAAAGCTATTAGCTAATCGATCGGGATCTCTACTATGGTTCACCTGAAAGTTTTTCCACAAATCTTCCACAGAAAAATATAACATTGCTTTGCTTGACCCATGTGGCATTTCTTTATATTTATTAAAGAAGAATATGGTGAGTGGAGATGTGATGCTTATAAACAGTTCAGGGACACATTTCTAACCCTTCTTAGTACCACATTTTGGCGAGCACCCTCTCCATTAGTTCAATTTCAGATATTATATTGAAGTTTGAAAATGATGTGGAAATAAATATATTTTAACTAGAAACTTAAATATAACAGCTAGAAGAAACTTGCAATTTAACAGCCCGCCTTTTGCCATTGCTTCCAGTAAGGCTGCAAGGGAGGATCAGACAGGTTTGGACGGCAGAACATGCTTCTTGTTTCGACATAATGATTATATGTTTCACAAATAATCATATCTCCATTTTTCACTTGGAATCTTCATTTTCGATGTTCATGAGTAGCCCCTAACGACCTCAAGCTACAATGCGCGGCTTCACAACTCCATTTTTGCTACTCCAATAAATTTCTCTACCTTGCCCTTGCTCCCACTTCGCTCGTCTTCCTTATTTGGAACTGTCATGCTGTCAGATTCGTCACCAATAGCCACCGCCAGAATAAAATGGCATGAGGGTCTAGTGTGTTTTATGCTGGGGTCTTTACCTTTAGAAAACAGTAATGAACCATGATTAGCATTGATTTTGCACAAATTTACCGAGGTCCGCTGACCCCGTCCACAAAGGGCAGCTCCGCCCCTGGGTTCTATGCGATGAGAGGTGCAACCTTAAAGGAAGCTCATTAGCAGCTGTTCGTGGTACCCGGCTGCGAAGATGATAAAGCAAGGCGGTGGTGGAGGATAACTTGATGGTTGGGGGTTCGGAAAGAGTGTTATGGCAGCCCTAAACCCCAACTTGCATCAGCTGGCATCATCCCCAACATTTCTACGAGCAGCTCAATTGGCTTTGCAGAAAATAGCATTTCCACGTGCAGTCAAACACTCACATTTGAAAAATGCAGTTGACGTAATATGTGCATTCTGCATCTCTGTAAATCAATTTTCATATATAGATGTTTCAACACAACCTCATGTAAATCAATTATCACCCTTTCAAACTTTGAGTTAAAAAACGAAGAACCTGTTCATACTTTAGTAGGAATTTATTTATGATCGCAAGCAAAAATCAAGATATTGTTCGCATGAACTACACATGTAGTCCTGTAATTATCTCGCCTAGAAACACTTCAAAACTGCACTGTATTGTATCTCTCCATCAGAGGTGGTTCAAAAAAGAAAATAACATTTTACAAATAAATCCAACAAATTGTAAGAAATATTTGGGTTCATAAACAGTTCCCGATGAAAACAAATAATCTAGAAAGATTAAGATCTTATTGGTTCTATAGTTTGATGTACAATTTATCTTCGTCCAACCTCATTTGAAAAGGTTATGATTATCTCTAAAAATAGAGTTATTTAAATTTTTAATGGGGTGGTAGCTTATGTGATTCCTAGAGGTAGGTCATATAAGCTACCATCTTTGAAAATAAGACTTTGTTTCAAAATACATTTCTAGAGGTTGTTCATATATCCTTATTTTAACACACAAGAGATTGCCATTGCAGACAACCTGATGCGGGGGCTTGCCCGATCTTCTCGTGTAGGATTATGAGGAGGGGATAACTTGATCCATGCAACCTGACGAACCGAGGCACCAACAGCTGCTTGAACAACCAACCACCTGCGACAAGGATTTCGCCCAACCACACACTTTGGTCGTTGCCTTACCTGAACCACGCAAAGGTAGAGGCGATGCTCTTGCAAATTCCAAGGAAAAAACAAGAACAAATGGTAGAGAACACTCTCAATCCTCAAGGGGGCAACAATGGCACAACCCTAAGGACAAGAGCACTTGGATTTCTATTTTCTTATCTCAAATTCATGGTTAGGATTTCCACCAGGCATACAAGTGCTATTTATACTAGGAACAACCCTCCTAGTTGGGCTGGATACCTTATACACAAGCCCAGTTCGAAATAACAAGCTCGGTAAATTTGCGACTTGACCAGTTTGGACCAGAAGGATTTGCCCGTTACTCGTTACTCAGATCTGCATGTTACTCAGCTGACCAGTTCGGACCTAGAGGATCTGCACGTTACTTGTTACCCGTTACTCAGATCAGCACGTTACTTAGCTTATCAGTTCGGACCTGGAGGATCTGCATGTCACTTGTTACCCATTACTCAGCTGATCAGTTCGGACCTGGAGGACCTGCACGTTACTTGTTACCAGTTATCTAGTCTGAACCGCACTCCCAAAACAGCCTTTACCAAATTAGCCATAGCTATTGCTACAAAACTCCAAAAGATGATCCGTTAGTTGCGTTGGAAAATAGACTTCAAGACGCTTCCAACGGTTTAGCACAACCTTGGTGAATCTTCACGGATTGGTATAGAATTCACCATAAACTTGCAAGTCAAAATATGGACAGCAATACATGGTCTTCAAGTTGCTCTTCTCTGAGTATTGAGGAGCCTACTTATACCTTGCATATCCTTCAAACCTGAGAACAAATAACGCACTACTATTAGGTAGTAAATAATTCTTAGTAGTTGCATGTTCATGATCAACAAGAAACGAGTTCACCTCATGTTGCAGCCGTTGCATTCTCACCTGAGTCATTGGTCCTTTGTTGATCTTACTATCTTGTTCAGCACAAAGTTGTTGATTGGGGATGTCCTCATCATCCTCCCCTTCTTGTGCATCAAAAGAGGATGCACGTAAAAAAATGTTTGGTAGTTACAAATGTCCATTCTGGTCCTTCCATGTGGCTAGCATGAACAAGGGACCAATTCCTTAGCACTGATTTTTCACATGGCCATTACATAACAATATCTATAATTATGTGGTATATATACCAACAACATAGAAATTATATTATTAGATTACTTTTAAAAATAATTTAATAACATTATAAACTTCTTGACTGATGAAATGTCATGTTTTATTAATTAAAGTATGATTTCAATGCTTGTGTTGAGGGGACTTGATTTTTATGATTAGAGGAAACCACAAACTTAATTTCTGAAACGCAACACAACGAAGATCACCACTTCAATGGCCACTTCAACTTAATTTCTAAATATGATTATATCACACTAATCCATGGTCTTGCATGGGTTAGTAACTATAAGAGATTAACTATTATAAACTAATAAGAAAATAAGGGCCGCAATGAATAATTAAAATTACTTACCCCCCCTCTCTCTCTCATATATGTTAGATGTTCTAACATTGTACTCCTACATTCCCTCCTTTTCAAGATAGAAATCTTTTTTTCCTAAGTTAAACTTCTAACTTCCACTAAATTTATACAAAAATATACTAACATCTATGGTATCGATTAAATGCACCCATAAAGACATCTTTCATGATAAGTTTAAGTAAAAGTTAGTCAAAGTTATAGATGTTTTACTTTAATCTAAAAAGGACTTAAATTTTAGAGATACTCCCTCCATCCCTTAAAGAATGATGTTTTAGCGCTTGAAATTTTTCTCATAAAGATTGATGTTTTGGCATGCATGTATAACAAATTAGGAATATCTTATGCATGCATGCTTAAAAGGAAAATGATTTACCTCCTAAAATGGCATTTACCAGGGACACATGCGTCTTTTTTTTCTACTCTTAATTTGTCTGAAAAATCCTAAAACATCATTCTTTAAGGGATGGAGGGAGTATGTGCTTACGTTTATATAGTTATAATGGATTTTAGTTAGCAGTTCCTCTGTACACATCCTATCCACATTCATAGTTTTTATCGCATTGTACCTCCAACTTTCTTTTTGATGTTGCATTGTACCTTCAACTTTATTGAACATTAAGTTTGGTCGATGTGTTCAACATAGAAACATATTCCCATTGATTTCTATGTATGTTGTGGTAAAAAATGGTTAACTTAGAATCATATATTGGTGCACTTTAATTTGGTACATTATTTTACAATACAAATGAAGATAATTTAGATGTAAATTTAGGAGTTACTTTAGGTAATTTTTAAATTAAACAATGACATATTTAAGTAATTCGTATGCAAATTTGGTGAGTTATTTTAACTTATTTTTACAATGGCATATTTTGGTCATTCGGATAAACATTATGGGTGACTTAAGTTTATTTTCATAATGGCAAAAGGTAGACAATCTATATATAGATTAAATGGATTACTCTATATTACTTTTGTAAGGACAAAAATGGTTCATTTTTAAGAAGTCAACGACTATTTGTATTAGTGATTATTAAGGCCTACCCAATTGGTGATTAGATATCTTCATTTTTATGAACTTCTAGAATTTATCTTTTTCTAACGTGTCTCATGGGTATTAATGTGGCAGCTTGAAAATGAGTTCCAAGTAGTTATATTTATATTTCTTATCTAGAGGTGATATAAGTTCATGGAGAAGTTTGAAGATTAGGTGGCATAAACAGGCTCCTGCTTATTCTCATTTCTAGGCCTTTGTTAAATTTTGAGATTTACATTTCATATTTTTCAGGGGGAGACTAAATTAGTACATGCTTTCCTCAGACAAGAGTGTTGTTGAAATGTTTGCTAAGATTTGAGGCGGTTTTTTGTATGAAGCTAACTGAAAAGGGTTCTTCAAAGCAGGACGGCATTGCCAGTTTTCCCTCGCACAACAGAATAACCGAAGTTTGTCTGTTTGTGGAAAAAGCGACGGCATGTCATTAGAGATATCATCATCAAGCTCCTAAACTCTAATATTTTCAACCAGGAATTGCCAGTTTCAGAGTAGCACTCCAGGTCAGCATGTCTCTTCTCCAGAAAACACCATCGATGATCCTGAACACACGTAAACTTTGCTAGATGATGGCGTCTAGCTAGTGGATTCTGATTATTCATGGGCGCAAGAATGCAACGGATCAACTGAAGAAACCGAGCCTATGATCACCTCCAATTGGAATCATCTAGCGGCATAAGTCGAGCACTCCGATGTTGGGACATGTATGTTTTTTTCGCAAGAAATTTCCACATGTATATATAACTATATATGTTGCAAGACTAGATGCAATCAATCTATACTAGCCCACAGATCCAGAAAAAAAGTGTCCATTTTTAAGCTTTTTTTCATTGCCAATTGTGTGTTCTGCACTATGATGAATTTAAGTAAAATCAATTTTATCTGTAAATCCAGTTCATTTTTCTATAAAGTTGGTCAAAGTTAGATACGTTTTACTTTAATCTAAAAATGGCTTAAATTTTAGAGATATGTGCTTATGTTTATATAATTATAATGGATTTTAGTTAGCAGTTGCTCTCTACACGTCCAATCCACATTCATAGTTTTATCCATTTTCATTGTACCTCCAACTTGATTGAACATTAAGTTTGGTTGATGTGTTCGACATAGAAAAGTATTCCCATTTATTTCTATTTATGTTGTGGTAAAAAATGGTTAACTTAGAATCATATATTGGTGAACTTTAATTTGGTATATTCTTTTACAATGACAAATGAAGATAATTTAGATGTAAATTTAGGAGTTACTTTAGGTAATTTTAAAATTAAACAATGACATATTTGTTCCCTTCATATGCAAATTTGGTGAGTTATTTTAATTTTTTTTACAATGGCATGTTTTGGTCATTTAGATAAATATTGTGGGTTACTTTAGTTTATTTTCATAATGGCAAAGGTAGACAATCTATATATAGATTACATGGATTACTCTATATTACTTTTGTCAGGATAAAAGTTGGTCATTTTTAAGAAATCATAATATCCAACGACTATTTTTTATTAGTGATTATTAAGGTCTACCCAATTTTAGATACCTTCTTTTTTAAGAACTTCTAGAATTTATCCTTTTCTAACGTGTCTCATAGGTGTTAATGTCGCTTGAAAAGGAGTCTCCAAGTAGTTATATTAATATTTCTTATCTTGTGGTGATATAAGTTCATGGAGAAGTTTGAAGATTGGCATAACCAGGCTCCTGTTTACTCTAATTTCTAGGCCTTTGTTAAATTTCGAGATTTGCATTTCATATTTTCAGGGGAGGGGGGGGGGGGCCTTAATTTGTACATGGCTTCCTCACACAGGAGTGTTGTTGAAATGTTTGCTAAGATTTGAGGGTTTTTTATTTTGAAAAAATGAAGCTAACTGAAAAGGGTTCTTCAAAGCAGGACGTCATTGCCAGTTTTCCCTTGCACATAAGTAATTTGGAAGCTGTTTGGAATGGTCCAGACACATCAAACAACAGAATAACCTGAATTTGTCAGTTTGTGGAGAAAGCGACGGCTTGTCATCAGAGATATCATCATCAGGCTCCTAAACTATAATATTTTCAACCAGGAATTGCCAGTTTCAGAGTAGCACTCCAGGTCAGCATGTCTCTTCTCGGTAAAACCCCATCGATGATTCTGAACTAACACACGTAAACTTCGCTAGATGATGGCGTCTAGTGGATTGACTCATGGGCGCAAGAATGCAACGGATCAGCCGAAGAAACCGAGCCTATGATCACCTCCAATTGGAAATCATCTAGCGGCATAAGTCGAGTACACTCCGATGTTGGGACATGTATATTTTTCGCAAGAAATTTCCACATGTATATATAACTATATATATTGCAAGACTAGATGCAATCAATCTATACTAGCCCACAGATCCAGAAAAAAAAAGTGTCAATTTTTAAGCTTTTTTCATTGCCAATTGTGTGTTCTGCACTATGATGAGGCTCGATCCTCCTTTGCCCGTCTTGTGGAGGAGCCACCATCGCCACGCAAGGGTGCCATCTCCATCCTCCTGAGCAATGGAAACACTCCTTTTTTTAGTTGTCCTGAAAAAGCCAGTAGTAGGAGGCCCGGCCGGGTTCCAGTCACTTGTGTTGGCAGCGGTGGAATCCACTTCCTCGCCGGCCCGGTGTAGAAACGTAGCCTCGGAGGAGACTGTCCTCGTCTCATTCATGGCTTTTGCACTGGTTAAATCCCACACCGAGAGTGCGGGATGAGTAATAATAGTGGCAAAGCAGAAAGAAGTTGGCCTGTCTGCTACCGTCGGCTTGCATTGGCTCGTCGGATGCTATAAGTACATACGCGATCAGCAGAAGAAGCCAAGAGAGGCTTTAATATTAACAGTCTTGTCTCTCCGGTCCGGCGGCGGCGCGACGATCATGCCGGAGGAGCGGTCGGCGGCGAAGGCGACGCTGAGCCTGCCATGTGTTCTGGTTATAGGTAATGCGAGCTCTACGCAGCTGTCTTTTTTTTTTCCATGTTCTTGGAGTAACTTATGTAATTCAAAGATGAGTCTGCTGATCGACGAGCTGATGCTGCACTGTTGCAGTGATGGCGGGAGTGGAGAGGTTCGCCAACAAGGGGGTGGGGTCGAACCTGGTGACGTACCTGACCGGCGTCGTGGGGATGAGCACGGCGGCGGCGGCCAAGAGCGTCATCACCTGGAACGGGGTCAGCTTCATGCTGCCGCTCGTCAGCGCCATCCTGGCAGATTCCTATTGGGATCGCTACTCAACCATCGCCGTCTCCTCGCTGCTTTACGTGCTCGTAAGTCTCGACAGTGCTAGATTGTTAATCTCCTCTGCAATCTCTCATCCCGGCGAAACCTCTACTGTTCTAGTGTTGTTTGTTGCCATATAGTGCCATTAGTTGGCTTATTTTACCAGCCAGGAGCTCTAGAATTCATATGAACCAAGCATCCCTCATGTCCACCATTTCTGAAACCTTGAATGGTAGCACAATGTGCACAAATCTAAAATTGCTTCAGAGAAGAGACAGGAGCTATTGTTATTGCAATTTGCAAACAGAGATATCTGCTGTAGTTTCGGATGATTCAGGACATAGGCAGCACCGCAGCAGAGCACTACACAGAACCCATACCGACAGGAGGCAACAGAGGACAAGACATTTTCACTTTCTGACGGTTTCAAATGGCAACGAAAAAGAAATTCAGTACATGTGCATTTCCTCACAAATAAAAAACATTATCGTCAACAAAGTACCTTTTTCGGTTCGAACGAACAAATACCTGAAGTCTACAAGATCTAATTATTACTAGATACTTTCCACTGATGACGCTGCTCCTTCAGGGGATGGTAGCTCTCTCCGCATGCGCGCTACTACGCACACGTATGCCACGCTACACCTTCTTCGTCCCTCTCTACCTGACGTGCCTCGGTCAAGGTGGTTACCAGCCTTCACTGCAAGCCTTCGGGGCCGACCAGCTCGCCATCGGAGACGACGAAGAAACGGACTCCGGCTTGACAGCAGAGGAAAAGGGCAAGGTGAAGGGCATGTTCTTCCGGTGGTGGTACTTCGGCATGTGCAGCGGCAGCCTGCTGGGGAACTCCATCATGTCCTACATCCAGGATAACTTTGGATGGGGCCTCGGCTTCACTATCCCCACTGCTGTCATGGCACTCTCCGTCGTGGCATTCTTCTGTTGCACGCCTCTGTACAAGCACACGCAGCCCAAGGGCGGCGCAGGTAGTAGGACGTCGTCTTCTTCGTGCAGCATCCTCAAGGTCGTCAAGTCGTTCATCGCCAGCCGGAAGATCAGTCTGCAATCAAGAGACGAAGAACGCAATGGCAATGGCGACGCCATTTCTGAGCTAGAGTATGTGATTGTACACAATCTTTCTATTTTGTACAATCTTAGGAACATTTCTTGTAGCAGCATTAATAAGCTGCTAACGTGCAACGACGTTTGGGACGTTGTGCAGGTTGCAAGAGAAGCCACTGAAAGCCGAGCCAGGCGCTTCAAAGGAATCCCAGGAGGAGGCTACGCCCAGCGTGGCCAAGATCATACTTGGCCTGCTGCCAATCTGGGCAATCCTGCTCGTCTTCGCGGTGATCTTCCAGCAGCCGACGACGTTCTTCACCAAGCAGGGGATGCTGATGAACCACACGATCGGCGCCTTCGTGATTCCGCCAGCGATGCTCCAGAGCTCGATCACCATCTCCATCATCTTGCTCGTGCCCATGTACGACAGGGTGATCATCCCGATGATCAATGCCATCACAAGGAGCACCGACGGGATCACGGTGCTCCAGAGGATAGGCGTCGGCATGGTCTTCTCCGTCCTCGCCATGGTCATCGCCGCGCTCGTCGAGTCGTGGCGGCTCCGCGTGTCGGCCGGCGCCACCGCCGGTGCCGGAGAAGAAGAGGCTGCTGCTGCTGCCAGGCTGAGCATCTTCTGGCTGCTGCCGCAGTACGTGCTGCTGGGCGTCTCGGACGTGTTCACGGTGGTGGGGATGCAGGAGTTCTTCTACACGCAGGTGCCGGCGACCATGAGGACCATCGGCATCGGGCTCTACCTCAGCGTCTTCGGTGTCGGGGGATTCCTCGGCGCGTTCATGATCACCGCGCTCGAGATGGCCACGGCGAGGCCCGGTAATAAAAGGGGGTGGTTCTCCGATGATCCCCGGGAGTCGCACCTCGATAACTTCTACTGGTTCTTGGCTCTTCTGTGCTTCGTCAGCTTTGTGATCTTCACGCACTTGAGCAAGTTCTACAGTGGTAAAGATGCATCAGGGAATTAGGATTTGGGTGGGGGTGGGGCCGTGGGGGTGGGGGGGGGGACAGTGATTATTCGCTGTTCGATCTTGATGTTTCTTTCGTGGTGGTTTCAGGGATAGTTCAGTTGTGTTCTGTTTTCAGAGTGAGTGAGCTGCGTAGTTCAGGAATTCAGGTGTGCTCTGTTTCGTGAGGCACTTGTACATAGCCTTTTGTCTCGTTATAATTTGTAGGAGCAAAAGGAAGCCATAAGTTCATATGTTGAATGTTGTCTTTCTCACAATTTAAAGAATAGTTATACAGAACATATACATGCCTACGCTTATTGTCTCTAGAAGAATTTGCAGCTTTTCTTTTGTTGTACATGATTCATTTTGCAAGAAATTTGTCAGGAAATACTACAGTTCATACAGGAAATTTATCATTTCACAACATTGGCTTAAGTCCTTCATTTTTTTTTCAGAAAACAAGGCCTATTGGAAATATAGGACTATGGATTTCAACATACAGCAAAATTCCCAAAGTAGCGTTTGGAAACAAAGAAGTTCAAAATTCAAACTTTCAAAGTGATTCGGGTGTGCTAAAAAATAAATTATGGGATGTTCTTTTGTTGAAAAGATAAGGAAAAAAAGGAGTTCAATGTAGAAATCACTCGTATTTCTTTTTGTGCAAACACCATCAGCGAAGAGGGTATTTCTTTGGCATTTCTCTCGGCAAGGAGAGCGGTACTCGGCAGACCTCGGGTTTCTTGTAGTGAGGCCCTTATGCATACCGCCCACACGGACATCTTTGAATCAGCTATTTTTGTGAAAACTAGCTCAGTGTTTGGTCCGTTAGCAGTGGTCTACGTACAAGATTAACAGCAGAGTCGCATGGTTGAAAACCCGAACGACCAGATCAAGCACAAAAAAAAATGAAATAAATTCCTTTTATGTACATCGGACATGCTAAAACACGACCGAGTTCAGTAACCAATACACCCCATGCAAAGATGAACTGCACAACGGCAACACCAGCAGCATCACCGAGAGCCATAACCTATGCACACACCTATAGAACAAGCAGGAGCCTACCAATTTAATCTTCTCTAACATGCAGCCGCCGACGCAGAGATCAGCCAGAGGCGGCGGCATGTCGGAGCTGAACCCCGGCGATCGGAACACAGGACGTCAGTACCCGGCGACCTCGGACTCCTGCTGCTTCTCGCCGCCTCCTCCGCCGCTCTTTCTCTGGCACTTGTCCTTGATCCACGCGAACCCATTCGCCGTGCCCTCCTTCACCTTCCTGAGCCCGGTCGCCGCGGCCGCCTTGGTCTTCTCCCCCACGCCGCCGCCGTTGCCTTTCCCCCCGCCGCGGCCGTCGTCGCGCGCCGCCCTCGGGCTCGGGTCGCCGCCGGTGTCCCACTGGTCCGCCCACGACGTCCCGAACGAATTGCTCCGCTCCATATCGATCTGCTGCGTCCGGCACGGCACACCACCGGAAAACCACGCGCGAGACGAGAACTCTGCCTCGGGATCAAAGGAACGGGGCGGTTTCCGGCTCCGTGGAGGAGCTAGCGAGCGATTTATAGCAGCAGGGGAGGAGGGGGGCTAGGCTACGGGGAAGGGAGGGCGTGTCGCGGTCGTCGACAGCTCGGGGGAGGAAATCTAGAGGCGGCGATCGAGGAGGCTTTGTCACGACGACGCGCTCTAGAAGAAGCGTGTCGCCGCCGCGACTTTGCAGCTGGCGGTGACGAGACGAGACGGATCGGATGCTCTGAGCCTCTGACCACACAGATGGGCGGCGCGCGGGGAAGGGAAGGTTCCGGCCGCGGTGGCACCGACGCGTGGGGCCCGCGGGTGATGGCGGCTCGTGTGTCAGTGACTCTAAATGCGGGTGCGAGAGGTGGTGGAGGGAGGGGGAGCAGTTGCCGGCAACCGTGCGCCGCTTTCGGTACACGGGGAGGAGGATGGTGGATCGCGACTGGAGGGGAGAAAGAATTGTCTCGTTTGACACTTGTTTCTTTCATTCTTTCTTTCTTTCTTCTTCAAGCCATTCATTCATGCGTGGAAAGGAGGAAGGGATTCGATTCCCGGGTGAGACGCGAGCGGAGGGTGGTCGGCGGCGGGACGGGAGATGCACAGCGTAGCGGGTGGAATAAGAGAGGGGGCAGGCAGCCGAAAGCACATGGCGCCATAGCGGTCGGTGCACGATCTCCTTCTCCTGTGAGTAACCGAAAAAGGTGGACAGATAAAGCTGATCATTCGTAAGGGTGTGGGGTCCGTATTATGCCGGTGATTTGGTGAACCATCGCCGATTATGAACGTGTCACGTCCCGCTCGGATTAGATCAAAGACAAACGTAAAGGAAGTAGACCATGATTTCACTCTCTTTATGTGAGATAATGTTGTAGCATCGGAGCGCATGTGTTAAAGTTATAACACGGTGTTTGAGAAAATTCCATGCGTTTGCATTCTCAATTTACAGATTTTGCATTCTCAACTTACATATTTTCTGAACGTCATAAGAGTATTTTTTTTCATTTTGCGTTGAGTTCATTTTTCCATCTTTACCCCTTCGTGCTCCGATCACTTGCTTTGGATCAAAGTAATAGTACAACATGAGATATAGCCGTCTTGACCTAGGAAAATCATGATGTGAGTAATTTCGACAGTCATACGGTGTCACTTCGACTGAATTGTGAAAATTTTACCTTCTCTAATCTCCTCATATGTATGTACCTCTTCAGCATCGTGCACGTAGTTTTCTTTGAGATGCATATAACAACTTTGAGCGTAGATTAAAGTCTTGATTATGCTATCAACTACAACAAATTAGATCTATTATATAATGCGTCTACCTGCGCTATGAAAGTTATGACAGCTAGCACATCCTTTACCAAGACTAATAGTACATGATACTTATTTGAGTTAAATTTCCAATACTCCGGTATGTCGAACTCTTTTGTCCTTTTCTCACGCTTCTCGTCTTACAATTTGTTAATTCGTAATCATTTGGTCCACTCTCAATTTCTTTTATGTGTTGCTCAATTTGAGATGATGTAATGTCCCATTGGTTCTCTTCATCGTCTTCATCTACATTTATGTGAATAGGAGGTTGATTTAAACATATATTGCTAGAAGAGCCATTAACAGTTTTATTATAGAACCAAACAATTCATCAAGAGTTAATTCAATCTTCTCAGTGAATTCCTTACTCTCATCTGATCCATATAGAATACCTAAGAAAAATTTCAGATAGTGAAGCTTATATATAAAATCTAAGATGACAACAATGAGGAGCAGCTAGTTCAGATTGTCTTCTTCCTCCTAATACTTCTGAAATATCAGTTTCATGTGATCTGCTATTAAAAATAACATCTGATCCTCTCCTTTGGCAATCTTAATTAGTTTTGAACACATCAACATTATATTATGAAAAAAACAGTACTTGATGTTACACGCAGTGAAGCTGAGAATTAGGTGGTGACATTTTGAAAGAGTTTTAGAAAAAAACAATATGTGACTTGTTGTTCGCCAATCATCAGCATTGTGGTGATCTTTTGAAGTAAGCCTTTAGTTAATTTCCTTTTTTACTCTTGTAAAAGCTTTCTCATACTTTTGTGCGCTCTCTAACATTATAAATTTATCATTCTATCTCATCTACAAATGTAAGATCACTAGACTCTTGCTCAAAATTTTCTCTAATTCGGCACACCTTTTTAAAATCTTCAACTTTGATAGAGAAGACCTCACAAATTTTAATAAATAACATGAGCAAGACTATTTAAAAATCTAAGGCCAACAGGCTCTTACTCAAATTTTTCTCTAATTCAACATACTTTTTAAAATCTTCAATCTTGATGGAGAAGACCTCACAAGTAATATGGAGCGATGTTACTTGTATTGGAAGCATTCTCAATGGCAAGCAAATATTTTCAATAAATAACATGAGCAAGTTTTGTTAATAACCAATGTGGCTATTTATACTACCAACAAAATATCTACTACATTGATATTTTAATTTTCTTGACCAATTTTTTATTTTGTAATTCTTAATTATGTTGTTTCTAGAAACCAAGCATGAATTTTTATTTGGCTCAAAATCACCAAAATAAATTATATATAAATCTCCAAAAGAAACATTCAGATGTACACCAATTTGAAAATGAAATATATGCCCATTTTATACAAACTTTAACATATTATGCATGGATTTTTCTTTTATGTATCTAATTGGAGTGGGACTTGCATTACAACAAGATAGAGTGTTCATTAACTAAGTGGGTTTTGTACGGGACATAGATTGGACAAGTCTATCAAGCTGCACAAGTTAATTATTGACTTTTTTAACCAACCGAGTAAAAGATAACTGCTAAATATAAGTTAGGGACCTATTTATTTTTAATGAAATATCAGTATAATGACTAAAGAGTTACATATCTTTTTCTTCAATGAATTTGCAGGGATCCATGTAGGATTATTATCTTTTGTTTATTTAGCATGTGAGTTGAATTTGTCTAGTGGTAATTGTTTCTTTACTTTTGACTCATACATAAAACAATATTTGCTGCAGGTTTCCCTTAATGTTTTAGCTAGGGCGGAAGATTTATGTTGCGAATAGAACACTATTGCACATTACATAAGTATGCAAGATTGCTCCTGAATTTAAAGCATATGCGATTGTCCTCAATATTTTTGTGTTGCAACAATAGTGTTCTAATAATGTCAAACATGAAAAATATATCTAAAATTTTCAATGTTTTTACAATTTTAGCAAAGTATAGGAATTAATGAACGTGCGTATAGGTAAATAGTTGTGTTACCACATCTCCTTTTCTTACCATAGTTATCTATTTGTTCAATTTTTTGTAACTTTATTTGTTCCAAATCAAATTAATTTATTTTTGAGGGATTAACCGTGCATCCATGTTCTTTGCCCATCTTTTTTTCTTTGGGCCATCTTGTACTCTCTAGTGTTTGTTATTATTAAGAAGCACGTAGTGGACCCATTTAATGTATCAATGAGTCACATGTTGTGGCCAGTTGTGGTTACCTCCAGACTGAATTTAGATTCTATGTTAACCAAGCTCTAACTATTAATTTAAATTTTGAATTTAGTGATACACCTATTTCTGATTTTTTGAGACACCGATGTTCTTCATTAACTGATTTCGTCCTTATTTTTAAGTGGAAACATAATTTTGATGCTGCTTGGCACATGCTCTTGACGTTTTTTGCACTCGATCCAAGTAGGGCCTAGGAAGAGAATCCGATCCCTAACTTTGAGTGCTATATCAAGTCTTAGTTAGTCGTGTGCATTCCGAACTCACATTGGCCCAAAACAAAAACCTTGTAAAGAACAACACCTCCTCATAGCTGCTGGGCAGACAAATGTCGCAACAACGAAATAGAACACAAAAATTGGCCCATGACGGCCCGGTTAGCTCAATTTGTATTTTTTACAAATCGGCCAGGATATTTAGACCGTCCAAATCATACTGGAAATTAAACCAAACTAATTATCAATCAGCTAGTATTTATAAATCTTGAAATGGCAGTTTGATCGTGAAGGTCCCGACTTCCACAACGAAAATGGCGCGCCTTCTGTGGGTATCTTGTTGGACATGGTGGCGTTTGTGCAAGATTACTATCAATTTATCATGCCAAACAATATCCAGAATATTGGACAATAATTTCCTAGTTAGAAATTTCAGAGAGAAGTAATCCTGCCTGGCTGCACTAACCAGGTATACTTCTAATCCAGGCTCAATGAAAAGAAAAGGAGTGTTCATCGGGCGTGGTTTAAAGATGCACCATCATGCACGGTGTGCGTAGTGTGCCGGCCATAGGGCCAACATGGCACGAGCCGTCTCGGTCGACCCTCTCCACAGAAGGAATCGCACAAGAAACACGGACTGCAAATGGACAACGCGTTGTCTCGCACGGCCAGACCCATTCTGCCCTGATCTCGATCTCACCAACCCCCAAACCTCAAGCGTCGACAAAAAGTGCCATCTCACATCGATCATTTTTATGGCAACAGGATTGGATTCTGTAAATCCATGTGTCTATACATGTATGTAACAAACTAAATTACAAATGTATCTAGTGATCTACCACCCAAGAATTATCCCCAGACAAACAAATCACTATTCTACCATCCGAATCAGCTTGAAGGTAAAAAGTAAAAGAGCAGCGTGAAATGGTCAACGGCGACCGGAAAACTGTCGCTCGTCACTACAACGCTACCACGAGCCCAGCGGCCACGGCTGCGACGGCAACCAACGCGCTCCACGGCCGGGAGAGCTCGCCGGCGGCGCTGTCCATGTCCCGGCTGCTCGACGGCGACGTCGTGACGCCCTTGAAGTTTGGGTTTCCCCCGTACAGGCTCTGGATCCCCACGACGTCGTCCGACGCCAGGTCCACCTTCCTGGTGCGCGACGTGATGGTCGGGTACATGATGGCGTCGAGCTCCGACGAGTGGCCGAGCCCGAGGAGGTGGCCGATCTCGTGTACGGCGACGGACTCGAGGTCGACGGCCACGTCGGAGGACGCCTGCGACACGTCGCCGGAGGCCACCCACGTCTCGGCGGCGTCGAGGTGGAATCTCCCGTCCGTCGGCGAGAAGACGTGCGCCAGCGTGCCGAGCGGCCCGTCGAACGCCTCGCCGTCGCCGTGGTCGCCGGCGTAGAAACCGATGGTGATGTCGGCGTCGTTCGCCGACGTGGTCTCCGTGAAGTTGAGCGTCGTGGCGGCGGACCACCGAGCGAACGCGCGCGCGAACACCTGGCTCAGCGTCGCGCGGTCGATGGACGTCAGGGACGTCTGCGTGATGGCGTACTTGAGGCTCTTCTTGGAGCGTGGCCATGTTGGGGAGCCCGGGAAGTAGGTGTAGAGGTTCCGGCCATGGACGTGCGCCGACGAGGCGCCGCCCATGGTGGACGTGCCGTTGATGACGTCAGCGACGCCGCAGCGTGGGGCCATCATCTGGGTCACCGTGGGCGCGTCCATCACGCCGTTGATGTCGAGGCCGAAGTTGCGCTGGTACACCTTGATGGCTTCTTCTAGATCGGCGTCGAAGATGTCGGTGAACCCGCCGGAGGACGACGGCTCGGGGAGGTAGCCGAAGTGGGCGAGGTAGTCCTTGACCTTGGCGACGCCCTGCTGCTCCTCGCCGAAGTGGCAGCCGGTGAGGTTCTTGAAGGCAGACCACGGGCTGGGGATCTTGGAAGCGATGGACGCGACGCCGGATGGCAGGTCGGCCGATGAAACGGGTGCTGTGACGAGCGCTGCCACCGCCATGGCGGCGAGCAGGACGAGGAGAGGAGAGGTGGTGTTACTGCTGGCCATTGTCATCTGAGGAAGGGATTGAAGCTACGAGTGAGAATGGATGAGGCGGCACAACTTGCCGGCGTTTAATTTGAAGGGCAACAGGTCCAACGACGACTACTTGGTCAGCCGGCAAGGGACGGCTAGGACAAGAGACGAACCCGTCCTTGTTGTAGCATTATTGTTTAAGAGTTTGGTTTGGTCAAGCTGGGGAATTAGTCTCGTGTTTGTAGTGTGCGTGCAATGGTTAGGCCATTCCCAACCCAAGACACTAGTCATAGTGTCCATAAGATTCACACCAGCAAGAAACTAATACTAGACACTACCCTTCCAATGCAAACATCACTAATCAATACTTAGATTTAATGCTACTCATCTCTCATTATATCTTGGAGGTTGTGTAGAAACCATGTCTCATGCAAGACCCAGTTTCCTCCTCTTTCCTTATTTATTTCTTTGCCACATCATCTTTTATCCTAGGTGGCAGCTCATTTAATTCTATGGACACCTGACATCATCTTTTATCCTAGGTGGCAGCTCATTTAATTCTATGGACACCATCCTAGTCATTGGGTTGGGAATGACCTTATGGTGTTGGCAACAGGGGTCTCCGTGGTGACTTTTTCCTGTGAAGGTAGATGTGAAGAAGCTTCTGAGCTCTTGCTCCTCTTTGGTTTAGAATACTGTAGCGTCGGCTTTGGCAAATTGGTACAGGCAGGCAAAGGGGGATGTTTAGGAGAGAGCAATGATAGTACCCATGTGCTGATGTGCTTGAGTCGCCGCAATCAGCGTTTGATAATGTTATTTGTAGGTGAGAAAAATAAATATTCTTCTAAATAAAAAGGATAAATTCTTTTAAGTTGGCCCTAATTCAACTAGAAAGAAACCAGCAAGGGTCGTTGGAATATAGACAAGGGGAACACATCCATGATGGCGTGGCATCGAACAGGCTAATAGCTTTGGAGCTGTAGCAGTTGAAGACTACGGCACCATGTCTAGGTCTAACAACCATTATCATAGGACAACACGTAATCCTAAAGGCCTCATCTGCTAGTTTCTTATTCAAGAATTATCCAAATCCAAACTGTCCACGAGAAACAAAGTCATCAAAGGAATTGAGATTTGATACAAATGGTACATCACCTTGTTGCGCTACCTGAATAATTCCAGTTCTGACAATTCTAGGAACATCAATAAACTTTTCAGTCTCATTCGATTGGGCCCAATTACTGAATCATGTCAGAAACTACACCCTATATCTTAAATATACTCCCTCCGTTCATAAATATATGCCATTTAGAACAAGCTAGATAATTCAAAAATGAACTAACTTGCTTGTCAAAATGAACTAGTTTGCTTGTCCAAATCGCCACATATTCGTGAACACATGTTTTGGAAGGCTAAATAGTTGTCCTAAACGATGGAGGGAGGATATGATTCCAAGGTCTGCCATACTTCCAACAAAGACATCTCCCGGTTGATGAACTCGGAGATAGATCAGCTGCGACTTTCAGATTTTAGCAGCTGCAAAGGGTCTACACAAACAACTACACGCTTCTCACAATGGCATCTTGGAAGGAGTACCTGGATTCGTTTCAGCTTCAGGGATTAGAAAATTTAGAACGCCAGACACTTTTCTTGATGGCACATGGGAAATACCTGGAAGGCGTGGGTATTTTCTTGGGGTAGCTCGTTCTTTAAGATATATAACAGCTGTCCGCTGACCATGAGGCCCCATTGATTCAACTGAAAAGAAACAGAGGCTTGAGCACGCTACCATGAATTCTATGTTTATCACAACCTGAAAGTCTGAATGTGCAAGGCATAGCAGCAACATAACTATATGCATGAGAATTAGAAGGAATCAAGTCAACAATTGTTTGCTGAAATGGCAATAGGTATTAAAAAAAGCAAATAGCAATAGGACTGCAGTACATCAATATTGTCTAATTCAGAGAAGCTTTACTAAGGGAAAGCTGCCATTTCATAAGAGTTGGGGAACAAATTCTCACTTCTACAGTTAAGAATAAAAGAGAGTACAACAACAACCACCTTTAGTCCCACGCAAGTTGGGGTAGGCTAGAGATGATACCCAAGAAACAAGGCACGTTGATAGATAGTCTCCAAGCGCTACTATCAAAAGGTACTTCTTTGGGAATATTCACTCTTTAAGGTCTATTTTTACCGCCTCGTCCCAAATCAATCTAGGTCTACCTCTACCTCTCTTTACATTATCTACTAACTGTGATAATGCCTTCAATAAGCATTTAGCGAAAAAAACAGGATATGAATATTGTATGCAGGGCACAAAACATTTAGTGAAATGCCTTCAATAAGCATCAAAACAGGAGAGGAATATTGTACCATTACACATTTCAAGCATTGAAGCACCCAATTTCTGTACAGCACCTTTAGCATTTTTTACTTCTTCCTGTCAACAAAATGTGAAATCAGATTAAAAAAAAGGATGCAACTAGAGCACGTCAGCAACAAATATTCATAAAAACTATGTTCCTAAGTTTCATAGAACATACAATGGTATCAGGAAGCTAGTAAGTAGTAAACTAGGCAAACCCAAGACTTACATGGGGATCATGACCTTTTGCAGCTATGAACAAACCACCAATGCGAACCAATGGAAGGCAGTATTCAGCTGCAAAGAGAAATTTATACAAATTTGCCACAACAGGTCTTATAATAGAAATTCAAATATCAAATACCTAGAACTTTCAGTTCAGCAACAGCCCTTGCAGCTGTTATATCATATGCTTCTCTGTAATCAAGACTTTGGCCAACATTCTGTCCTATAAAGCCATGCAAGTAAAATGGTCATAAATAACACAGGATGAAATTATATGCATTTGGTAATGCAGACATTAGACAGCAACTTAAACTTTTTACAAAGGCTTGTTTCATGGTAAATGTCAGAAATCAAATGTGTTAAAAGGATTCTCTCCCTTCACCCAAACATTTGTACAAATGTGTCTCCTCAAAGTGTTACCATCACCTTGATAAATCAGTGTAACAGAGTTTGAAAAATAACTAGAGTACAGAAACAAAAGGCAACTGTTTCCTTCAAACACTCTGATGCGCAATTCAGCTATACTATCAGTAATGAATTCAGAATTCGTAGCAATTCACTGAGCTTACAGCCAAACTACCTCTGCCCGGTCGCACACCACATCGACATTTGACAACCCCATGGCCTCAACGGCGTGCTCCAAAAATGTGCACCGCTTCTTCATTGACTCAAGTAGTGTAAACCTCCAGCCTGAAACATACAGAACAAACCCACATTACAGCAGCCAGAGAAATGTAGGGCAAAAGGTTTTCTCAGCGCCCATCATCAATTATCTGCCAATAGAGAGGTGGTTACTTACTTGGCCTTGCAACGGCAAGGATCAGGCCCGGCAGCCCGGCCCCGGAACCGACGTCGATAAGGCTGATGCCGTCGATGTCGCCGCCGCCGGTGACGGAGCGGGAGCGATAGGCACGCTCCAGCGGGGGTAGCACGGCGAGGGAGTCCTCCACGTGGCGCGTCATGACCTCAGCCTCATCGGTGACGGCGGTGAGGTTCATTCTCTGAGTAGATTCGAGAGTGTGAAACTGAGAGACGCACACACGAGGAAGCCGCAGCGTCGGGCAAGCGTTTCGTGCCTATGGATTTGGCCGGTAGCCGATGAGCTCGGTGGGGTTCGGGACGGACCTGGTTCCAGTCGAGGAGAGCTTCCACGTAGACGGCGACCTGGCGCTGCTGCGGTGCCGAGAGGGAGGAGGTCGCGGTTGCGGCGGCGGCGACACGGGAGACGGTCGCGGTGGTCCGGAGGTTGAGGAGGGGGCGCCGGCTGAGGAAGAATCCGCGGCCGGCGGCGGTGCTGCAGCAGCAGAGCGACATCTCCGGCTGCGGCGGCTCAGCTCAGGTGCGGGGTTTGGATGGGGTTTGTGCCCTGGTTACGTGTTGTAGCTGAGGAAACATATTTCGAGCGAGCGCGAACCAGCTGACAGCCCAGGCCCACTTGGAAACCACCCGCGCAAGCCGTCAACCGAGCCGGCCTCCGGTCGCCAACCAGGCAACCACCCAACCCAACCGCTGACCTGCTTGGTCGTGCCACTCCCTCCCCCGATGCGATCGCCGATTCGCCAACAGCTCTGAAGACAAGTACACGCTGCCAACCGGGGCCACACCCCCCTTCACCTTCCCCTCCCCGCTCGCCCTCAGATCCGCCGCCGTCGCCCCGCAGCACACCCTGCCCGCCCGCGCCGGCAACGACCACGGTAACCGGCGCGGCGCGCGGCGAGCCCCTTTCCCATCGTCTCCTCCGCACACGCACACGCGCCCCCCATGCCGGGCCTCGTCGCATACTCGGGCGCCGGGCTGGGCTTCCTGGCCCTGGCGGCGGTCGAGTCCCTGCCCCTCCGCCGCGTCCCGCCGCACCGGCTCATCCCGCGCCGCCTCGCGACGCCGCTGCACCTCCGGCACCTCCTGGCCGCGGGGCTCTCCTTGCTCTGCCTCCTCTCGGCGCTCGTCTCCGCGCACCACCTCTCCCTCCCCACGCTCGCCGCCTCCGCGCTCTTCCTCCTCTACTCCCTCGCGCCCCTCGCGCCGCTCGCCGCCCCTTTACCGCTCCCGCTCCTCGACCTCCTCCTCGCCGCCGCCTTCGCGCAGGAGCTGCTCCTCTTCGCGCACCGGCGCCCGTCCACCACCGCCGGGATCGAGAACCGCTACTTCGACCTGCTCCTCGTCCCCATCGCGCTCTGCCTCGGCGCCACGCTGCTCGCCGCGCACCGCCCCGGGGACGCCGCCCCGCGCCTCGCCCGCGCGGCGGGGCTCGCGTTGCAGGGCACGTGGATGGTGCAGATGGGCTTCTCCTTCTTCACCAGCGCCATCGCGCAGGGGTGCGCGCTCCACGCCGCCAGCCGTGCCGACTACACCATCAAGTGCCGCACCCACGAGGATTACCACCGCGCGCGGTCCGTCGCCACGCTGCAGTTCAACGGGCACCTCGCGCTGCTCGTGATCGCTGGCGCCGCGGCGTACGCGGCCGTCCTATCCAGGGCGAACCGGCCGCCGAGCGGGTACAGGATCTTGGGCAAGGAGGTGCAGATGGAAGGTGTGCCGATCATGTCGCAGTTCACGCTGGATTCGGATGAGGAGAAGGAAGACGACGGTTCGATCACCACCGCAACGGCGCCAGTGGAGAACGGAGTGGAGTCCCACGACGAGATCCCGCTGGACGCACCTGGTTCCAAGTGACGGAGCTGGAATTGGGGGCGCTTTTGCTGTAGATTATTGCAGTGGAGAGGGGCATCGACAGAGCTGCACGATGATGTGGCATGATGTTTGTGTGTTTCTGTACCTCATTTCAATACCGTCTTCACCTTTTGATGCTTGGTTAATGGTTGTTCACTGTCTAAAATTTCTTGCTTAGTTTGATCTGCATACGATAGAGTTAACATCTGTACAATATTGTAATTTGTTGGGGGCTGGATAGATCTTTGAGAAATATAAAGTTAACCCATGTTCAGATGTTCTCCACTTTGGGAACAAGTGCTTTCCCCACTTAATAGTTACTACTATATTGTCTAAATAGTTCACGCTTCCTTTAGTTTCTTTCTTTTAATACTCAATCGTTTATTTTGTTAAATTAAATTCTGCAGCATAAATATACTTACATCAATCTTGCTTCTGCTAATTAAGTAACCAATATATTCCGTTTAGATTACGGCATAATTGATGCCCTGAGAATTTGTATACCGTTGGCTGGTATAAAATCAGCACGGGAATTTACCGGAATCCTCCTCATCCTGAGGGATCTTCGTGCATCTGTCAGCCTTTTCATCATGCACTCATCCATCTATTGCCTCGGTTTAGTTTGACATCGAACGACAAAATCATAAATCTTTGACCATAGAACTATTGAAACCGTTCATATTTGGCCATTTAGGCAGCATATCCTTCGCGGCCCGTGCACGACAATCAGTGTTGCTCCCTAGCAGTTCCAACCCTCGACGTCCGTGGCTTCTACCACTACCTTTAATCTTCCTCAACCTCGGTTGCTACACCACCCACATGCCGCAGCACTTGCAATCGCGCTTGTCTACCACAGCTCCCGCTGGCGGTGCCCATGGAGGCTGCAGTGGCGACAATGCTAGTGAAGAGAAGTGGCAAGGGGTGGTAGGAGCGGTGTTGTCTTTGTCTTCCGAGTCGACAGTCCCACTTGCATCCAAGGACAGTCCCACTTGCATCCAAGGCCGCCGCAAGTTGAAGCCCACGCTGAAGGCTGCCCGTGAAAAGAAGAGGCAATGTGGTTCAATGACTGATGTCGTGGACTGCTCTGTTTCTTGTTTTGGGCAATAAGGTACACTCCCTCCATTCCCTGTTTCTTGTTTGGGGAAATAAGGTATACTCCCTCCATTCTACAAAGAATGATGTTTTATGATTTTTTTCTAATAGATTAGGAGTGGATGAAAAACACGCATGTGCCCTTGATAAGGGCCATTTTAGGAGGGGAATCATTTTCCGTTTAATCATGCGTGCATAAGATATTCCATATTTATTATGCATGCATGCAAAACATCAATCTTTATATGACAAATTTTCAACGCTGAACATCATTCTTAAGGGATAGAGGGAGTACAAAGCACTCAGTGATGCAGGCTTATAGCCTGGGCTTGCCTAGCTTTGAATTCCTTGTGTGTGAGGACATTCCGTTACAACAAATAGAACCGATTGATTCCTCAATTTTTATTAAAATTTGGTTACAAAAAATTGAGCGGATCAGTTCCTAAAATTTCTAGAAAACGAAAGCCAAATTCTTGGTTAGTTTGGTTTGGTGTTTGGTTCTGTACGAACTAACCGATCCCAAATGTAACTGAAAAAAATCCAAAGATATCAACAATCAAAACCAAAGAGCAAATCAAGAAACCATTCGTCCTCTTTCCGATCTGTACGACCATAAGACAATCCGACATCTCCCTTTCCACCTATTTCTTGCTCATATGAGCAGCGATAGCTTCATCTCGGCTGATGTGTCGGTGGTGTCAGTGCCGGGGAGGATTGCATCACTAGGCCTTCGTTCGTCCTCGGAGGTGGCTCCTCGCGCTGGAGCATGTCGGGACTCGAGGATGTGGTAGCCTTGATGCGGATGGTGATGCATTGGTCGTCATTGCCGCAGTGCTGCCTGTGAAGCATCAGACCATTGTTGTGGGCTGCTTTCACTAGCTGGTAGAGCGGCACGCTTGAAAGGGATGAAGGTAAATGGCGGTGGGTGGAGTGGCCGTTTGGCTGGCCGCATGAAAGCGTGTGGCGACAGGTGGTATGGCCGCATGCGGGTGTGTGATAATGTCAGGTGTTGTGGGTTGGCGTAGGAGGGAGTAACAGTCTGGCGAGGACATGATTGAGGAGTACGGGAGGGATTATATGTACGGTTAGGATGTTGGGCAGGGCCGACTTTGTTATTGGGCTTTAGTGTATGAACTTCGGTTAGTTTGGTTTACTCAAGGATGAAACCGACTAAACCGAGAAAAGTTGGGTTTTTACATCAATGGAACTTAACTAAGAATGGATTCTTTTGATTTTGCTTCTTAGTTTTTTCTATTTAGATCTTAGTTTTCTCAGTTTGTTTCTCGGTCAGCTATGCCACCCCTATGTGTGATAGCTGCTTTTTGTTTATGCAGTGTTTGTTATATAACTCTAGATGTTGCATTGATGTGATTTTCTAAGAAGCGGAGATGCATTCCTGATCTTGTTTCCACAAATGACACTTGAACCATAGCACAAGGGAAAAATCGAGAAATAGAGTGGAAGAGACCCTCCATCGCTCTCCCAGACGACTTAGGGTCAGTGCCAAGCTCTCCCCATTGTGCCCCCGCAACCTTTGTCAGCTGATGTCATTCCCGACCTATGGCGGCGGCGGCTGCCTGGCCTTCCCTCTGTCCTCCCACTTCCGTTTTTCCATCTCCCTCCCTTCCCGCTTGACCCCATGCTTTTTCTTCGGTGTCCTCTGTTCACCACCCTCTCGGTGGGCCACTGCTGAAGGCCAGATATATGCCCTCCACAGCCGGATCTATCACCCCTCTTAATGGATCCTTTGGCTCTTCGTGGTTGCCTTGTCATCGCCTTGATGACCATGGGCATGGCCTTTTGTGTTATCATGGCTCTGGTGGCCCTTGATGGATGTGGCGATGACCTGGTGGCCTCACACCACCCATTATCCAGCTCGAGGGGCCCTCCTCCTCCTAATGGAAGTGCCCCTCCCTGATGCCTAGAGGCTGGCTCCTGAGTGGGAGTGGCCAACCGAAGCCAGGTTGACAGGTTGGCGGTGGGATTCCTTGGTGTTGCACCTTTGTGGGATGGAAGGGGACTCAGGTGAAAGCTATACTCATTTGCGGGTCGATGACAACGACGCCCTCGGGTGCAACCTACCTTCTTGAAGGTGTCATCCTATCCCCCTTCGTCCCTCCTCTCCCACGAGCTCTATAGGTGAAAATCGAGAGCACTCTTGGTCAGGCATTGGTGGCGCGAGGTGTTTTGTCCGTGTTTCGCCGGTTTTGGGGTTGTGGGGATCCTATCCACCTTGGTCTAACATCGACTCTCAGGTCGCCATAGCGATGCTGTCACCATACACCCCGATCCTATATTCGCTTCATCTTCTCCGCCATCATTTTGGTTGCTCGGGTCAATTTAGCCAGGCGGATGCTTTGCCACCATGCTGGTTGATGTGTATTTTCAGGTGAATGCTTTGCCGTTGTGGTTATGGTCTTCGGTGGATGTATTGCCAGCTTCAGAATGAATACTTTGCCGTCATGGTTGCAGACTTGGTTGTGCCTTCTGAGTGGATGTGTTGCCACCTCTTTCGGTTCGGGTGGACCCTTTGCCACCGGGGTTTTTCGGGGTTGCAACTGATGTTGTGAAACCATAGTGTTTGTTGTGACTTTATTTTTTGCTAGTTTGGTTGTATTAGTGGTGTGGGTTCTTTTGGTTTGTAGGTTGAGTCCGTTGTCCTCCCCATGTTCCTTGTTGTTGTTTGTGTTGTCATTATGTGTGTTGCATGTGTTTCGCTTGTATGTGTTTCTTTAGTGTCTCTCTATTGTTTTGTCCTTTGTGATCTTGTGTTGGTCAAGCTCTATTTGGCCACATTAAGATGGTGTCTGTAACTGATAAAATATTGGCTAAGACATGATCATGACAGCACATAGCACAATAGTACTCCACAACCTGTCAACAATCAAACTGAAGGACAACGACAACCTGGACGGATTACAGCAGCTAAGCACCACTGCACACTACACAAAACAAGAGCATTTCTCGGTGACTCGGTGTCTTAAGGGAGACATAGGCTTGTCTCCAGCTTGAATAATTTTTTTAGAGTTCTTAATCCCCTACGGCAGTGCAATGCTGCCTCCGATACTACCCACATGTCCTCGTTGGCGTCCCTCCCCGTGAGAGTGAGGCAGTAGGGGATGGTGTCGCCAGAGCAGCCGTGGTGAGGAGATAGGTCGGCATGTGTTGATGCGATCGATGGTTAGCTAACTCGAACCATTCTCCGGATGTGTTTGGTTGTAGGTACCTACCAGATAATACACATATGGATGATCCTGAATGATGTGGTTCCACCAATTTTTATAAACCATATGGTTCACCATTTTTAATAATAGATTAATTTAAGCAGGACGATTTCATCTTGTATGAGTTAATACAGTCCACCCTACCGAACATTAGGATGACTAATAATCTTAAATCATTATTCTATATATGAATCACATGGTGCATCCAACAAAACACAAAAATACTAATGTACTCTGTGAATTAATTTTGAAAGCAGTTTACTATCTTACAATTCAAGTTCCTTATAATAGGTATCTTTCTACTTCCAATCATTGGATCTAGTCTGATGAACGACTATTAATGTTTCCAAGGGTTGATCAATTTCCCTTACAAAAACATAATGTGCAGGTGCTTCTCGCCACTACATAAGGTAAGCTACTATGAGTGAAAATGTTGCTAACTTCCTAACCAAATCTATAGGTATTTTAGACCAAAAAAAGTGCATGTGCGTTGCATAGCTAGGCACGTACCATACCATCCTTCGCTCCATTATTACCTCTCTACAATATTGTAGTGTCTACAATAACACACATGGAAATTTAGTTTAGTAGTGTGAACAATAATTTTAGTTTATACAATAGTTTTCCAGATCCGAGTCCTCATGGTTTCTGGCCATACTAATGAACATGGAAATTTATACAAAATATTATGAAGAACTTTGCACAGAAAAATATGACAGATTGATGATTCGGTCATGTTTGTCTGTTACCCGTATCACACTTTGTCACTGTAATATCAATCTTGTCACCATTCCGATAAAAAAACTGTTTAACAGACAACATCATCCTTATGAGGAAAAGTACACGATCTTTTTAAGCATGTTCAAAGGCAGAAGATCCAGATAACACAATCGGCATTTACAAAATGCAATCAAGTAAACTTGATGATTATTCCAAACACAATCTAGGATGACTAATCAATGATGACCTCCCTTTGCCCAGGTTGCAGCAGCCATCAACGAGTAGGCAAGTTGCCCTGTTTGGCGCTGCACCTCCTCCCGTACCATTTGGCGCACCATCTCCATCAGCTCCACATTTCTTTCAGGCTGTTGTGATGACTGGTTTGCAGCTTCAATGCCTACCTCTGGTAACCGGGCCTTTGTCGATGCACTGCCCCCTGCCACATCAACAACGACTTCTGGTTCTTGCAGCGGCGGTGGGCCCAAGCTTAGGGATAGAGACATGGGCAGCTCAGATGCCCCAACTAGGGACCTATCACAGTTGTTATTGGGGTCGGCCCCTAAACCACTAGCACCCATTGGTGCTGGACTAGCCGATAACCCATTGTGGTTCCTCATCATGCACTGTTGTGGATCGACTAGCAACTGATCAGCCACTAGAGAACTATTGTTGTCCTTCTGCTGGGTGATGGGTGGCAACCAGGGCTTTGCAACATGGGAGGTCGAGGCTGAGATTGCAGAGGATGCTGCGGCGGCGGCGGCTGCCGCCGCACGACGCCTACACTTGCGGAGGTTGGAGTTCCAGTGGTTCTTAATGGAGTTGTCAGTGCGACCTGGGAGGAAGCGTGCGATGGTGGCCCACTTGTTGCCGTAGCGAGCATGGGCGGAGAGGAGGATTGCATCCTCATGGGGAGTGAAGGGGCGGTGGTGCACATCAGGGCAGAGCTAGTTGCACCAGCGAAGGCGGCAGGACTTGCCTGAGCGGCCGGGGATGGCAGCGCTGATGAGGCTCCAGCGGTGGGGGCCGTGCTGCTCCACCAGACTTGTCAGCAGGGCATCTTCCTCAGGGCTCCATGACCCCTTCTTCATCATCTCCGTAGCAACACCTATTGGGTTCTTCATCTTCATCTCGCTCCCTACCATGGGATCACTCGCTTCACCCCGCTCCATAGCCCCGATGCAGATTGATGGATCGATGAATGGACTGCACTGCAATGGTCACATTCACTGTATATGTAGCGTTACGAAAGCGTGATCGATCGAGCAAGGCAGGAGAGAAAGGAGGCTATAGTTGGCAGTATATGTGTGCCAGCCATGCCGCGTCATGTATGTGCGCACCCGGTTTGTTGCACGCGTTCATGTTTGCATGCACTTTTGAACTAACCTTTTTACTTTGTTTGTTGCATGGGATGGATCCATCCTAACTTACCTTGTTTGAGTTTGCATTCTCAAATGATATGATGGTCGACTAGACCATCAAGAGACACGAGGGCATTTTGTATGTACCTGCTAAATGTAACTACACGTCTAGGGGGGCTCATATATGTGGTGAGCGGCCTTGGAAAACATGATGTGGCATGTTGTCTGTCCACGCTAGCCCAGGCCATGCCAATAATCCAGCCTAGCTTTCTTCTGTTGGGATCGACCCATCAATTTCAAGAAAACAGCTGCGCTTAAGGACATGAAAGATGATGCGTGACTAACAGAAATACGCATCATTAGATGACAGAGCCCATGTGGAATATGAATCTAGATTGTAAGGTGGTGACTCCTAATTATATACAGAATATAAAGATACTCATCCTGAGATTATCAAGACCACTATTAACGTAAACAGATTAAATAGTTCACAAACACGCTACACGGTAGCTGTTAAACCAATTGTTTAGCCATTTAATTACCATGTGACCCATTTAAATGTTTAATATTAATAGAGAATTAAACGCTAGTTGATCAGCTTTTATTATCTTAGGATAACATTGTTTGAGACCCTAGCCAAAACTGACATATAACATAGCATCCATAATACTCTTCGAGATTAATATAGAACCCAACTATGTAGGGCTTTGACCTAATATTTGGGGGCATGGGCAGCATGTTAAAAGTTCTACTATGATTGATAATCGACCAGCATAGGATTATTAGTGAACCAAATATCTACCGACTCTAATTATCAGCAAAAGTTAATCATTTTGATCATCGATGAATAATTTTTGGCACCCATAATTGGTGACTTCCTCTGCACCATAGGGGATCATATGATCATGGACTTTGATGTATGTTCTCTAATATACAACGTGGCATCACCAAATATTCACTCTAGCGGAATAGTTTCCAACCACAAGGGAGAGGCGAGGCATGATGTGCTGCCAAGTCAGTGAGAATCAGTTGGCAGGGGATGTGATCGAAGAATAGCGAGACAGACTGAAGTTGACTCTCCTCCAGCGAATCAATCCCTGCATCACCATCCTGAAGGTGGAGTTCCATGGCTGGGAGATTGTGGGCAGAAGGTGAACCGCCCCAGTTTATGGTGAGTGCAGCTTTCCTAAATCCATTGAATGGTTGGTGTTTTTTTTATTTAGATTGGTGTATGAAGCATCTGATTTAGAGGAAATTTGTACTAGGGTTAGGGTTAGCTTGAATTCATATTGAAATAATGGGGTTTTCTTGTTGGTTCAGGGGTGGATTCTATTGCTTTCACTTTAGAGGACATCATGGAGGGTTCTTCTGTGGCATTGGTCAGAATCAAGCTTACATTAATGAGGTCTCCTGGTTTGGTTATTGCAAAGATGAATTTTGGCCTTTCATGGGATTTGAGGAGATCACATTGATGCTTAATTATGGGATTTGTTGGGGGGGGGCACAAATTTGATTGTGTACTGGTTCTTACCTTGTAAAGATTTGAGCGATGAATTGTGCATGATTGTGTACTATGGCTTAGATGAGGATACCTTAATCATGAATCAAGTGGCAAACAAAGTGAAGAATTTTGTGTTGAATTAGGATCATCACAACCATGTCCATCCATAATCAAGCCAAACGTTTTTATCACTGCAACATCCTCCTTGATAGTACCTAAGCCTTTCTTCAACACTTCAACATTTGCTTGCAAGGCCAAAATCCCTTCTTTGACCTTAGTTGTTGCCATCTGCAGCCCATGACTACAACTCGATGACCTTCTCGCCACACCTAGGGCAACTCACAAGTGGGAGCCCAGTCCGCCACCCATTCTTCCCCTGGCATCTCGACACCATCTGAGAAGACTTATCATAACACACCGAGGAACTCCCCTGCGACATTGTGGACAACATTGTGAGAGATTGGGAATGACACAAGGAATGCTTACATTGGTAGCTAAGCAATGGGGTTGGGGATGGATTGGAAGGAGTTCTGATGGGGAATGGAGCATATGTGTAGAAGATCAGTCTTTCGAGAGCTAAATTGCATACCTATATGTCTGCCAATGGCGCGAAAACCCACGCCACTCCAAGTTAGACAAGCCACCTAGGCAAATCTAGCCTCCGTGGCTGCCTAGGGACCTCCACTTGCACCCTTGACTATATCGTGGACCTAAATGACTGCTTTAGAAGTTGATGGACCTAGATAGGACCTCAATAATAATTAAAGGACATACATTGAAATTATCTCATTTTTTTAATTTAAGAAGATATCTTACTCTTACATCAACCATGAACATGCCTTTTTGTCTTATTATTCGTTTTGACACTACCAGAGGAATCCATGAATTCTAAAATTTAAGAAGATATTTGATCTCAACCATGGTCATTATTTTCGTCTTTCCTAGTATTGTTATGTGCTTGCAAGAGAGTTGGAGGATTTTTCTACTGAAGATGGTACCATATATAAAACATGACTATTACCTCATGCTCCCTCCATCTTAGAAAGAAATAAGTTTAACTAAGTTCATAAAAATATTATTAACTTTTATAACTTTAAATTTATATGATGTGATAATATATTTCATAACAAATCTAATTGTAAGTATTTATTATCATAAATAGTACTCCCTCCAACTCATAATATTTGACGTTTCTTAGTTCATCTTTGAACTAGTGAATGTTAAATAAAATGATATGGAGGTAGTAATATTTTCTTGTATATACTTGATCAAAGTTAAGATGGATGGACTCCTCGAGATGTGAGGATTGCATCATTTTTAGGACGGAGGGAGTATCTTTTAGTCTTCCTTGTTGTTCCATAGTTGCTTGAGGAATTTGGAGATTTTGTATTTTTGGCCTCAAGCATTTATATTCATATTTTTTGCCTTTCTAACCATTTAAGGTTGGCAGATATCTATATCTCACGTTGTTTATGCCTCATAGTTTTTTTTCGAGGAAACCGGCAGGGGCGTTCCCTACCCTTTTTTTTCATTGATATAAACTATAAAGAATGATATTTACAGGTTACAAGGCCCTAAGCCAAAATAGAAAAAAACAACCAGAATTATAAAAGACTACTCAACCAAGTGTTTATACGCTCTTTTACAAGCGGTTTTGCCCTCAGGGTAACCGCCTTCAATCCCTCCATGAAAGATCTTCTCCAAGTAGCAAAGGACAAAGTTGCATTGTCAAAAATGATACCATTACGATGCGTCCAAATGGCCCACATCGCCATAATTATGATTTCTCTAAAAATGGATAAGCCAAACCTTTCTCTTGCCCGGAGTAACATTGTTGGGAAGTCAAGTGAAGTTTCCCAATGTATGTCCAAGAATATCCAACACGCCTGAGAAAAAGGACATTAAAAAAAGAGATGCATGATATTCTCATCCCTAAACTCTACACATACCGCACAATGATAGGAATCCAGATGCATTGTTCTCCTTCGAAGCATAACCCTTGTATTAAGGCAATCTCTCAAAATAAGCCAAAAGAAGAACTTGTGTGTATTCTGCATACAATATTTCCATAACCATTTGAAGAGAGGTGAAGCAGGAAAAACCCCGGACAAAGAGCCATATGCCCTTTTACTCGTAAAGGAGGGCGATCCCTAGATTTACATCCATGCATCATTCACACAATCATTGAGCTATAAATTACCAAGTTCTGTAATCAGCTTGCACCGAGAGCGGGAGCCTGAATTTTCGATCTAAATCCCACTGAGAGAATTGTAAAATTGACAAGGAAGGTTTCCTAGCAAACGAGAAGAGTTGTGGGAACCTCCATCTGAGCGTACCCATGTCCCAAAGATCATTCCAAAAGGCAGTAGTATCCCCCTTATTAACATGGCTAGAAGCAATTTTGAAATAATCACCAACCAAGGACATGATATCACACCATCAAAAGGATCCAATTCCCTTTCTAGAGTGTGGTGGAGTGCCATTATCATACAAGCATTTCCAAGTCAAGTGCACCCATGGCAAATCTATTTTGGTATACAACTTGTGCAAAAATTTCAAGAGAAAGGTAGTATTATGAGTGCGCAAAATAATGCCAAGACCCCCATCTTCCTTGCTCTTACAACCGGTTTCCCATGCTACCAGACAACCACCCTTTCTGGACAGATCTCCCCCATGCCAAAGGATATGCTTCCTATTATTATCAAGTTGATTTAAAATTTCAACTGACAATTTCAAAGAGCAAAGATAGAAAGTGGGCACGGCTGAGTAAACAGAATTAACCAGAATCAGTCTACCAGCATAGGTGAGATGCCTGGAAATTTCCATGAGATGCTTTTCCATCCTCGTCAATATCGGCATGAAATCTTGCATTGATGGTCTAGTGGTGCCCAAAGGTAAACCCAGACATGTGAACGACATGGTGCCCAATTGACAACCAAGGGCATTTGTGAGCTTAGTCCATCTGCTTTCATCCACATTGATGGGCACAAGAAAGGATTTTGCAAAGTTCACCGTTAATCCAGTGGAGGCAGCAAAAGTATCATCAGCATACTGCACAATAGGGTAATCCCCCCCCCCGCCAAAGTCAGGCCCTAAAGGATGTGTGAGTTCCCCAGTCCGAGCAGCCTTATTTATGCCTCGTAGTTGTTAACTCATTCTGAGATTGCTGGAGGAGCTTGTATATTATTAAATATAATACATTTGGGCTCAATTATAATTTATAGCTCATAGTTTTTGTTGTTTTCCTAGTTGCTATATGTGGGTTGGCAAGGATATTTGGGAATTTTGGATTTAAGAAAAATATACCGTCTCAATAATGACCTATCACTCATTTTTGGTGTTATTATTGGTTTTATGGTTGTTGACATAATTTATGGATTCTTGAATTTTAGTGGAAATCTTGCAACTTTCGTCACTTAAAAAGTAGAACTGAATTTGCAGCATTTGACTTTAGGTAAAATATCATAATGAAGAGGAACAAACCATATCATCCTTGTCACAATTGAGACACTGTTCCTTGCAGTACTCCAAGAACCCACGCTTGAACAACCCATGTTTCCACCAGTGCATTGCCAATTTGCCACTCTCAAAGGTGACTTATCCTACGTCTCCAACTTCGCCATCGATGGTGTTTCGCTCTACGTAGCCTCGTCAGATGGGCACATCAGGCTGTCCCCAGTGGACATTGCCATGGACGACGTGCAACGACCCGAGCAGTCCAGCTTTACGGTTGCAGTCGCCAACAGTCCCATAAACTGTATCATCTCCACCACCAGGCACGGCCTAGTGATCACCTCGCACTAGGTCAGCGAGACCAGGGTGTGGCCCCATGCCCAGAGGAGGAACAATGGTAGCTCATCTAACCACCTCTCGTATGGTAGCTCATACGACGCCGAGATGTACTCCGTGTCGTGGGACGGGAACCTCAAGGCGAGGCGGATGCTTCCGATCCTCCGCTGCACCGAGTGCTGGAGTCCTTCACGCCGGCGCACGACGACGCCATCAACGTCGTGGCCTTGTTGGCCAACGGGCACGTGTACACCGGCTCGGCTGACAAGATGGTCAGGGCGTGGTGGAGATGCCACCCCGTGGAGAGGAAGCTCGCGCTGGTTAGCACTGTGCACCATGGCGTGACAAACGGCAACGGTGAACGCGATGGCGATCATGTGGGCAGGCGGGTGCTATACTCTAGCGCCTGTGACCGGTCCATCATGGTGTGGGAGCGTAGAGCTCGTGGTGGCATGGCCGCCACCACGAAGCTGAGGGGTATACATGGCCAAACGGGCCATGCCTGTTGGGCCGCCCGAGCAAGACCCTAAAAGCACGGCACTAGCACAGGTGGGCTCGATGGCCATAGTGCCCGTGTGTAGTGCCATGCCTGGGCTCTGGTGCCAGCCACTACTACAAAAACGATTTTCGGAGGCGGTCAAAAATGATTTTTGGAGGTAGTTTTTCCGTCCGCCTCCGATGCTGCGCTTATGTTAATGGCGATTTCCGCCTCCGTTAATCCAACAAAAACATAAAAAAGAAAAACCCTAGATGGGCCCGCCGAGCCCATCTGGGCCTGACGAGCCCATCCAGGGTGCCTCGATGGATCTGCCGCCGCCGCCGAGCCCACCTCGCCGGATCGAGGCCGCCGTTGTCGGATCCAGCTTGCCCCTCGCCGGATCATCCGCCGTGCCAGGCGCCGCCATGCCTCGCCGGATCCAGGGCGCGCAGGTAGATCCACGGCCGCCGGCGTAGGATCCACGACGGCAGCTAGTGGATCTAGCCTTGGCGCCTCCTCGCCTTGCCGATGCGCTGCTGGATCCACGCACGCGTCCTTAAGGTGCCGTGCTTCCTCGCCTTGGTGCCGCGGCGCGGCCGCACCTCCTTGTCATGGCGCCAGGAGCTGTCGCGAGGGAGACGTCATGGTGTCAGGAGCCGTCGCGAGGGAGCCGTCACCTTGCCACCTCGCAGGGACTCACCGTGGATTGGAGGGAGCAGAGAGAGGAGAGAGGCCGGCGGCTGGTGGAGTGGAGGAGAGAGGCGCATGGTTGAGTGGAGGGAGAAGAGAGGGTGGATGGCGGCGGCTGGTGGAATGGAGGAGAGAGAGAGGAGAGAGGCGCCTGTGGAGGCCGGTGGCTGGTGGAGGGAGGAGGAAAGAAATGTGGGTTAGGGTTGACAGGGAGGGGTGTTCGTATATATATGATGAAGGGGTTTCGGGCTGAGCTGGGCTTTTTGGGCCTTGGCCTTTTTTGGAGGCGGGCCTCATAACCGTCCGCCTCCAAAAATCGATTTACGGAGGCGGACATCTTAAAACGACCGCCTCCGAAAATAGATGATTTTCAGAGGCGGTTATTTTAGAGTGTCCGCCTCTGAAAATCGATTTTCGGAGGCGGATGTAAACGACCGTCTCTGAAAATAAAAAATGTACGCCTCCGTTAATCCCCGCATTAACGGAGGCGGACATTTTTTCAGTCCGCCTCCGAGGGTTTTTTTGAAGTGTCTTCTTAAACGTTTTTTTAGTAGTGAGCCCATAGTGCCGGTACGGGCATGACACGAATTTTGGGCTGACACTAAAACGGTCCGCTAAAAGACCTTTTATTGTCCCATAGCCCATAAAAACAAAACCCTCCATACTAGTGCCGCTGCCTCGGCACAGTGGCCCTACGAGGCACGGTATGGCTGGCACACGTGCCGTGTAGCGCGTGCTGCCTAGTGTCGTGCTGATACCGTGCTAGTGCCGCCCGTTTGGCCATCTATACTAAGGGGTCACACCAAGGCCGTAATGTGCCTGGTGTTGAGTAGTGACCACCGCGACTTAGTCAATCGAAGGGACTGTGACACCCTAAAAAGGGTGATTAGGTGTTATAAAAACTGAGACCCTAAAAAGGGGTTTATTAGGTGTTCTAAAAACTACGGCTTCAATTTCACATACAAAGTCTATCTCAATTTCTATCTAAATATGCTCCATGTTTTTCTGTGTGTTGTTATCTCTACTACTTCGAAGCTTTGCACCCTAGGTTCAATACTAGCATGTCAAGTCTAAAAAAAATTAAATACGGAAAGTAGTGCAACTTGAAATGAGAAAGGTAAGGGTAGATAACGTAAACTCCCGGCACGACGATTTCTGCCGTGGTATCGAAAAGCTTATGAGCTTTCCATCAGCCCTCGTTGTTCTCACCCCTGTCAAGGGAATGCCCACACATGGGCCTACCTCCTTGCTCGAATAACTCCGTAGATGGCCACAGAACTTCCCCACATGCAAGTGGGTCTTCGCTCACCCCTGCCGGATGCTCCTCACCGCCTTCACTTGGTAGAGTTTCAGCCACCTAGCCGAGGGCCTCTTCTCACTCTCACAAGCATCTACAACCACTCCGAAAACACGGTTGGAGGGTCGTCTCGCAAGACTACAACCCCGGATTTACAACACCTGGTGCGTGCAAGCACTGATAAGCAAGGTGTGCAAACCACGCTAAACTCTAGGCTAATCATCTAAGAGATGCCCTAATAGGTCTAAACTAGCACTAAGCATTTTGCTAATTGTATTGATATTCGAATTCGCTCTTTGGTGGATTGAGCACTTGAAAATATGTAGAACACCGGTCTATGACTTCACCCATCTCAAGAACCTTGAAATGGCTGGTACATGGGATTTTTATAGCATCAACCAAAGAAACTATCCATTGCAAACTTTCTAGGTATCACCGACTAATTTGGTGTCCCCTCCTTCTATCCACCGAATAGATCGGTGCCCCTCCTCCCCGCCCCCCACATAATTATACAGTGTCAAACTGCATTTTCTAGGCATAATGACCGCGCTACGTCGATTCTTTGTTGACTTTTGTCCTATTATTTCCACTTTTGTATAGATTAAAGAACATTTCCAACCATTTGCATTGCTTGAAAAACATCCTTAGAACTTATAAAAACATCTTATAAATCATATTAGTCCCAATGACTATATTATCAATTGATCACCGAAATCTTAAACAAGGATCTACGACCATTTTCCTTGCAGCGATTATTTTAGTTTGGGTTCACTATTGCGAGCTAGCTGGTGAACAAAAGTAATGATTAGGCGACCTTTATCTAGGTTCCATGCATATTATACTCGCTGTTGTCATCGGGGAGTGGGCAATGGAGTTTTTTAATTTTATTCATTCAAGTTTGATTTATATGGGATATGGTCCTTGTTTATTCGTTTTTGCCCGGATTTGCTCCCACGAATAGGATTAGTCGTGCGCTTTGTGCATGTAGGCCTGAAGGTTTGCTTTTGCAATGGATGGTCTGGACACTCCTCTCCGATAACAACATGGAGTATAATATCCATCGAATCACATACTATACTCGATGTTTTCATCGGGGAGTGGGCAATGGAGTTTTTTTTTATTCATTCAAGTTTGATTTATATGGGATATGGTCCTTGTTTATTCATTTTTGCCTGGATTTGCTAGCTCTCACGAATAGCATATGTTGTGCGCTTTGTGCATGTAGGCCAGAAGGTCTGCTTTGCAATGGATGGTCTAGACACTCCTCCCCGATAACAACATGGAGTATAATCTCCATCGAATCAAGCTAAATATCACCTAACCATTGCTTTTGTTCAGCAGCTAGCTCGCTCTAATCAACCCAAACTAAAATAATCGCCCTCCAATTCACCGTCGGTCCAGACACTCCATTCTCCCCGATGACAACATGAGTATAACATCCATCGGTCACGTACTCACGTGTGCGCCCCCTCTATATAATCACCTCGTTTGGATGCTCAGAGCATACGGTGTACACCAGCTAATAGCCTAGTATAATGATGGAGCTAGCACCATGGGCCTCCTTCCTCGCCGTCGTCCTGGCAACTGTGCTCGTAACCGCCCTCTTCCGGCGCAACCGGAAGTCGTACAACCTCCCGCCAGGCCCTCGGGCATGGCTGGTGATCGGCAACCTGAACCTGATAGGCCCTCTGCCACACCACTCCCTGTACAAGCTCTCGTCACGGTACGGCCCGCTCATGTCACTCCGATTCGGCTCCGTCCCCGTCGTCGTCGGCTCATCAGTGGACGCGGCAAGATCAATCCTCAAGACCAACGACCTTGTTTTCATCGACCGGCCCAACACTGCAGCCGGCAAGTACACCGCCTACAACAACTCCAATATGCTATGGTCGCCGTACGACGACTACTGGCGCCAGGCGCGCAAGCTGTGTCAGGCCGAGCTCTTCAGCGCGAAGCAGCTCAAGCTGCACGAGCACGCGCGTGGCGAGGAGGTGAGCGCAATGCTGCGCGACCTGCACGCGTCGTTGTCCTCATCGTCCACGGTGGTGCTGAGCGACCACCTGATGATGACCAACCTCAACGTGATCTCGCCCATGGTGCTCGGGAAGAGGAAAGCAGAGAGAAGATATGAGATTGGATGGTTTTTTATTTTTCTAAATAACTATAAATTAGAGATATAATTTCTATATATAGTGTCCATATGACATGTATATATATGGAAACTACTTGATGATATCTTAGGTTAAGATGACTCGAGGAATCCTGACCATTATTCACCCCTACGGCCCTCCATGCCATGCAGAAGATAGGATAAGATTAGATAGATAACATAGGGAGCAGGGCAGCGTGGATTTAAGCCCATGATCACCATTTTGTTTCTACCTTTACTTTTTCTCGATCTCCTAACGAAATTCCGCAGGTCTATATTTATATTTCTCTGCCTCGTTGAGTAAATCGATCATATCGTTCCATTTGAACAGACTACGACGTGGACAGTAATACGGAGGTATATTTGGAAATGGAACATTGTATATATATTTGCGTTTATACATACATACAAGCATGCATATACACACATATCTATATTTATAAATATATTCTTTAATTAACTGATTTTTACGAATCTTTATTTAACTGATGGTAGGTGCAACATGACCTACACGCGCTACATGTACACACGCGCATCATTCACGGTCCGACGTAGAGGTGAGCAGGCAGTTTGGGCTCAGCAGCGGCCTCGAGCGGAACCTTGCGTAGAACGTTCATCCTGAAGTTCTCCTCCATGCTCAGCTCCTCCGCGGCCACACCATCCGGAAGCCTCCAATGGAAGCCATGAAGGAGGTTGGCCAGTGTGACATGCACCATCTTGAGGCCAAGGGTGTGACCTGGGCACATGCGCCGTCCCGACCCGAACGGCAGCAGCTCCAGGTCCTGCCCCCTCACGTCGACGCTGCTGCCGAGGAAACGCTCCGGCCGGAACTCCATGGGCTTGTCCCACACACTGGGGTCCAGGCAGATGGCCATGACATTGATGAGCACGCGCGTGCCCGCCGGGATGTCGTAGCCTCCCACGGACGTGTCCTCGCGGGACTGCCGCGGCGTCAGGAGCGGCGCCACCGGGTGCGTGCGCATTGTCTCCTTCACGATGGCCTCCAAGTAGGGCAAGTTCGGGATGTCTCCCTCGGCGACGAGACGGTTGCGGCCGACGACACGGTCAAGCTCCTCGGTGGCCTTGGTGAGCACCTCGGGCTTCTTCAACAGCTCCGTCATGGCCCACTCGATCGTCGCTGCAGATGTGTCCGTCCCCGCCGCGAAGAGTTCCTCCATTATATATAATTATTATTAGTAGTGCACCCCCATTAATTATTTGATGAAAGAAATTGGCTCTGCTACTCCCTTCCTTTTAAAATAGATTTTGTTTGACCCTTTTTTATCTCAAGTTTGATCACTTATTTCCCTTTTAAAAAAGAATAGTTTCATAGTCGTTACCAAAGTGAAGGCCTTGACGCCGTCGCGTGTGATGGGCACCTTGAGGTTTGGGTCATCGGCGAGCTGCAGAAGCTTGTCCACCATGTCCATGGCCACGAACGCCTCTCCATCTCGCCGCCTCCGCTCGTCGTGCTCGTCCAGCACCTTCTCCAGGAACCTGTCGAGCACCTTGCTCAGGCGCTTCATCCGGCCGATGTACCCCTGCGGATCCAGCCAGTTGAGCCACGGGATCACGTCGCCGATGTTGACGGCGCCGTTGAGGAAGAAGAGCTCCTCCATCATCCAGCCGAACTCCTCCGCCGTCGTCGTATCCTCCGAGCTACCGGAGGACCCCTTCACGACGTACTTCTTGCCCAGCACCATGCGCGAGATAACATTGAGGCTCGCCATCATCAGGTGGTCGCTCAGCGCCACTGCCGCGCCGGACGACGACGACGACTCCGCGTGCAGGTCGCGCAGCATCGCGCTCACCTCCTCGCCACGCGCGTGCTCGTACAGCTTGAGCTGCTTCGTGCTCAGGAGCTCGGTCTGCCACAGCTTGCGCGCCTGGCGCCAGTAGTCGTCGTACGGCGACCACAGCATGCTGGAGTTGTTGTAGGCGGTGTACTTGCCGGCCGCGGTCCTGGGACGGTCGATGAAAGCAAGGTCGTTGGTCTTGAGGATTGATCTTGCTGCGTCCACCGATGAGCCGACGACGACGGGGACCAAGCCGAACCGGAGCGACATGAGCGGGCCGTACCGTGACGAGAGCGTGTAGAGGGAGTGGTGTGGCAGAGGGCCCATCAGGTTCAGGTTGCCGATCACCGGCCATGCCCGAGGGCCTGGTGGGAGCTTGTACGACTTCCGGTTGCGCCGGTAGAGAGCGGTTACGACGAGCACGAGTGCAGTTGCCAGGACGACGGCAAGGAAGGAGGCCCATGGTGCTAGCTCCATCATCATAGCAGGCTAGTAGCTTCTGTAGACTGTGTGCTCAGACAGCATCCAAACGAGGTGCTTATAAAGAGGGCGCACATGTTGGCCAGGACGTTTTTTTTTTTTTTTTGCATTTTGTATCCTTTTTGGACCTTTTTCACGTTTCGACTGAACAACTTGTTTTTATACTCTACTAGGTTGGTGCCCTTACGTTGTTACTGTCATTTAAAATGATATAAAAGGGGCGCACACATGTTGGCCAGACCGACATTTTTTTTCTTGCATTTTGATCCTTTTTTCAGATTTTTTTTCTTGTCAACCTCTGAGTACAAACTAAACTCTTCTTTATACTCTATTATTAGGTTGGTGCCCGTGATTTGCTACAATTTATTTAAAATAGCATCATAACTGAGTATGTTTATGGAGAGATTTAACAAAACATATCTAATATCTTTTCCTTATAATTTATGTATCTCTACTCCTATTACCGAATTTGACTGAATTATTTTATTGGAAACATTAGATAGAAGGTCTCTTTGCCAAGCAAGCATGCAATTCAGAAGGGCAAATAAAATATTATCCTTTTTAGATACATGATCGGCAATGCCATTAGACATAACACAAACACAGTTGCATACATAAATAAAACCATGGTTCATCTTAACGAGTTCCAAATTATATAACATATTCTCATGCGAGCAATGAAATAGTCCGTATGGTTGAATGGATACAGGCGACCAAACAGAGTGACGTCGCATCCATTGAGCCGGCCAGCATGGACCTGGCTCCCATATACGGCCTGGCCATCATGGACCTAGCTCCCATATACGAGCCACGCCAAGTTGAGCAGAAAACCAAACTCTCCGTCGTATCTCATTTGTTTGGTGTGTCTCAACCGTAGGGCAAACCTACGTACAGAGCCCAGAGAGGGCACAGGGCCTCACTCAATTTTTTTTAAGGGAATTAACAAAAATCCACCTTGTTTAAGCTTTGTGAATTAAGTTGTTCTTAAGGTGTACCCTCACTCAACATTTGTCCTAGGTCCGCCCGACACTACTGGAAAAAGAGGTCTCGTGTACCCTCACTCAACATTTGTCCTAGGTCCGCCCGACACTACTGGAAAAAGAGGTCTCGTTACCGGCTAGGAAGTGCCTATCAGTACCGGATATCAGTACCGGATAACCGGTACTGAGGCTAGCATTTAGAACCGGTTGGTAACACCATCCGGTACCAAATGATTTTGAGCCAAAAAAAATAGGGAAAAAATTTTGAGTCACAAGTCACGCGTAAATGCGTGGTTCGTGGGACTCGAACTCACGACGTCCACCTCATATGTTTCTTCCTTAACCATCTCAACTATAGAGCAAATCTGGTTGATAAAAGGATGCTATCCTTTTAAAGTAACGCTGGATGATGACCATTTAGTACCAGTTGGTGTTTTGAGCCGGTACAAAATGCGCATGGGGCCTCGGGAACCCCGGGACCATTTAGTACCGTCTCGTAACACCAACTGGTACTAAATACCACCATTTAGTACCGGGTCGTGTTACGAGCCGGTACTAAATGGTCCTCGGGGATGCTGTGCTTACCAACCGGTACCATATGATCCTTAGTACTGGTTGGTAAGCAACCGGTATTGATTGTCATGTGACGAATGTGCGTTTTTCCTCTAGTGCGACTCATCTATTTAGAGTGTGGGTCTCAATACGCTGCTCACCCTATGGCTATCGAATTATGCGTTCCCTTTTTTTAGATAATGGAACAAAAGGTTTCAGCCTCTACACCACCAAGGATAGCGTAAATTCTGCGTTGCGTAGTACCCAAATAAAAAAATAGAAATAGGAATACATTTCTATATTCCAGCCTCTGCAACATCCGTGCATATAGTTTCATTATTACATCACCAACCACTAACTTTAGGGGAAGCCACTACTAGAAAACCCCCCTTGTAGCTACGCTATATTTAGAGTTAGACATGCTTTATTTCGTATCTATAGCCATGTAGGCAGCTTTGATAAAGCGTGTTAGAAGCGTCTTCGTATGGACCGTGTCAGGCTTTACAGAGATGAATTAGTTTAGTGTATCAAGGTAAGGAAAGACGTTTTCTAGACACGTTAGATGTATATGTAAATAAAATGATACATTTGAATAGACACATATGTAAGTTGTGTCTATTGATGTAGTTACACAGTATAGTAACGCTTAACTACGTGTTAATAAAATCAAAAAAAATAAATGGCTAGTTTAGGAATCGAACCAGTGATCTTCCATTTCCAAACCAATTGTCTAAACCACTATGCTAGTCAAGTTATTTTAATTGTTATTCATGTGCAAGTATTTACATTAATGTGTGAAGATCTTCACATTTTTTTCGTACACCCAATGGGACACGAATATTTATGAGCCAACAGGAGACGGATAGACAACGCCTTGATCAAACTGGGTGAAATAATATTCAGAGGCGAGGAAATTCCAGTGGGACCACACAAGAACTCTAATCATGGGTATCTCTAATCATGTGACGTGGCCACAGATGCCAGGGAGATCTTACTGAGGAACATAAGCAAGCTTTGGACCAGGCGGTCGAAGAATACAGCAAGCATGCCTCAAGACATTCAGTGGTGCAAGGAAAGGTGACGCTGTAGAAAACTGCTTTCCCAAAGCCTCAAGATTTTATGATCACCAAGGACCCCCAGCACATTATTCCAGGAGATGTTCGATCAAGCCATGCCCTATGCAATGATGATCAGCCAATCTAACAGTCAGAGGCAGCAGATGGCCCTTCACCATCAACCGTACCATTGGCTAAGCTATATATGTCAGATAGTAACACCTCAGCCTCAACAATCAAGATTTCAGCCGTTAGCTGCAGGTTATCAGTCAACAGAGCAGTAGCCGATTGTACACCAACAGCGAATGCTATACAGTTACCAGTCGCAAACATCGGCTCCGCGGCCGGTGGCTTACGTACAGCGGCAGACACGCGGCTTTCAACCCCATACGTCGGCTCAACAGCCGATGGCTTGTCAGCAACCTTGGTCTGCAGTTCAGCAACCACGAACGATGGCTTACCAACGACAACAGCTAGGTTATTACCGTCATGAACATCGGCTTCGCAGTCAAAGACTGGCTTGCTGCACCAGACGGGTGGTTATCAGCCACACTCATTAATCTCACAGCCAATGCACGGTTCATCATTTGCCTCAGGCTCTCAGCAGGCATCGCTTGCTGTTCAACATCCACGATTGATAGCGGGTTATCAGAAGCAATTATGTAAAGGGGCTATGTAAATGTCAGCAACAAGCATTGGCTCTCTAGCCGATGGCATGTCAGCTTCCCGTATTGACTGATCGACTGTTGATTTCTCAACCGCAAGTATCAGATGGGTATTTGTTGCACGAGGGAGTTTAGCAGTCGATGACCTGTCACTTGTCAGACGGCCGTTCGGCAAGCACGGCCAACATTTTTGCCAGCAGGTTCGTACGTTCAGCTACAGAACAAGGAAAGTTTAATGCTGGGAATTCTGAAAATATACTGCACATTGATGGACACTCGTTTCCAACAGACATGGTTAACGTCAATGACTATAATTGGAAGCTTGACATTGAAATAATAATCTCTCAAAGGCCAGAAAAGCCTGAAACCATCCTCCCCGAAGTGCATATATCGGTTGATGAGCTGAAGAGTAACAGCCGATCACCGGCCATGCCCGAGGGCCGCGCGGGAGCTTGTACGACTTCCGGGTGCGCAGGAAGAGGGCGGTTACGAGCACAGTTGCCAGGACGACGGTGAGGAAGGAGGCCCATGGTGCTAGCTCCATCATCATAGTAGGCTAGTAGCTCCTGGCTCTCAGCATCCAAACGAGGTGCTTATAAAAAGGGAAAAGTCTATTTTTCACACTTCAACTTTTACAAAAATCTGATTTTCAATCTCAAACTACAAAACCGGATACTAAAGGTCCTCCAACTATCCAAACCATGCAAAATTGGCCCTTAGATGGTTTTGAGGGTGGTTTTAGATTTTACTAAAAATAGCAGAAATATTATTTAAACTTAAAAAATCATAACTAATTCATTTTGAACCCAAAAAATATGAAATCAGTGCCAAAAGTTCTCCTAAAATGTAACCAACCTATCAGCACACCATTTAATGTTATTTGGGTATTACTTGGTCCGTCCCAAAAAACATGCATGTTTGGGATGCATGCCAGTTAAAGTAGTTCACATTTGACCAAATTTCTAGAAAATTCTATTCGTATTTATGGCTCTAAATAAATTTGTTAAAAAACTACATTTAAAAACGAATCTAACGATATATATTTTATCTGATCAATATTTATATTTATTTCTTTATAATTGGTCAAAGTCAATATTCTGAAATTTCTTGGGAAGCGAGAATTACATGTTTCCTAGGACGGAGGGAGTATATATTTATATTACTAGTGTCTTATTGTTTTTTAAAAATAAATAGAATAAAAATAAAAAATATGCAAATAATTTCTAATGGTGCACCAACATGTAGGTCACATTTTTAGAAAAACATTTGTACCACATTCTAATTTTTCTAGTTCAAAATAAATTAGTTATGAATTTTTTAATACAAAATTATTTTTTAATTTTTGTGCAATTGAAAATACAAAACCACCTTCAAAACCACCCAAAGGGCCAATTTTACACGGTTTCGATAGTGGGAGGGTGTTTAGTGTCCGGTTTTATAGTTGTGGGTTAAAAATCAGACTTTTGTAATAGTTGGAGAGTGAAAAATACACTTTTTCCTTATAAAAAATGCTCTTTTGGCTCGTGATACTGAGCCCATGATTAAATAAAGAAATGAGCGATGTGATAAAAAAAGAGGGGCTCATATGTTGGCCATTTCTTAATCTTTTTCGGACTTTTTTTTATAAGTCTGATTTTCAACCCTCAACTATCACGTTGGTTCGATTTTCACCCTCAAACTACAAAACCAGATATCTTACATCGTGCAACCATCCAAACCGGACACTTAGCATCCCTGAAACCAAACCACCCGATTTTGTTTTGGGATGACGTGGTCGTGGTTTTGCTTATGTGGCTGCCACCGTGTACTGGACCCCACATGTCATACTCACAATAGACTAGAAATTACAAAATAGCCCATAGGCCTATCTTCTACTCTCTCTGCTCCTCTCCCCTTCGCCAGCATGGCTCCGGTTCCTCTTTGCAGGTCAGCCTCTCCCCCCTGATCTCTCTCTCGTCACAACACCGATTTCGGCGCTGACGCGGCCGCGTTGTGTTCAGGTGGTTTGGTTTCAAGGGTGGTTTGGTTTCAAGTGTGTAAAGTGTCCAATTTCGAGAGTTGCACGGTGTAAGATGTTTGGTTTTATAGTTCACGGGTGAAAATCGGATGAACGTGATAGTTAGCGGTTGAAAATCAGACTTATCCTGACTTTTTTCACGTTTCGACCCGTCAACAACATGCCTTTATACTCTACTGGGTTGGTGCCCTTGTGTTGTTACAGTCATTTAAAATTATATAAAGACGGGCACACTCATGTTGGCCAGACGGACATTTTTTTCTTGCATTTTGATCTTTTTTGGATTTTTTTTATACTCTACTATTAGGTTGCTGCCCGTGATTTGCACGGGTTATTTAAAATAGTATCATAACTGAGTATGTTTATGGATAGATTTAACAAAATATATCTAATATCTTTCCTTTATAATTACTTAGCGATATATGTATCTGTTAAGGGCAGCGGACTGAGCCTATTGGGCTAGGCGGCCAGGCCCATTAGGGTTCGAGTCAAGGGTCTTTCTTAGTGGCTAAGTAAACCTCTCTATATAAGAAGAGGATATCTATCAATCTAATGAAGCAAGAGATTATAAGGAAACCCCTTCCCTCTCGCCGGCCGTGGGCAGAGCCTCACGGCCAGCCTTTTCCAGACCGTGAACGGTACCCGTGATACTGTAGCAGCTGCCATCCCACTCTCTTCTCAACGCCCAATTCTCCCTCAACCCCTCGCAGCATCTCTCCTCCTATTACCGAATTTGACAGCTATTATTTTCTTGGAAACATTAGATGGAAGGTCAGTCTCTTGCCAAGCAAGCATGCAATTTCAGAAGGGCAAAGAAAATATTCACCTTTTCAGATACATGATCGGCAACGCCATTAGACATAAGACAAACACGGTTGTATACATAAATAAAAGCATGGTTAATCTTAACGAGTTCCAAATTATAAAACTTCATTGTTGTGACAGAGTTGTATTTTGCTTCTTGTCATAGTTATTTGAACCGGACCGGACCGGCGGTTCGACCGGTAAAAGACCGAACCAAAGCCTTCAGCGGTCTGGTTCGCTTAAAAGATCGTTTGTGCAATCGAACCGGTAAAAACCCGGTTGAACCGGCCGGTTTTCTATGGAACCGGTGAACCGGCCGGTTCCATATGAACCGGATTGGTTTTGATTTTTACCAATATTAACCCTCAATCGATTCAAAACAACAGCCTCCGCACAAGGGTAGAATCAGAAATGCTTAGTTTTCCTCACGTTTTAGGGCTACAGGTCGCATTGGGGAGGGAAAACGACTTTCACTGCTTCATCCCTATTCCGTTTGTGGCGGCGGCGGCGCATCTGAGACGAGCGGCGGAGGCGGGCAGGCGCACGGTTCCACCTCGGCCGGCTTGGCGGCGCTTCCTTTTGCTCGTCCTTCGCCGGCGGAAGGCACGTGGGCGAGCGGCCCGGAAGCCAGCAAGGTACTCCACGGACCACGGTCCACGGTCCACGCCTCCTGCTGTACGCCTGTACGTCCTGCCGTCCAGCACTCCAACCACCTCCCATCTCGTCGCCGTCAGCTTGTCCTCATCGATTCTCCCTGCATGCCCAGCGCTCACAAGGAAGCAAGGCCAACACGACATGGCCAATGGTCTGTATCTGTTCCAGGGCATCTAGGCTCCAATTATTTTTGTCGTGTACTGATTAGATTTATTTTGTGTACTGATTAGAGTCCATTCTTGCTGTTCAGTTCTAATGTTGCCACGAAGTCTCGGATCCATTTTACTGGTAATTGAGTTGTCAAATTATAACTTTGCTAATGAACTTGTCGCAGCTGATTTGTTTGACACTGTGATTCGCTCGTCATGTACGTATTCGTCAAGAGCTTTCAGATATTCATCTTCAAGCACCACCATATCATCAGGGGTTGATGAATCGGTCATAAAAACCAGATTCTTCGTCCCCAGCGGAGTCGCCAAAATTTGTGGACGCCTTTTCGGGCCAACACACAAATGCACTAGATCGTGCGACGCGCAAAGGAGCTTGTTGCAACACCACTGCAACGGACGGTTGGAATCCTGTGACAAGCGGTCAAACCCCCTGTACATGCGGTCAGACTCCCTGTGACAGCCCGGTGAAGAAACCAACGAACGCCCACCTAGGAGGGACCCCGTCAGGGTAGGCGCATGTAGGGTTGCCCTAGGCTCGGCAAGCCAGCTAGGGCGCCTCCTCATGCCATGGAGACAAGAAAAGAACAACACATGGGGTTAGAAAAGTAGGGCAAAAGGATAAAAGGTAAAATGATAAAAGATAGATTTGTTTGTGATTCGATTGGATACCCTCAATCGGCCGTGACCCATTATATTTATAGGATGGGGAGGTCTTGCCCCACAAGTAATCAAGAGTCTAAAGAAATCCCATCAAAATACAACTCTAACTTGGTTTGCCCAGCACAGCCGGGCTAACCTCCTGTACTGGCGGTCTAACCGCCCGTCGCAGGATGTAGAACTTTCCAAGGTTATAACTCTATCGTCCGAACACCAAATTGGACGTTATATATATGGATTTTGATCTACTCGACGAGTGGAATCCATTGGTGAAGTCCAATTTGCATTTTAAGGACTTTTTACAGCCGGTCATGACCGGTTGTAACAGGCAGTCTGACCACCTGTCGCAAGCCTGTCAATTTTGGTCGTCAACACATATTCTCGTGCGAGCAATGAAATCGCAAGGTCACCCCCAAACAACGTATTCAATTCGAAAATGCACATGCCATGTCTCCCCTCCGGACCCAAAATTTTTATCACTCCGGTCGGCCTCCTCCTTCCCCCGCGGGCCATGGCTAGCAGGACGAGGTGGTGGCCGTGGAGGAGGAGGTGGCGGTCGTCTTGGAGGAGGTGCTGGCCATCGAAGCGGCATGGCGAGGCGGTTGTTGTCCTCGAGGAAGAAATTCGATTTTGGGAAGAAGAAGAAGAAGGTCGAGTCAACGAAGAAGAAGAAAAAGCTCGATTCGGCCTCTGAAATTTTAGACCGCTATCAATCTCCAAATCGGTGCTCCTCCTGTGGGGAATCCACACCTTGCCCGTTATTGGCACACTAGCGAACTCCGTGGCCCGGGCGATGGTGATTGCAGAGATCTCGAGCTCCTCCTTGAGCCACGGCACGAGTCAAGGCTGTTAGTATTGATCTCCTCCGGCCCAATCCAACGAATGGGCCGGGCCTTGTCTCGCTCCCTAATCGGGGGAGCCCAACCCATCTAGGGTTGCGGGCCCCTGTCGCGCAGTGCTATATAGAGGAGGTGGGGGCCACTGGCTAGGGTTACGAGGTTCACTGCAGCTGCTAGTCCCCACCACCTAAACCCTAATCCGATCTGAGAGGGAGCGTCGAAGCGACGGGAAGCTCCGCCGCCCCTGCAGGTCGTCACTCCAGGACCTCGTCAACCTCACGCTGGCGGTCTCTGCATCAATTGAGACGCCGTCATCGAGACCTTCTCCAACTCGTGTCACCGACGACTCGTCAAACAGCATCGACGAGCACCGACAGTCTACTCCTAGCGATCTGTAAGTCTATCAATGGTATCAGACGCCAATCTAGCGAGTAGATTGAGTTGTACAAAGGGAGAAAGTTTTGATCTCGGATCGAAAGGAGAAAGAACACATTTCGGACTCAGATCAGAAGACGCAAAGAAAGACATTTTTACTCCGATTCGAATCGGGGGGGGGGGGGGAGAAAAGGAAAAGAAAGGAAAAAATTCGAATCGGAGGGAGAAAGAAAGAACACATTTCGATCTGATTCGAATCGAAAGAAGAATTGGGGATTTCAATCTCCATATCAAAGAAAAGAAAGAACAATTGATTCGGTCTTGAATCGAAACCTGTCAAAACCTTGGATCCATCGATCTCTTAGCACCCATGCAGCACCGGCGAGGAGGCGCGCAAGGGCGCACCTAAAGGTAGGGTGACGGTGGCGGCACGATGACGCCGTCCGACTGTTCACGTGTTCGGTCGGGGTGGGGGAAGAAAGAAGAAAGGAATCGGTAGCCGGCCATGGCTCTGCAATGGCACGGCGGAGCTGGTGGCGCGTCGGCAAAGAGCGCCGGCGGCACAAGTTGCCGTGAGTGAGGAGGTCAGATGAAAGGCAAAAGGAAGGTCGCGTGGCCGTGGTGCTTCTCATGGCACGTGGTGGCTGAAGTCGATGGCGTGACGACGACGAGTGCCGGTGGCGCCACCGGCACCGGCTCGGAGAGAGAGGGGGAAGAAAGAGTCTAGGGTTAGGGTTTGAACGAGAAACCGACTGCTATATACCACGCGAGATGCGCACTGGACCGTTGGATCTGAGCGGACGGTCCAGATGGAGGCGCGGGGAGTAGGTGAGCGGCGGCTGGGCTGGATTGGTGGCCCAGTCGTGGGTTTCCGGGCTTCAAGCCCACAAACGAGCGAGCCGAGCCGCAAGAGCAAGCCATGAGTGGGCCGCGTGTGGAGGCGTTTTGGGCCGCGCGCCCAAGAGGAGTGAGGCCGAGCTTCGCAGAGTTGCATTGCTGGGCCGAGCATGCGTAGTAGGCCGCACGGGGGTGAAGCATGGCGCTGGGCTGAGTTTAGGCCGGCAGGGTGCACAGTAAACTTTTTCATTTAAGTTTTATTCTTTCAGAGCACTATATTGAGTTTTATATGCGAAGTTTTATCTCTATTCATTTTGAACCAACGGGATAAATGTTTTAGAGAGTAGATGAGTTTTATTTTGCTTCTGAATAGAATAATTTTATTAAGTTTTCGCTGCAAGTTTTATCTCTCAATTAAATATGAACCAACGGGAAAATTTAATTGGAAGAGTAGTTGAGTTTTAAGTTAATTATTATATTGTTATCTTTATTACCAAAGTTGATGATAGCAATATTTTAATGTTCAGTTCATAAGCTTATTTTTGCATTACTTCTATTTCTGCCCAACGGTGATGTAGAATTAATGTAAAAGAGAATTGTAAGTTTATTGATAAGTTTCCATACATTTGTTCTATTTCTGCCCAACGGTGATGTAGATTTGATGTACAAGAATATTATGAGTTTTTTATCTGAGTTTTCCATGTATTAGTTCTATTTCTGCCCAACGGTGATATAGAATTGATGTAGAAGAATATCGCATGTTTTGCTCAAGAGAAAGATAACAGAAGATTGATGATTTTATCAACACAAGAGATCACTCAGCTGCAGCAAGGACTGTTTTAGCTGGGGAAAGGCCTTTTAGACATAGCTTCCGCTGTTGTTAGTGTGTTTTCTGATGAAATTGGAACCAACGAGAAGATTTTATCAGAAAATTATGTATATGTAATTGAGTTTTCTGTCACTGTTACTAGATTTATTGTAATAAGTTATTTGTGTGTCTAATTCTACCAACGTTGAATTAAACATGTATGTTTTTGATATATTTACTTCATGTGTCCTGAGAGTTTATTCTGAGATTTAAGCCCCTTATGGGGAATTATCCTGCATGCGGGAGAAGTTGAGCATTGTACTTATTTTGTACATATACTGCAAGGCAGGAGAAGTTTGAGATCACTCATGTGTTAAGTTTGTATCTCGTACGTCGAGAGAAGTTTGGGGCTGCTCTTACGCTGTCCTGGAATGGAACATACACTTCTACAGTGTCATGGTTGTTAAGCAAGGTTAAGGCCATAAGGGGACCAATCCGGAAATTGCATTATTACTAAGTCTTAATAAGGTGAAGATTCAATTTATTGTCTCCTCACAAGTGCATGCGGGCACTCTAGCTGAGTTGCTCATTGTAAAGCTATCTAGTAATGGTGGAAAGCACATTCTAATGTGACATATGGCAACTAAGATTGAGTAATTAGACAAGGAAAGAGATATATTAAGGCTAAAAAGGTTGAATCTATCAACCGAGTTGAGCATATGAGTAATAAAATGAGTCATTGTTCCTTTCTTGTAGGATCATGTTGAGTTAAAATAAATTTCAGGACATAAGTTGTATCCAAATGGAGTAAGAACATGTGGGCATGATTTGTTCATGAGTATGAGGAAAGAGTATGAATGAAGTGAGTAAGAAAAGATTTCCCTCGTTCATAATTATTTTTAAATAGGTTTTCGAAATTATGGAACTAAGGTTTATGCCATATTTCGAGGGGGAGAAATGTGAGATAAAGAAATGTACTCTCCATGTGAGTTAACTAAGAAAGTTAAAGTTATTCAATAAGTTAAAGTTAATTCTCCATTCCCCTATACAAAAATGATCTATAAAAGATTATGATCGTTAAGAGAGTACAACGGTCATGATAAAGATACCCCGATGCAAAGAAGAACTAGCTAAATTCCAAGAGGAAGATAGCGCAGTTGGACAGCAATAATACTGGATGAGTCTCAGTATAAGAGGGAGTAGCTGAAAGATCTAACCATACTCTTATCGATATGGTGTGAATTAAGTTACTTTAGATTACCATTAAGTTTGTGGATGAAGGTTCATATTCTTTAATGGAGTACCAAGTGAGTCGGTGCCTAAACATCGTTGTAAGTTGTGAACAGAAAGAGCACTCTCACCAAAATATTGTTGAGGTGTGGGACTGTTCAGGTGAGGCCAAAGTATTTAACCCAGATGTAGGGGAGCTAGCAAGCCACCCTAAGTTAGTAAGTTACCATTCAATTGGCTACCTAGATAAGTCAAAGGTTAGGGGGAGTCAGGGGGAGCAAGGCACCCCGAGGAAACTACCTTGAGGAGAAGCGGGTGTACGCGTCTACTTCGAGGACTCATGAGTTGTCAGTTCTCCTGCGGCAACAAACTGGAAATCTGTGCTTCAGGAGCCGATAGATATTGTTGTTGCATATGAGGAAGAGCTGTGATAGCTCCAAATAGAATTGTTAGAAATTGAGGGTGATCCCACCTCGATTGAAGAAGCCACGAGAATCGCTCATTCACAGAAATGGCTTAGGCCATAGGAGACCACTGAGTACCAACATAGTTTGGAACTTAGAATTATTCCTAAAGGAGTCAAGACAGTAGGCTATAATGGGTCTACAAAATTGAATGTGACTCTAAAGGGAATGTAGAAAGCTTAAAGCGCAACTCGTGGTGAAATGCTTTATGCAAAAGAAGGAATAGATTATGAGACATTCCTTATAATCTCATGCAAGGATTCTTTTAGAATTAAAATGGCGTGTGACGCAGTATGATTGAAGTTACATCAAATGGATGTAAATAGATGGCATCCCTCAACGGGGAAATGCATGGAAAAGTTAACATGGCACAACCAACGGTTTTGTCATGGAAGAAAGAGATCGTGCGAGATGTCGCATGAAGAAATCCATTTATGGATTCGGATGACCTTCTAACAGAGGTCGTTGAAGGAAGAAGTTTGGGTTTCAAAGAGTAAGGAGGACAATAGTGTTCAATGAAAAGCTTAAGATGAGAAATTCAGTTTCCTCACCCATTATGTGGATATCATCTTAGTGATTTGAGTCTACTATTGAGGAAGAAGTTTTGTCCTCGAGTTGCATATAAAGGATATCAACGATCATTCAATTTAGGAAGAAGTTCACTAAGATAAAGAAGGGGTATTAGGACTATTGCAAGAGGCATACTTTGAAAAAGGAATATGGTATGCATGCGAGTAAACCTACGCCTGCTCTTATAATTAAGGGTGATAGTTTTGGGAAATTTGAAGGTCCCACAAAACTAACAAATGATCGATCAAATAAAGTTAGTCTTGTGTGCTTCGATAGTTGAAGCTTAAAGATTACTAGAGTAAGAGTTCACCCTGACATAGGTCATATATCCGGCAAGTTTTGGCAAAAGTCCAATCCAGACATAGATCACTGAATTGGAGCTAAGATATCTTGCAATTGTGCAAAGTTTTACAGGCCTCATGCTGAGTCTTTCAAAGAACAAGTACTCTCAAATAGTTGTGAGTACAAAGACAATTATTCTGCGAGATGTGTAGTTAAATCCACAGTAGTTCATAACATCTGCAGTTGGAGTTTTAATGTGGAAAAGCTCCAAGTAAATATAAAATTGTGGTATCATCAGTGATGCATACCAATTGTATAGCATGATATGAGGCCACCGAGCAGGCACTCAAAGTGAATAAAGTGATACCGGAATTAAGTACTATACTCCTGTGACAATAGTTCAAGTGTGCTGCCAAACACATTGACATTAAGAAATACATTGTCAAGGAGAACAATCCAGAATCATATGAAAGTATTGAAAGTGTTCAAGGAACAATAATCAAGCAAGTGTTCAGATAACACTTAGTCGACATGAGTCTATGGTAGAGCCTATGATTTCTGGATTACAAAGGGCCTAGGAAAAGGATCTGTTTCAAAAGATACATGTGTATTGTAGCTGTTAATCTAACGGTTCCCACTGTTGTGACGAGGCATGCTCTATGCACCTGTTTGTGATGGAATGGGTTAATTTTAAGTACTAAAGTTTAGTACATGAAGTAAGACGAGATCAAGGGGGAGAATGTTAGTATTGATCTCCTCCGGCCCAATCCAACGAATGGGCCGGGCCTTGTCTCGCTCCCTGATCGGGGGAGCCCAACCCATCTAGGGTTGCGGGCCCCTGTCGTGCAGCGCTATATAGAGGAGGTGGGGGCCATTGGCTAGGGTTACGAGGATCACTGCAGCCGCCAGTCCCCACCACTAAACCCTAATCCGATCTGAGAGGGAGCGCTGAAGCGACGGGAAGCTCCGCCACCTCTGCAGGTCGTCACTCCAGGACCTCGTCGACCTCACGCTGGCGGTCTCTGCATAAACTGAGACGCCGTCATCGAGACCTTCTCCAACTCATGTCACCGATGACTCGTCAAACAGCATTGACGAGCACCGACAGTCTACTCTAGCGATCTGTAAGTCTATCAGAGGCGGCGGCGGCGCACGCGGAGGAGCGCCTGCGACGATGCCAGGCGGCGCGTGCACGACGCCGGCAGCTCCTCTCTCTCCCTCCTGGCGACCCTCTCTTTCTCTCCCTGCTCACCGGTAGGTGATTTGGCTGGCGCGCGTGCGTGGGCCCACGCCACGTGAGCCTTTTGAGAACGACCGCATGGGGTAGCGCACGACATACCACACCCTGTGCAGACAGTCTAAGTATCTGTCAGCGTCCGGTATGTTAGGAATAAACACGCCATGATAGCTCCTGGAGTGGGTGCCGTTCTGCGTCACGCCGGTGTGTCCGTGTGTATGCAGCTACGACGGCAGCAACTCCAGGGCTGGTGTGGCGTAGTCCATGTCGCATTGAGAGTTCTGCTCGTCTACGTGCATGTGTGTGTCACGTACACGAGTTGGGTTTGTGTACGTGTGTGTCACGTACGTACTGGGTCGTCTAGGAAGGCTGAGTCAAGGTGCACGCCGTGTGTGCACGTGTACGTGTCTTTGCATTGCAGAATAGCTGCAGCATCGTTGAAGTTTTTGTTAGTCTGTTAGGCAGGTAGAATGGAGTGGTGTGCGTGGTTGCCGGTTCACACGAAAGAGCCGTGATGCCCGGAAGGAGCGAGAGGCTCTCGGGCGTTCATTGAGTGAGACGTGCGGATCATGGCACAGAGGTTAGCTAGCTCCTGCCGTGGCCTATTTGTATGCCCATGTACTCCATTGTTCCTTTCGCCAAGTCCAGTGAATAGAGAATCGCCAAGATACAGGAGCAGCTAGGCTCCACGGCGTTCATCGCTGTAAAATCATCTGTGTTGTGTCTACCTCTCGCCGGCGTTCATGAGTGTGTGTCTCTAATTGAGCAAGTGTTTTTCCTGGGTAAAGCCAACACTGTATATCTCCCTTCTCCTCTCTCTCGGTCTCTCCCTATCGCCTCCGCCTCCTCTCCCCTTCGCTCTTCGATAGCCTCCAGTCCCTTGCTGCTCCGCCTTCTCCTCTCCTCTTCTCTCTCCGGTCCGGCCGTCGTGATCTGCTCCGACCCCGCAGCATCCCACCTTCCTCATCGCCGTCCTCCTCGACGTCGTCATCGGATCTTATTAAGATCTCAACATAGCAATATTGACAACATCGAGATGTTCTATTATTAAGATGATCACCATTATTATGATGTTCTATGAGATGGCATTTGCAATATTTATGTGTGCCTGTTTTTAGATCTTATCACCAAAATGAAATGAGCTTTGTGTACAATACATTGTCATGGATTTGATACTCCGACAAATTTTAATTTGCTTGCTTTTGTTCTCCTCAGTTTCTTTTACTGGTGGTATACAACTGTTGAATTTTGTATGAGACACTTTTTCAAATCGCTGCTAATACAATAGGACGTGCATATCTGTTGTTTCAATTTAAATTCTCTGGAGTATTAATGTTTTTCCATAGCTGTTGTGTTGATCCATTCTTTATCTATGTTATATGACCAATCCAGTCTTGAATTAACCGGTGGAATTATATGTGAATATTAAGGGATCCCTTACTAATTAATCGTGCATTAGCATTGTATCACTCTAGAATACAAAATCCTCTATTTGTATACTATGTAGCAAATGTTTTACACTTTAAAGATAAGGCACGCAAAGCGCGCTCCTTGTCTAGTAGTCTGTTTGGTTGAATGGGTACATGCGACCAAACAAACTGACGTCGCATCCATTGAGCCGGGCCAGCATGGACCTGGCTCCCATATATGGCATGGCCATCATGGACCTGGCTCCCATATACGAGCCACGCCTAGTTTAGTAGAAAACCAAACTCTCCGTAGTATCTCATTTGTTTAGAGTGTGAGTCTCAACCGTAGTATCTCATTTGCTTAGGGTGTGAGTCTCAATACGCTGCTCACTCTGTGTCTGTCGAATTTTACGTAGCCTTTTTTTAGGCAATGGAATAAACACGGCCATAAAATCGAGCATTAGTACTGGGCGCAAGGTCAGATTAGTACCGGGCGCAAGGCCGGATTAGTACCGGTTATGCGCCCGGTACCCCCATTCTGGTTGCTCAAGCCGGTACTAAAGAACGTTTTTTTTTACCGGCTGGTAGCACAAACCGATACTAATGACTTGTCTCGTGGCACGGCTAGGGGCAGTCGTTTAGTGTCGGCCGGGGCTACCAGTCAGATGGACGCAGCAAATTCAGGACTTATTTGTGAGCACTGACAACTTTAAGAAATTAGGAACATAAGGCACAATATGATCAACGCAAGTTCCCTTTATTAAATCTTGTATGAAAGAGTGGTCTCACAAGAATAAATAGAGGGAACTTGTGCTGATCATATTGTGCCTTATATTCCTAATTTCTTAGAGTTATCAGTGCTCACAAATAAGTACTGAACTCGCTGCATCCATCTAAGGGGTAGTTAGCAACTTTGTTATCAAAATGATTAAAGATTTATATAATTTTAAAGAGTTGCCATGATTAATCCAGCATAGGTTGAGCTGCAGTAATCATTAAAAGGGTTGGACTTAGGATTAATAAATTATTGCATTGCTAAGGAAGAATGAACCATTGAGTTTCACTATACCACCATATAGCAAAACGTCGCTATCATTTATCAGAGGAAAAGCACCTTGAATATCAGCTCTAGTATTATTAACTTGTAATGCAAAAACATTCTGTAAAACAAAGTTTCCCTAAGACTATAGCTACTGATTGTTAATCAACAAAAGTGTGCTCGCTCTAGATGATTCATATTTATTGCAAAATCCAAAAACTGGGAGGAGACTCAACACCAGTCAACTTACAGAGAAGATGCTCGCCGAGCCAAACACCTTTTGCAAATACAACAGGTACGGCTACGTGGAGGTCCTCATGTACACCGAGAAGCAAAGGCACGAAGAGAGCTACCCACACACATCGTACGACTGCCCCTTCATTCCGCGCACTGGTGATGGAGCACACCCACATCACATTACTTCTAAAGTGGGAAAGAGACTGCATCTCAAAATTTAAAAAATGTGTCACAGCAGTTCATGCCAAATAAGCAAATGTTGATTCTTTAGCTACCTCTTCCTTTGAAGACAAAAATATCCAACAATAAAAGCCCAGTGGCTAGTGTGTCTAAGATCGACAATAAAACTAAGCATTATTTTAGCCAACCTGCCAACTTGAGGTCCTCTCGTGCCTCCATTGGCAGCATTCTATATTGAGTTTGGTCACCAAAGCTGAATCCATACCTGCTCAAATGAACAGTAATTATTACCCTGAAACAAATAATATATCAATAAACAATCTACCATCAAAATCCAACCACAAAATGTAACTCCCTAAATCTATCAAAATCTAGCTCAAAAACCTGCCATAAAATCTATTATCTCCCTAAATCAACCTCCAGATGATGAAATAAATAATATATATGTAAAGAAACTATCCTTTGACATTCGGGCTCCCTAAATCCATCAAAATCTAGCTCAAAATCCTATCACAAAATCTATTAGTTCCTAAATCTAGCTTAAAATCAGTAAACGAGTAATATATTTATAAAGAAACTATCCTATGCAATTCATTATAAAAAAAAACAGGTAACTTATACTCTTTCAAATTTGTATATTCCTCACCATTTCTTACTGTAATGTTTCAAAAAAAATGAAATGAATGTAAATAAACTAAGCATAATATCAAGAAATGAAGAGAGAGGATGAAATAGAACACCTTTATAACAACTTAAATGGAGGAAGCTTGCACGAAATAGTGCAAAAGAAAGGCTAGCACCTCCTAAGCTTAGGATGTGCTATTGGAGAGGAAGAAGAGCTCTCGGTTTATAGTTGTGTACTGGTGGCCGGTTGTGAGCTCGAGGAGGAAGGTGTGCTAATTTACTGTGGTGAACATTTAGTCCTGGTTGTAGGCTTCAATCGAGACTAAAAGGGTCTCTTTAGTCCCGGTCACAACGGTCGGATGGATAAGATTCCCGTCGGTACCTTTAGTCCCGGCTGTATCATCAATGGGGACCAACGATCACCCTTTAGTCCTAGTTGGTAGGGATGAAAGTGCTATGGATATTTCCTGTCCGACCGATTGACCGACCGGCCCTCAGGCCTTAAATGGTACAATCCATGTCCGGAACTGAAAAATCAATATCCTACCGTATCCATATCCGCATAACAAAAGTTGAATGTCTATTGTAGATATGTAATATATATCAATATCTGATGCATATCCGACATATTTTGTATTGTCCTTATCTGAATCTGATCCGGCAAAAAAGGTAAATATCTGTATCATATTCGGACATATTCGTCCGTATCCTATCTATTTTCATCCCTACTGGCTGGTGATACCAACCGGGACTAAAGGAGCCAACAGTGAATCTTCTCCACGTTGTGACCGGGACCGAAGGGAATGTATAAGGAAAATGGCCCTAGGCCATTGTTTGTGTTTTGGTGTTTGATTGACATCATAACCATTGGGACTAATATGTTTGTTGAGATGCACTCTTGTAGATATTTCTAGGTCCCTAGGATACTTTGGAAGCCATCTAAATGCTCAACGATTTCCAAGTAATCAATATTCAAAATGATGGTTATCTGAATTGTTGAGACTGCACATAAGTAATGTTGAATCAGAGCACCCGAAATGTTGAACCAGTAGAACCAAAATGTTGAACAAGAACACTGACCATTTCGGTGTTCCAACTGCTAGATAAGGTGGCACCATCGACTAATTCGATGGTACCTCCCTTATGAGCACCGAAATAGTAGATGGTGTTGAAGACAGTGGGAGGTTTATTCTTTGGAAGATAAATTGTTGAAACTGCACAATGGAAATGTTGAAACAGAAGAAAAAAAATATTGAAACAGAGGAAATGAAATGTTGAACAAGGCCATCGAATTAGTCGATGGTATTGAAGGCAAGAGGTGTGTTCTTCTCTGCAAGAAAACGATTATTTCGATGGTAATACCATGGAAACCATCGAAATAGTCGATGGTAAGGCAAATTGTTGAAACTGTGCAGCAAAAATGTTGAAACAGAGATCACCAAATGTTGAATCCGTGGAACGGAAATGTTGAGCAGGACCATCGACTAATTCGATGGTACCTCTTGTGTGAGCACCGATTTAGTCGAAGGTACACAGAAAGTTGCCACGGCTATGTAATGGCTAGTTCCTTTGGTTGGGGCTATAAATACCCCATCCCACGGCCATTTGAAGTGTGCTTGAGCTGGGAGAAGCTATTGGCAAGTGTTCTACACATTCTTAAGTGCTCAATCCACCAAAGTGCTAAATAGAAGATCTAGGTGATTAGCAAAATGGTTAGTGCTAGTCTAGACCCTTCAGTGCATCTCTTAGGTGTTTAGCCTAGAGCTTAGCGAGGTTTGCATACCTCTTTGTTTACCGGTGCTTGGACGCACCAATTGTTATAAATCCAGGGCTTGTAGTCTTGCGAGACCCTCCAACCGAGTTTGTGGAGTGGCCTCCAGTGGTTGTGCAAGGGACGAGAGGCCCTTGGCGTCTTGGCCGAAGCTCTACCAAGTGAAGGCGGCGAGGAGCATCCGGGGACAGACGAGCGGAGACCCACTTGCGCGTGGGGAAAATATGTGGTCACCCACGGAGTTACTCGACCGGGTAGTTTATGCCTTTGCGTGGGCATTCCCTTTGAGAGGGGCTCCAATAACGAGGATTAGTGGAAAGCTCGTGAGCTTTCCGATACCTCGGTAAAAATCGTTGTGCCCGGAGTTTGCTCTTCTCTACCCTTTAAGCTTACGCATTTCATATTTGCATTACTTTCCGTATTTATCATTCCTAGACTTGCCATGATAGTATAGGATTGGAACTAGGGTGCAAAACTTTGTAGCGGTAGAGATAGCAACACATAGAGAAAACCTAGAGAACATTTAGATAGAAATTGAAATAGGTTTTTATGTATGCTTGGAACCTTAGTTTTTAGAGACACCTAATTCACCCCCCTCTTAGGGTGTTACGGTCGCTTGAGAATGACCTGGTAATACCTACTGGGACCTAAAGGCCCCTCCGTCGTAGCTTGGACTTCAGACTGGCTTTAGTCCCGGGTCGAATTCCAACCGGGACTAAAGCGCTCGAGCAACGACACTGTGATGGTGAGTTGAAGGACAATTATTTCAGTTTGGGTTGATTATTGCGAGCTTTCTGGTGAACAAAAGCAATGATTAGGTGACCTTTAGCTAGATTAGATGGATATTATACTCCATGTTGTTATAGGGGAGTGGGCAATGGAGCTTTTTATTTATTAAAGTTGGATTTATAAGGGACATGGTCCTTGTTTATCCTTGTTCATAAGGGATACGATCTGACGAATAGCATTAATTGGTGCCTTGTGCATGTAATCACTCCGTCCCAAAATTATAGTCGTTTTGAGAGATAGTGCCACAAATTTTACTAGATTCGTAGAAAATACATGTAATATTTAAATCTTCAAATATTTTTTTATAAAAAAACTAGATCTAAATATGTATCTAAATATATCTATATTATCCCATAAATTTTAATATATTTTTATATATAATTGGTCGAAGTGTTTTTAGAAGTGAGAAAGACAGTTACTTTAGGACTTGCAATGGATGGTCTAGGATCCCTGGTATCACCTAATCATGGCTTTTGTTCACCAGCTCGCACTAATCAACCTAAACTAAAATAATCGCCCTCCAACTCACCGTCGGTCTAAATACTTCTCCCCGATAACAACATGAGTATAATATCCATCGGTCACATGTGCGCCCCCCTCTTTATAATAACCTCGCTTGGATGCTCAGAGCACACGTTGTATGCCAATCAGCTGCTAGCCTAGCCACTATAATGACGGAGCTAGCACCATGGACCTCCTTCCTCGCCGTCGTCCTGGCAACTGTGTTCGTGCTCGTAACCGCCCTCTTCCGGCGGCGCAACCGGAAGTTGTACAAGCTCCCACCCGGCCCTCGGGCATGGCCGGTGATCGGCAACCTGAACCTGGTGGGCCCTCTGCCACACCACTCCCTCTACTTGCTCTCGTCACAGTACGGCCCGCTCATGTCGCTCCGGTTCGGCTCCGTCCCCGTCGTCGTCGGCTCATCGGTGGACGCGGCAAGATCAATACTCAAGACCAACGACCTTGCTTTCATCGACCGGCCCATGACCGCGGCCGGCAAGTACACTGCCTACAACAACTCTAACATGTTGTGGTCTCAGTACGATGACTACTGGCGCCAGATGCGCAAGCTGTGTCAGATCGAGCTCCTCTGCGCGAAGCAGCTCAAGCTGCACGAGCACGCACGTGGTGAGGAGGTGAGCACGATGCTGCACGACCTGTACGCGGAGTCGTCGTCCACCGGGCGCCGCACGGTGGTGCTGAGCGACCACCTAATGATAACCAACCTCAACATGATCACGCGCATGGTGCTGGGCAAGAAGTACGTCGTGAAGGGGTCCTCCGGTAGCTCGGAGGATACGACGACGGCGGAGGAGTTCGGCTGGATGCTGCAGGAGCTGTTCTTCCTCACCGGTGCCGTCAACATCGGCGATGTGATCCCGTGGCTCAACTGGCTGGATCTGCAGGGGTACATCGGCCGGATGAAGCGCCTGAGCAAGATGCTCGACAGGTTCTTGGAGAAGGTGCTGGACGAGCACGACGAGCGGAGGCGGCGAGATGGAGAGGCGTTCGTGGCCATGGACATGGTGGACAAGCTTCTGCAGCTCGTCGATGACCCAAACCTCAAGGTGCCCATCACGCGCGATGGCGTCAAGGCCTTCGCTCTGGTAACGACGATTATGAATCTGTTCTTTTTTTATATATAATTATATATACGTACGACAAGCTTCTAGCAGAGAATATTTCTTTCATAAAATTAATGGCGGTGCACTACTCAATAAAATAAAAAGTTATATATAATGCAGGAATTCTTTGTGGCGGGGCCAGACTCAGCTGCATCGACGGTCGAGTGGGCCATGACGGAGCTGGTGAAGAAGCCCGAGGTGCTCGCCAAGGCCACCGAGGAGCTGGACCGCGTTGTCGGCCGCAATCGTCTCATTGCCGAGGGGGACATCCCCAACCTGCCCTACTTGGAGGCCATTGTGAAGGAGACGATGCGCATGCACCCAGTGTTGCCGCTCCTGACGCCGCGGCAGTCCCGCGAGGACACGTCTGTGGATGGCTACGACATCCCGGCGGGTACGCGCGTGCTCATCAACGTCATGGCCATCTGCCGGGACCCCACCGTGTGGGACGCGCCCATGGAGTTCCGGCCGGAGCGATTCCTCGGCAGCAGCGTCGACGTGAAGGGCCAGGACCTGGAGCTGGTGCCATTCGGGTCGGGCCGGCGGATGTGCCCGGGTCGTACCCTTGGTCTCAAGATGGTGCATGCCACACTAGGCAACCTCCTTCATGCCTTTCATTGGAGGCTTCCCGACGGTGTGGCCGCGGATGAGCTGAGCATGGAGGAGATCTTCAGATTGAACGTTGTACGCAAGGTCCCGCTCGAGGCCGTTGCTGAGCCCAAACTGCCTGCTCACCTCTACGTCGGACCGGACCGTGAATGATGCGCGTGTGTGATCTTGCGCCTACAATCAATTAAATAACGAATATACACACACGCAAATAAATATGCAATGTTTCCTTGCGATAATGTGAAGGTATGTGAGAAATTTGATCTCTACTACTTTAAATGAAGCGCTTTGCTGGAGGCCGGTCTTTAGTGTATTGAGTCTTTTTCTCTTTGTATCTTTTGAGAGTGAAATATGAAGCATGACACCAACCTTTGATTCTAAATTTGTAGTAGTTAACTTAGGCTAACTCATTTTGTTTTAGAACCACCACCTTTTCATGTTGAATAATTTTGTTTGATCATATTTATTTACTCACCTCATGTGCATTTCATTGTTCATATTATTCTCCACCTTGTGATGCATTGCATGTTGCATTTTCATACCCTTTTTTGTGAAAACCACCCTTTTCCCAAGCCTCCCTATCAAACCATATAAAAAAAAGAACCTCCTGCCTATAATCAACCTAAAATCATAGGTTTTGTTTTCATCCAAAAATCTAACCTTTGTTTCTCTTTTGTTTTCAAAACCACCCTAGAAAGAATTTCTATACCTAGACCTCTTTCTTCAAAATTCTTGTTTTAACCCAAAAATTTAGGACACCCTTGAACCTATTTTTAAACCTTGCTAACACTTATTTTGTAAATTTGCATTTGCATTTTGCATCCATCTCATTCTATTTCATTTACATTCACACTTGCACACACATACACTCATTAGATTTTATTTTTCTTTTGCTAAGTTCGCTATGTCATAAGTTGGGATCGTATGAAAGATTGGTTTGTTGGTATTTGTTTCTACTCCCTGATAGAGCTGGAGTGCCCGATCTTTCGGTGAGTGGAGATAACTTCGATTTGGTGGAAGGTGACCCTCACGATCCGACTACGACGAGCGAACCCGAAGCGCCAATGCAATCGCTGAACCAACTCCCTGTGGTTACCGACCTTGCGGATGCAAGATCAGCCTGGTCACGAAGATCAATTCCTGTACGCAATCGAAGAACGAACAAGAATGAGAGGCGAGCAATCTATATATCACTCAAATGTGGGGTTCTGAATCACGAGGACAGCACGTATTTGTGCGTGTTCGAGAGTAGCTAAAGCTAGATGTAAAACAAAACCCAAGTCTGAAAATAAAAGAGGGAGTCTATCTAAATAGGGGGCGCAGCCCCTGGCGGCCGGAAGGGCGGCGTGCTACAGTACCCACACGCGTGAACAGTTCCCGCGTGTGAACAGTACCCTAAGCGCCCACTTGGGCCTCCTGTTGGGCCATCCACTGGTCTTTTGGGCCTCCACCTTGGGGACTCGAACCGAATTAGCCTCGGGCCTCCATCTTGATTTGGACACCCATGTTGGACTCCTCCAAGCCCAGCAATCATGGGTATATCCGTGGTTCTTATGTCCTCATCATCCTCCCCTTCTTGACGAAAAGCCATCCTCGGCGTCGATTGTAGTTGAAACTGATCCTGCATGTTCGCATCATCCTCCCCTTCTTGAGGAAAAGCCGTCCTCGGCATCAATTGTACGTTGAACCGATTCTGCACAACACAAGGGAGAACGGGGTTTTGAAAACAAAGGAAATCAAAATTATTGTGAGGAGGAATGTCACCATGTTTCAAATGGGCGAATGTGTCATCTCGCATAGAAAATTTAGCAAACATGTAGGCTTCTTGATCGGACAACACACAATGTTTGGCAACACTATCCTGCAAAAGATTAGTACCAACAAAAGACAAAGCAGGGATGGGTAGCGACCAACAATGCTCCCCTTCTTTGGAGGACACTTGTTTCACAAAAACTGAGCTAGAGGAAGGTGAATTAATATGTGTAGGATGGCTGCTCTCTAATGCATCAAAATTGGGCACAACAAAAGGATAACTCAGATTTTCATAAATATACACTCGATGTATCATATAGTCTCCTTTGTTGTTATATTTGCCAATAGCATGATATGTGTGTCTAGAAAACCATTTCAAATCAGTATATTTAGAAATTTTTTCTTCCAAACAATCTAGATTACACAAAATATCAAATTCAATGTAACCCAAAGTATGTAAAGAAGACAACATCGCCAGCTCATCGGTCGTGCTTGAAATATGAATGGCATGTTTAATTTCAGCACAAGTGTGTGATTTTAATGCATGTACAACAGAAGTATTATCACACAAATCAAGAACAGGGTCCACTAACAATTGACCTATGATATCATGAGTTGTGGAAAAATTCAGCACATCAGAAGAAGTCTCACCAGCCGTGAGTGGAGCACCTGGAGCAGGACCGTTGCTCGCCATGTCAATAAGAACAATAGGTGCATTGTCAAGTGATAGTTCTGAATTTGCACATGAGGTTGTGGAAGGAACACCGCCTGTGGTCGTAGGTGCTGGTGTAGTGCTAGTCGTGTATGGCGCGGGGAGAGCAGGAACTGCGCTGGATGACGTACTATGTCCTGCAAAAGAGTTAGGATATATCTGCGAGCGGCGTCCCTGCACTGCACATTCAGCTTTGCAAGCAGATGCAAACAATGTGGTCATATTAGCATAATAGTGACAATCAAGGATCTCCCTGAATTTCGCGGTTCAAACCACCGCGAAAACGTGCCATAGCAGCGTCGTCCGTCTCACATAAACCACAATGAATCATACATTTTTTTAGTTCCTGGCAATATTCCACAACAGATTGTTGACCTTGCTGAAAACGCTTTATTTTATTAAGCAACTCTCGGGCATAATAGGAAGGAACAAATCTATGTCGCATAGCAGCTTTTAATTAAGCCCAAGTGGTGGGAATGGCAGTGGAGTGTTTCTTGTTATAATCATGCCACCAAAGTAAAGCAAAATCAGTAAATGCACTAATAACAACTTTAACTTGTGCACTAGCAGGAATATCATGACATGAAAAATTTTGTTCGACCTCTAATTCCCAATCAAGATATGCAGCAGGATCATATTTGCCATTATAAGATGGTATATTAAATTGAATCTTAGCAAATGAATCATTAGCTGGGTGACGTACCACACGGCGGGCATCACCGCGTGATCACCATTCTCCTGCAACTTTGTGATCGTATTGGTCATTGCATCGAGCCGTCCCACGATGGTGTTGAGTGTGGTATTAATGGCCGTCTGTGCGACGTCGAGTTGGTCGAACCGCTCATTCAACAAGGTGGTCATCTTGTCACGTCGTTCATGCGTCGTCTCCATGTTCGCGGCAAGTCCGTCAACTTGCGTCCGCAGGTCCTGCAGCTTGTCATCCGTCGTGCCATCGACGTCTCCTGCCATGGTTAGCGCAAACACAAAACAAAATCAACGACAACAATATGACAAGGGTGTAATGGCTCACAAGACGCTCACTACAATGTTGTTATCAAATTCGTGTACGTTCTTACCAAACGCACAGTGGTGAAGTGCAACCACATGTCGTACCGGCGAGAGATTGGAAGAGCGATTGCCTGGAGAAACAAGGTCTGCTCGTCGGAGAAATATGTGTAGTTATGGGTAGGCTGCACTCAATTCAAGGGTTAGCACAATCAAACAATAATGTAAAGTTGAATTATAGTGCTAAGGCCATGTTCAGATTCCAAACTATTCACTATTCATTTCAACTTTTCACTATTCATTCTAACTTTTCACTATTCCTTCCTCACAAAACACGTTTCCCAGCGAATGCTACAGTGTTTTTCTTATGCTACAGTGTTTTTTCCTACAATCTAAACACACTATAAATACGTAACAAGTTGCTGGACACAAGTGTATCGGTGGGAAAGGAAGAAAGAAAAGAACAAAAGATAGAAGAACAACGCAGAAAGGTGCGCACACCTTGCGTCCTGCGTGACGTGTCCTGGGACTTTTTTTTCTGGTCGTTGTTTTTTTTTACTTTCCACACAAAAGAAAAAAAAACAGACAGGAAACAGCAGGAGACGACGAGATCACGTGCGATGGCAGGCACCAGGAAGGGCGCGACCCAGGGGATGGTGCGACCCAGGAGTGAGGCAGCTCGTGGCTGCTGTACTTTGTTTTTTTATATACTAGCAACCATACCCGTGCGTTGCTACTGGAGTTTGCAACAGCTTACAAGCAAGTTACTATTAGTTTCAAATGCACATCAATTAGACATAATTAAACTTTGTAGCACCTACGAGAACAATGGCTACACATCCCGCCCGATATTACGCCATGACGCTATCCACGATCCGAACTCGAGGCAGCCCGCGCGCTTGAGTTGAGCAGGCTTTGGGTCACCCATTCTTCTCCTACTTGACTACTTCTTGTAGTTCTATTTGATTTGGGGGCAAGTGGTGATTAGGCTACATACTGAAGAAGTGGAGAGGTGATTCTGATTGACTCTGTTTTTGCTTTGGCTCTTGCTTGCTGTTATTCCCGGCTTGTGAAGGCGAAACAGAGGGAGGGAAAACTCTGGGGAGCTTATGCTTGCTTAGCTGGTAGCCTTGGTATGCTCTAATGCTCAGTGATGATGAGAAACAAGATCAAGGAGAGGTACAAGATGTGCTGCTTGTGGCTGAAATTTGGCTCAACCAAGTGAAAATGAGAACTGGATATCAATAAAATTCAGGCAACCCGGGTTGCCGTTGTTTTCATCCAAAGAAAGAAAAGGAGAATTGGGGATGCGGGGATTTGATGCTTGGAGTTCGATTTAAGGCATGCCTGCTCTGATGGAGAAGCTCATGTAGATGGCCTGCTAGCCAAGCCATGCGTGCTCTGACAAACCAAGGCTTCAATCGCTGCTTGGTGCTTGCTGCTTTCTCTCTGATCTCTCCAAGAGTCCAAGTGCTTGCCTGCCTAATCTCACAACCGTAGGGCCGTGCAAGGTCGGAGGTGCCAGGTGATAGACCGCGCTAATCCCCATCAATGCAGGGTCCGAGACAGCGTGCTATGGCGTCGGCAGCTGATCGAGCCGTCGTGCCTGCAGCGGCTGTGTCCCCATCGAAAAAACAAATCGAGCTTTCGCGTCCACAACAAAACCGTGGTGTCTGTACCGAGGCATGCAGCGGCCGTGTGGATGCCATGGCGCCGTCCACCTTCCGACTCCAGCTAGTACTCCACAGGCGCCTCGCGTTCGCGTGGCTCCTGATCCGGATGCGGGTGACCTCACCCACCGAGACAATCCCGCAACGCGTTCCGCCGGGGCCTCGGGGAACTCGTCGGACCGTCGCCACAATGGACCCGCCATTACCGCAGTCCAATGCAGAAGTTGGGAGCGAAGCGGCAGCAACAACAGCAGCCGTGGCCGTCGAAGTAAATTGTTGGGCCGGAAAGAGTAGAACTGGGCAGTGAGAGAGGAAAGAGCCCACGAGGTATGTGCCAGTTTTGTCATTGTGAGGAGCGTGTGAAGTGCTCAGCATAAATTTAGTCCCACCTCGACAATGTAACGAGGGGAAGACGTCCTTATAAACCATTGCGTGGGCCGAGGAGTCCACAGCTCAGACGGAGAAACGATCAGGCTAGGGGCCTGTTTAGTTTCATAAAAGTCCCTTTCACTTATTCATCCCCCGCACAGAACACGCATCCCCAAAAATTCTTTTTTTACCTTTCCTATTCATCCCCTCACAGAACACGCATCCCAGAGAAAAAATACTTTTCCCCACCACTAACTAAACAGGCCCTAGATGCGCTGGCGTGCCCATGTGAGCAGACGAACGGTGAACCTTAAATGTGGGGGGGGGACCCTTCTGACAGGGAGTCATGGCACATAACTGACAGGTGGGTCCCACATGTCAGGACGTACGAAAAAAATGGCAGAAATAGGTAAAGATTGCCAACAGATCCAACAGAAGGGCGACAGGGGAACGGCAAAAGGTGCGATCCGCGTGAGGCGGAGGGATCGGCCCGATTTTTTTTTTTTTTTTTTTTTTTTTGGGTTTGAACTTTCCTCCAAAATAGCTGACGGGAGGAAAAATCTGGTTGCCCGGCAACCCAAAAAATAGCGCGATGCAGGGGCGCGCGATTCCAGGGTAGGGCGGCGTGTGGCGTTTTTTTTTCTTTTTTTTACTTCCCAGATGAGAGACGCCACACAAGGCAGGGAGGAAAGGAGCGCGATCCCAGGGGAGGCGCGATGCACGGAGATGGGATCGGCGCTGGTTCTTTTTTTTTTTTTTTCTGTTTCCTTTTTTTTTTTTACTTGGCAAAGGAGACTTGCGGCAGGAAATCAGGAGAAGCTATCAGAGACCACGGAAAAAAAAAATCACGAGTGGAGGATCGGTGCTGGGTGGTGGCGGCGCAAACAGAGGGGTCGGCGCGTGACTCAGGATGGCGGCGGAAGAAAAGAATGACGAAAGAAAAAAAAAACAAAGTAACCAGCAACAATTAAACGTGTAAAGCACACAAATTCAACAATGTCAATTATTGAAAGAAGGTGCAAGGCTCAAAGGGTGCTGGGACAATGGTCTAATCTTACAAATATATTTTTGTTTTGGTTTTGTGGAATGTAGAAGAGTGAAAAACACTCGATAAACTCACCGATCAACCTGGAATCCTGATACCACTTGATATAGCTGGAGTGCCCGATCTTTCGGTGAGTGGAGATAACTTCAATTTGGTGGAAGGTGACCCTCACGATCCGGCTACGACGAGCGAACCCGAAGCGCCAATGCAATCGCTGAACCAACTCCCTGTGGTTACCGACCTTGCGGATGCAAGATCAGCCTGATCACGAAGATCAATTCCTGTACGCAATCGAAGAACGAACAAGAATGAGAGGCGAGCAATCTATATATCACTCAAATGTGGGGTTCTGAATCACGAGGACAGCACGTATTTGTGCGTGTTCGAGAGTAGCTAAAGCTAGATGTAAAACAAAACCCAAGTCTGAAAATAAAAGAGGGAGTCTATCTAAATAGGGGGCGCAGCCCCTTGCGGCGGAAGGGCGGCGTGCTACAGTACCCACGCGCGTGAACATTACCCGCGCGTGAACAGTACCCTAAGCGCCCACTTGGGCCTCCTGTTGGGCCATCCACTAGTCTTTTGGGCCTCCACCTTGGGGACTCGAACCGAATTAGCCTCGAGCCTCCATTTTGATTTGGACACCCATGTTGGACTCCTCCAAGCCTAGCAATCATGGGTATATCCGTGGTTCTTATGTCCTCATCACTCCCGACCATCATGGGGGGTAGTGTGTACTTGAATTTATTTGCAAGCATGAAGGAGCAATCCCATGAGTCCGAGACCATAAGAAATGCAATCAAGATCGTCAATGTCATCACTAGAGAGAGAGAGACACTGCTGTTTTCATTGATTTGTGCACATGTTCGGAGCAGTACAAGGCAGGAAAAGTTGATGTTCTAAGGCTCCATCAAATTCTTGTTCCAACGCATCCAAGATCACCAAATTTGAACACCCATGCAAGGAGCTATGGCAAAAACTTTGAACGCTGCGTGTCCTGAAATTCATCAGGACAGATCGCAGTGCTTGAGTAGAAAGGTCACAACTCTCTGGTTTGGAATCCGATTTGGGCAAATGATGACTCGTTGGAAAGGAAATTAGTGCACTTTGCAATGGAGAAATGGTTTGGTATGATTTCTGTTCTAGAAAAAGAAAAAAAATCATGAAAGATGAGGCCTCAACGTGGACGACGAGGAAGGTGGCAATGACAAAGTATGGAACGATTGGGACCAAGGCTCAATGACAACAAGAAAAAAGTTGAATGAAGATTGACGCCATGAGATCCTCATATTTCTTATTCAAGTAATGAAAGGATGGTAACTCTTCCTCAACCTTCTATTGTTCATCTCTTCCTATATGCTTGTTTGTATATATGTATGCCTTCAACCATAGGCTACAAACCTTTGTATATCTCTCGACCAATAATATGGCTTATAGGAGGACAACCTAGTTTTGTTATGTTTTCAATAAATATTGATCACCATCATATTGCGCTCATCACGATGATATCTTGATGTCTTTTGCTTATGGAGAAATAATAAAGGTTTCTGCTTTGTTTTACCTACACCGCGTTGTATATAAGTTGACTATTTGCTCTCCATTAAATGGAATTAAATGATTAAATACCGGCTCTTTTAGTTGTGGAGGTTAAATGACTAGATTCTAGACCCACATACATATCATTGCTCTTTTATTTAAGTTTACCAATAACCTTACACATTGTATTGTTTTATTGAAAATTAGTTCCTCTGCTATCTATATTTGTGAATCTCTTGCATAGTTCTACCTACCAAAGCCTACACATGTGTTCCGCAAGATGAAACCTTTAGATTGCAAACTTGTATTTTGATGAGTTGAATTAGGATTTATTTCTATGGTATAAGACTAAGGAGCTGGTCATTCCATTGTGTAAACTTTTTCATGCTAGCCTTTTTGTCCATTCATTGTGAGTTTTCGCATTGAAAACTTCACAAACTTCGTTGCGCATCCACCCAATAACCCAAATATTATTTTGTGATTACCTCCTTTACCACAACCTAATTTCAGTATGGAATAAATTCTATATAGAAAATAGAATTTATACTTACCTCCGAGGTCATTTTTTTCCTCTCTTTTATGCTCGTGGACGAGCATCGTTCAAGCAGGGGGGAGGACTGTCATCGCATATCTCCCACTTCTGTTGAGTAAGTTTCTTGTTGTTAAAGTTCTGAGGAGCAAAAATATATTAAAAAATATAATAAAAGATGCATGCGCAAAGAAGGTATGCCACATGCTCACAAGGCATTTTAAAATCAAAAAATAAAAAAAGGAAATAAAATTTTTCGTAGTTCTCTTTGCTTCGTATTATTTCAAGGCGCATTGAAGATAAATCCATACTCAAATCTTCCAATCATGTGCAATCCGATAACGAAAACTTCATTTGTGTCTCGGGATCACCCATTTGCTACTTGCACATGTCCTAAATAGTGTGAGGTCCATCTCTCTCCCTCTCCAACATTATTTTTCATGGCCTTTTTTACTTGCCTCGGTAATTCCAATAGATCTCTCTCTTAGTTTGATAATATTTCAACTATATTGCTTTGCACGGATTGTTTTTACCTACCAAGCTCCACATATGCTTACACTTTCATATATGAGTAGAATAGGTTGAAGATAATCTAGTACAGGCTTGAGTGACTTGATGAGATGAATGTTTGCATTCACTATTACAAGAGAACCTCACTATGATTATGCATATTTTTGAAAAGCTCTTCACGATATAACAAGGTAAAGGTTTGAATTTCACTTAAGTCACAGAGCATTGCAAATATCTATTATTGTGGCCTGTTATTTACTGCTAGTCTATCTTCCCTAATAAAAAAGTAGTCGGTCACAACTTGAACATAAATGCCAATGAAAGAGCATCTAGGCCCCTAATTTAGTTTTGGTGATAAATGACGACATAATCATTGCGACTAACAATTGTTTTGCAGAGGCAAAGATTAAGTTAGTGCAGGATGGGTTTCACGGTTTTCTTGGCCCCCATCATTTGTGAATAATTGTATTGGTGCAAAGTATATGCTCGAAGATTAAGAATAAGCTAGTTCTAAGTGTCGTTTGGATGATGAGAGGCACTTAGAGTAGTTTAGGTCCTCGTTTTTCCTTTGGCCGTACTATAAAGGGGGGTCAAGGTTTGGTAGCTTGACATAGGCTAGACTAGAGTTTAGGTGTGGTCCACACTTATGAAATCTAGAATTAGGTAGCTCAGATGAAGCCCTTGAGAAGCTAGGAAACTCAAAGAAATTGAATTGGACGAGTTTCGACTTCAATCGAGAGGAAGACACACAAAACACAGAGGTGTCAACTGTTTCGATGGGGTGCAAAGGCCCCATCGAATAGTCGACGGCCCCTGGTTTTCCACCTAGAAGCTGGCCCAGCTCTCTGGATAGCGTCGTAATTCGATGGTCTGATCGTCGAATGAGTCGATGGTGCGCAAAGAAGTGAAGACCCTGGTGTGCATGGCTCTGAGTAGCATCGACTGGTTCGACGCCAGGCGCGTCGAATCAATCAATGGTCTTTGATCTTCTAGAAGATTTTGTGGTGCATGGCTCTGGGTAGCGTCGACTGTTTCAATGGTGCACGCATCGAAATAGTCGACGGTGGAACTAGCCGTTGCACTATCCAAGTTTTGAATGGAAAGGGAGCGTCGACTATTTCGATGGTGTGACCGTCGAATTAGTCGACGACTCTGCGAAATGCATAATGGTTGAATTTTGAGTGGGGCTATTTACACCCCTTCACTCACTCCTTGAAGACTCCCTTACCACACAAAATTCACTGCGCTTCTAGGTGAGATAGGAGAGACTTTAAAGGCATGAGAGACACTTGTTTGATTGGAATTTTTGATCTTTGAAGGATAAGGATTCTCTTTAGTGCTTGAGAGTAGCAAGTGTGCATCCATCTATCTCCTGATCTAGTGTTGGTCAAGTGAAGATCTTTGGCTTGTTACTCTCGGTGATTCGGCATCACCTATACGGCTTGGTGGTGTTGATCTTGGGAGCTCATGTGGAGATTGTGTGAAGCCCCAAGAAGGTGTACACGGTATTGGGATCCGCCATCCTCGAGTGGGAAATGGATATGCCCTACGAGAGCACTTGATCCTTGCATGGATCAACGGGGAGCTATACCCTTGTGTGGGTGCTCCAACGAGGATTAGGGGGGAGTTGCCAACTCCCCGATACCACGGAAAAAATCGGCTCCCTACTCTTCTCTTTACTTTGAGCAAGTTTACCTTCCGCATTTTAATTACTAGACTTGTCATGCTAGAATAGGATTGGAACTAGGTTGCAAAACTCTTTTGAACACTAGTTAGGCACAAACCACACTTGTTAGGCACATGGGGTGAATTGGCTTGTTGCATAGGATTGTTTTATTGCATAAATTTTTGTAGAAGCCTTGTTCACCCCCCTCTTAGGCATCTTGATCATTTCAGCCAAACACTTGAGAGAGCACTATGTCTTGTTGTGTATGACTACATGCAGGGAAGGCATTGAAAGGCAACACTGATTTCCTTATTAATCAAGGCTATTGGACTTACTCGAGGACGAGCAAGATTTGAGCATGGGGGGAATGTTGCCGCTCCTTAGCGACACATTTTTAATGTCATTTAAGTGAAGGTTTTGGACTAATTCATATACTAACCCGCTACTTGGCACATAGAATAACCCCGTTTTGGCATATGCACATATTTTTAGAGGATTTTGGTTTGCGCAGGTTTTTGAGCTATAAATGAGCACTTTTGGAGGAAGACTGAGATCGTGACCGACCACCAAGGATGTGTATAGGCAAAGGCTTGAAGAACACACTTGGATGACTTCGGGATTGAAACAAATCCAATTGACATATCAAAGAACCAATCTTATCCTAAAGCAAACGACGTCAAAAGGCCCACATATGTGAAATACTTAAGCTAAGAAAAGACTGGGGAGTCTACACGTGAAAGATGAGACCAAACCGAGCCAAAAAAAAAAGGCTTGGCTGGTAGGCCTAGGGCCCACTAGCCGGCCGACCGCCTTTTTGAGGCGGACCGTGAAGGAACATATATCAGATTTTCACCAAAGAGTCACCGAATTGAGGGATACACACCAGAGGAAGCCGATGGCCGCCATCCTCGACTTTGCCAAGGATATGGCTTAGACTGGACCCTAACCGCCATGGTTGGCCCTACATGGTGAAGCCATGGTGGGATTATGGAGCCATGCCTTGAATTCATCAAGTCATATGTACATTAATGGTGATATCAATTTAATCTTGTCTTATTACTTTGATCTTCTAAGATGTGTGCTTATGATTAGATGTGATCGCGATGATTAGTCTATAAGTTTAGCTAGCATATGTTCTTAGTAGATTCTAATCGTGGTGATTAGTCTAAGTCTTGCGGATACATCTTCGTGGTGCGTCGAAGGTTGGTGGTTGATTACCCTCGTGTGGTGACAGCATGCGGGAGGGAAAAAACTGGCATAATGTGTATTGTGGAATCATGCTCCATTATCAGATCTCTTTGCTTGATGATTGACTACCCCTAGTGTTGTGTGACAAGTGTGGGAGGAAAACGCATCAGCTAATGAAACTTTTGTGGGATTATGTCCCCTAATCAGAGTACGGGATACATTAGGTTATCACTTAGGCTAGAGTTGCAATGAAGAAGCTGGGATCGTGCTACCGAAGGTCGTGCTACATCAAGGCGACCGGATGTGATTGCTTGCATTCATCTCACACAATCACATGTTCAACCCTATATGCAATATGTGCTTCATGATAGGATTAGATATGTTGAGCTAGGTAGAAAACCCTAGTAAGTTCTTTATCGGTCCACAGATTGATAAACCCTAGGGGGATACTCTAAGGGAAGAGCTATAATGATCCATGCCCTTGCGGGGTACAATTGACGCCTCTAAGGAGCATCAGCAGCTGGTAAGGGTCTTTGTGGTGGAACCTACCCACCTGGGTTCAAGTCCTCAACTAGGCACGAGTGTTCGTATTTTTCTGTATTTATTCTAGGATTTAACCGGTAATTTTGTCTTAGTGCGTAGACGACGTCCCCATCGATTGCTAGGATCCTGTGGTGACTTCGTCTATCTCGAGATCAACCAACTTAGTCTCTTGTAGGTGCTCATAGGTGTAGAGTTGCGTACATGTATTCATAGAGGTGAGTGTGTGTATATAAGTGTCTTTGATTGTACTAATTCTCAAAAAAAGCTACTAGCTAGATATATCCATTTCGAGACCCAGCCATTGCCTCCCGCCAAAAGATAGAACCGTGCGAGAAACCCCAGAGCGCATAACCTGCTAAGTGCCTATCCGTGAGAGGTCGCCGTGAAGTAGCTGTGCCGCCACTGTGGAGGTCGTTGCGCCACCCGACAGGCAGCTTGCATAGGATCCACTTCTCCTCTGCCGCTGGGGATCTCAGAGACGAGGTAGGGACCTCCATCATGTCGAGAATGAGGACCTCTGCTCGGATTGGATCAGCTTTTTTCGGATAATTGGGCCGGGAGTTCGGGAGTCGGGACACGAGCGAATAGAGGAAGAGGAAAGGAGGGGAGAGAGATAATAGGTGGGACCCACCTATCATGTAATAAAGAATAATATTTCTCAAAAATGTAACAAAGAATAATAGACACCGATGTACGGGTGCCACATGTCAGAGAAAAAGAAGGGGCTGCAAGTAGGAGCTATTGCTGGAGTTAATAAAAAAAATTAGACCCCCAAAAGTTTAGAGCCGGCCCTGTAGGGAAACGGGTCGGCTAAAAATTAGAGCCCCAAAAAGTTAGGGCCGGCCCTGTAGGGAAACGGGTAGGCTACGCTAGCAAAAACATTTTTCATCTACTTCGAACACCCAGGAAACTTGAAAGCAGGAGATCATAGATCATTACCACTAGACGCGCAGATGCAGCGGAGCCGTCTCGATGTAGGAGAGCGCATCGTGGTAGCAGGCAGTGCAGTTGCTAACGTCAGCCTGGTCCAGCTCTTCCTTGTGCTCCAAGCGTAGCACCTCCAAGTTATCCACATGTACGGGGAGTAAGCGTCATGATCCAAACTGCAAGGTCCGTGAAGGCGGCAGGAGCGTGGAGAGGTGCGGTCGGCGGTGGTGGCGGCGTGATCTAATCACGTGAGAACTCTCTTCCCCGCCCCTAGCCCCTCCCACATATATATTGGGGTGCTAATGAGCTTCTATCTCATAGGCCAATTTGTAACTAATCCCTCGTGGAATCCTATTGGGGTCTATACTGGATCCAATCCAATTGGCTTTGGGGTATAACTCCAACAGTCTCCCACTTGCACTATAGACAATCATATAGGCAAGCTTTTCCACATTCAAACCCCTTAAGTGTGTGACCCTATGGGTTCACATACGAATAGACATGGTCTGAGTACTCCTACTCAGATCCAATAGTTGGCAGCGGCCTCTAGCAAGACGTACCAAGTCCTATACACACGTAAAGATCACATCAGACGAACCATCAAAACATCATGTACAAGCCCTTCCTATTGCCTCACGATATTTGGTCTAGCTCCAAGCAGACCTCTCTATCTCGATGTCGTGAGGATCATTCCTTTGGTTAACTCTTAACCTTAGCACGGCCATGCATTTCTTGATCCGATCACTCAAGGAGCCCAGATATATCTCTCTCTCATAGAGAGGGGTAAGTCCCATATTCACTAACTATGCCTCACAGCAAGCTTCACAACAAACCTGAAAACTAACTTTATAACTATCTAGTTACGTCGTAGCTTTTGATAGCCCCTAAATAAGTTGATTCACATCTTGAGAACATACGACAATCTCAGGTCTAAGGACAAAGCATACAAGTTGTGTAAAGAGAGAACAATATTATAATGTCTCATGTTGGGTCAATCCAGCCACATGTCATACATGCATCCACACTATTTGTTTAACATCTTCATGTCCATGACTTATGAAACATAGTCATCAACCAATAGATGTGCTAATCATCAATTATGACTAGGGACAAATTTAGAATAACTAGACAAGTAAGAGTTCCACAAACAATTCACATATTTGTCAATCAATACAAGTTGCCTTTCATGGATATTCAATAAACAATTATCATGTCATGGATACAATGAAATATAATCATCTCTATGATAACCCCTAGGGTATATTTCTAATAATCTCTCACTTACATTAAAGCTAATCTAAATTATATCTAATACCCATAGCTCTTGTGTGTGCCTCATGCTTAGGCCGTGGGAGAGCCTTTCTCAAAGGATCATGATATTCAAATCCGTATGTATTTTGCATATCTTACTTTCACCCCGTCTAACAAACACCCGAATGAGGTGAAACTTTCTGCAGTACATGTTTGTTCTTCTGATGATTCCTTTGCTCCTTTGCTTGCACGGCCCAATGTTGTCACAATAGAACTCCAACGGGTTGGATGCATCAGGGAACACACCAAGCTCAATGAGGAACTTCCTCATCCAAACACCTTCCTTCGCAGCTTAAGAAGACACAATATACTTGGCTTCTGTTGTAGAATCGGCCACGGTCTCCTACTTAGAACTCTTCGAGCTTACAACACCACCCTAAAATGTGAATACATGACTCGACTGAGACTTTGATTCGTCTGGATCAGTTTGGAAACTAGGAACACATAAGTTGTTCGTCACCTCCATAGACTACGAGCACATCTTTAGTTCTTCTAAAGTACTTAAGAATGTCCTTCATATGTGTCCAGTGACTCTCACCTCGATCAGACTAGTACGTGCTTGCAGTGCTTAAAGCAAACGAGACATCTAGATGAGTACTTATCATGGTGTAAATGATAGAAAAGTGACACCGCTCCCACTTCCCTTCATGTAAACACAAGGTTCTTCTTCGTTCTGACGAAAGCCAAAACCGTTGACCACTTCATCAAAGCGAATATTCCAACTTTGATATGCTTGCTTCAACCCATAAAAGGATGTCTGAAGTTTGCATACCTTTCCAGCATTGGTCGGATCAACAAAACTCTCGGGTTGTATCATATACACATCCTCTTCCAGATTCCCATTTAGAAAAGATGTTTTGACATTCATCTGCCATATCTCATAATCAAAATATGCAACTATTGCTAGAATGATCTGAATAGATTTAAGCATCTCTACCTATGAGAATGTCTCATCATAGTCAATTCCTTGAACTTGTTGAAAATCCTTTGCAATAAGTCGAGTTTTATAGACATGAACATTTTCGATCATATCTTTCTTCATCTTATAGATCCATTTGCATTCTATGGGTTTGACACCCTCAAGTGGGTCAACCAAGGTCCAAACTTGATTGTCCCCATGGAATCTATCTCGGATCTCATGGCACTCTGCCATTTATTGGAATTCGGGTCCATCATTGCTTCCGTATAGGTCGTAGGCTCATTGTTGTCTAACAACAATATGTCGCGCTCCACTGTAATTAGGAGATACATCCTTACAGCCGCGTGGTGTGGCCTTTCTGACCTTCATGGTTGCGGTGGTGTCTCCCTTGCCATGGGCACATCAACTTGTTTTGCTACATTAGCACCACTTGTTAATTCTTGTCCCATTGGCTCATCTTAAACTTCTTCAAGATACACCTTCTCTCTACTTTTTTTGCTTTTGAGAAACTCTTTCTCTAAGAAAACACCATTCCGAGTGACAAACACTTTGTCCTCTTCTCGATTGTAGAAATAATACCCTATAGTTTCCTTCGGGTATCCCATGAAAACACACTTGTCCGATTTGGGTGTTAAATTATCTGATAGAAGTCGTTTGACATAAGCTTCACAACCTCAAATTTTCAGAAAAGACAAACTAGAAGTCTTGCCAGTCCACTTCTCATATTGTGTCTTAACTACGGACTTAGACGGTACCCTATTAAGTGCGAAAGCTGCTGTTTCTAGAGCGTATCCCCAAAACGATAACGCTCATAATTGATATCACCATGTCTAACAAGGTTCGATTATGTCTCTCAGACACGCCATTGCTCTTTGGCGTTCCAGGCGGCGTGAGTTGTGGAACAATTCCGCAGCTCTTTAAATGACTAGTAAAGTCGTGACTTAAATATTCGCCTCCGCGATCAGATGGCAAGGCCTTAATTTTCTTGCCACATTGATTTTCCACTTCGTTCTGGAACTCCTTGAACTTTCCAAAGGTTTCCGACTTATCCTTCATTAAGTAGACATAACCATATCTACAAAAATCATCACTGAAAGTAATGAAGTATTGTAATCCACCTCGAGTTGCCGTGCTCATTGATCCGCACACATCTGTATGTATGAGTTCCAACAAGTTTAATGCCCTCTCAGGAAAACTTGTGAAAAGCGTTTTGGTCATCTTACCTAGCAAACAAGCTTCACATTTCTCGTATGATTCAAAATCAAAGTTAGGAGCCCATCAGAATGGTGCTTCTTCATGTGTTTCTCACTTATATGACCCAAACGACAATGCCACATATAGGTACGACTTAAATCATTAGGTCGAGACCTTTTAAAACTTACATTATAGATAGGCGCATCATCAATATTTATAATAAATAATCCATTCACAATGGATGCAAAAGCCACAAACATTCCTTTCTTAAAGATCACAATACCATTGTATTAACTCGCAAATGAATAACCACCCTTCATCAAACATGAAGGAGACACAATGTTTCGACTAAAACTAGGAACAAAATAACAATTATTCAACTCCAAAATAAATCCTAATGGGAGGTGAAGTTGCATCGTTTCGATGTTCAGCGCAACAACTCTTGCATTATTGCCCACGCGGAAATCAACCTCGCCTCGTATCACACTTCTACTTCTTATGATTCCCTGCATCGAATTGCAAATATAAGCAACCGATCCGGTATCAAATACCCAAGAATGTGAGTCATAGTCAGAGCGTCAAAGGCTGGCTGCTACTGACCCCACCACAGGTGTTGCACCCTGCAGATGTAGGTGGATTGTGGGAAGGATGTAGAGATGGCAACAGTTAAAATCTGTGTGGATACTTAACTCAGGTATCCATGCCTGCTCCATAAACCCCATGCTTGCTTTCCACCGCGGGAAGGAAATCATGCCCACACCCGTTATCCACAGATAGTTTATGCCAGCGGGTTTGCCCAAATAGCCGCAAAAACATACAACTCACACATTAAATTATTCAAATCAACAAACCAAATATGACCATGTTAATAAATAAGTCCCTCACGGTCATAAATGATATGAGTACAAATTAACTTATCACATTTTTTGGTATATATACATCATATTGAGTTGGGATCCATATGTCAGCTATCGGGTCTAGTAGGTTTACAGGCACGGACATCATTTTCTTATGCTCGTTAACATATATGCATTGGGTTTAGAGTCACGTCAACGCCCACGGACACAGATCTAGACCCATATCGGCACCCATCGGGTTTGCTATCTGTGGGCACGCGGATATTTCGTGCATGTTGCCTTCCCTAGAAGGATGAGAGGGGGCGACCACTTTCAGCACCCTGGGAGAGGAGACAGAGATGCAGTGCGGCGTCAGCACCAGCAGGGGAGGATGGGAGGGGTGATGGAGGAGTGAACTGCACCTGTGCGGACACGGAGGGGGCGGGGAAGGACGTAGGTGTTGTGCTTGTCAGTGAGGACTAGGGTTTCTTTTGAGGAAAAGTCCTTTTGACCTTACTCGACATTGGGTTGAGTTTAAAATTTCTCCCTAGATAGCAAAACCGGGTATTTTGCCTCCATCTACCAAAACCATTCGCGTCACCTCCCCAACACTAATCCACGGTGATTTTGGACTACCTGGCGCCAAATCCCCAATCCACTTACATGTTTGTCACCCATCAACATGTCCGTCGCTCGCCTACGTGGAACGGGGCCACCTTGGAACGGGGCCACCTGTCAGTCCCACTGACATAAGAATGGGCCGTCACGGCCTTCCTCTCCCCATCGGCTTCCATTCCACAATCCTCCAAAACCCTAGAAGGCGGCAGCACACTTCTGTTGGCGGTGACGGTGGCGGCAGCGGCACACTTTCGAGCGGGTGCTCCCATATCCAACGCGCGCAATATCACCGTTACCGTGAATTGGAGGGCGATTATTTTTGTTTGGGTTCATTATGGTGAACAAAAGCAATGATTAGGTGACCTTTAGCTAGATATGATGGATATTATACTCGGTGTTGTTATCGGGGAGTTGGGAATGGAGATTTTTTTTTTAATTCATTTGGGTTGGATTTATATAGGATATGGTCCTTGTTTATTCGTCGTTTCCCGGATTTGGTCTGACGAATAGCATAGTTGTGCACTTTGTGCATGTAGGCCTGAGGATCTGCTTTGCAATGGATGGTTTAGACACTTCTCCCCAATAACAACATGGAGTTTAATATCCATCGAATCTAGCTAAAGGTCACCTAATCATTGCTTTTGTTCACCAGCTAGCTCGCACTACAATACTTGGGTTTACACAACTAACACTTGGGTCACGGACCTAAACTACCGAACCGACTTCACCATACCACTGCTACAAGGATTACTACTATTGTGGAACTAGCGAAATCATAGACTTACATCTACGACCGGATCAACAAGACACCATTACATGGAGACTAACCAATAATGGGCAATACATGGTAGCCTCGACATACAAGGCACAATTCATCAGCTCCACCAAAAATCCAAGGTTGGCGGCCATCTGGCTCCAAAGTGTAAATTCTTCGCATGGCTAATTCTGCAAAATCAGGTATGGTCCTTGAATAGACTGGCGTGACAAGGATGGGACCACAACCCGACTTTTCCCTTATGTAAATGCACAATGGAGACTGCACATCACCTACTAGCAGAATAGCCCTATACAAGGCGCATATAGACGGACGTCGCGCAGTGGACCAATCAACCTGGGCTCATCCCCGGGGCATGGATGCAATCAACGACTTGCACGGCATGGTGCACCAACCGCATGGCGACGCCATACATTCGACGACGAGCCATACGCAGTCTAACGCTACTCATAATATGAAAAATTTAGAAGGAGAGAAACGGAAGAGTTTTTATAAGGCAAGAGGCGACAACGATCTCACTATTGGGAAAAATCAAGAATGAGGCTGCATCGTGGATTATGGCCGGGGCCAAAGACCTAGCTATTTTACTAGCGCGAGAATAAAATTAAAATAAATATGTAATCATGCCATGTAAATGGCTTGTAAAACTCCTTTATCAATGAAACAGGCACACTCCGTACTCGTTCGTTCAAAAAAAAAAGCTAGCTCATACTAATCAACTCAAACTAAAATGGCCCTCTCTCCCAACTCATCACCACGGCAATGTTGCCCGAGCGCGTGGCTTGGATCTGGGAACACCTGCGCAAAGAAATCACATCGAAAGTGTGCCGTCATCGCCGCTAATAGAAGTGTGCTACCGCCTTGTAGGGTTTCGAGGGAATGGGGAGAGGAAGGCTATGGCAGCCCATTCTTATGTCAGCGGGACTAGCAGGTGGGGCACATGCCACATAGGCAGGTGGGCGACGGACATGTAAGCATGGTGGCTTGGCGCCAGGTAGGCCAAAATTCCCATGGATTGGGGTCAGGGAGGTAGTGCAAATGGTTTTGGTAGATGAAGGATTAAAATACCGATTTTGCGGTCCAAGGATTAAATTTAAACTCGGCCTTATGTCCGGGGAGGTCAAAAGAACTTTTTCCTTTCTTTTGAAAGAAATATTGTTTGACTGGGCTTGAATTGTTATTGGGCTGCTGTAAAACTTCGCCTTGGTTAACCGAGGGCTGGTGAATTAACCCATCAAATTTCGGTTAGCTGGAAGTGGTGACTGAATTAGCCCATGAAAATGTTGTCAATTCCATCTCCATAGCCCTGTATTCAGTTTGAATTGGTTTCCTGTAGACAATGTACAAAATCTGGCAATCCTTTCTGAATTTGATTAGACGGTTTGCAAGTTCGTCTCTGCCTTGTGGGATTGTCTTTTTCTTTTTCCGATACAAAGAAACGTTGTAGTTGCTGCAGGAGCAAATAAGGATTCCCATGAAAACTAGCGTGAGGCATGTGCTAGTTTAATTTGTTTAGGCTAGTTCTCACAACTGATGTTACAGATTGTACCTCTGGTGCGCTGCAGGTCCTGTGACCTGCCTATTTATTGACTCTGGTCAACATATGTGTTGAGTGGTAACCACCCTGATCCAAGTGTAAACCTCCAAAAGTCGGTTTAGGGACAAGAAACTCCATTTTGTAAAGTTTCTTGGTGGGCAACAAGGACAGCTGTCGAAGTTCAAGTGTGTTATGGAGTTCCTTTGTTCTGGGTGTGCATCAGATTGGCTCCAAGAATCAGAATGGTTAGTTTAGTGCCAGATTTCAAATTTAAATTTAGTGTTTCGTGGCTATGGACCCATGGATCCACATCCAATGCTCCAGGAGAGCATATAAGCAAAAAAAAAAAAAGCAAGTCACCCAAAATACACAGTGACTTACATCTCTCTCTAGAAATAAAGTTATGATATCATTTTAGATAACCCGTAACAACACATAGGCACAAACCTAGTAGAGGATAAAGATAAGTTTAAGTTGTTCGGAGTCGAAACATGAAAAAAGGTCGGAAATGAAGAAAAAAAATATCAGTCTGGCCAACATGGGCGCCCCTCTTTATAATCACCTCGTTTGGTTGCTCAGAGCACACGGTGTCTACCAGCAGCTCTAGCCTACTATGATGATGGAGCTAGCACCATGGGCCTCCTTCCTCGCCATCGTCCTGACAACTGTGCTCGTAACAGCCTTCTTCTTCTGGCGCAACCGGAAGTCGTACAACCTCCCTCCAGGCCCTCGGGCATGGCCAGTGATCGGCAACCTGAACCTGATGGGCCCTCTACCACACCACTCCCTCTACAAGCTCTCTTCACGGTACGGCCCGCTCATGTCACTCCGATTCGGCTTCGTCCCTGTCGTCGTCGGCTCATCGGTGGGCGCAGCAAGATCAATCCTCAAGACCAACGACCTGGCTTTCATCGACCGGCCCATGACCGCGGCCGGCAAGTACACCGCCTACAACAACTCCAACATGTTGTGGTCACCGTACGACGACTACTGGCGCCAGATGCGCAAGCTGTGTCAGGCCGAGCTCCTCAGCACGAAGCAGCTCAAGCTGCACGAGCACGCGCGTGGCGAGGAAGTGAAGGAGACGATGCGCACGCACCCGGTGGCGCCGCTGTTGATGCCGCGGCAGTCCCGCGAGGACACATCATGGCCATTGGTCGGGACCCTGGCGTGTGGGACACGTCCATGGAGTTCCGGCCGGAGCGGTTTCTCGGCAGCAGCGTCGACGTGAGGGGGCAGGACCTGGAGCTGCTGCCGTTCGGTTCGGGCCGGCGGATGTGCCCGGGTCAGGCCCTTGGTCTCAAGATGGTGCAGGCTACGCTAGCCAACCTCCTTCATGCCTTCCATTGGAGGCTTCCGGACGATGTGGCTGCGGAGGAGCTGAGCATGGAGGAGAACTTCAGGATTCGTTCTACGCAAAGTCCCGCTCGAGGCCGTTGCTGAGCCCAAACTGCCTGCTCACCTCTACGTCGGACCGTGAATGATGTGCATGTGTACATCTAGCTCGATATAGCATGTGTGATCTTGCGCCTACAATCAATTAAATAATAATAACGAATCTCTACTTGACCAACCCTGCTGACAATGTTAAATTTATGTGCTTGTCCCATATAAATAATCCTAATAAATTTCGAAGGTTTATTTGTGCTAAGAGCATCTACATCAGTCCCCTTTTCCGGCCAATCCACTTAGCATATTGGAAGAGGTTATGGAAAACACCGGCTTCAGTAGACTCCCAATATATTTTATTTTTTCCAAAAGTTATTTTGGCACCCCAAACAATTAACCCCAACTCTTCTCAGTCACTCCCAATATGGTAGTTGCTATTGAGATGAGATTATTGGGAGACTCCAAAAACATCTCTCTCAATAATCCATTGGTAATTAGACACCCCAATAACATCTTATTGGGAAATATATTTTGAGATGCTCTAAGAGGAGGTATACTATCTATTAGTCTAGTATTGCAAATAGACGAGGGTGTAGGGGGTTTTCCTTCCACATAGAAAACTGCAGTATAGACTGCTATACGGGGAGTCAGGGGGCGGAGCCAGCTATTGAAACCATCGTTGTCATCCTATTGAATACCAGTGTAAGTTGCCTTGATAAGCAGCTTACAGCAGTGATTCTTCACTAATTTTGCAAAAAGTTACCGTTGTCGACTGACACCAAAAAATGCATGTAGCTTCGTCCCTGCGGGCAGTCCCCAAGGTTTGGGAAGTCCAAAGAAGGTCTACACAAGTTAGGGTCATACTTCTTCTTATTGTTGCACCGCCTTCAAAGTCTGCCCCATCCTTAGCACCCGCGTGCATCGGGCGGCCGGGAAATCATGTCTCTAGAACCTCTCGTCCTTATGATCCTGCACCGTGAGAGAACGATTAAAGCACACGCAAATAAATATGCAATGTTCCATTTCCATATATATACCTCGGTATTATTGTCCACGTCATCCCAACGTAAGGTAATTTTTTATTTTAATTCTTTTATTCTAAAACTAAAATATTTAAAAAAAATCTAGCCCAATCTATATTTGCAAGAACTAGCTATTTTGATCGCACCATGTTCTTTGCAGTGACCAATACTTGAGTCACGCCATATTATTTGGCTTGACTAAATTGAACTATGATAAATGCAATGGCGCCACTGAGTCCCACCACAGCCCCGTGGCTAGTCTGCGACGTGTACACTCCAGGGTTCGCAATCCCGTTCAAAACCGGTCGGTTCCCGCGGGAACCGGTCAAACCGCCCCGGACCGATATCGGTTTTGGGGCGGTTTCAAACAGGTTAAATTTAAAATATTCAAATTTAAATTTAAAATAGAAAAATATAAAAAAAATTCCTAAAAATACTTCAAGGTATATGTAATCTATTGGTGTCAAAAATTTTCAAATATTTGCTCATTTGATATTTTTTTGCAGGCATTAGAAGTTCAACATAAAAAAAGGAAAAGAAAAAAAATCGGCTCATTGAACTTCTAATGCACACAAAAAATACTAAATACACTAATATTTGAAAAAATTTGACACCATTAAATTCTACGCACCTTGAAATATTTTTAGGAATTTTTCTTTTATTTTTTTAAATTTTTAGTTAAATTTGAAAACATGACAAATTATGTATTGAGCCGGCTTACCGTCCAAACCGGCCGGCTTACCGCCCAAACCGCTCGGCTTACCGGTCAAACCGGGCGGCTTACCGGTTCAAACCGATTGAACTAGAATTTCATATACATTTGAATTCAAAATTTGAATTTGTCTGATTTTGATCGGTTCCCGCGGGAACCGGACCGGTTAGCCGCTACCGCCGGCTGGCGGTTCGGCCCTCCGGTTCGGCTTTGTGAACCCTGGTGCACTCACAACAATAGGGCCCACAAGTCATACACTAGTAGAGAATCGTGCATTCGTCCCTCACACGTTAGTACCGGTTGTCTTAAACCCCTGTATTAATGTGTCCCTGGGGCTCCCGAGGGCACTCGGACCATTTAGTATCGGCTGGTAACACCAACCGGTACTAAATAACGCCATTTAGTACCGGTTGGTGTTACCAGCCGGTACTAAATGGTCCCAGGGGTTCCTGAGGCCCCGTGCATTTAGTACCGGCTCGTAACACCAGCCGGTACTAAATTTTGGCATTTAGTACCAGCTGGTATACCGAACCGGTACTAAATGAGTTCGCGGGGTATTGTTCAAAAGGAAAGCATATCCCACTTAATCACAATTGATGCATAGGTGGGATGGTAGAGGGGGTTACGCGCGAGGCCAGAGGTTGTGAGTTCGAATCCTACAAACCGCGCACGTGCATTTACGCGTGAAAAAACCGCGTGACTTGTGACTTTTGGCCGGTACTAAAAGTCGATACCGGTTGCATAACCAGTACTAACGTGTCTTTTGGCTCGGTACTAAAGGTATGTTCTCTAGTGACACTAATTAGATATTGAAAATTACTAAGCTGCCCTTAGTCTTTCTTCTTCCCTGTCCGCTCAAGAACTCCATCCACTTGTTCGGCACTCAGCACGTCGTCATACCCGGCATCGTTCGCGCCAGCCTCACCGCGTACCTTCTCTAGCCTAGGCGATTCCGTCCGCCACTCCATAAGTCTGCGCACCATGCTAGCCTAGGGCTTGTTCGGTTCCATCGGATTCAATTCGAGCCGGGAATGATAAATATAACAAGAAATTCATGATAGGTATAGCTAGAGACCGGAATTTATTCCGGTTCAAAAACTAATTTTACTCATGATAGATACAACAAAAGACCCGGAATAATTCCACATCTTTTGACTAGGGGATTTATTTCCGGCCTTTTAGTGTCATTATTGTGAGTAAATTAGCTCTAGACCCGGAATGAATCCCGACCTCTTATTGTGTCTATCATAAATTTCTTGTTATATTTATCATTCCCGGCCGGATTGAATCCGATAGAACCGAACAAGCCTAGGTCCGCGCACCGTGCTAGCGGGGCCATGAGATCGAGACCCCGTTTCCTCGAGCGTGAGTTTTTCCCTCGTTCCTCAAGCATCATCGCAGCAGGGGATGCGACACGGTGCTCACATTAGAGCAGCTTGCTGGTGGTGGCGTTGCTCACTTGTGTTGGCTCAGTTGGAAGTATGGGTGGTCAACTAAGGCCTTGTTTAGTTGGAGAAAGTTGGAGGTGTGAATAGTGCATTGGTAAGCGTGTCTGTAAGAGCACATGTGACTCGATGTGACTAGAAAGTTGGTGAAAGTTAGCGAACTAAACAAGATGCTTGCTTTAGTCTATTCTTATTTGGAAAATCAGTTGCTGATTTGGGGAAACAAGATAACATACTCCCTCCGTCCCAAAATAGATGTCATTCTCGCTTCCCAAGAAAAACAACATCTTTCAACATTAGCTAATTATATATAAAATAATATTAATATTTATAATACATTATTAGTATCATTAGATAGATATTTGAATCTATTTTTTAACAGATTTATTAGAAATATAAATATTACACATATTTTTCTACAAATCGAGTCAAAGTTAAGAAAATAACACGTGCACGCATCGCATAACGTCATCCTTTGTGGGACGGAGGGGGTAGACGGGCACGGCGTCGGGGAGATGGGGAGATGCTAGCTGGTTGGTGCAGAGAAATAGGAGAGGAGAGGGGGGATGAAGGAGAGGTGGAGAAGATAGAAGTGACAGACGGTCCCATAGCTGTAAGATGACGTGTCAATACCATGTGCTACATTGGATTAAAACCAGGGTGGTTTGGGCTGGAGACTTGGAGGGAGTATTTTGTCCGGTTTCAATAGTTCAATAGTATAGGATGTCTGGTTTCGCAGTTGTAGGGTGAAAATCAAACAAGTGTGATAATTCAGGGTTGAAATATGAATTTTTCCCTAATTTTCTTCCTCAATCTATGCTCCCACGACTGGGGGTGGAGGAACGACTTCGGTGGAAGAGGAGCTGCATGAGTTTGCTGCCGCTGCACGCTGCCTGTCTTGCTGTCTTGCTTGAGAAGACATGGGAGGGATGAAAGGTGACGATGGTGCTCTTCTTGGAGCTGCAGTTGTTCAGCTTCGATGGAGAAAAACTGAGATCGTTGTGGATGATTCTGGAAGTGATCAGAGGGATTAGTATGGTTGATTCTGGTGCTTGGCTAGTTGTTTATTATTATTTTAATTTTTCACTATTTATCAATTTTTTATTAATCATCTTCCTTGCAAAATATGCTTCTTAGCAAACACTTCTTAGCAAAATAGGGATTAGTATTTTTTCACCAATCTGAACCAGGCCTAGGTGTAATTTTTTAGAACTGTTGGAAGATGAGTTCTTTTTTCCTTCCAATAATTTTTGACAAAGTTTTAAAACTTGGTTTTTGGGACTCTTTTTTTTAGTCACTCTTGGATGCTCTGACGCTTTGGCCTTTGTGTCCGCCTGCCCGGTCTCCTCCGATCCTATCCACAAGTGAACAAGGCGGAGACATCGACTCCCACCCCAGCACGATTAGCTCGCACCTGACAGCCAAAGCAAGAAAACGCGATGCTTTCCCCCACTCGCCTCGCCGTCGCCGTCGCCCTCCTCCTCGTCCTCCGGCCGCTGGCGTCAGCTTCCCGCCCGATCGTCGCCGACAAGCCTGCCCCCTCCGAGGCTACCGCCACGGCGAGGTGGCTCGCCGCACAGAACTCGTGGGGTGTCCTCAGGTCCATCCAGCTCCGCCCAAACCCGTTTCTCTTTCTTTCACCTCTGCTATTGAGTATCGTATCCCTAGCGACGACAGATGTTCTTCTTAGAGGTAGCTACATGTGTTGGTTTGATCGAATGGGAGCTACCGCTGCTTTGCTAGGAAATTTGTTGCTTGGAAGTCAAAATTCCTGGCCAGTGCAGGGCTGCGGGCAAGTGTTGTGTGCTGAGAATGTGTACAAATTGTTCGGAACCATGTTATTGCTGTGGAGTTCGGGGTCCTGTTCAGATGTCGAAAGTTTGAGGAGTGATTTGACACTCAAGTGCCATGATTTTCCCTTGAAGTTGAAGATTTTGAGTAAATCACCACTCCGATATGCAAATTGGCTGAAAAGAACTCACAGTTAACGTTTTTGTAGGACAGCACATAACTAACATCAGAATGTTGATCAAATTTTTGCCTTACTTCGTGGAACAGTAATTTAATAGACATGCTCAAGTATGTTTGTTGTTTAGAGATCATTGTATATCAATAATCTATTTGGTTGGTCATTGACTAATAAGTGATAATATCCCTTGCAGCACAATATCAAGTGATCTAAACGGGGCGCCATTTGGGTATTCCTTCTTGTCTCCGTACTGCAAACTGCCAACATATATACCCTCTTCTACTCTGTTAACTTGATTCTTGCCTTCTTGAATATACAGCAATGTAGTTTCATATAGTGACGGAGTACCCGGTCAGGGCCATGGAATCCCGTACTTCTACCTAACTACTCTGGATCCCACTGCAAGAGATGCCCTGAAGGATGAAAGGACTTCCTTCACCCTGAGCGAGTTCCCTCTCGGGACATGTGGGAAGATTGATCCTGAAAACCCCACTTGTGCTAAACTTACTCTTACTGGAAAGGTACTAACACATTATAACCATGATAAGATGATTTTTCACTTGCTTCTTATTTCCCTGTAAAATATATTGCTTGATACTGGTGACAAGAGAACTTAGAATGCTCTATTTCTAGCTTTCTACCTTTGAAATTCACAAGTAAAGTTTCTGAAACATTGATACTTACTGACAAGGTTGAATTGTCATTATGGTACCTTTTGGTCACCTTATATCATTGGGTTATAAGATGTACACTTGTGAAGGCTTGTGTTTTCCCATTATTAAACTTTTGTATTCGACCATATATTACTAAGAAAAAGAAATGATATACTTTCTCGAAAACGGAAGGAGAACTAAACATTTTAGAAATAGCAAACTCTTAAAAAGAACTTGATGGTGTCTAGTTCCGCAATCATACAAATGAAAAGGCTCTGCCTAGATTTTTTTTTTTTTTTTTTTTTTTTTTGTGTGTGTGTGTAAAGCCTTACGCTGAAACTGTGGCCTAGAGGAGTAAATTGTCATAACATGGATTTATCGAAGCAGCAATCAGCAGAGGAGCAAGAGACCTCTCCTTTTAATACCCATCCATAATGAGCATTGGCACATTGATGGTTTACTAATTGGTGTATGTTTTGCAGGTGACTAAGTAGTACTCTTCTTTTGTTTATATGTAACTTCGTGATCTAAAGTGACATTTACTGTCTTTTGCAGTTGAAGTTGGTTGACCTCCAGTCATCTGAAGCAGATTTGGCCAAGTCTGCACTTTTCACCAAACATCCTGAAATGAAGGGTAAATTCATATTTCTAGTCATGCATAATGCAGTGAGGTTATTGATTCGATATTTTATCTCAGTAACCATGTGTTTTAATTCATAGATTGGCCAAAGAACCATCATTTCAGGATCTTCAAATTGGAAATAGAAAACATTTTTTTGATCGATTGGTTTGGGGGTCCCAAACCCATATCCCCATCCCAGTACCTTGAGTTTGGAAGGTGAGCATGCAAGACATTAAAAAATCTGAGCTTATACTGTGTATATGCCCTGCTACAAAGAGATTTTTGTCAATTTATAGTTCTGCATTGTTGCAGAATAATTTTATTTAAGATGCTTTCGGTTCATGCAGGAATCAGCTCTCAGTGATGTCCTCATAAGCAAAGAATGCTTCACGGATCAGTATCTCGTCTGTGTATGATCTTCTTAAAGTTGGAATTCATACCGTACATAGTGTAAGGACATCTCTGTGTGCTGAATAAGTTTATAGCGCTGTGGTTGTTGATATTATTGTCCATCAGATCAGTAGTGAGCAATTGCTTGGGAAAAACTAGTTGCTGTGTGCATTATATGTCTTGATCTGCAACTTACAATTTCCCTTATTTGACTGACCAAACCTACTGTTTGAGTGATCAAACTTCTTTTGTGAGCAATTGCTTGGAAGGAAAAAAAAAAGCATGTGTGCATTATATGTTCTTTGTCTGTAACTTACAATTTCCCCGATTTGACTGATCAAGCCGGCACTGAACACCTGACCAGGATGATTCTTTTCTGGGACCTATTGATGAAATTCACTTGAAGGTTCTTTAAAACTTTCGGGAGATGCTGAAAAACCTGTATGAAATTTGCTTGAGAGATGCAACTGTTATCTTGAAACCTATGCATTCATGGAATTTGCTGGTCTGATGAAATTTAAGCAGAAGAGAGATTGAGAGTATTGTAACGTTATCATTATGCTCCTTTAAATTTCCACGCAAGCACAGAAAATTTTTATGTTTGTTGTCCGTAACGGAGACATAGCAAGAGTTGACTTCTGATCTGGTGAGGCAATGGCCAATAGACCAGAATTTCAAGTGATGGAATCAACTTAATGATTGAGCCTTTCTGAGTCACAACAGACCGTTATCAATGCAAAATGCTTCGTGAAGATAATATTTGCTCTTGGACATTGACTATGCACATATGTGACTGAGGGTGTGTTTAGATTGGTGAAAGATTCCACATCTGTGACTGAGGGTGTGTTTAGATTGGTGAAAGATTCCAAAAAATGCACTGTTCACCAAATAAAAACACTGTAAATGAATAGTGTTTTGTGAGTAGCAGGGATGGGATGTATTGTATTTTTTAGGAATCTTTTGGGAAGAAATTCCATAGGAAGCACAGCATTGCCCCTGGTTTAATCGTGTTCCACATAGGGCTTTTCTTGTGCATAAGGTCAATTTGATATTAGCGTCATTAGAACCATAATAGAATATTTTCTCTATTCTCAGTTACACTTATCATAATATCAGCCCCAAAGAAGTGCACAAATCCAATAAAGTTACATTCCAATTCAAACAAAAGAATCAACAGTACAGTTTGTACAAGAACCATGCAATATTTTTCTGCCACGGTAGTAGTTCTCCAAAGGCTTCACGAAACAAGGGAGCCAAACACAACGTGCAGAAACGAGAAGACTTTTGACTTTTTCAGAACTGGGTCGTGTTTGACCCAGACGTCCCGCCGGCGTAGTTGCTCCGGTGGTGCGGCGGGCGGCGGATGGACACGAGCCCCTCCGACACGACGCTCCCGTCGTCCCCCCACTGCCTTCCGAGGATCCCCGTGGCCGTGACCGGCGCTGCATCGTCGTCCTCCCCGCGCATGGCCCGCAGCGTCCGCCGCGCCATGTCGCGCCCCACGCCGGCGCCGCCCTCGGCCACCGGCTGCAGCGCCGCCTCGACCCCCGCCGCGCGCGCGAGCCCCCGGAACCTCATGCTCCCCCGGCTCATCCCGTATAGCGTCGATATGCAGTACTCCTCCTCCGCGCTCCCCGCCGCGGCGGCGCCGCCGCGCATCAGCCCGACGACCGCCGCCACCGCTCCGCCGTCCATCAGCGCCGCCCTACCGTCGGGGCAGCCCGCAAGGTTCGCCAGGATCATCACGGCCAGCCTCCGCAGCGCGGCAGCATCGGCCTCGTTGTTCCGGTGGTCCCCCCGCGCCTCCGCCGCCGCCGCAAGCAGCGTCCGCACGGCCCCGGGCGAGCGCGCGATCTTGGAGCGGTTCATCCCGGAGAGGGAGACGTGGTACAGCGCCATCCCGGCCTCCCGCCGCGCACGGTATCCCGTGGCGGCGCCGCCGGAGAAGAGCTCGAGCAGCGGCGGGATGGCGCCGAGCACGCCGATGGCGGCGCGGTTCTCGTCCTCGACGGCGAGGCTGTACATGGCGCCGGCGGCGTGGTCGCGGGCCTCCGGGTGTCCGCCGCGGAGCACCTCCACGAGCGGCGACACCGCGCCGGACCGCACGATCCGCACCTTGTTCTCGGGCTCCAGCGACAGGTTGACCACCGCCGCCGCCGCGTTGACCTGGACGCCGGCGTCGCCCGATAGCAGCATCGGCCGCAGCGCCGCGAGGAGCCGCGGCGTGCAGAGCTGCCTCCTTACCTCCTTCTCCCGCGTCGCCTGCCGCAGCGACGCCATCGCCGACGCGAGCTCCTCAGGGGAGGCGCCGCCCTCCGACCCGAGCACGGCCATGATCTCTTCCTCCAGAGCGCCACCCCTCTGCTTCGAGATGAGCTCCTGCGCGAAGTCGTCGACGTCGACGCTCGGTCTCCTGACCCGGGCCGAGGAGGCGAGCTGTGGCTGTGGCCGCCGCTGCGACCTCGAGCTCTGGAGGTAGTCCTCACGCCGAGGCGGCGGCATGAGGCGGCGGACGATGTCGTGGGCGGTGTCCGGCGAGAGCGGGGAAGGGTGGGGAAGCCCGAGGCGGTCGCACCAGTTGAGGATGGCGGTGCGGAGCGCGACGTTGGGGACGAGCACGAGCGGGGAGGAGGAGGAGACGGACGACGCGGCGAGGTCGGCGGCGACGGCGGGCGGGGAGAAGGCGAGCGCGGCGCAGGCCTGGATGCAGGCGCGCTCGAAGGTCTGGCCAGGAGGCACCACGACCGGGTCCGCCATCAGCGACCCGGAGATCGGGCAGAGGAACTCCGCCGGCGGGTCGGCCGTGAATGACGACGGCGGGGACGGGAAAGGAGAGGCCGAGGGGGTCGTCACCGTGGACAGCGGCGGCGCCCACCAGGGCCGGTCGGTGCCCGTCGCCATGGGAGGAGCTCGGGTGAAGACGTGAAGTCGTCGATCAGAGCGTCTCTCTCACCTGTCGCTGCTGCGTGATTTGGCAGCTGCGCGAGACGTGGGTTTTTAACTTTTTAGTGCGAGTCGTCACTCGCCATCGCTACGCGGTATTGGCAGGCGGTTCAATATCCCCATCACCCATGCGATCATCGGACCATGTAAAATGGAAGAGCTACGGAAAAAAGGCTAATACTAACAACAAAAGTCACAGTTTCGGTCACACTTGGGAACCTATGCTGCATAATTCAAGAATTGCCACTTGATTGCGTTAGTTTTTAACGCGTGCAATAATTCCGGCAGATTTTTCAAACACATTTTGAAGTTTAAACAACTACAGCTGTTTGAAACAATGTTGTCGGTATCAGTAACATATGTCAAGGTGTTGTAGTTTGTAATTTAGGGGTGTTTGGATTTTTGTTTTGCTAAGTTTAGCCTTCGTCAATCAAATTGAATGTTTTGATGTTATTTAGGAAGACAAACATAAACTAATTTTAAACCACATAAGCTAATTTACGGGACGAATCTATTAACCCAAATTAATCTATTATTAACAAATGGCTACTGCACCACCACATCGTCAAATCTGACTAATTAGGCTTCATAGATTCGTCTCGTAAAATAGTCGTCATCTATGCAATTAGTTTTATAAATAGTCAATATTTAATACTCTAATTAACAACTAAACATTTGATGTGACAAGATTAAAGGTATAGGGATCCAAACAAGTGAACAACGACCCTTACGGTTCCGCAAAATGAAAGCATGCATCATTGCATCGCCAATTCGGCAGCATCCCTCCAGCCGCAGAACCTGACAGCTGTCTTCGAAGTTTGAGCGGGTATATATAAATCTAGGATGCAAAGTTTTTGATTTGACTTTGATTTCCGAAACGCGTCGGCCTTTCATAACCGGAAAGCTCAATTATTCCATGTACCACTGGGCTGTAGACCTTCCAAACCCTAGCTAATTGTTGCTTCCAGACCGTAAAACAAGTGTTTTAAGCATACGCAATGCAAGAGGGGTCCTTGTCATCGCCAGTTCGCCACCGAATTTTGATGACAGTTGCAGGCAGCTCGTGGCATGCCGCATGCAAGCTAGGCACGTCCAGGGCATATGAGAGAAGCATCTATCTATGGATCGATCCAAACAGGTCAAACAATTCCACTAGATTTCAGACTAGCTTTCCCCCCTTTTTTCTACTTTTTTTTGGCCGTGGATCACCGTGGGCGCGGATAAAAAGATTATACTAAAGTTTTTCAAAAAAATAAAAAAGTAGGAGTATGCTTAAAATTTAATCACACTTTCCAGACATGCATGATCGGATGGTCCAGACCATGGCAAGGTTTCCCAGAACAAATTAACAAAGCAAGGCCAAGATTTCAGGCAAGCAAAGCACACTCGCTGGAATGGAATCTACTTTCAGGGTATGCATATTGCATAACCTTTTTGGAAGGCAAGGAAAGTGGAATCCCCAGCCTGCCACTACTAGAATACCCCCCCTTTAGATACGGTATATTTAGAGTTAGACACGCTTTATTTCGTGTCTATAGTCATATAGGCACGCTTTTGTAAAGCGTGTTAGGAGCGTCTCCATATGTACCGTGTCAGGCTCTGTAGAGACGAATTCGTTAAGCGTAACAATATAAGAAAGGACGTTGCATTGACACGTTAAATGCGTGTGCACACATAGTGATACATTTTAATAGAGACATATGTAAATCGTGTCTAGTGATGTTGTTACACGGTATAATAACGTTTACCTACATGTTAAGAAATGTAGAGACGATCGTATAGATACATTTATATTATATTTCTACTAATATGGACACGTTTTGTAGTGACGCCAAGTTACACATCAAGTAGTGTAGATACGCTTTGTATATTGTACGTGGCAGGTGACATGACGGTGACATGGCATGTGATGTGGCAGGGTGACACGTTTTGTAGTGACGGCAAGTTACGCACCAAGTAGTGTAGATACGTTTTGTAGATTGTACGTGGCAGGTGACGTGACGGTGACATGGCATGTGACGTGGTAGGTGACACGTTTTATAGTAACATATAGATACGTGTCAAAAATGTAGAAACGATATTATAAACATACTTTTATTATGTATCTATAGATATAGGCACGCTTATATTAATGCCATATAATTTATTAATAAATATTGGGACAGTTTTATACATACACTTTAATTCGTGTGTACACATATATTATTATTCTCTTAGTTACATTTATTCATAAAAAATATTTGATCTATAATCAATAATTCAGTCATCCAGCGAATTGCATTTTAAATCTTTTCATTGCATTCACAAAAGTAGAAATAAGTATTTGGAGAGCAAACAAATTCATTATTGAAAGTACAATCATCAAGAGAATGAAATGAGTTCTTAAAGAAACATAGACAAAGTGGCAATATCTCACAATACTATCTAAACAAAGTAACATAGATAAAGTAGCAATATCTTACAAAACTACCTAAATTTTACTAATAACTAAAACCCTATGTTTTATTGCCCTTGTTTCATATCGTTCCAGTCTTGGTTTAAACCTCTTGATCTTTGGATTCTCTAGATACCTGAAAAGTTATATCTTAATTAATCAATGACTGAACTAACTCAAGTAAATAGCATAGTACGTACAGTATATGGAAATATCCCATTACATGGTTGTTTATTTGACTAGAGAAAGGAGTAAAAGACTATGGACAACTCCTATATGAGAGAAAATATAAACAAATAATAAGCTACATACAGACCAAATTATCATAGTTTATTTCTATCGTCCTTATGTAAATTTATCACAAACAGCTACAGCCAACCATTCAAGTTTTAGAGACAGTTTAATTGCACAATCGGGTTGTCATGGATCTAGCAAACTGCATTTTGTAATACTTTCCACCTTTTTTATTATTGTTTGATGGACAAAGGTGAAGGAATAAATCAAAATATATTTCCTGAAGGAAATGCTAAGTAGTATATCAAATAAGCACATAAGCAGAGGCATGTTGGAGAGTAAGATGGAGGGCATGCATGTTGACAAAATATATCAGACAACTGAGAAATTTAACATACCAGGTGTTTCAGGTTAGTACTGTACCCGTGTATTTCTTCACCTGCAATGGAGCATGGGCTAGATGAATAATACATATTTAAAAGATTTTGGAAATGTCTTGTACTAATAAATAGAAGCATAGTACTTACATGTGAACGAGGCCAAGCAATACCAAATCCTACAGCATCTATTAATGTACGAATAGCAAATAATGGTCTAGGTAGCTCCTCTTGTCCTTTATTTCCATTGGTGATATTTTCAAGACCTAGAACAAAAACCCCAACATATTCCCTTCCAAGCGGGGTTCCTCCAACTTCTTGTGTGCTATCAGTAGTCACTAAATTTGCCGAGGCCACAACTTTTCCTTTGTTTATCAATGACATAAGATAGACTTTTTCTTGGGTCTGAAATGTTTTAAAACATGATGAATTGATATTTGAACCTTTAATATATTTTGAAAATAAAATTAGGCAAATAGAAGCATACCTGATCTGTCCGAGGTGTGGGTCTTACTCTTCGAGTTCTCTGTAGTATACACAAGTTTAAGAATGAGAACATAGGGCGCTAAAGCAAAATCATGGTAATATGTATATGAAATAATAATTCCTTATCAATCTAGTCATACAATGTTATGTAGTATTCTTTCAGGTGGCAAATTGGATCCTGCATCTCCCTTACTTGCATGATTAGAACTTTGACCATTTGCACCCTGTAGCCATAGCGTAACATAGTTTATGTTAATATTTTAAAAATAGCAGAGCAGCTCCAGCATGTCTTGGTAGGAAGCCAGGGGCAGCCCTGCATGGTCAGGTATCTCATGGAAGTAGCTTGCTAGGAAACTAGAAATGTTGTGGTGTGCAGCAAAAAAGAACGATCGAATTTTTCTGTAACTATATACATGTAATGCTCATATATTTTGCGATGTATTTGCATGAAAAAGTATAGAGGAAAACATATCAATTATACAACTAAGTATAATAGGCTTTTACTACTTTATAATGGTATCAACTCAGTGACTGTGTTCTTAATATCCCAAGCTTACCATATAGAGTAAGACATTAGGAACATCTTAAATATTATTGTGGCATACAGGAACATTAATGATAAAGTAGGCAATCAATTACCTGATCATCACTCGATGGAGAGTACAGATTATCAGTTGAGTTTTCAAGGTTGTCATCAGTACCAACTTCTGTATCCACACGGTCGTCCTAAAAACAATGTTTCAACTCACTTTGGTGTGTGCATGACAAATCAGTTGTAACAGATTAAATTTCAGAACCATTACGTCACAATTCAGAGATGGGGCCACTCACAACTACAAGGGGCTGGCCACATAGGATAAAGAAATTACATAGTTAAAATTTCAGCTAACAGTTGAGTAATCATGTACCAGTGCAGGACAACAGATGTCTGAAAACAAGTTGTGCCATAACAAATCAATTCACTAGGTATCAAATTGCAGAAGGAAAAAAAATTGAAGTCATAGGTAGTCAAAATGTTTGTCGTGTAGGTAGCCAAGAGATGCTTACTTCATCATCATGTAGGTCTGCTTCCATTTCACTGATGAAATCCTCTCCTGGAAACCTTCTTGACATGATAGCAAGCCAATGCTTCATGACACCACTCATACGCTCCATCTTTCTTTCTTGTACATTTATTTTCTGTTTGTACATTCTTTCTTCATCGGTTTCAGAAACAAAAGCTATACCATTAGAAACTTGTATCTGGCTTCAATACTTGTCATCATAGTACCCACGTGCTTTTAAGTCCTTAGCAACCATATTATACACCTCTTTGAAATCTTGAGCTGAAAGGGTACCATTGTTTTTCTCTTTCCTTTTTTGTAACTCCACAGTAGAAGTTTCCTATTAAATAGGGATATAGGCTGGTCACAAAATGGTGGAGTGGATTTCAGATCAAGCATATAAATCACTAGGAGCAGAAAATGTACCATTATTGCTTCCACTTTCTCAGTAGTGTATTTGCCATTCTTTTTTCTATGAGCAGCCTCCCATAGTTCAAGTCTGGAAACCTTTCTTTTCAATTTAGTTTCCTAGATAATAGAGTAATTTGGAGATCATTTCTAATCTGAATTACATGAAAATGAATCTAACAAATAACATAGGAGGAATATTTTTCACCATCTGCCTTCTGAGCCTTGCATGGCTTTTTCTCCCTGACCCATGTGTATTCTTCTGTTCTTTTGCACACCGAGAGTTTGTTGCGCATAATTTCTGCATAGTAAGAATAGTAGTTAACAACTGCTAAACATGTTACTTTTAATTTTGTTATAAATGTACATAGAAATATGTCACCTTGTGCGATTCCTGGCACCAAATGCCAACAAGAGATCTCCATTGATGTTCATTAACAGTGGGTGGTTTCCCATTTATGATTTCTTCTAGAGACCTCTCTTCACGATTGAAGTATTGTCTCTTCAGCTTTGATTTGTAGGCTCTCCACCTGTTGTTTACAGTCCGTAGGATCCAATCCCTTGTAAGCTGTATAGTTTGTCGGGGAAACTGGAACTTTCCCTGTAAAAAGGAAAGAAAATTTTTACTGCATGGATGCAGATACTTGCTTGCACTATTGTGACGAATCATACCTCAACATCCTTGATTATTTGTTCCTTATGTGTCTTGAACAGAGCATTGTCCCATCTTTGAATGTGTAAGGGAGCTAGTGATGGTTTTTCTGCAATCTGTCCAAGGTGTTGACCAAGAATAGAGGCCGACCTTTCATTTGGGACACCATTTTCATCAGTCCCTACAAGTATCTTCCCTCCTTCTAACTTCAGCAAATGTGAAACTCTAAATTCACCGACAACTTGCCTTGCCTCTCCATTTGGCCCTACATATATGAAATTGTTTATTTTGACATTGCAACAGAATATGCAAGGGAAAGACTATTGAACTTACATATTATCTTAATTGGACTTCGAGGCTGGTGGGGTGGCAAGCGGGCTAATAAACCGTCGACATTAGATGGACCCTCTAAATTTTCACCGTTGTCATTATCTGATAAATTTTCATTCTCATTATCTGTTAAATTTTCATGCTCTGACTGAACAGGTTCTCCATCCTCTTCTCCTTGAAGGTCCAAGTTCCTTAATCTTCGAGGTCCTCTTTCCATGATGTCTTTTACCTATACATGGCAGAGGGAACATAAGATCAGCACGAACAGTTCTGTGTGATATCATTATGCACAAGTTTGTTGTTTGGACTTTTTAGTAACATTGACAAAATTATTTTACAGAATCATAAATAACTCATATTTTCTTTCTCAGTTCAGCAAGATCTGTAAGAAAGTATTTCGTTACTAGGCCATGATGGTCTACGTAAACTTATAAACATCTTTTGATTTGTTCTACTTGAAGCAATTACAGAAAGCCATTTTCACCATGCAAATTCAGTGGAAAGTCATTGTTGTCGTGGAACAACAGTCCATCTATACTGGATCCGCCCCCAGCAGGAAGGGGTACAGGACTTTGCTGTTTGATGCAGTGAGAAACAACGGATAAAGATCAGAAATCAATAGGTAACAGTAAGATGGGAATGATATATTATTTAATTTTGACAGATCAATCTCAATTCCTGAAATGGATTTAGATCCTCTTAAACCTGCTGTCATATGCGAGTTGGTAAAGAATCAACAAAGGCTAATTGCATTAAGGGATCAATTTCAAATCCTGAAAACCAAAAACCAAATTGAGAATGATGGATTACAGGAAGACAATTTAAGTACGTACCTTTTGATGGTCTAGTGGATGGAGAATCGTTGCCGGCGTCCAGGGCTCGTAGCTGCTGGCCTCCTGGGTTCTGCGTCTCCTGCAACAGAACTTACGGATCTGCAGGAGGGGCAGGTGGAGGAGGGAAGGGTAGGAGGCGCACGAGGAGGGCAGTTCTCTAGGGATGGAGGCGCAGGATGGGAGAATAAGTTGGAGGTTATCACGGACGTGTGAGGGGGGTGGGTGTTTGCTGTGCGATTAAATCGCTAAACCACGTACCGAAGGCGGGCCCACGGCGGGAAGGCAATTTTTTGGCGCCAAATCTGCAGACAATAAGGCCGCCAGACGGGAAAGTGCATGATTGTTTGGCGGCAAAACATATTGGCCTAGCGAAAAAATTATATAAAATTATATAAGCATGGAAAAAATAAGGTTCGAGTTATGTTGATTTATTTTAATAGAATGTCTTTGTATAGGTTTCAAATAAGCATGGAAAATGATATATTTTGTTTACATATCTTTGTATAATTGCAAATTTGATTTTTTTTTCATCATGCGAAAATAATTAAAGAAGGGGAATGCACTATCAAGATTCATCAATTTGAATAATCCGTCCTAAAATTAACAAAAAGGATATAGAATTCAAAAGAGACCATCTTTGTCCTCAAACTTTTGCAGTCGACTCAATTTCGTTCTCGGAACGACGTGGAGCACTAGGTGGCTTTCCCTATCATCGCACAATTGGCGTTCTACCATAAAATTAACGAAAATAAGGTCGCAAAGAAGACTGTGACAAATTCAAACAACAGAAGTAAATTCATGGCGGAATAGCCAAATTTGTCATCAAACTTGAAATACTATTTTTACCCTGGCCAATGCAGGGAAAAAGTTCATATTACTCTTCTCAACTATAAGAAAAGTCTACATAACCCCTTAAACTATCTTTTGGTTCATTTTACCCCTAAATTATGTTACTTGGTGTATTTTACCCTAAAAATTGAACGTAATATGACATTTGCATATGGGAAAGTAAAAAAGAGAAGGGGGTAAAATAGGCCAAATGACATGGTTTAGGGGTTAAAATAAACAAAAAAATAGTTTAAGGGGTTATGCGGACTTTGCTTATAGTTGAGAGGAGTAATTTGTACTTTCCTTCTTATAGTCACCATCTTTGCCTACAAACTTTTGTAGTCGGCTCAGTTTCGTTCTTCGTATGACGTGGAGAACTAGCATTCTTATAGTGAACTAGCGCTCCACGTCGTACCAAGAACGAATTGAGCTGAATGCAAAGTTTGAGGATAAAGATGGTCGTTTTTGTAGTTCAAGGATGAAACTGAGCTTTTGGCGAGAGTTCAAGAACGAATTTGGCTATTCCACCTAAATTTTATCAACGCGAAGTAAAATTTGAAAGAAGGCACATTCGATTTTGAAACAAGAAAAATGTAAGTACGAACAAGAGACCAAATTTCAAAGAAAGTTAATAAAATTATCAACATGGGACCAAATTTCAAATAAAGGTAATAAAATTTAGACCGTGAGGCAAATTATATCGAATTTAAAACATGAGAAATATATAAAAACATTAACATGATGTTGAATTGTAAACAGGAAGGGAGATGAAATTATGAGCATGATATCCAATTAACGTGAAATATCATACAAATAATTATAAACAATAGGACAAATTGGAAAGTGGGGAAATAAAATTACGAATGTTAGGTCGAATTTGAAAGGCAATTTCAAATCAAATGCAAGAAATAAAATAGCAGGCACAGTGGTTCGAACTCCTTATTACCTCGCCCTGATGTGTCCTCCTCCTACACCACTGAACTATTGAAGTACTTTTGTTTGTTGTTCTACAAAATATCACTTTGTATCACATTAGGAACAAAGTACGCCTGGTCGCCTGACCTGGTCCTCTCGTTTCATCTAAGGGCTCCGTCATCCCTTTCGTCCAGTTCCAGTCCTCCTCTCCTCCTGCAACATTGCGCTATTTGTCTCTAAAGGCGGCTAGGGTTTGGGAGGAATATGGAGGATCGAGTCCATCTTCACTCAATCCACAGCATGCACGTCTGTTCCTAATATCTTCTCCTTCCCTGTCATCTTGGCTTCTCTCGACTCTCATCCAATACCCATGTCATCCATAGCACAGGTTGATCAGCCATCCAACTCGGGTTTTGATCTTTTGACATTAATCTGAATGTTAAACACCCAGGATTAAGCGAGCCAGGAGGACCTTCTTCTTTGCAGAAAAATATCTGGTAATGAACTATGATTTTTGTAGTTCATATCTATCTGCTTGCTTGCGTATTGTGTCTAATCTAATATTTTAGAGAACTAAATCTGCTTGTTTGAGAAACATTTTTCTTCGTACCAGGACTCTGAAATATTACACATACACATATATATGTAGGAATGCTTGTACTCCATATTAACTAGTTTCTGATTTCACAAAACAGTAAGGCTTGTCTAGGAAACCTCGGATCATCAAGCAGGCAACCAGACAGCAAGGATCTCAGCCAATCCAATCGGGGGCTGCCAGTTAATCCTGTTGAGGTTGTTTAATGATTTTGATATCATTGGAATTTTGATATTTATCATCGAAGTGTGAAAAGTTGAGGAGCCAGGAGTACCTTATTCCTTGCAAAAAAACAAAAGCCAGGTATTGAATGTTCACCACCTGACACATGCATAAATTGAATCCAAGTGATGCAAATATTAATTCTACTTATAATTCAAAGAATCACACTTCCCGCTTATTTAAAATTCACAGAACCAATATTCAGTTGTAATGTAGTAATTATGTATTCTTAAGTTATAGATAAAATATTTTAGTTAGTGCTCTCTGAATACAGTAGTTCCTGACTGCAATGTTAGGAATATTCATCTGTCCAGCAGCTTGTTGTTTTGTACATTTGATAATCAGCTGCATTATTGGAGTGAGTTATTTGTGTATCTTGATTTTTGGAACATACCTTGAATTAATATTCATTCATGTAATTCTGTAATGACTTAGGGATTTATTTATTCCAAATTTATTTTGGTCATGGAATTGATTATGAAATTATTTAATGTGTTCAGATTTGTATATAGAGAGGCATGGATCGAAGTTGGATGACAAAATCAAAAGTAGACAATGTTTATAAAGATGGTGTTGAGCAATTTTTGGCTTTTGCTTACCAGAACCTTGCACAAGAGAGCGAGATACTTTGTCCATGTAAGAAATGCAAGAATAGAAAACACAAGAGCTATGATGAAGTTAGGACACATCTGAGGTGTGATGGTATTCTTGAAGGTTATACTACCTGGGTTCATCATGGTGAGGATTATGGTGGACCACCCATTGGAATTGTTGACATGACAACTAGTATCAGTACAAATCTGCCTTCTTCAGCAGCACATGTTGGCCAAGATGCACAGCCGGGCATGCAAGAACTGCTGCAGGCTGCATTTGGTATGGCTGCAAGAATGTCTCAGGACCAAGCAACTGATTTTGATACAACATCATTTCCAGATACAGACCACAATATGAGTCAGGGTGACAATCCAAATGAAGGTCATGCGTTGGAGAGGGAGCGTAATGTATATGCAAGATACTTGAAGGATGCACACACACCGTTGTATCCTGGGTGCCAATTTTCCAGGCTCTCATTTGTGGTGACCTTGTATCACTTCAAGTGCTTACATGGTTGGTCACAGGAATCATTAACATCACTTCTGAGTTTTTTAGCTGATGCACTACCTCCTGCAGCAAATATACCAAAAACATATTATGAAGCAAAGAAGATCATCCGTGAATTAGGACTTGACTATAAAAAAATCCATGCGTGCCCAAAAGATTGCATTCTTTTTCGTGGTGATCATGCCAAAAAAGATGTATGTCCTGTCTGTGAGAGCTCACGTTGGAAAGATGATAAGAAGAAGGCATCTTCGGGTAAAGGAAAGGTGAAAAGGATACCTGCAAAAGTGTTGCGCTATTTTCCATTGATACCTAGGATCCAAAGATTATTTTCAACCAGCAAAACTTCAGATGACATGCGATGGCATGATGAGGCCCGTACAAAAGATGGAAAACTACGACATCCGGCAGATGGTGAGGCTTGGAAGGACTTTAATGATAGGTATGAAGATTTTGCAAAAGACGCTCGTCATGTACGCCTTGGTCTTGCAAGTGACGGATTTAACCCTTTCGGGCACAAGAATGTTAATCACAGTACATGGCCAGTAATGCTTGTTCCTTACAACCAGCCACCTTGGATTTGCATGAAGCAATCATCTTTAATTTTGTCGATGATCATTCCTGGTCCAGAATCTCCCGGAAATGATGTGGATGTATATACAGCCCTTGATCGATGAGCTACTAGAGTTGTGGGGAGGGGTGACAACGTTTGATGCGTCTTCGAAACGGGAGTTTTCTCTTCGAGCTGCACTATTGTGGACCATAAATGATTTCCCAGCATTGGCTTACCTTTATGGATGGAGCACAAGTGGTACTTTCGCATGTCCGTCTTGTGGTCCAGCAACAAAATCATTATACCTAAATAAAGGTAGAAAGATGTGCTTCATGGGTCATCGGCGATGGCTGCCACCAAATCACAGTTACAGAACTCAGACCATGCAGTTTGATGGGACATTAGAGACTGCTCTTGCACCTGAAAAAATGAGTGGAAGTACTGTTCTTAGAATGTTAGAAGGAAAGGTGTTTGTTTTAGGAAAAGGTAAAAGTGATGGCACGGGAAAAAAGAAGGAGAACAAGAAACGCAAGAGAAAGGAAAGCATTTCCAAATGGCAAGAACAAGAAGGTGAACAGAAAATACCAGATCAAAAACGTAAGGGTAATAGTCGAGTAAAGAAGAATGGAAAGGGTAAGAAAGGTGGTGAAAAGCCAGAGAAGAAGCCAGAAGACTGGTTAAAAAAGCGGTCAATTTTCTTTAAGCTACCATACTGGGAAAAAAATAAATTGAGACATAATATAGATGTAATGCACTTGGAGAAAAATGTGTGTGACAACTTTATCGGAACTTTATTGGCTATTTTGCATAAAACAAAGGATGGTATAAAAGCAAGGCAAGATTTAGTAGAACTGGGAATTCGAAAGGATCTTCAGCCTGTTGTAGATGCAAAAGGAAAGGAAATAGCTCCTGATGCACCTTTTACCATGTCTAAGGAACAGAAGAAAACTCTTTGCTCAATACTTCAAAAACTTAGGACCCCTGATGGTTATGCATCAAACATTTCTAGGTCTGTGAACGTGCAAGAATGTACTTTGAGTGGACTAAAAAGCCATGACAATCATGTTTTACTACATGACATTCTTCCAGTGGCGCTCAGATCTTGTTACCCTAGCAAAGATGTCATGAAAATAATTGTTGGATTATCTACTTTCTTCAAGAAGTTGTGTTCCAAGGTGATAGATGTGGCTGAGTTGAATAGCCTCCAAGAGAGTATTGTGACGACACTTTGTGATATGGAGAAAATTTTCCTGCCATCATTCTTTACTGTTAGTGTGCATTTGATGGTACACTTGGTGGAAGAAGTTAAACTAGGTGGTCCCGTGCAGTTCAGGTGGATGTACCCCATCGAGAGGTATATATATGTACTACTTTTTTGTTTTTGGATTTGTGAACATACCTTCATTATATAATATAACTTTCTTGTATCCATGATTTTTTTAGATATCTTGTTCAGCTAAAGGCACTTGTAAAGAATAGAGCTCAGCCAGAAGGATCAATTGCTGAAGGATTTATAATGGAGGAGTGTTTGACCTTTTGTTCAAGATTTTTAGAAGGAACAACACGTTTGACACGGCCACCTCGCAACCCTGAACCTTCCGATGACAAAAAGGATATCTATTTGTTTGACAGTGCTGGTGAAGCAATTGGGAAAAGTACTTCTGTGAGTGTTGATAGACAACTTCTTGTTCAGGCACATCGATACATCTTGCGCCATTGTGATGAACTTGAAGATTTTCGGAAGTAGGTCATTAATTATAAGTTGCTATCATTTGTGTAATTTTTTCCTCACTTCATGTTGTGACACAGATACTTTTGTTGCAGAGAATTCTTGGACGTGGAGAAAAGCAAATTGTGTCCCTCTACTAGTTGGACGTCTTCTTCCATTCAGAAGTTGATCGATGAAAAATTTCCTGACTGGTTGGAACAAAAGGTGCTTACAAGCATAATTTAGCAGTATTTTAGTCCTCACAACATTATATCAAGGAATGCATGTAATTTTTTCTTCTTATTTGCAGGTAATCCTAGGCGACGGAACAGGCATCACAGCAGAGGTCAGAGCTTTGGCTTCAAAACCATGTAGATATGGTTTGACATATAGTGGTTATATTATAAATGGGTACAGGTTCCACACTATGAGTCGTGAGGTTGGACGCTTGACACAAAACAGTGGTGTTGTGAACATTGCAGCAGATGGGGTTCATTATTATGGCAGATTGTCAAATATATTTGAATTGTCGTATGGAGAATTAAAGGTGGTGCTATTCAAATGTGATTGGTATGATGTCCATCATAAAGCAGGCGTACGAAAAGATGAGTTTGGATTTACCCATGTCAATTTTTCTCGAAAGATACAAACCGGTGAAAAAATTGAGCATGATCCTTTTGTCTTTTCTTCTCAAGTGGAGCAAGTATTTTATGTCCAAGACCCAAAAGCTGAAGAATGGAACACTATAATTAAATACAGCCCACGAGACACGTTTGATATGGGTGCAGAAATGTCGGATGCTGAAATGCCGTTAGATGAAGGAGAATAGACAAGACATGTGTTTAGAGAGCATCTGGTGCTATATACCAGTGATTGAGCTGTTTTTTGTTTTTATGCAGTTGATATTACACTCACATTTTTCATCAACCAAAGTTCATTAAATGTGTACTTTTCATTTTTGGTATATTAATATTATTATTGATAAAGGATGCAAGATTTGATTCAACAATTCTGTCATTTGAAGCAATTCTAACAATCAGTTATTTGTTTATATCTCAGCAACTCACTTCAAAAAAGCAATTCTAACAAATATTATTTTTTATTTTAATACTCATAAAAAATTCAGCACTTCACTTTAAAAAATAGTGCATTTAAATTTTTTATCTCACAAAATAAAGTAGTTGGCCCCTTACCCACGTCTAAATCCTAATCTAAATGTATCTAGTCTTGAGCACATGGCCCAGCTGACTGGACTGATGACATGGACAAAATACGATTATATTATCTAGTAACGTTTAAAAGCGTATCTAATTTTGAGATGTTTTTTAATCAAACCAAATAGCATATTTACAGTCCAATGACATATTTTTTGATACGCTTAAAATCGTGTGTAGCATGTACATATAGTTGAAAGCATGTCTAGCAATGTATCAATTTGATACATTGTAAGTATCATGTCAAAAAGCGTCTTTAAATTCATATAGACAATTATTTATTGCGCTTTACAACGTATCTAGATGGTAGCAACGATTAAAAGCATGCTTAGCATGTACACACAGATTAAAGCATGTCTACCAATGTATCAAATTGATACCCTGTAAGTATCATGTCAAGAAGCGTCTTTAGGTCCATATAGACAATTACTTGTTGCGCTTTGCAATATATCTGGATAGTAGAAATGCTTAAAAGCGTGTGCAACACCGTGCTAACTTGAGATGATTTTGAAAGTGTGTCAAAATTCGTCTTTACATGCCTTGTGACGTTGAAAGCATAACAAATATCATCTCAAGTTGCCGCGTTTCTAAAACCGTATCAATATGCGTATGTACAACTCGGCATAGAAACGTTTTCAGTGGCGTTACAAACAAAACGTACCTAAAGGGGGGGTTTTCTTGTAGTGTGCACACAGTGTGAAACGAGGATCACCATCGAAGCTAGTGCTCCAGCCATTCCGTTCCAATCACCAATCTTAAGCAACCTTGGGCCACTAGAGCTGCATGCATGTTTTGCTCATCACTGTGACAGTGTCATCTTTTCATGACAACTTCACTTGTAATGGAGGCAAGGCATGGTGATGACTATGACTTGATACCAATTGCACTCTGCAGTAGGGTTAGAGCTAGGTTAGACCTCTGAACACAGCGAGGGATGAGTTGCGTAATTGGAGCTGGAAAAAAGGGTATTCTGAAGATACCTGCTCATGGCAACCTTCGGCAGCGGTTGCAGCTCTGTTCAGCAGTGACCTCACCGGCGAACGGCTGCTGGTGTCAGGGGTGGATCCGGTCACATGGCACCTATCAGCCTACGTTATCTGAGAAAGAGAGGCAAGGAATTAGAGAATGCGCTATTCGATCGAAAAAGATCAGCAAAAATAAACAATTGCTTTGTCCTCAATGCCATTGCGTACATGTCGTCCAGCATTTGTTTTGTTTGCTCGGATTGTCGTCGATGCATCACGTCCTGATCCTTTCCTAATGACGGATGCGGCCACTTGATTGGCTGCAGTTGACAAGAGTGTTGCTGGTTCTGCTAATAACTTATTAGTGTAATGGAATCGGTACTCGGACTGCCTTGTTTGTCTTCACTCTGCACTGCAGGCTCCCTTCACTAATGGAGTATTTTTTTTTCTGAATAACCAGCAAAAGATTCCGCAATCTGTCCCTTATTGCCGGCGCATGCATAAGGGTGCGTTTAGATACAGGAAGATTCCTAAAAACACGTTATTCATCCAACTTTTCTCTATTCATCCCATCTCTCCCACTCACAGAATACTATTCATCTACAGTATTTTTTCAGGTTTAAGTGTTTTTTTGGAATCCTCACCAATCTAAACACACCCTAAAAATATCTGAATATTTTTATCCGACGTGCCGAGACCGAGATAGATGATAATCTATGCCTGACGGAGCGAGCGGTTGCTGAACAGTGAATTCCGATACTGCCGTCAGGAGCTAATGTCTGCACTGGGCACTGGCCAAGCCTCTGAGCAGGATTTCTGGCGTCCATCGTCTCTGTCTCCAATAATGTGTTTGCTGCATAAACATATACACAAAGATACCAATGTTAATATGGCGGAAGGAACATTGACATTGGCGATTACATACGTTTTTTGTATTAAAAAAAGCCAACTGATCTTCAGTTTGACAGCAAACGTTCAGTTGAGACGCCTTTCGGTACAACTCCTTGCAGTTGTAACACGCTGTTTGTGGGATGCATATCTTACACATCCTTGTGGCAAAAGTCAATAATCAGGAAGTTAACGGTAGTTCATAATTGGCAACATGGCGTGCACATATATCTTAGAGCTTAGATGGGGTCAAAACGTATTGTTCGTGCACAGAGGTCGGAGCGTTACATAAGAGCGTCTCCAGCTAATTACTCTTTCCTATTACTAATATAAAAAAACAGTGATTTAAACAGATTACTAATTCCACTACAAATTGCAAAACTTCTCTTATTAGAAGTGATTCTCTCTCTTACCGATTTTGGTAGTTTGCTACAACAGTAATTACCAGAACTAAAGAAATATCTATTGATAAAGAAAACTGAAAATATTTTAGAACGGATGATGAGTAATCTACTGGAGATGCTCTTAGTAACATCAGGAGCGTTTCGTTCATTTTTCTACCGAATTGGCTCGCACGAAGGGAGCCAGGCCATAGTTGGCCAGGCCCGACACAAACTACGGGCTCGATTGGTTAGTTGGTTTTATCCAACCAGGCCACAAAGAAAGGATGATTGATTGGGTTGCTTCCTCCCGGCCTCGTGCACGCTCCTCTCACACGCATACGCGTGCTGTGCCCGTGGCAGCTAGGCCTGAAAGAAAACAGATTCTAAATATGTTTCTCGGGAGCCAGGCTTCAGGTGGCTTGTTGCATACGTGGGATCAGGCCCGTGGCTGAATATTTGCTTCCAAACGACACTACCCTGTTAAAATCTGGAGCGTGTTTAGTGGGACTTTATCTGAAAAGCGTGTTTTTAAGAGAGATGAATGGAAAAGTTGAAGAAATAGAGGGGAACTTTTGAAGCGTGTTTTCCAAAAAGCATGAATAGTAAAATCCAAAGATCTTTTTTTATCTACACACGGCCCAAATAAAAAAACGACACTACCCTGTATATGTGGAGCATGGCCGGCCAAACGCGCGCCTCGTGTTGCACCTTGCACGCACACTAAGTCGTACTACTTGTCAGTCCAGCATTTCCTATTTTATCATCAAATGAAGTTGTCCGAGTGCTTGTTCCATGGAAGCTACATAAGGCAAAGAAAATTCAGGATCTAACAAGAACGGCAAATGCTCGCCTTGCATATCCATCCTTTTTTACTTCCCTTAGTTCACGAGATGAGGAAAGGGAGAGTTCATCGAGCAGTGCAAAAAGTCTGTGCAGCATCATGACTTCATAGGTGCTTTTGCTTTAACAGCAAGTATAATAAGAGGCTGCATGAGAGCTGAATGCTGAGATGGAGGAGAGAAGAGAGAAGAGAAGTGGGCTGCAAGCTTACAATCTGCTCAGGCACAAGAACCAAGAGAATATGTGAAACATACATGTGGGCCTCGTATTTATAATAAAAGCTTAACCACTATATGAGTAAGCTGAGAGAAAAGCTATAAAATTCTAGCAGCTGGCTGAATTATTAGCCTCGCTCTAAGTTGGAATGCGTTGGGAAAGCATAGCCGAGCCGAATAGCTCGGTTGGGCTCAAGCTTTTTTGGGGGGCAAATGGACAACTGATGGTGCATTAGCCCATTAAGCAAGCCCGAAAATCAGCCAGCCACTATTCTCTTTCGGCCCAAAACGTTTCCTACGGAGGCGTTCCGGCCCAATAGCCCAGCCCACTCCCACACCACTCCTTGGCCTTTCTCCTCTAGCGCCGGTCGCCGCATCAATCGTTCCTCGTTCCTGTTTTTTTCCTCCGTTTTCCACGATGCCGCGGAAGCCCAAGCGGAAGTCTCCGGCGACGCGCGACACCTCGTCGGAACCCTACCCTTCCCACGCCTCCCCCTCCCCGGCGCAATGCTTGGCCGTCCGCGACGCGCTCCTCGCGTTTCACGGCTTCCCCGAGGAGTTTGCGCCATTCCGCCTCCTCCGCCTCGGTGGCCGCTCGCCAGAGGATGGCAGCGGTGCCTCTCCGCCTCCTCCGCTGCCGTCCCCTAGCGTCCTCGACGGGTTTGTCACCACGCTCCTCTCCCAGAACACCACTGAGACCATCTCTCGCCGCGCCTTCGCCTCCCTCAAGGACGCATTCCCCTCATGGGACCAGGTGAGTGTTGCTTTACTACCTATACTAGCGACCAGTTGGCAGCTGCCCAATGGCTGCTCCCTTCGTGAAGGTTCTACAACCTCCGGACGGTAAATGTCTCTTTCATCCTTCCCGATTTGTTTCTGGAGGTGGTGGACGAGGAGGGGACGAGGCTGGAGGATGCTATCGGTTGCGGTGGGCTGGCGGCGACGAAACCGGCGAGGATACGGGCGATGCTGAGGGGGGTGAGGGAGCGGAGGGGCAAGATTTGCCTTGAGTACCTGCGGGACCTGTCGGTGGATGAGGTGAAGAGGGAGCTATCGCAGTTCAAAGGGATCGGGCCAAAGACCGTGAGTCTGACATCTTTTTTGCTCTTTTCAGTTTTCAGTAAACTGATTTTGTTGTTCAAAGGGTTGGTGCATGCCATGGACCGTGGTGAAGTAAACGGGGACTCACAGTTTGTTGAATCTTGAACTTTGAACGTAAGTTGTCAGCTGATGAGTGGTGAGAGGGAGGTGCAGGGTTTCTAGTGCTTTTCTCTGGGCATTTAACTTGAATAAATGTGCCTTTTCTGTTGTGAAGATTGCAAATGCACATAAAAGGAGGACTTGTGATGCCATTAAGTTTATCTAAAAACAAATTCTCATTCTTTTTTATAAGAAAATGTCTATTTTTGTAGCCCAAAAATCCACAGTGTCCATTTGCTCCAACCCCCACCCTTGATGAAAATGTCAAATCTATTTACTCTACTGTAAATTGGTCCAATCTACTTAGGCTTCTTTTTATTTCTCCGTGAACAATTTGATTTTTTTTATTTTAATTTTTGAGATGATAAAGAACATGATATCATATGTTACAAAAATACCATAAGAATGTTTTATTATTTCTTTTCACACAATCTTGTACATATATAGGGTTAATATAGTATTAGATGCTTATAATCTATGAAACAATCTTTTTAAAAAATCTTAATGTATTCTGCTGACATAAGTTTGTGTCTTATGTCTCAAATGCGCAAAAGGATTAGCAAATCTCCACTTTTTTAAAGCAAGCCCTGGACTGTATTGATGTGGCTGGTGGTAGTCACCGATCAACTTCATCATGCAATGAATGACCAACAGAAACATGTGACTGAAAGCTCATTGCTGATAGTTTGTACCTTTCTCCTAAGCTGTTGTTGGTGTTTGTGTTTGGAGTTTGTTCTCTGTACAAGAACTCAAACAGTTCAAAACAATGAAAACATGTTATATATGTGAATGTTTTTCAACATCTGGTTTGATGTAAATATGACCTCATCAGATGTTATTGATGTTTGAATAATAGTTGTTAGCCGATGATTGATGAGAGACATGAGATAATGATGGAATGGTAATGTAATTGTTTTTTTTTTGGCCTTTTCCATTTTATGGGGGTCCTATTTAGCTTGAATTCTATGTTCACAGTGAAGGCTGCAAATGCACATAAAGGCAATATGGTCCTAGAAGATGGAAAACTCGGTCCAGCTTCTTGTGGTTAAAATGTTTTCTGTCAAAAATAGTCTTTTTTTTGGGGGGAAAAGGGGAAAGTAGTCTTGCACTCTGATGAAGCAATTTATGTTAGATTGGTTAAACACATGGGCAACTATTAATGTGGCTGTTGGTTGCCACCAACAACCAATTTTGTCTTGCAATGAATGTCTAACAAAAACAGGTGGCTGTGTTTTTGGCTGATCATGTGTACCTTGTTCAAGGTTCAGACTTCAAAGGACAGTGCTATCTTTAACTTTTTGTTCTTAATTAATGTTAGTTAGATTCCAGAGTTTTCAGTGTCAGTGTTTAAGAGTTTATAGCCTCATAATGAAGGAACTCAAACATGTTGAAAATAATGAAAACAATGTTTTACATATAATTGTGTACGATCCGCAATCGTCTTATTCTGTGCCATGAGCTGGTTAATGCATTCTTTTTAGTTGGATGAATTCCTGTCATGGTAGGCGGCTAGAGTAAGTAAGCACATATTGGTGCCTTTTCTAATATATCCATAGTATTGCAGGTGGCATGTGTGCTGATGTTCTATCTTCAGAAAGATGATTTTCCAGTAGATACTCATGTATGGATATCTTCTTTTCTCAGTTATCATGGTCACATCTAGTCTAGACCCCATATCAGTGTGTATCATGCATATGTAACAACGACTATATTTTTGCAAATAGGTACTCCGCATTACAAAGGCTATGGGTTGGGTTCCTGCAACAGCTAGTAGAGAGAAGGCATACATTCATCTAAATAATAAGATTCCAGATGATCTGAAGTTTGATTTGAATTGTCTTTTTGTAACTCATGGAAAGCTTTGCCAAACATGTGCCAAAAAGATGGGAAGTGAGAAAAACAAGGTTCCGAATGCTGCCTGTCCTATAGCAAGTTACTATTGTGTTGGAGAATTGCTTGAGCAATAGGTAAGGTTTGTGATTGATAGCTAACAACATCGCTTCCATCATGAAACAATTTTTGAAATTTCATACCTCAAGTCGGATACGCTCTGTCTTACTGTTAACTCGTATCATCAGTCGTCACCCAGTGTTATATAAGTTTACTCTGCTTAACGAGTTATTTCCTTTTTTTTTCTGAAACTGAACAAATGCTGATTGTTCTCCATTGACACTTTGTAAGTATAGCTGTTCTGCTGCATGCCTTCACTCTGTTATGGAACTGGCTAATATATGCATGAACTTTGTATTGAAGGGGTTGCTTCATACTTTCTTAGTTTCTTATTGTTCAGCAAAGGAAATGATAGAAATAGTTCTTGCTTAACAAAATTTGCACTTTCAGTTGTGCATGTTAAAAGAGTTGAGAAGTAGCTGAGACTTTGACTATGTTGATTTTAGAATATCCCTAAACTTGTACCGCTGTGTCATCCCGGTCCCTAAACTCACAAATCAACCATTTAGGTCCTCAAACTTGTTCGGCTGTGTCATCCCGGTCCCTAAACTTGCAAATCACCCATTTATATCCTCAAACTTGTTCACTTGTGTCATCCCAATCCTTAAATAGGATGATCTAAAAATCTCATAAAAAAAATTCATAACATTTTCATATGAACTCGAATTAAGATAGAATTCATATCAAAATTGTAGATCTTGATGCGATCTACAACTTTGTTGTTGAAAAGTTTTGAATTAAAAATGTTAAAGAGTCTCAAAATATTATTATATATTTATAGATTTTAAAATTTAAAAATTAAAATAAAATTTTTGGACAGAAAACGACTTTAAATGAAAAACTGTATAACTACAAAGTTGTAGATCATATCGTGGGCTATAGTTTTGATATAGATGTTTTCTTTATTTGAGTTCATATCAAAAAGTTATGGATAATTTTTCAATGTTAAGTTTTTAGATCATTTTGTTTTGACTTTGATGAGACTAAAAATTAAGTTTGAGGACCGATATGACACACTTGAATAAGTTTGAGGATCTAAATGGGTGATTTGCAAGTTTAGGGACCGGGATGACACAGCCGAACAAGTTTGAGGACCTAAATGGTTGATTTGTGAGTTTAGGGACCGGGATGACACAGCGGTACAAGTTTAGGGACCGGTGGCATACTTTACTCTTGGTTACCTTTCAATACTTCTCTGTCTGCTGTAGAAGAAAAAATCAAGTGTCCCCGTGTCCCATGCTATAGCTTTTTGCTTATGCTGAACTTATCATTCATCTGACACCCATGACAGCAACGTGAAAGTTCATATCAACTGTCGCATATTGTAACAGTTCATCAAATCATTTCCTGACATTGTTTTGCTCTGTAGGCATCACTAATGGCTATTGTTGTTTGAGAAGAGGTTGTGAAATCTTCCAACAGCCCTAGCAGCAATAGGATTTTGCAAAACTCAGGTTCAATGAAAAGCAGAATGCATAATTTCATCCTGGACTCCTGGTGTTTCAGATTTTTGCGATTGAGGAGCTTACAGCCCTATGGTATTGGGCTATATCCTTGCATGCAAACAGGGCTTGTTTTTTACTTCCAAGTTCCATGTAAAAAGTTCCAATGAGAAGCTGAAGAATGGATTAACTTATCAAAGCATACAACAGAAAAGTTTCAATGAGAATAAAAAGGATGGCACTAGTAACTTACCAAACGGATATCACGTCGATTATACAGTTAAGGAAATGATGAACGGTGTGGACTCATTGTAGGCGCATAGTCCCTTCAACTTTCTGATTCACACGATCCCTCGTGCCTAATGGGGTGGCTTGTGACTTTCAGAGCAGGCATAAGACGACAGTGTTCAAAAGGTTCTGCTGTGTTTGATTTGTCCAGCTCTGAGCGTCGCCGTCCCACCTGCTGAAACAGATGCATCCACTTGAATCCTATCTGTGGAAACTTGAGAGCTTTGGGTAGACATGATGTGGATCCTTGATGGACATTTGGTACTTAGTACTTTGAATTGAAGGAAACAGAGTGATGTGCGCCAAGTGATTTGATTGGCTGGGCGGCTTGCTTCATCAGCTGCAGCTAGAAGTTTTGTTTTCTTGTAATGTAGTGCTCTTTCACAGGTTAAATCTGAGAGCCTTGTGTTGCTGGTAACATCTGTGCGAAAGCCCAAGCGTTCTGACCTCTCTCTCAGAAGTAACCACCACTTTGCATTTTGGAGTGCATCTTTAGCCACTCATGAATCATGTCCCACTGCTATCATCTTTGCTTCCAGTGTTGAACATAGCATCAACCGAAGAAAGTGCAGTCAGATCACATCTGAGATGATTTTTTTTAAATGGTAGTTGCTGTTCTGCTGCTTCAGAATGTCTTGGGGGATAAAATTAATGGAGACAAGGTGCTTTAAATTGTCTTTTCTTTCGGTTTTCTTTTGAAGGAGTCTTTTCTTTTTGTTTTGGCCCTGTCTGTTTCCCAAGAATCTCAAATGAAGGTCAGGTGCAATGCAGCCGTGCAAGTGCAGACAACGGCAAGTGATAAACAAAAGAGCTGCAATCTCCTGATTGCTTACAAAATTACACTCCACGTAAACAAAAAGATCATCCGGTAGTGTGCAACAGCAGCTTGGTGGGGTTAAGCCACTCCCATGTGGGGCCCAGGTACCCTAATCCAAGGGCATCGGGCCCACTATCACCATCCACCAACTATCCTGGCCCCGCAGACCAGAGAGCGCAGAAAGCAACGGAAGCTACAATGGCCTGGTTGTTCAAACCCACTGACACCTGAGCCCCACAAGACAGAGGCCCAACTGCCATTCACGTGCACGGCCTGTGCGGGGCCCACCTTCACCATCCTACCGCTCAGGTTTAACCACCGTGCCCGCGCAGAGCCGATCCAGACCGTCGCCTCGTCCTCCAGCGGCGGAGCCCACTAGTACGAGGCCCAGCGCGGCAGAGTCTGCCACCCAACGCCCACTGCTCCGCGGGCCCCGCCACGAGGTACACCTAATACGCCACCTCCCCCACCGGCCCACCTCACCTCACAGCTCACACCGGCCGCCTCTTCTCGGCTCGCCGGCAGCCACCTCATTTCGCGTGGCCTGCTCAGTCCTCCCGTTCCGAGTCCCTCGGCCTCAACGACTAGTTGAGAGCACCGCCGCGGCGGCTCCGGCGAGGGGAGAAGGCTCATGGAGCTTCTGTAGGCTCCGTTGCAGCAGCAGCCGCCGCGGGCGCTCCGGAGGGGCCGCGGGCGGGAGTGTGTGGTTCTGGACGCCCCGCCGCGGTGAGATCCGAGGGGGAGCGGCTGCTGAGCGGGGGCTTGAGGCTTCCTGGCGGCTTAATTCTGTGCGGTGAGCAGGGGCAGCCATGGCGGGGTCCAGGTTTGGGTCGTTCAAGTCGGAGAAGGGCGACTCGGCCGCCTCCGCGGCGGCGGCTTCGGGTGGCGCGGCGCAGAGGAGGGACCCGTACGAAGTGCTCGGGGTGGGACGCAACGCCACCGACCAGGAGATCAAGAGCGCTTTCCGACGCATGGCGCTCAAGTAAGGCCGCCCACTTCTCGCTCAGATTTAGGCACCTTTGCTGCTTTTGTTGGTTTCCCCATCCAGGAGTTTGCTCGAAACATTTTGTCTGGGTTTTTTTTCGCGAGACCAGGAACATTTTTGGCGAATTATGTTGCCTGAGTTGCGTGCGCACTTTTAATGGAGTTTCCAGTTATGTTTGGGCACCTTTTGTTACCCATTTCATCAGTTTGGCTTACGAACCATTTTCGTCTGAGCATTGGTTGGCATGCAATATGCGCAGCAGCAGCCTGACGATCATCTTGCTTTTTCTTCATGTAAATTGCGGCAGGTACCATCCGGACAAGAATGGTGATGACCCAGTCGCATCTGACAAATTCCAGGAAGTCACATTCTCCTACAACATCCTGTCAGATCCTGATAAGAGGCGGCAGTATGATACATCAGGATTCGAGGTAATTCACACAGCATGCGTGTGTTTTTGTCCTTTTATTTGAATATAGGTTGTCATCGTTTGCGTTTTCTACAGGCAATCGAATCAGACAGTCAGGAGTTAGAGCTGGACCTATCGAGTCTCAACACTGTAAACACTGTGTTCGCTGCTCTTTTTAGGTAAACCTTGTAAATAATGCAACATTTCTTCAACTGTTTTCTAGTCTGTATTGCACTATTGTGTAACTGTGACTGTGCTCGCAATACATGCAGTAAGCTTGGCGTTCCAATTAAAACCACTGTTTCAGCAACAGTTTTGGAGGAGGCATTGAATGGCTCGGTTATGGTTTCTCAGCTCCAGCTAGGAAGCTCAGTGCAAAGAAAGGTTGGCAGCCAGTTGTCTGTAACGTTCTTTTTTCCTTTTGAATATTAAATGCTTAATTGTCGCATGTGGCCAGGTGGAAAAGCAATCAGCCCATTTCTATTCTGTGGACATAACTGAAAAACAAGCTAAAATGGGGCTAATTTTTCGTGTTCACTCAAGTGATAAAAGCAAATTCAAGGTTTGCAAATGTTTTTGTTCCCCTATTTATCTGCACTATTCAGTTCATTTATGTGGTCCTGTCATTCATGTATTATTAATCCATTTCTAATATTTATCTTTCAACCTGTATTGTTGAGGAATAAATACGTTCATTTGGTTAGATTTTGAGTGCTTTAAGTTGTATAACAGATCAGCATCCAGTCCCACACAAATGCCTGGCTAGATAGTATATTTGGATGTTTATATCTAACGTGGAGTTGTATGTATCATCTAACAACCAAGTCAACAACATACTGTGCATGTTAAATAAAAAGGCACATTAATTTCTTGTTCTAGCTGAAATGGGTTGGAACTTGGAACTATTAATGGTGTGCTGGCATAGTGAGGTTCGATCAGATGTTCTATGTGCTCTGTAGAACAATTTAAAATGAAATGCAGAGCTTGCATCGAAATATGTCTGGAATCTATATGGAAGGAGAGAACAATTTGACTGGTTTGTAACATCAAATCTTGCTAGGCTTATGGGTGTACGTTACAAAAGTGTTAGGGAAGCTAATGATCCACTTTAAATAAAATAGAAAAATTGAGCTACTGTACAAATATAATCCCATGAATTTATCAGTGTTACACCCTATTTTCTTGGTGGGAACGGCTTGTGATAGAACATGTCTTGTGCCACTTCGTTTACACCATTTTTAGTATCTTTTGAATGGCTTCTCTTGCCATGCCAGGAATGAACAGTTTTGTTGCGGGATTAGTAGTATTTCTCGAACTAATAATATTAGTAAACTTGGGAAAGTTCCCATGTTATTCTTCAATGTCGTATTTTTATTATTCTACTTTTGTTCTTTACAAACACATTTCTTTAAGCTGAACTATTTTATTAAATATGATATGACTGCTCACAAATTTACTTTATGAGTAGTAGTGCTACCACAGTACCGCTTTTCCAAAATCGACATTTTCTTGGAATTGAATTTGTCTCCAGTACACTAACATGTTAGTAAAACTCATAGCAGCTAGTGCAATGAATTTGTAAATCTTTTTTAAATGACAGATCTACTGATACCATTTCTGTAAGACAGTTCTAACTACTTGTATTTAATCAAGCATTAAAGGTCTGACTGCACTCATTCTAGATTCACCATTTGGAATGTACAGAAGTTGTTCCCTCAAACTATACTTTAGCTATTCCAAACTTATCTCATATATGTCATGTTTTTTCCTTCCATTTCAGTTGCTTTATTTTGAGCTTGAAGAAAATGGTGGGCTGAGTCTTGCACTGCAGGTACGTGTACCAGATTCCTGACTAAAAATAAGAAAAGAAATATGTTGGAACTTTACTTTTGTATAAATAGTTAAAGCAGCTGCAGAAATCATATCATATTAAGGTTTTCTATAATACACTGAGAAATGGAACACCAAACATTACTGAGTAGGATGAGTTTGTAGCTTATTCATGTTTTTTTTATTACCTTTTACTGATTTCAGGCATGGCACATCACAGCACATTTTATAACTTTACCAATAAAGTCTTGGGATCATGTTAGAGTTACTGTACAAACTGTGTAATAAGTGAAGACCTTCTTGCCGTCCAAGGCGTGAGCCATAGATAAGATTATGTGTTATGTCTTGAGTATGTTTCATCTAACGGGCAGCCTGTCGCAGGAAGACAGTGTGAAAACTGGGAAAGTTACTGCTGCGGGAATGTATTTCCTTGGCTTTCCTGTATACCGTTTTGAGCAAAATAACTTGGTAAGTTTACAAGATTGGTTCGGTTTTTGTTGTCTAAGTGATCCATTTGTGGATCTTCCCCTTTAAAAAATCCAATTACTTTCAGGCAGCTGGTGCAAAGGATTCTGATGGAGCATTCTTTAAAAGATTGGATAGCTTTCAACCATGTGACATACATGAACTGAAGCCTGGAACACACTTTTTTGCTGTATATGGTATATCACTTTGTCCATTGTTGAGATTTTATTAATTGAGGCAGTGAAAAACTTCTTAGATCCTTCTCTCAGGTGACAATTTCTTCAAGAGTGCAAATTACACTATAGAGGTAGTGTCTGGTGAATCTTTCCCTGCTGAAAAGGAGATGCTACGAAATGTAGAGGCAAAAATACTCACAAAACGAGCTGAGCTGTCCAAGTTTGAGTCAGAGTATAGGGAGGTACATGTACATGCTCAAGTTTTCTTCTATCATTTTATCTGGTTAGACTCTTCCCTTGCATATGTGGTTTTGATGGAAATGATTCTCAAACACTGAGATTTTCAGGTTTTGGCAAAGTTCACTGAAATGACCAGCAAATACACACAAGAAATGCAAGCGGTACAACTACTCTCCAATATAGCTGTTTTGCTCTTCTTTGTATTAAGGCTTTATTTTAGTAGTAATCATTGTTCACTTTCAACAAGATTCTAACCTGTGATGAGCTGTTGTAGATCGACCAGCTTCTGAAGGAGAGGAATGAGATCCATGCATCATACACCAACAATGCACCTCTAAAAAGAAGTTCCAGCCGGAATAAAGCGAAGTCACCTTCCAAAATGCCTAAAAGCGATACAGAAAAGCATCATCAGAAGGACAAGAAAGTGAAGGATCACTGTATGGAGGGATACGGAAGTGAAGATGATAATTCAAGTGAAAATAAACCAAAAGAGCGGTTCCCAAGGAAGAAATGGTTGAACATTCCATTCAAACTCGACAGGAGAAAATCTTGCTGAGCAGTGGTAATATATATTCTGTAGCTATTCTATTTTTTTTATGCATTGTCCTCAGCTGATTCTTCTCTGTTGATGTTTTTTTAGGTAGGCCCATATTGTCATACCCCTCAATTGAAATGCAGATCATTTTTCACTGTGGCCACCCAAACTAAGCCCCCTCCCCCCTTGCTAATACAAATCTTATTATTTCCTGTAAAGATCACATTTGAGCCTGAGAAGTGAGGCATGATGTAAAGTAATTCATTTTAGCTTATATTCTGAAGCGTAAACTGGTTACGTTCAGCTCTTCGCGCCGAGGGGCCTCTGCTCCCTACCGTGGTGACATTGATAAGTACTCTGATATCCCTTGTAGCTTGTGTAAGGTTCTATATGCTGCGAACCGTAGTCCATTTATATATATTTGTTTGTCCCTAGAATCCGTGGGTGTCTATTGTTTTGATTGGCTGCTGTAAATACTACTCCCCCGATGTAAATACAAAATTCATTTCATGTGCGCTACTTTGGCACGGTTGGTGCGGGTGTTTAGAAATGTAGCTAAGCGGCAGTTTCTGTAAAACTCTGAAGTTACCAATGCCGCTCCTACTGACACCGTGATGTTTCCTTTAAGCTGCAGCCCTCGGACACACCGGATGACCAGAAGATGTGAGTTTAGAACTGGTTGAATGTCCTGTATCAGAAACAGCTGTGGGAACAGGGTAGGATTGTAAACTATAAACGTGAAGGAGCTGTTTGCTGCCATTGTTGTTCCTTGCTCCAGGATGTACTTGTGTTGTAGTAGGAATGTGGAGCCGTTTGAAGTGTTATTATCATGGCTTGTGCTGCAGGACCCAACTTGTCCAACATAAAATCGCCTTGAATTCCTCCTAGCACTGAAATGAGACTGCTCCCAGTCAGTTACATAAAAAGTAAATACCATACCAGTCAAGTTCTCTAGCTGAAGTAATTGAATTCGAAGGGCATGCCATTTACTCTAGACTCTTGATCGATAAGCACTGGATGAAACATGTCCCCTTTTGGGGTTTTATTTAATTTGTCGTCGTCAGTTTTCCCTCTGATGAGCGATAAAACCACGCGATGCATCCCAGCTACGACGACCATTTCCCGCCGTTCTCTTCCCCTCCATTCGCTCCCCTCCACTAGCCTCCATCCAAGACACCACCATCTGCCTCTCCAACTCAAGATCACAAACAGAAGCGTTCAGGCGATCACTGACCACACTGAAAAATCCCACAGAACGTAGCTATGGACACTCACCGAGGAGTGCACGCGCCGTCGCTCTTCCTCCTCCTGCTCCTCCTCGCGGACGCGGCGACGACGGACGCGAAGCTGGCTCCGGACTACTACATCAAGACGTGCCCGCGCGCGGAGCGGATCGTGACGGACGTGGTGTCGCAGAAGCAGCTGTCCCACCCGACCACCGCCGCGGGCGTGCTCCGCGTCCTCTTCCACGACTGCTTCGTCAGCGGCTGCGACGCGTCCGTGCTGGTGTCCCCCAACGCGTTCGCGCGGTCCGAGCGCGACGCCGCGCAGAGCCAGTCGCTCCCCGGGGACGCGTTCGAGGCCGTGACCCGCGCCAAGACGGCGCTCGAGCTCGAGTGCCCGGGCGTCGTCTCCTGCGCCGACGTGCTCGCGCTCGCGTCCCGCGTCCTCGTCACCATGACGGGGGGTCCCTTCTACCCGCTCCGCCTCGGGCGCAAGGACGCGCTCGCCTCGTCACCCACCGCCCCCGACGCCGAGCTCCCGCTCGCCAACTCCACCGTGCCACGCCTCATCGCCATGTTCGCCGCGAAGGGGTTCACCGTCCAGGAGCTCGTCGCGCTCTCCGGCGCGCACACGCTGGGCTTCGCGCACTGCAGCGAGTTCGCCGACAGAATCTTCCGACGGCCGGTCAAGGGAGGAGGTGGTGCCGTGGCGCACGACCCGGCCATGAACCCGGCGTACGCCAAGGGGCTGCAGGACGCGTGCAGGAACTACCAGCGGGACCCGACCATCGCGGTGTTCAATGACATCATGACGCCAGGAAAGTTCGACAACATGTACTTCGTCAACCTCCAGCGCGGCCTGGGATTGCTCAGCACGGACCAGGAGCTGTGGACAGATCCCCGGACGCGCCCGGTCGTGCAGCGGTATGCTACAAACCAGACGGCCTTCTTCGCCGACTTCGCGCGCGCCATCGTGAAGCTCGGCGTGCAGGGCGTCAAGACCGGACGGGATGGGGAGGTGCGCCGGCGGTGCGACATGTTCAACGGCAACCCCGTCGTCCCAGGGGGCTGAGCGGCCGGCCTGGTTGCCCGGCGAAAATAGAGATCGCGGCAGGTAGCAGTAGCCTGTGGCCGCCTGATCTGTCTCAGGCTTAGCCAGGATTTTTATATGGTGTGTGTGGGTGGGGTGAGGGGGGGCAACATGTTATAGACGCGAGTAATATAAAAATATGATATGATAAAGCTGGTTTACTATTATAAGTAAACTAGGCATATGGCCCGCGCAAATAGCGTGGGTGCCTAGTTGTTATCCTGCTAACGTTTAGAAAACACTAATAACCGTCCACCTTAAAAACACTTGAAAAATCATGTAAATCTCATGATGTTGCATGAGTCTATATGTTGTGCTTGTATTGTTGTGTTATCTCCAACCGTTGCAAATGGCCATGAATTTTTGCCACACTATTAACATTCGTCTTGTTGGTCTGCAGCACCCGTAGCCACATGTTGTAGTTGATTTGCACTTGCCCATTAGCTTAGTTTTGATTTGCACTTGATATCTTCGATCAACACTATATTGTCTCGCTGAGCCAGGACAGGCAAGCATCACAGAGGTTCCCTAGCCTGGCTGGACACCTTGGGGTCGGGCAAGCAAGATTTCGCTTACTCGGCTGAGCTCCTCGTTGCACGTGCTAGTCAGGTAAGGCAAGGCGAGGCAAGAGAAGTCGGAGAATCTAACACAACCTTTGGTTTTTTTTTTTTTTGCGCATAACACAACCTTTGGTTTATGCACGTACAACCACAACTTAATGGTGATGTATTAGTTGTCATTCTGAGCACCAAAATTACCACCAGTAGAGTATTGCTCATGTCTTATAAAATTAAATTTGCCTCATATCTTGGTTCTTCATATGATCTACGTGTCCCAAATCGATCATATCTTTATGTTGCTAGTAACGCAGGACCATGGCTGGCTAGTGGTCCCTTTTATTCTTTTAACAATATTATTCTTGCGCTAGGGAGCTTGCACCCTAAACATTGATGTGCGAAGCATTTTGATGGATTTCCCTTCCGTTTTAAATGTTACATAATTTTTTTCCTATTAAAGACAGCAGCCAACGGGTGTCCGCTTGAGTGCTATATAGTTATGTGATGTTTTTTTCACTTCCATCTAGCTCTGTTCTTCATGCGCCATGATGTGCTTGCCTGTGGCACTCCTTTCAATCGTGCTATTATTTGTTTTGGCTTGACGAACATAACTAAAATTCCTCAAAACAGATTGGCGCTTTCATGACACGTTAGAAAAAAATACATGTCGTAGTTGTATACTTGTATATATTGTTGGCTACTAAATCATCTTTCCCTTTCATTATACATATAATCATGTTGGATTCTAATTGAGCCAATATGCTTCCTGATCTATCTATCGAGATCAACAATTATTTTTTATTTATTAATTTAAATTTATGCATTTACTAATCATATTAGATCTGGACTCTTTGGCCTCACCTCATATAAACCGTTATATCTTCATAAAATCCGACAGTCTGGATCCTTCTTTTTTTTTCTCGATTAACGTGTGAGTGGCTTTTTTTTCTTCAAGTAATATTTGATAGGGACTCAGAGTTATTTAAATTTGGAATTCTAGCCCTTAAGGATGAACACCATCGGCAATTCGGCATAGAGGAGGAAAGTCTACAAACTTATTATTTGTTTTACTCAAAACCTTAGGTATTTATATATGAGTAAATAGCACCCACCATACAACAACTTGTATGGTTGTATCACTTTAGTCCAACAAGTTGCAAAGTGTGCAAGCAGATACACGAACTTGTCAATTTTGTGCATATACGGTCATATATATGCCTATAGATGTATTTTGTCAACATAGCAGGTGAGTCGGATGATTTTTTTTCATGTTACCTCCTATATTTATTTTTCTTGACAAAAGGTTGTGCATTTTATTAATAGCGGCTAAACATTGTATCGCAAAAAAATACATTAACTATGTATGGAATATCCCCATATTCCATAGAAGATGAGGTAAGTATAATGGTAAAAAAATATTGTATTGGCTATTGATTCAATGTACAATAATATATCTTTTGTCCAACCTGATTAGTTATTTTTTTCACGTCAGCAATATTCACTGGTACCTTTCATAAAAAAAAAGAAAATTCATTATTATTAGTGCGTTGAAATTTTGAGCTTTACGTACTTTTTAGTCACTTTTATCCATACTTAATTCTCATTGGAAACCACTTCTCATTATAACTATGTTCAAATAAAATTTATATTATTATATTTATACAATATTGTTGGAAACTATTGTATTACATCAGCATCGCGGTTACCATACATATGAGGATGGACACAAAATAGGAGGTTACACGTATAAACATATTTATTTCACCTATCACAGAGACAAAATACATCTACGGGCATATATATGACCGTGTATGCACACAATTGACAAGTTCGTGTATCTGCTTGCACACTTTGTAACTTGTTGGACTAAAATGATTTAACCATACAAGTTGTTGTATGGTGGGTGTAATTTACTCTTTATATATCTATTTGCCAGAGACAGCTTTTTTGTATTTTAATTTGAATCCATGTGAAAACATATTTGACTATATATCTATTAGCCACAATATTTCTATGGAAATTATTTGATAATGTCCTTAATTTAAAAGTCTAAATTTTTATATATATTCATTGGTCGGATTCGACATGGTTCTTTATGTTTCTCTAAACTATTAGATCAACTTAAAATCTAACGATACACTATTTGTGCCACACATAAATGTGTGTACCACAACACCACTGAGATGACCCAGTTTGAGCTATTATGTTTCCTGTAGTGAATTATTGCACTCATACATCGCGTCTCAATTGCTGTACGAATCTCTGCCTTTGAAAACATCTCTCCCCTCTGCTCGGGACCTTGAGATAACTCAAGAAAAGTAGCTATGGCAGCTTCCTGCAGTACCTTGTGGACGGTGGTCTCTACTGTGCATGCTTATAAAAGACAATGGGTTTATTATGGAAGGTTATAGTATAGGTCTGTTATTTCCATTTATGTCAAATATGTCCCAATGTTTTTTATGAATATTATCAGACACAGACCGTCCAAAATTGGAGTTGTATTCTTATACTACTGCACAAACCGTGACAAATTGAAGTCTTATTCTTATACTACTGTCTATTTCTCGTTTTCTTTAAAATATGGATTATTTTTATAGTCATAACAGATATGGACTCATTGGGTTAATCTAAACCGTTAAATCTTCGTAAAATCCGACGGTTCGAATCCTTCTCTTTTTTCCGATCAACGTGGGAATTTCTTGACTCTCTCGGCGAACGTGGTGGCTCCTTTTTTTCTTCAAGTAGTAGTAGTAGTAGTAATAATAATAATAATAATAATAATAATAATAATAATAATAATAATAATAGATAGATTAACATGAATTATATCATGCAATTGTCTACTAATTAGCTTGCATTTCGTCTAGCTCAGCAGCTTGGTCATGGTTGATGCAAGGATTTTCAGTAGAAATAACGGGCTTATACCAACTATCAAGGGTTCTTACCCTCTTTATTTTGGATTTTTTAGCATCCTTTTCACCTTGGATTAACAATCAGGTAAGGCTAAAGATTGAAAAAGGACATCCTGTAATTTGAGAACAGAAATAAAAGGGACAACGTTGTCTAATCTAATCAGGTAGTAAATCAATAGTCAATAAATTATTTTGATCAAAACCTACCCGACTACATACCCTAAGCCCCTAGCCAATAGGGAGAACGACGCTGCAGCGTTGGCCCTCAGCAACTCGTCAAGCTTGTAGCATGGAGAGGGGAAGAAGCTGAGGAGGACTTCATGCATCATGCTACCGTGCTGCGGCAGTGCGGCGTGCGGAAGGGGGCCAAACCTGAAACGGCAGAGGAGGAAAACTACGGAAGACGCGACGAGTACGTACTGACCGGCTGCCGGGCTAGCAATTAAGGCATCATTTATGAGCCTTTGCTGTTTAGTTGGACTGATTAGTGCCTTCATTAGGAAGCAGTACTAGTGTTGACACCGAACATTAGGGGGGCCAGGCCCCCGTGCGCCCCCCCTGTGGCTCCGCCCCTGGTCTCATGTCATGATGCATGGACTGATGGTACCCTGCAACTGCAAGTCGATCTGCAAACATGATCGTGCGTTACGAATTGCGGATTTATGAAAGGATTAAAGTAACAGTTGGCGAAAAAAGAAACCTAGCTAGTATCAGACTGTGTGCTCAACCCAACCAAAGTAATCTGTTGTATGCCTTCATGTTTTCCACATTGCATCCGAACTTCAAAATTCGGTATGATTCTTCTAAAGGTGAATTCTTCTCGTGATCAAGGGTTGATGTTAGAGTAGTGGTTCGCTAAAGTGTACTACTAGACTTATTATGTATATATCGTAGAGTAGGCTCATCCCAGTCACAGTCAGTAGCTGGCCATGGGCAGAATGGAAAAGTTCTCTTCCCAGACTCTTGCAGAAGAGGCTTGTTACAACCCAGATGTTGCAACTTGCAATCCAGAGGTTGCAACTGGAATGTTGCAACTCCAGTTGCAACCCAAAGGCAAACACAAATACAGATGTTGTAACCCCAATTGCAACCTAGATGAGCAGGTGTTGTAACTGGGATTGCAAGACACACGAGATATATGGATTTAGCTTCACCATACAGGGACGAGGAACCTCGTCGATGAGATCGAGCTTTCGCTCGCCGCCGCCACCAGAGTCGACAGGTTCCTAATCGAGTTCTTCCCCTCTCCCAAGTCTTCCCTTTAAGCATTACAAGACTTGCCAACTTGGCAGACTGCCCGTTCATGGGCTTACATTACTTCGACCATTCCGGTCCACTAAACAAAACGTTTGGCTTCCTGGCCCGCTTACGCACGCTCGTTTCTTCAGTTCCCGCTGCCATCTTACCAGCTTGAGGGTGCGTTTAGTTTCACCCACTCCGTGATGAGAACATAACACCATCGGATACGAACATTGGTCATAAGGTGAATTTATTTCCCCATTTGCATAATAATTTGTTGTACAATTCACTTGGTTCCACATGTCCATGTCATTATTTGACTGAAGGTACAAATGCATTATTACAATGTCTTCGCGAGCTTGTTATTCACACAAGGGACCCAGGCCTAAGATGGAGTAGGGCCCAGACATATGGAGAGAGCTTCAAAGATGCTCAAGGACGTCCTCCACCTTGGCCGCCACCTTAGGAGACCAGCAAGGGCGCCCAAGTAAGATGGAGGCCCATTAAAACTCGAGTTCGAGTCCACCTCGGAGTCCAGGAGCTGCTTTCGGTAAAAGGGACGCTCAGGCCACATACGGAGTCCGATTTCGACGATCCACATATGATTGGAAAGAAGATTTCATAGAGCTTCCAATGGCGTTGGTTTGAAGCCTAAATATGTCCTGAGTCGTTGGGAATCATCCAAACAAGGTGGCGTCCAGAATCTGTTCCGGTGCTGCGTCACCGTCTTTTGGCTTTTGGGCCGTGTATCGTCATCAAGCCCATTAGGGGGCGTGAGCAGGGGGTCATCCACGATCCTAAGCTCTATAATTCAGTAGCCGTCGCCTTCCTTATGGTTTGGGTTTTGCTTAGATTAATCTGTCAAGAACAGTTTCGCCGTTGCATCGGTTTGTGAGACCCCAACTCGTGAGATTAATCATACATCTGTAATTTGGTTGCATCCTACTTTGTTCTTGCTTGTGTTCTTCGATTCGTAGGCAGGGATTAGCCTTCTTGGCGAGGTCGACCGTGCATCCGCCGGTCGATAACCTGAGGAGACGTGGTGCTGCGATTGCGGGACTCGGAATGTGTTGTTCGGAAGCCGGATCGATTTGTGTCGCGACTCCACCAAATCGTCGCTTATCTGAACCTTTCGGAAGATCGGGAACCCTAGCCTCCATCAATTGGTATCAGAGCTTCAGGTTTACCGTCAGGTTCACCCTTATCCTAGTTTAGTTTGTGTCATTCTTCCTAAAAATCCAGAAAATTGCCCTACAAAAATATATGTTCTTCATTGTTTCCGCTGTCCTATAACCCTTTGTGCCCCTCAATTTTTCTTTTCAGATTGCTTTTCTGAATTTTAGTCTCTCGTTGTGTTGTTGTGTTCGTCGTGTCTAGGTCTTGTTTCTTGTCTAGTCAAGTCGAGTAGGATTTTTGTTCTGTTTAAGTTGTCATTCGTGTGGATCTTTGAAGGGAAGACAATCTGATCCAAGTGCTTGTCTCATGCTCCATGTTAATTAATAACAGCACAATATATTTTTGCATCCTATATGCATGTTGCAGCTAAGATATTGGTTTGCCGTGTACCTTTAAAAAAATTAGAAGGCAAAGGATAGTTGATTGGTGCATCCTGCACGTTGCTGTGAAAATTTTTGGCAGCCTCCCAAAATTCCATCGTCCATTGTGACATATCTTGCGGCACATTGTGAGTAGAAAAAAAAAGAAAAAGGCGAGGTGCAAAAAAAAAGAAAACAAAAGAGCCGCACCAAAGAAAAAAAAAGAAAGAAAAGAGTAGAAAAAATCAGTATTGCTGCATCCTGTGAGTCCTTGAGCTGAGTTGTATTATTACTTGCTTGAACTAGGTCTGAGACGAGTTTAGGCCGGTGACATAGACCAGCTTGGGACTAATTTTCAGCTTTTCAATTTCTGAATTAAATTATTGATATTCCTTGCTACATATTTTTGGCCTTCCTATACCTCTACATATTACTTTTGGACAACACAGTTTTTGACCTTTGCAATCGCTGGATCACATCTTCCAGGTAATCCTTTGCTTTGCTGGTAAGAACCCTGTAAGACCTTGTTAAGGAGCTTCCTTTTGCTGTGTTGATTGATTGAGAGGCACCATCACACATCTGCGTAGGAATCTATTAGGGATAATCAGTTATTGCCTTTCTTCTTTGATTAACATTTTGCAGGACAATATGGATATCATAGAACAACACGTGTTCAGTTCTCAAATACAGAAGGCAGAGCAAAATCAAGTCAACAATTTGTTTCGGACTTTCTTTGTTGTGAGGAATCGACGTTGCCGTGTCATCATTGACCATGATAGCAGCTGCAACATTGCAAGTTTAGAGTTGGTCGAGAAGCTTGGCTTGACCACAGAGCCGCATCCATCTCCGTACTACATCCACTCCGTAAATTCTTGCGATATCATAAAGGTAGATAAGATTGCACGTATAGAATTTTTTATTGATGTTTACAAGGATAGTGCAAAATTTGACATAGTACCTATGCAAGCATGCAATTTGTTATTTGGTGAACCATGGATATCTGAAAATAATATTGTGCGTAATACAATTGCTAGTGATTATTCTTTCAAATATAAAGGAAAAAACATTATTCTAAAACCTATGAGTATTGCTGAAATTTTAAAAGAAGATCTCATGAGAGCAGAGAGAAGAAAGAATGAGCCTTTTAGAAAAGAATGGGCAATTTTAGATGTTACAACACCTACATCTAAATCTGAAATTTTACGAAAAGATCATGCTATTTTGCCTCTTGTTGGAACTAATGTTTTGCAGCATATACCCAAACAACAAGAAAATGACGAGCTGACAACAACATATGAAGATTCAGGACCTTCTTGTCACAATGCACCGTTGGCTACTGCTGCATATGAGGCCAAAGCTGTTACATATGGTGCTACAATCACGGAAGGTGAAAATTGTGATATGCTGAATTTTTCCACCGATCATGCTAATATAGAGCAACTATTAGTGGAACCTACTCTTGATTTACCTTTGTCACAAGATGATTGGCTTGATATTTCTTGTGATAAAGAAGAGTTGTGCGCAAATAATTCATATATTGCTATGACACAACTAATCCATACTAATGATAATCATGCTTTGGAGTCATATACTTGTGCTGAAAATAAAATGTTTGTTCCTATTACTTGTACACATGACGAACAAAAATTGATATCTTCTTTAAACACTTTGGGTTATATCGAATTTAATGTTCTATGTAATCTAAATTGTTTGGAGGAGAGACTCTTTGCAAATTTTGAATTGCCATGTTTGAATAGGAATACATATCACTTTATTGGCAAATATAATCACAATGGAGAATATATGGTGCACCGAGTTTATATTTGTTCATATCTGAAATATTCTTTGGTGGGACAACAGGGGGATCAATTTGAGGGCTGCAATAACACTAAACACTAAACACGCACTCCACGCAATCCGAGAAGGATCGGCAACTATCGTCGTGGCAAGGAGGAAGACAGCGCTCCTCCGGTCCCTGGCGGCGGCAACAGGAAAAACCACGACAAATAAAATCTCCAATCTCCCGTTTACAGGGCTGGCGCCCAACTTAAGTGCACGCAGGCACTTGGACTCAGGTCCGACTCCAACATGGCTAAAGCAAACCTGGCTAATTAACCAACCCGTAGACTAATTAAGTTGGACCCTATGGTGCACGCAGGCACAAGACAACTCACAAAAAGGAAAGTACTAAAGTAATCCGGCTCCTTTGCTAATCTCGTACACATGCCATCAAGTATAGGCTTCATTCTTTGCTTGTAGAGGTTAACAAATAAAACCATGGTGTTTAGAATTAAGATGGAAACTCCTCTATGATCTCGACCTGCATTAAACCAATTGATACATATTTCCCTGACTTATTTTTCTCCTCCGTTCTGAGCAACATTGCACCTCTAAAAGTAATCTTTGATGACAGTCCAGTGCTAGTAAATTTCCCCATATTCCTACTGTATTTCTCATCAAAAGGAATACCACCAAACTGAATAGGATTCTTGCTTGAAATATTAGATGAATTTTCAGCAAAAATAGATTGAATATTTGGACGAGGCACGGGCTCATCATCCTCCCTTCCTTGAAACAAAGCCGTCCTCGGCTTTGATATATTTTTTACATAATCATTTTTGAACGGATCAGCCTCTGCCCATGGCATAACAAAAATATTTCCTTTCTGAGACAAATATATCCTCAGCTCTGAGGTTTTCTCAGATGACTCGTATTCAATCCTTTCTTGATTTGTCACTGGCAAACATTTATTTTCATCCATTGATATAATTTCAGAAGTAACGGATTGAATTATTGGTACATCACGAGTAACATGAGCTGTAGTTAATGGAACTTCCATAATGCTCATAGGCCCTATTGGAGCATCCATGGTCACACCACTCCCACCCAAAAGAACACTATTCATTCAACTTTTACCTATTCATCTCACCTCCCCCACTCACAAAACATTATTCATCTACAGTGTATTTTTGGGTCTACAGTGTTTTTTCGGGGAATCTTTTCCAATCTAAACACCCCCTCAGTCAGGTTCCTGACAAAGCTCCGACTGCGACTGTGACCAGCATGGCTGATTTGACACATTAGCTCTGCTTGCAGCAATGATGCCGGAGATCGAGTAGGCTCCTAGGTCGCCGCAGGCCAGCCATGATATCAGTTATAACGATTGCTGAACACATGCTACAAGTTTGTAATACTTCCTCCGTTCTAAATTATTAGTCATCCTAGGTGTCATTTTAAGTGTCTAAGTTTATGGCATTATCTATGAACCTAGACATATACTTGTCAAAATTCATAGCATATTCAATGAATCAAGTAAAAAGCTAGGATGACTAATAATTTGGAACGGAGAGAGTAACAATTTTATTTTAGTAGAACTTGCTATCCCACTCAACTAAACATTATGAAACTCCTTGCACTTTTTGTGTTCTCACTCCAAGAGCCCCCTTTATGTTCTTTAGCCTCTATTCTATAAATATACTTAATATAAGTAGGGATCTGCCTTCTGTTCTTTAAATTTTAAAAAAAAGACAATACATTAGTCAAAATAAAAAAATATGAAACAAAATTATTAAAGGATAGCACTCATCCCATGGGTGCAAAAATAGCTGGAAAGAAGAAAACAGAAAGACGAGTTTCTAAACGTCATAAGGGTTAAATATAAATACAAATAAGTTTTATATCGAGAAAATTTTTGGAAAGAAGAAAACAGTGGTTCAATTCACATGACGTTTAAGGTTTTTTTTGAAGTAGGAAAACATAACAGTATTGCAGTACTCATCTAAATTAGGGACTGAACCTTGTACTCACCTTGTTATCCCGGGAACCAAGCCACGTCCATGGCTGAGCATCCGAGGCAGCACATCGGAGTTTTTTTTGCAAATATTATTTTTTTTAAAGTTAATTGCGGAAATAATAGTCGTTTTGAGAAAATAGCAGAAATAATAGCCAGCCGGCCGCTGAAGGGCCGATTACAGGCCTGTCGGCCACTGAAGACCCGACTAGCTAGCTGGCGCCGCCGTGGCACGCGACAAACCAGATGTCGGAGCCGAGAGGCACCTATCGGCTCCGAGAGGAACCTATCGGCCGTTGGAGAGCCGATAGGCTGTCTGCAGCCTTCAGACAGGCCTATCGGCTGTCCACCGGCCGACAGTTGCCCTATCGGCTGTCCACCGGCCGACAGTTGCCCTATCGCCATGCAGCGGACATATCGGCCCTTGAATAGCCGACAGGTCCTTGCCACCATGCAGCGGACATGCGCCAGACATATCGGCCTTTGGATAGCCGACAGGTCCCCCGCCACCATGCATGCGTAGCTATCGGCTATCCATTTACCGACTGGTCGACTCATAAATTCACCCAAGCATGTTGCAGCCCTGCAGCCTTTCCGCTCTCTTTTGAATAGAATCTCAGCGAATGCTTGCTTGCTTCTGACCCCATTTTTTTTTGTTGTTTTTCTAGCAAGGTGACTACATGTGTCCATGAGATGAGATGGATTTAGTTTGTTTGTTGTTCCTTTGATAATCTCAAACAGACCAGCACGGTGAACTCCACGAGATGGATTTAATTTGGTTGTTTTTCCTCCAATAATCCTCCTTGCAGGTATTCTACGACTTCAATTTGGTTGGATTAGACTTTTTTTTTCTAGTCATTTTGGTCAAATTTTATAGACCAAAAAACGATGAACGCTATGAACTATTGCATCAGATAATGAACATTAGAAGGCATGCTATACATAGTCTTGGAGTACAACAACGAACGCAGATAACGATTACATAAAATAACAAACATTACAAGTATTGTGGCATGTGATGAGGACCTTTAAGAAACATAGGTTCAAAGATCCTTAACTAAAGGTAACATGCCTTAGGTAATTTAAAATAATGATAAACACGGGGACCGACCATGACCACAAGATAGATCCTACTTCTTGAACTAGTAGCGTTTACTTCCAGGCCATTGTGTGGAACCTTCTCCAAAGTACCCTATCATTGATGCAGGTGCTGGTGGAGGTGGCGGTGTAGTGTTGATGTTGTTATTGTGGCAAGCGCAATTGCACTGTGGATCAGTGCAGATTGGAAGTTGTGATTCCGCTTGTTCTTCGACATCATCTGTCTTGCCCATCTCGAACTCTAGATCATAAATACGATCTTCCAGATAGTTGATGTACTCCTCGTGAGGCCAAATAGGCGGGGGATCAACCCACCTAACAAACCCGCAGTTTTCCGGCGCTTTGGAAGACTGCAACCGAAAATATAATAATTAGCGTGAATCAAGATCAGGAATAGTTATGCTAATAGAGTGCCAATTAATAAAAATTACCCATGCGCGGGGGCACTTGAAGAAACGGCGACCTCCACCGAAGCCACGAACCTTCATCTGCACTAAGCAATCCTCACCATGGGCGCATTTTCGCCACTCTTCTTTGCGGTTGTCATATCCTCTAAGAGGATTCTCCGTATCGAAATCGTACTTACTCTGTTCGGGTAGTTGTTGCACTGCCTCATCAAACTCATCAGGACCCAGAGATCCCTCCCACACAATGGCCGGTACCTTCTTTCCTCCCCTCCCTCTACCAGACCCAGACATGTTGAGAATGACGAACATATGTTTGAGTTCAATGAACAACAAATAGAGTGGGATTTATAATCTCATCCCTGGTCCTTGGGAGTTCGAAACCCAAAGGCCACCCACCATACCCAACCACTCACTGCACTGGTACAATGAATACGAAGTGACAGGTATGATTATGAAGCATCACTCAAAAGGCTACACACATTTATAGGTCTTAGGCTTTTCAGTGAGATGCATTCAAGATTCGAAGCTATGAATGACAACACCTTCCAGTGGTAGCTTTGGATTTATTTCTTGAGTAGACAGGTCACTGCAAAGCAAGGCTTCACACGTAGGGAGGCGTTAGGCTTTTTAGTGTGATGCATCGCTGGATCTCTCGAGCCATTTATACAAAATAAGAGTCCACTAACAAATCACAAATTTAACAACGATTACAATGTCACATGTCTACTCCTACGATACATCATGCGACATACACACACTTTGCTAGTCCAAAATAAAGAACACGTCACAAATTAGTATTTTCAATGGCATGTGCGGTACCTTTCTATCCTAAACTTGTGCCGTTTGAAGATCTAACATGCCTTTAGGGTATTTGAAGAGCCGTATTTGAGGCTAGTTGTACTACTGAGTACAACGGGGATACTTTCCCTTCCTAATTGCTTCGGGGCCTGCTTCTTTGGCTCGCCGTGCCCTCTCCCTCTTTCTCTCCCTGTCAGCTTCACGGGCTTCAGCTTCCTGGCGTTCGATGTTTTCCCTCCTTATGCGGATTTCTTCTTGCTCTTGTTTGCGCTTTGCCTCCTGTTGTTCCTCCTGCTTCATTCGTTGGTACCTTTCCCTTGCCCATCTTGCTGTCCGTTCAACATGAGCTTTATCCTCATCTGATTGGGCTGTGTCAAACCACTGCAGGTAATCACAAAGAGCTGGGGGAGTCTTTCACCCCCAACAAATAAGATTTTGCATGACTTAAAGAAAGTACATTGAAACGATCCGGGTTTTCCAGACTGAAAACCCGACTCCCTGTACCCTTGTGGTAGTCCCTGGATCAGTCGCTACTACGTACAGAATCCCGAAACAGTAGAATAGCAGTTCCAAACTTCCGATAAAGCAACACAGAGTTAAATATGTTATTACATTCCCGACAAAGGGTTCAAATTATTCGCCACGCAGGGCTAAACAAGCAAGGTAAAGACAGCTAGCGCTAGGAAGCTCGGCGGTAGGCCACCATCTTCACGTCTCTTCCACAAGCAGGCTTGAGCGTAGACCGTCGCCTAGTCGTACCAGTTGTCGAAGTTGGAGTCGAACTCCGCTCCATCTCCCAGATACTCATTCTCTGTTCCCAAGGAATGGAACAGGCACACGTCACCGACTGAATGCAGCTTTAAGTGGACTAACATGCTAATGGTATATAATAAAGTCAAGGAATATGGCTTGGGGTTCCCTAAGCAAGCGGCTTAATAATAAGAATATCTTCATCCCACCAATTCTCATATCTCTGTCCCGGGCTAGTCCCATCATACGACGGGTTCCCGACGGCATCCACCTCGACACACACCTTCAGCTCTCGGCGATGCGCAGCTTCATTCCTGGCATCTCAAGAGGGATAACCGGATCACAAGGCAGGTGGAGCACAACCTCCCTCTCCCCGGCTACCCCTACGCCCTCACACTCTCACCTATAGGGGGAGAAAAGCATATCCCAAAACAATGGCCGACCATACTGAAGGATACTGCGCTATCCATGACCAAGATCACGGCTATACGTATAGATCATAACACTCTGCAGAGGTTGTACACCTGTACCCAACCCAGGCTGCGACTGGTAGCGAGCCAGTCGAGACGCAGCCCACAACTAGTAAACCTCCTAGTAAGAATGACACCCTCCTGGTCTCCCAGGTCTGGATGCCTCCGCACGAAGACGTCGGCCCCAAGGAAATGTGAAAGCATACCACCAGAGCTGCCCATCGGGGGTGTAAGGCACGGGCACTCATCCCTCACACATACACAAACTGTGATCTCCGCATTCGGGTGCCACCTTAGCTAGGCTAGTCGTTACCGGTCACATCTCGGGCAAGTTGGCGTGTACGGTACAGTGAACACAGGACAGTCAACAAGGTTTAAAATACCGGTACGGGAGGCAGTCTTCTTCCTCACCATCTCAAGTAACCTCCTACACCTGGCTCCAAGTCGTAAAACCACTAGGGGGTCCAACCCCCCCCTAGGGTACCCTAGGGGGCCATCTCCCCTAGAGTCCACCAGGTGACCCAGAAGTCACCCAACCCCGATATAAGATCGGGTTGTTATTACCCGCACCGGTAAGACCTAGTAAGGTCAAAATCGCCATACACCTTCCCAGTTTTATCCCCACACACACGCCAAGAATATCTACCACATATCCCGCACACAAGCAAGCATAGCATCTCATCATCATCATATAACAAGGTACGATATGATAAGCAGTAGGTAACAAGGCGTACGATAAATAAAACAGGCTATGCAAGGTTCACAGCTCAATCAACACATGCAAGCATAGCGTATCTAATAAGCAATGCCTATAGGTAATCAAAGAAGCAGTCGGGCGTGAACCTGAGCAAGTGGGGTAGTCGTCCTCCTCGGCGAAGTAGTCCTCCTCAGTCAATGCTCCTCCGGCGGCGGCTCCTGATCGTAAATTCGTGTAAGTCTAGGGGCCTATTTGCAAAGAAGAGCCAAATGGAACCCAAGAAAGACCCAACTAACTCCAATTGCATTTTTAAAGTGTTATTCATGATTTTAGAAAATTATAGAAGTTGGTTTCACATTTTTCCGAGTTAAACTGAATTAGTTATGAATTTTCTAAGTTTAAAGCATTTTCTGAAATTATTAAATGTATTTTGGAAAATGGAAATCCCAGGAAAAACCACATGGCGCCACGTGGCCTGCTAACATCATCATGACATCATGCTGGGGCCACCGGGTGATGACGTCAGCAGTGGGCCCTGCTGACGTCATCGTTGACCGGTCAACGGTCAACGGTCAAGGGTCAGCGTTAGTGGGCCCCACACGTCAGCGCGTGGGTCCCAGCGGTCAGTGGGGGCCGGTCACCGACTGGTGGGCCCCCGTGGTCACTGCGGCGCCGCGGCTCGGCTCGGCCATTGGGCCGAAACCGGCCATGGGCCAGGCGCGGCCCACAGCGGCGCGGCCCAGCCACCACGAGGCGCGGCCCAGGGATCCGCTGCGGCAGCGCAGCGATCCTGTGCGGCCAGCGCCGTGTGGCCAGCACTGCACGGGCGCGGGGCGGTGCCGCGAGCGCGCCTGCCAGGCGTTCGGTGAAATGCCGCAACGGCATGACCGAACGCCGGCGAGCGAACGCTCGACGCGTTCCCAAGCCCGCAAGGCATCCGTGTACGTGGGTGCGTGTGCGCGTTCGCGTGCGCAAGCCAACGCACCGTGCACGAGTGCGTGCGCGAGCGTGGCGAGGCGCAGCGACGCGGCTCGGCGGCCGGAACGGCCCGCCGCGACGGCGATCTCGCGGAGCGGCGGTTACGTGCGCCCGCGGTCGCGTCCAAGGCCAAAAGGCGCAGCTTTGAGGCTCCTGCAAGCGGCACGACGGCCGGACAGAGAGGGTAGGGGTTCCTAGCGACGGCGGCACTACGGTTGGCTCTCGGCGACCCGCCAGAGTAGAGCAAGGCGCGGCGAGGCAAAAGGCTCACCTTGGGCTTGAAAAAGACGGGCTAGGCGGTGCAGAGGGGTTGGCGAGGCCGTGGCGAGGTGAAGCAGGCCGGCGTGAAGTCGAGGTGCGGCTTGGTGCGTCTTCTTCGTCTCCGGCGGCGGCGTGGTCAACGTCGGGGTACGGCTCGCGGTGCGCAGCGCCGTCCTTCTCCCTCGGGCTCCGGCTTGGCTCCAGGCAACGGCAAGGCGCCTCCTTGCCGTGGCCCTCCTTCTCCTCCTCCTTCTTTCCCTTCTCCCTCTTCTTCTCCTTTTCCGGTGGCGGCGGGTGGAAAAGGGGAAAACCCCAAATTGGCGGCTAGGGTTCGATGGGAAGGCACACGGGTATTTGTAAACGATGGCTAGGGCTACTGGGCGTCCGCGCGGGGTAGGTAGGGCTTGCGACGCGATGGACGGCGGCGGTGAGCAGTGAAGCCGGTGAGGACACGCGGCGTGCATCCAAGGGAGCAGCGGCTAGGGTTTTGAGGGGCAAAAGGGGCTCACGGGTGCGCGGGGTAGGTAGAGCGCGTGAGCGGCTTCTCGAGGATTCCGCGGCGCGGCTCGGCAGCACTGGAAAGCGGCCGGCGACGGGGTCTTGCGATTTGCGTGACCCTGTCGCGAGGTTGAGGGCAAAGCTGACGGGTGGGGCCGGCCCGTCAGCGAGAGAGAGAGGGAGACTCTGCGCGCGCGGGAGAGAAAGAGATGGCACCGACAAGTGGGACCGGCGCGACAGAGAGAGAAAGGGAGAGCGCGGCGCGCGTGGCTTGGCGCCGACAGGTGGGACCCACCTGTCAGCGGGAGCGGGCGCGCGAGCGTGGCTGGGCCGGCGGCCTGCTGGGCTGCGACGCGAGAAAGAGAGAGAGAAAGAGAAATGGGCTGGGTCGGAAACTAGGGGTAGGCCGGTTTCTGGGTTAGATTTAGTTAGAGCCCAAGTTAGTTTTAGGTTTAGAATTTGAATTTAAATTCAAATTCAAAACCCCACACAAAGATCCAAATGAAAACCAAAGAGAGATCCAAATGCCACTCTAGCATCAATCATGGTCCTTAGGCAATAAATCCACTTTTCCTAGGAATTTTTGAGGAGAGAGAAGAAGACATCCTTAGGGTAAGCCAAACTTTTCAAGCACAACAAAAGTTTTAAAAATTTTCACATTTTGAAAAATAGTGGACTGTTACATACATACAACAAGAGGTCACATGGATAAGTTAGTACTTTCGGTCTCACGCTACCACCGATCCCCTTTGGCTGGTCATATGCGTAGTTATCGCACATAAAAAACCTCCTACCATATAAGTCCCCCAAAACCTTAGACTTGACAAGCTTGCAAAGGTCACCACAGAAGCACATGGGGACCTGCACTCCTTGTGGCACACTAACTTTCACCTTACCCCTCCTAATAAGGTCAATGTTTGAAGGATCCCAATCCATTGGATTCAAGGGTTGTTATAAGTGGTGAGACGAGTGGTAGGATGAAATGTTTTGCTTCAGATTGCTTGTATATATAATGGAGAGTCCTTGGTCCATGCACCATGTCCAGTGTTCCCTGATGCCCCTGCATTTGCACGTTCCTAGGGCGTACCCTCTGGTTCGTCATGTGTTTGATGTGATCCTTCACTGCGTAGTCCTTTTCCTCAGAAGATGTGTTGCATCCATGCATACTAACATCTTCTTCTCTCTCGTGGACCATCAACGGCTTTAGTGCTATTGCCTTATTTGTAAGCTACGAAATATTTGTTTAGCTTACGCTCGTGTTACTGAAAAGCCTACGCTCGTTAACTGAAAAGGCTACGCTCTATGTTGATGCATCACACCATGAGTAGTCTGCAGCAGGCTACACATACATCGTGGTACATAACATAGTCTGAGGAATTAAAGCATCACTGAGTTCATACATCATATCAACATGACTAATAAGCAGCAGGTACACATAGACTTTTCAGTCATGCAACAGGTTCAACGACGACCACGCTTGCCGAACTGGTTAGAAGGAAACGTGAAACGCTCAGGGGGCTGTCCCCTATTGGGTCGCTCCTGCACGGGAGTGGAATAGTCGTGCTGAGTGGGTTGCGTCGGAGGAGGGGCCCCGGGCATCTGAGACAACCCAATATTATCGAACCCTTCTGGCAACATCCAATCGTCCTGGAAGAAGCTGCCACTGCTACCTGAGGCTGCAACAACATGGGCCGCGTATGATGGCCCTCCAACTACATTGAAGATGGTTTAATCCAATTAGTTTCCGAGTGATACTACAATTAAAGGTATTGACAAAAGAACAATTTGTTAGTACTCACCTAAGTTCGTCTGTGGTGACTGCTGCCAGGACCAGTCACAACGTGCTCGAGAAGGTGCACCTGTCGTGGAGCTCCACGGTGCAGGCATCGTGTCAGGAGGAACGACCGTGTCTCTGGTAGTCATACACGAAGCACGCTTGACTGCGTGCACTGCGCGCTGCGGAAGCCGTCGAAGACCACTAGCCAACTCTGTGCGCGCGATACGAGGTGGGTTCGCCTCAACACGATCTGCAAACAAGAACAACTCCTCGCCGACATCGTTGCATACATCTGTCTGCAAAGTCGAGTGTGATTAAAAAATTGTGCTAGTACATGTAAACAAGAAAATTAAGAGGGAGTAGTATAACATACAAGAGCATGGAAAGCAGCTGCAGGCTCGGAGGCAAAAGTGTCTCGTATGGTTGCTTCATGTGGCTCCGGATTAGCAGGCACTGGGAAGCACCTCCAACGAGTAGCCCCGTGGTACCAATGCAAGTATGGGCCATATGTGGACTCGTCATATGGGCCTTCATAGTCATGTACGTCAGTCTCTGCTTGTGCCCACTGTGCGGCCCAAGGCTCCATCTTTGTAGCCCAAATAGCCTCGTATGCTATCCCTTGGCCCTTCCTCGTCATCCTGAGAATTAAACATAAATATAATAAACACATAAATTTGTCATGCATTGATACATGTTATAGGAACTTGCATGGACAAAGTAGTTGTTACAAATTTTTAGTAACTCACATGTGAGAGGGGTCAAGCTGCTGTCGAGGTACAGGGAAGGGCTGGTGACGACCCAGCTGACGCCAAACTCGCTGTGGCCAGTACGGCTCGACGAAGATATCGAAAAGTAGGCACTTCTTCGTGTACCACCAAATGCTGTCACGGTAGCAAAGATGCGACAGACCTAGGGACGCACGGTCAGCCACTAGCCCTGGGGTGTAAGGCGTCCAGCGAACCCTCTCGGGCCTCAACTGGTCAAAGGCGGAGAGAGGTTAAAGATGCACTTACGTTGCGCTTGGTCCAAATAGAGCCCATGGTCGGAGCGTCGATGGGATCCCTATTCCCAAACGCATCTACTTGGTACATCGCTTCCTCGTAGTCCTCGTAGGAGCTAAGCTCAGGTCGTCCGATGTCAAAACGCTCAAACGACCATAACATCAGCAGCAACGGACAACCAGCCAAGGTTCCTGCTTGGCTCCTACGTGTGCACGCGTCACACAAGGCACGGTACGTAGCAGCAAGCACGGCTGACCCCCAACTGAACTGAGGTACCACATCAAGCGGTGCGTCGGCTATCTGCTGAGCATACGGGATCAGGTGCTTGTCGACACTGTCGTGGTGCGAACTAGTGAAGAGCACCCATCCGAACAGCCACAAGAGGTACGCCTCAAGGTGTCTCCGCACCCTCCAGTCCTCTGCATCTGCTGCCAAGCGATCCGCCTGAAACTGAAGCAACCAAGCCTTGGTAGGCCCGTTTTTGTTGGAAAACTCCACCTGTGCTGGCTGTCCCTGCACCGGCTCGAGAACACCCTGAAACCTCTGCAACAACTGCTGCCTCCAGTCAGGTGCCATCACCTCAGCTACCACAGGCTGCCCAGCTAATGGCAGCGTCATGAGCATGCTGACGTCCTGTAGTGTTGGGGTCATCTCACCCACGGGCAGGTGGAACGAGTGCGTCTCTGGTCTCCAACGATCCACCAAGGCGGACAACAACGCACGATCCACAGTAAAGCGGATAGCCCTCAGTCGGCTCCTCAACAGCCGATAGGGCTGACGTGGCTTCCTCTCGGCCACTCGATAATCGATTGATAACCGATAGCCCTCAGTCGGCCCTTCAACTGCCGATAGGCCCCTGTCAGTTGCTCAACAACCGATAGCTACCCTATCGGTCATCTAATAGCCGACTGGCTATTATTTCTGCTATTTTCTCAAAACGACTATTATTTCCGCAATTAACTTTAAAAAAATAATATTTCAAAAAAAACTCCAGCACATCGCATCCACCGTTTGACGAACAACAGCATCCTGCGGCAGAAACTCGTCGGCTCACAGAGGTCTCGTACTCCATCTTAGCAAAAATGTGCAACTTGTAGTGGCAGGGTTGCAAGTAATAATTATTAACAACTTTTTTTAAGATCGAGGTTTGACAAACCTAAATGATAGACCCTAACTTTACTAATGGGTGTAGCTAGGGGTATTCATGACTGTTTCCATCTAACTTTTTTTTGTGCACACACTAAATACGTGTAACTCACCCAGTTGATTATTAGTGAGCATCTCCAGCAACATAAGCCCGTAATCGTAAACATCAAACTTAGAGGAAATTAGGTGCTCACCCACTTCAAGACAAGATGAGTTGTAAGGACTCAATCAACTAGACGTGGCGACACTTAGAAAGCCGGTACTTACTCTATACCCACAACCTTCCTTGTCATCTTGTGGGGTTTTTTTTCATGTCACAGATCTTCAGATTAAAGTTGTAGTCAATTAGCACGTTTGAAAACTTCATGTTCCTGTGAACTATGCCTTCCAAATGAAGAAATCTTATTCCACAACCAACACCTATGATAATACTTGTAACCTATTTAAACGAAAGCAGGGGTAGCGGGAAAAATTTACCTCTATTACATAACCTGGCAATGGTGGCGAAGCTAAGAAAATTCGGTGCATGTGATTGAGTTTAGGGGTGCATATGCCCCCCCTCACCATGTGGCAAGTTTGTTGTTGACCATGTTGTCACACACGAGAAATGTCTCTTCCTCTTTGAAGCAGTAGCCTAACAATTTATGACGCAAATTAGCCTAGCCACAATTGATACTTCTTTCTGCAATTTAGGGTTACCTTAAACACGTCACAAACCCACCAGACCAGTTGTATCCACCCCTGCACACCTCCTCAGTGGCATCAATGCTGCTTTGCATCGTGATGTCCTACCCCATGTTAGGCCGCATGTACCAGTCTTGACCGTCGATGCCCAGCGGATTCACATCAAGTATCTGATGCAGTTTTTGATTCTTTCAATTTTGCAAAACTTGAATGCATGGGAAAATATTGCATGACTACTTGCATGTATCTTTTTTCACACACTAAATATGTGTAACTCCTAGTCAATTATTAGTGAGTATCTCCAGCAACATAAGCTCGTAACCATAAACGTCAAACTTAGCCTAGATGTAAGGACTCAATCAGTCAACTGGACGAGGTGACACTTAGAAAGCTGGTACTTACTCTGTACCCACAACCTTCCTTGTCATCTTGTGGGGTTTTTGCATGTCGTGAAGCCTAATTAGGTCAAAATCACATATCTTCAGATTGAATCTTGTTGTCAATTAGCATGTTTGAAAGATTCATGTTCTTGTGAATGATGTCTTCTAAATAAAAAAAATCTTATTCTACGAGCGACACATATGATGATTTTGCACCAATGTTCCAATCTAGTCTTTCTCCTTGAGATGGCACTACATAAAAGTAATTTAGTATGTTAATCGATATCCTACCTGTAACTTGTTTAAACAATAGCAGGGGTAGTATGGAAAATTTACCTCTATTACACAATCTGGCAATGGTGGAGAAGCTAAACAAATTGGTTGCATATGATTGAGGTGTTGGGGGTGCATATGCACCCCTCAGCACCATCACACAGTCTGACAACGGTGGCGAATCTAAGCAAATGAGTGCATATGATTGAGCTGTTAGGGGTGCATATGCACATCACCATATGGCAAGGTTGCTACTGATCATGTAGTCGTACTGGCAAGGTCATGGTTGACCATGTAGTCGTACATGAGAAATTTCCCTTCCTCTTTGAAGCAGTAGCCTTAAAATTTGACGAGGTTTTTATGACGTAAAGTAGAGACAATTGATACTTCTCTCCGAAGCTCCTCTAGGCTTCTTTTCAACATACTTCACCATGATATCATTTCCATAATCCAAAGTTCCCTTCGGTTTTCCTATTTGATCAGTGAGCTATTTCTATGCATGTTACGAAACTTTAACAATTTAGGGTTACCTTAGACATGTCATAAACCCACCCCAACCTAGTTGCACGTCATTTAAAAAACAATTGTTGGTTGTCTTTCAAAGAATTTGGTAACTGAAAACATGACAACAACATACTATGTTGCAAGTAATAATTATTAACAATTTTTTTTAAGTAAGATCGAGGTTTGACAAACCTAAATGATAGACCCTAACTTTACTAAGGGATGTAGCTAGGAGTATTCATTACTGTTTGAACATGAATACCCATGGCCAACAAACAAACCACTAATAGTGATCAAGCTTTGGGATTTTCAAGCATCCCCTCGTGTGCCTGATGACTCTCCACTAAGCTCATCCTTTGACCTTTGTGCTGGCACGTACATGTGGAAACGTCTTCATGATGAAACGAAGCTTTGAACCTATCACAGCTTATGTGCAACAGCTAGATGGCATGTTGTGGAGGTGTGCTTTTCTTCTAGAATTTTGGACGTAGTTGATCAATGGTATGTGGTGTTTCAAGTTTTCAATCTCCTCTCTCCCTCTCCTTCCTTGTAATCTAGTGCCCTTAATGTTAAGACCCTCTAATCGGTGTCTAGCGACCAATACTATTCATTATTGCACTTGTGTCATATCAGTGGTAAACCTTTCAAGAGAGAATCCGTCTCTCACAGTGACTACCCAGGTTCAAAATCCTGGCTACGCCACTGTATCGACCTATCATAGATGAACAAGACCGTAAGGAGATTTAACTTGAATGTTGATCAATCTTATGCAGTCTATTTTTAGTAAGACTCAACCGCATACAAACTAATGCAGGCCCCATGTAGGCCACCGAACTGGTGGCCTCGCAGATGTCATCTAAACTAAAAAAAAGATGTTTGAGGCTATCTATCATATTAACTAAGCAGGAAGATGAGACTCTTATCTCTGTCACATCCATCCAAACCACTTAGCCTTGCCACCAACGTAGTCTTTAGTATCTGATTGGCCATGATATATATGTAGTAGTATTTTTTTTTTCATTTTTGGTCAGCTAGGCTCTTGTTATTTGCTGGGCCCCTAGCGTGTGTTTGGTTGTGAGACATGCTAGAATGGGATCGTCGCGTGTTTAGTTGAAGTGGGATGAATCCGTCCTGATTTGTTGTTTGGTTGGGGGTGAAAGAGATGGAACCGACGACAAGTTTAACACCGTTAGGTTTAGGGCCCCACCTATCATATATGGCCCACCTATCATCCACCAAATCTTCCTGCAATTTGTCCTTTTTCCCTTTCTTTTCCCGTAGCGTCTTCCTCCTCTTGCCTATTCTCCCGCATGCTCAAGCTCAAGCTCAACGACCGACAGAGGCACAACTTGCCCTCGGCGGTGGTAGGCGTGGTGGCATGCTCAAGCTCAATTTTCCTCGGTGACAGACAACCGATAGAGAGCGAATGGGAAACGTGGGATGATCCCGTCTGCTCGTGTTGGCCGAACGGGGTCATCCGTGGTATATTCTTTTTTTAGGATGGATCCATCCCATATGACTTCCAACCAAACACTACCATATAAGAGATTGTCTCATCCTATCCGTCTCATCCTCCCATCAAAACACATGTTGCTCCTATTTCTTTTGCACGGCCTTCTATAGTTTTATGCATGTGTGAGGCCACCGGTCCAAGTGACATAGCACACTCATGCACATGCAGAAGCTTGGATAGTAGTCATGAGCCCTCGAGCATTGGACTTGGCCTAAGGGTGCGTTTAGATTCAAAGTTTTTTTTTCCAAAAGAGCACTATTCATCTAATTTTTCCTATTCATCCCATTTCTCTCTCACAGAATATTATTCATCTACAGTATTTTTTTCTATAATATTTTTTTGAAAAATCTTTCCGTATCTAAATACACCTAACTAGTTAGAGTTACCAGATACTTCATCATAATGAACACGTCAGTAAAATCCAAACCTGGCCCGACATGATCCACAACCTTACCTCCGTTCCCCATCAAAAGCCCTCCCCCCCCAAAACCCGCCTTTTCTCCCTCATCCTCCGATCCTCCCCATATCTCCGCCCCCCAGCCGCCGCGTTCAATGGAGTCCTCCCTCCTCCTCTCCTCCCCGCGCCCCAACAGGCCCTTCCACCCGCTCCCCTTCCCCACCGCTCGCCGGCGCCATCCGTCGTTCCGCGGGAAGCCTCCCGCGCCGCCACCCCTGCCGCCGGTGTCACGCGGCAGCCGGCGGCTGGGCGTGGCGGTGCCACGCGCCGCACGCGAGGCGTTCGACGACGGGGTCCTCGGACATGACAGGCCCCCTGGAGTCGGCCGCGGGGGCGCGCGCCGGAGGGCCTTCCGCGAGACGCAGGGGGAGCCTGCCGTGCCCCCTGCGGCGGCAGCCGCGAGGGCCGTCGCGCCCTACGTCGTTCCCGCCGGGGCCGTGCTCGTGCTGAGCTTTGGTATGGCCTTGCCTTCTTCTCCTTATTGCTTGTATACCTTTGATGATCAACATACTGGGATACTTTCCATTCCAAAAATAAATGTGAAATGCGTGCCATCAAACAGAGAAGTATTGGCTAGTTAAATGAATTGAGGATATATAAGTTCTGTATGTAATGCAGACCTTTATTCTTTTTAAAAAAATTAAATTAACCTTTTCTAAAAAAATGGAAAGATTAATTTAAGCATCTGTTCACATTGTAACTTCATAGTTTTGTGCATAATGGAGCATATCACACCATATGTTTAGGATGTGTTCCCTCACTGATAATGTGATGGCTATGGCTCACATATTAGTTTAGTGGCTTGAGCATTTGGTTGTGGAATGGTTACTAATTCTTTGTTTCAGAGGACAGTCATATGGAAGGTGGTTCAGAATATGCTTCCAGGGAAGAAAAAGAACCAGAATTCTGGTGAATCCACATCTTCTGGGATCATGTGGTCCTTCGCTGCTGGTTCCAATTTAGCAACATCTACCCGCAGTGCTGAAAAGGAGTCGAGGAAGAATCTTAACAAGTTCTACAAAGAACTTCGGACTATGAAAACTGTTAACATGGCAGGTAACTCAGGGGAATTAAAGTTTGAATACATTGGTATGAAATGTTGGGTTAAAACTCCAACACCAAATGGAGGAGCAATAATTATATCTCACTTGCTCATCAGGCCGCCATTTTGGGGACGAGGGTTTATTTTTTCTAGCAGAAAGCTTAGCCTATAACAAGGTAAGAGATCACATCCAGTGTTTGAATCCACTCTATCTGCATATTTAGATATGTAGTCGCTTCCGCACTTTAGTTGCTGAGTCTCGTCTGAATTCTTTGGAAAATGAGTGAGTTGTGTATGTATTTTCAGAGTGCAGAAGAGGTGGACTTTTCTGGCAATGGGATAACAGCTGTGGGGATAGAAGCCTTTGATGGAATTCTTCAGATAAATACAGCTTTGAAAACTTTAAATTTATCTGGAAACGACATTGGAGATGAAGGAGCTAAGGTCTTCTCATTTACATTCCATTTATTGTTCTGTACTTTGCATGATTTATTATTATTATTATTCAAATCATACTCTCCCTCCAGTCACAAATAAGCGACATCTTGTACAACACCATGGTATCCAAAACACAATTTTGACTAAACATTTTGTTATAATATATTACAACATGTTCTTGGGACTAAAGGCTATGTTTTTGTTGATATTACAACATGCAGCAAAAGCGTACTATTATGAAACTATAACTGTGTTAGTACTTTCTTAACTTTAACATGTTCTCTAAGGTTGGGTACTGTCTCATTTGGAATTGTACCAGTGTATCAACATCTGAGTTGCATTTTGGTTACTTTTTTTTTTCCAGCTTCTAACTGGAGTCTTTTGCTTCAATAGACGTTCAGTTTTTTAAGCACATTTGTTTTTTTCTGGAGAAAATAGCAATTTTAAATCCAACATAGTCCACAAACGATAATATAAATAGTAGAAAATGTTTTCAAGACTGAATTCAATTTTTTAGCACTTTTTGGTTTTGCTGGAGAAAATAGCAATGTTAAATCCAACATGGTCCACGCATGATAATATAAATAGTAGCAAATGTTTTCAAGACTGAGTTGAATATATTTTTCCATGACACCTGACAGAATGTAACACTCATGAATGCTTACAGTGTCTTTCAGATATATTGACTGAAAATGTTGGTATTCAGAAGCTTCTACTGAACAGTATTAACATTGGAGATGAGGTGCTTGCTACCCCTCTCGGTCATCCTCACAATCTCATGCCCTCCTTGTGTAGTTGTGTCAGAATGTAACATTGTTTTTTTTTTCAGGGTGCCAAGGCACTTTCAAATATGCTGAAAAAGAACAAATCAATACGTATTCTACAACTCAGCAACAACACGATTGAATACGATGTATGTATAAGCATCCACAACTTGAATATCAAAGGGGAAAGAATTACCATATGCTTACGTCCTTGAAAGGTTTTGAGACCTTTTCTTTTGTTTTTCCTTGAAACAGGGTTTTGTAAGTATCGCGGAAGCCCTTCTAGAGAATAATTCGATACGGAGCTTGTATCTCAAGTTAGTTGCTCTCTCAACCCAGTGGCCTCACATATGATATATACTAAATGTGCCTATGATGTGAGCACAGTTCATGATGACTAGTTAATTTGTGTGACTACTGACTAACTAGTGGAGCACTATGTTCAATGTATTGTAGTGGCAACTACGGCGGTCCTCTTGGTGCATCCAGTCTATCTCGAGGAATTTTAGGGAATAAGTCTTTGAGGGTATCTACTTGATATACGTCTGGATTCTGGTCTTCAGCATAATCTTAATGCTAGGATATTGTATGAATTTTTAATGCTTGGAAGTGAACCAGATTCCATTCCATTTTTGCTTGTATCAAGTTATGAAGAAGTATCTCTTATAGCTTACTATATAAGGGTTAACACAGTTTGGATCTTTCATGTCTGTCTGTTTGTCTAAATTTCAGTGGACTGACTTGCTACCTCACTTCTTTATGCTAACAGGCACAATATGGGTGGATTCCAAAATTCATATTTGTAAAAGCGCATAGTAACCCATATAATAGAAAGACAATGATCAAATGTGTATATTAAGAGTTGCTACATGATCAGTTAATAAAAATTTCTCAGACTGAAACATTTAGGTAGTTTGTAAGTCATGCGTGACAACATTGGTAGGCTGATATCAATAAAATTCTTTTTTCCCCTTTGTCTCAACTGTATATGTGACCAAAGGGAGAACGACTCATTGAGAATGTGTAGGACCTTAGTTTCAATAGTAATAATCTGTAAGCATGAATTTGTTTCTCTAGTTCTATTCACATCATTCTTTTTTCTCATTTGTCCTGTTCACTGTAGTGATTTTTGTCCTTTTCTATGTTGCCCCTTGAATTCATCTTTATGTGGTTATGATATATATGCACCACTTTTTCTAGGAAATTCACTTGCATGGTAATGGGATTGGGAATGAGGGAATACGTGAGTTGATGTCAACATTATCTGCTCACAAAGGTGCTTTTTTTTTCTGGCTAATCAAACTATCAACAAGCTTTTGCATAGGATTATTTATTCCTAATTATGTACATGCATTACTGAATTATAGGGAAGATCACAGTTGTGGATATTGGCAACAACAACATAGGCTCAGAAGGTTTACGTCCTGTTGCTGAATTCATCAAAAGGACAAAGTCTTTACTGTGGTTCAGTCTATACATGAACGACATTAGCGATGAGGTAATATTGTTGCTTTTATTATTTTCACTTTGCATTGTTACAATGACCAACATATTTGGTTGTCTACCTATGGTATCCGATCAGTTCTAGAAGCATTAGCTAACCACATAAACACTGGCATAACTTATTCACCATTTAACGATGTACAGTCGTTATAAAACTTGAGATAAGTCTTTGTTGTTGTTGTTTTAAGTAGAACTTGAGCACATATAGTGCTCCTACAGAGCTTTGTTGATGTTATTCCGAGCCTTTCCATATTTTTTCTTGTGCCATTCCTGCTTCTAAGATAACTTGTCTCATGATGTAAATGATATCTTTTCAGAAAGTTAAATGTGTTTTGCCATTTTGTTTTGGGTGGTAGGCCAACTCTCAATCTTTGATTAGTCCAGTATGTTTGTAAAATGTTTTACATTCACATGGTCAGTGTTTAGCAACTTGTTTAAGTATGATCGGTATATTCATGATTCCTCGCATACTTTCCCATGTGTATGAATATGATAATATGATGTATAAGCATGGTCATTTAAACTTATGCAATAGTTTAGATTGCTTCTGATGTAGATTAAATGGATTTCACCAGGGAGCAGAAAAGGTCGCCGAGGCTCTGAAAGATAACAAAACAATTTCTACCATAGATTTGGTGAGTATATATTTTGCTGCAACCCTCATAAAGTCAGAATCTCACGTACCTTGCCCTTTTGCCTTAGGGAAACTATTCTCAAATCTTTAAATTGTTGATTCAGCATAGTTTATGGTCCTTAGCATGACTTTTTTCTCTCTGTATCATATTACTTAAACTGGCCCTATTTGGAAGCAGGATATCTTGAGGAACAATAAACCTTCTTTTCCCCTTATAATTCCGTGTTTCATATGGGACCTAAGCCACGTTAGAGGGGATATGTATATATGCTTAATCCCTGAAGCCTCATATTTTCAGGGCGGCAATAACATTCACTCCAGAGGGGTTAGTGCAATTGCAGAAATTCTGAAGGACAATGCAGTGCTGACAACAGTATGTCATCTTACCATTCAGACAATTTATGCCTACAAAATAAGTTCTAAGACTAATTCAAAATATGCATCATAGTTGGATTTGAGCTATAATCCAATTGGATCAGACGGGGTAAAGACTTTGTGCGATGTCCTCAAGTTCCATGGGAAGATCCAAACCCTGAAGCTTGGCTGGTGCCAGGTAATCCTCAGAACTGAATAATATCGTACGAGCAGGTTTTTTTACCATTCGAGTGTTTTTGCCTCTTCAGCAAAGTTGCATATCCTGCAGATAGGTGTGCAAGGGGCAGAGTTTATTGCTGATTGTCTGAAGTACAACACGACATTGTCAACGTTGGATTTGCGGGCGAATGGGCTGGGAGATGATGTATGCACAGTCTTGTGTTCATTATAACTTGCACTTTGGTGCATGATCCATTCTTTGCTTGCTGACACTTTCCAATTCCTGAAGGGTGCTATATGCTTGGCACGGAGTTTCAAGATAATCAATGAATCTTTGAGGTCACTTGATCTGGGTTTTAATGAGATTCGAGTAAGCGGACAGTGTTTTTTTTATGTTCTATTTGCTATTGGCATTTTGGATGTTCACTAAACTTCATTTGATATTTTGGATAGGATGACGGAGCATTTGCATTGGCACAAGCACTTAAGGCTAATGAAGATCTGGCTGTCACATCATTAAATCTTGCAAACAACTTCTTCACAAAATTTGGACAGGTTAGTTTACTTAGTTTTCATGTATCAATGATTATTTATAAATGCATAATTGCATATATTTAAGTGCTTGAATTTGAGTCACTACAGGTTGCTCTATCGGAGGCGCGTGATCATGTATATGAGATGAGCGAGAAGGAGATAGACATTTATTTTTAGGTGGCACCTGTTCCTCTCTGGTTGATTATTGATTTAACACATAATTGTCACTTTTTTTGGGGAATTATTCATGATTAGGTCGAAGAATAAGATCCAGGTAGAGCATGCTTTATGCTTGTACAGAAAATTTTGGTGAACTAGTTAACACTTTAGGCTAGCCATTCAACTGTCTATATGCAAATTTTGGAACGTCAATGTTGTCTTGAACCATTCTTATTGTTTGGAAATGGAATGAATATGATGGAAACTACATATACTGCTCATATTACCCTGTTGTTTGTTTGGTCCTGTTTTGGCAAATCTTTAGGTTGGCTGTATTGCTTCGCTTTTCGCATAAGTATATGATTACTAGTGGCCGTAACGCGGAGAATTCCGTTGATGTGGTTTAGTTCCTCAGATCGAAACTTGTTCTCATGTCATCCATGTGTATGTTGTTGCTACATCAGACATGTAAGCCTGGATAGACGACCTTCCACAACAGGTTGGCATGCGGTCGGGTGAATGTCACACAAAGATTCACGTCCTGCAAGATCACCCATGTAGAATGCAGTTGAGTAGTTGACTGAGATTATGTTGAGCTGCCAAAATGTGATGAGACACGCTGACAAGCATACGAAGCATTCCCTCTCGTGCTCGTTTTCTGGAAAAATTCCTTCGCTGGCTGAGCAACCACTACTGGGGTTGCTGTCTTGTGAAAAGTGGAAATTGATATGGCAGCTCGATCGATCTGTGGCTGAGGCCATTTGTGAACGTGTCCTCAGTGTTGCTCACGGCTCTGAATCGATGAACGGAGCCCAATTATTTGGTTGACTCTGCCCTCGAGACAAGCAAGATACGAGCGCCGCCGGCCGAACCATATCTGTACGTGAACAGAGAACGGATCCGCGAAGAAAAGAGGAGCCCGTGCCCATACCATTTTGGTCGCCATTCTGTCAAGGCGTGTCCTAGCAGTACTCTGTTCGTATACAATGCCTACTGATGAACGTTGATAGGCGTGGAATCCATGCATATCTCAATATCTGCATGTGTTGTTACGGACACTAATTAATGCTTACAAAGAGGCACGTAGACGCAGTGTTTGTGCCAATCAAGCAACGCGCGCCGTCTCAAAAGAAAGAAAAAAATCTTTCTCAAAAAAAGAGCAAAAAAAATGAAGCAACGCGTGGATTTCCGGCCCATACATAACGGGAGACGGCATCACGTACACACCACAGCGACGCCTACCTAGATAGATACACACACAGACACAGGCAGTTGCTGCCCAACTTGCACAAAAGTGTATGGAGATCCATGGCCCGAATCCTGCCTGCGTGGCCGATGCAGCAAAGATGGCTAGAGAGATCGATGCGCAGCGGCAGGGCTAGAGAGATCCATGCGTGCGCACAAGGTGCACTTCGCACACCCTCTCAAAATTGTTGCCAGCGTGTGCAAGCTCTCCGATCACCCTATAAAACGGCGTGAGCTAAGCCAAGAATGGACACGACTACGACCACCTCTAAGTCTCTAACTCTAAGTTTTGGGCTTGCGATGGGTTCCAAGGCCTCTCCATGGCTTCTCCTTCTCCTGCTGGTGGCAGTCGCTGGCTCGGCGCCGGTGGGGGCGGAGGAGGCGGCGTTCGACGAGAACTACGCGGTGCAGTGGGGCGCGGATGGCTATCACCTCGTCATCCGGGACACCGAGGTTAACATCACCATGGATCAGAACTCTGGTACGTACTTGTGGTATCGGCTAGCTGCTTGGTTAGTTCGTTGCTCACACATGCAATTAACGTGGAAGAGTGTGACCCGCCGCCATTTGCGTTCTTGCTGCTGAGTGATCGTGTATTCGTTTGTGTGAGCAGGTGCTGGGTTCCGGTCCAAGTCCATGTACGGCTCAGGGTTCTTCCACATGAGGATGAAGCTCCCCTCGGCCGGCTACACGGCCGGCGTCGTCACGACCTTCTATGTGAGTTCCAATTGGTTCCCACAACCTACAGATGCTGTGTGTGTGTACAGTATACTTGGTCACTACGCATCCTTCCTGATATGTCGATCATCGAGCGTTCACTTTCCTGATGATCAAACAAATATCAATCAATCAAAGGTAGCTAAGGTCGTGCACTTTTGCAGCTTATTTCGCAGCCGGAAGATGGCAGCCGCGACGAGGTGGACTTCGAGTTCCTCGGCGACAAGGCCGGCGTGCCCATCACCCTCCAGACCAACGTCTTCGTCAACGGCCGCGGCAACAGGGAGCAGCGGCTGCGCCTCTGGTTCGACCCCGCTGCCGACTTCCATGACTACAAGATCCTCTGGAACCCCTACCAGCTCGTGTAAGCCAGCTAGACCCTAAAACTACATTGAACCGACCTATAACAATATTAATGCAACTGGCTTAATAATCCCCCATGAATTTTACTTCAACATCACATCAAACGAAAAGCAGACAAATTTCCATGAAAAACAATCACCCAAAACTACCCCGAATTTCAAACGGTGGTGCTTTTTTTGCATGCGTGCAGGATGTTCGTTGACGACACGCCGATCAGGGTGCTGAGGAACCTGACGGGCACCGTGCCGGGGTACCCGTTCCCGGCGAAGCAGACGATGCTGATCCGGGCGAGCGTGTGGGATGGCTCCGGCTGGGCGACGGACGGCGGGAAGACCAAGGTGGACTGGTCCAAGGGGCCTTTCATGGCGGGATACAAGGGATTCGACGTCAACGGCTGCGCCAACGGCAGCGCGACGCCGTGCAACTCGCCGGAGCTGTGGTGGAACGCCGGCGGGTACCGGAACATCACGGCGGAGCAGCGGGCGGCGTACGAGGGCGTGAGGAAGAAGTACATGAACTACGACTACTGCGCCGATAAGGCCAGGTTCAACAACAGTGTGCCGGTCGAGTGCAACTACGTTTAAGAAAGCTATATGAACCGCGCCGCAGTTGGATCGATATGATCACATCCTTTGGTGTATAAATACAAATGACACGCATGATTATTTGTTGAGGAACTCAAGCAGTTGTCACAATAAACGGCTAATCTAAGCCTATTTCCGGTCGAGAGTTCCATTTCTCGATTTCCAAGTGTGACATGTCATCAAAAGAGGTTTGACTTGAGGAATGAAATCTCCTAATTAATGCATAATTTCATTTTCACAGTTTCATAAGCAAACAATAGTATTTAATAAGGATGCACATTATTGGTTGAATTTTGATGGGATGGAACTCCTTACCCCAGAATGGCAGTTTAAATATGTTTCATAGTTTAGTGCATACACAATTTCATCCTAAGGCTAGAAGTCTCAATGGAGAGTTTAACTACACAGTTACGTAGAATGCCGTGTCAGCTTTTTAGTGGAATGAAACTGTCACTCTCAATACATAATTTTGTGACGCAATTTCATATACTTTGATAGTGACGCCATGAACTTTTAGAAAGTCAAATTTATTATGGCTTTCAAGTTTCAGATTTTCAAGATCTTATCTTATTTTGAAGATCTAGCATCCAATTTTCAAGTTTCAGATTTGCATGCATGTTGGTAATGTCACCATTTCTGTCATTTTATTGTATGAATGCACAACATATATCTACAACAACCCAGGGAAATTGGTGACAAAACAAAAACGTGACGCTGAAAGCAACAGCTAACCCCACTCCCCAACGCGGTAAAACGACGGACAACGGACATATATGCACCATAAACATATTGGTTGGCCGCTTACTCAAATCACTCGGGCTTCGTCTCTTCGGAGTGATAAAATCACTAGGGCTTCAATTCCAGATCAAACCGTCTACCTTTTGTGATTCAAGGACAAGATAAACTTATAGCAACCACTACTCACAAACATAGCAGTATGTTTTGATGGTGAATTGGTGGTTGCTTGCTGGTTGTTGGCATTATAACATTAGCATACATGGACTCAACTATTCCTTTTGTCGGGCTTATGCGGCAGCTAGCTCTCAGAGGCTGCCGATGCCACTTTCTAAAAGTTCATGGCGTCACTATCACAACTTTGACTCACGCGCGCAATTACTTGGTTAATTCTGGAAACATTGAAGAGAGATTCAGACACCAACAAACTATATATATCTGATTGATCTGTGTGAAAAGGAAAAAAAAAACATGTGCCATCTTGATATTTTGGCTATAGCAAAGACATCTACTCGTTGGAAATTAAGATGTATATAAATGTACCTGCTGATAAGTACAGATCTTTGCAGTGTTTGTGGTAGCTAATACGGACCCATAACTGAAGACGACGTCACCTGATATATAGACTGCCACGGGCCTAAGATGATGCCTAGATATATACATTGTGTATCTTGTGTTCCTTTTTGTAAGATTAAGAAACATGGCACATAGAAATGCTCACATCCATTCACCATCATGACACATGCATGCACAACACCCATGGTACTTTAGGAAACTAATTAGATGATAGATCGAGACTGTCAAGTTCACCACGCAATCCTATAACAATCAATTCAAGCATGTGAACAGATGAAACACCCACGCAGCTCCACTAACCATTCAGTCCTTCTCGCTGTTCAAAATAGTGGCTGAGAAGATAACGATTAGGGTGACACGCGTGTGCACGGCATATTTCACAAGCTCCACTCCTTGTTGCCAGCATGCAATCTCTCCTAGCAGCTATAAAACGACGTGATAGGCGAAGCGAACCATCGCAGGAGAAGAAGAAAGAAAGTACTAGGTTAGAAGCCTAGTAGGTCTCTCTCTTGGGCTTGGCTAGCTCCTGCATGGCTTGCCCCCCTTCAAACGGGGGGGGGCTCCTATCCATCTTTGTGAAAGATGGTTAAGCCACTCATCTTTAAAACCCACCAAGGCCCAACTCAGCTTTGGATAAGTAAAAACAATCCAAAACATTCGACATTTCCGTAGCCAAGATTCAACATTTATATTACACAGTATCAACATTTATATTGCACACTATCAACATTTAAGGTTTAAAAACGTCGAATTTGTTGAAGCTACACAGAACAATAGTTGAAACAGGGAATATGGAATTTCGAATATGGTGATCCGAAGTATTGAGAAGCAGAATCGAAGAGCTCTTCTTCTCAGGTGAGTTGGGCTTCTTCTCCGACGAGGTCTGGGACACGGTGGGAACCGTGGCAGGGGCAGTGGTGGCCACAGCAGCGCAGGGCTCAATGATGGCCATAGCAGCTCGGGGAGCGAGTAGCTAGCGGTGCGTGGACGGTGACACAAACACAGCGGGGCAGTAAGTGACGGCACCTCGAGGTTGGCGGTGGCGTGGCTAGTGACGTCGGCGCGACGCAGGGGCAGCACGTGCGGCGAGGAGCGACGATGACGACCAGGATAGCGGCTCGCGTCGGGGGCTGGCGACGGTTAGGGACGTTGTCGTGCGTCAGGCGGGTGTCGAGGGCTGGTGGCGGTTAGGTACGGTGGTGTAAAGGGGCAGGCGGCGGTGTGCGTCGATGCCGATGGCGTCGAGCATCGGGGGCCTGTGGCGGTGTCGGGCGTTGGGGCCTGGGATGGGGCACACGGGAGACGGCGACTGCCCAGGAAGTGTAGAGGTGAGAGAGCAGGGGTTAGTGGAATGAGATCCTCTGAAGTAGTTGAAAACTACCTTAGAGAGAACTCGCTTATGGATGATTTGCTATAGGGTTACGCCAAACTACTGTAGCACAAGGCGCAATTCACGGTTTGCCTGTGCGGTAAAACCCACTACTACAGAGGAAATTACTCCTAGGGTTTGAGATGAATCTGATGGCTATAACTGGTTGCACGCATCTTAAACATTGAAAGGCGTGGAAGCTTAAGTTAAGATAAGAAATGGAAAAATTCTGCATTCAAACGACGACACGCAATTGGCGGGCCATGCTCGTCTAAACCGTTGGCCCATCGGCCCAGTAGGAAGGAAAAAAACCGATGAAGCCGGGGCTGCCCACCACTCGCTCTCAGCTCCGGTGGGTCCGTGATGCTTAAAAGAAACTCCAGTGGGTTCGTAGCGGATAATTCTGATGGAAAGTTGGAAACCATGAGTATGGAGACGTGGCAGGCGTGCTCGTGCGTGCACGATGCAGGCAGCACAACCGTGCGCCCCAGCGGAGCACCATGATTCCAGTCACTTGCACCGGAATCTGCCGCGGAAGAAAAGAGGCGCCCGCCAACCGGCGCGATCCGTCCACCGCAGCCACGGCCACCGTCGCCCCCTAAAAACGGAACAGCCTTCGCGCTTTACAGGCGGCGCGGACGGGCGCTGCTTGCCTGCTACTCAAAAGAAAAAGCTCGCCGGAATCCCGACGCCCAAGAGGGGGCGAAGAAAAAAAAGGCGCCCGGCCGAAGATTAAACAAGGCTGGCCAGACTAACTCGATCACGACGGCAGTTGAGAGCAGATCTCGTTAACCACCATGGCGTCGTCAAGGCTCCGCGCGCGAGACGAAGCTGGTGGCCTGGCCTGGTGCTCACCCAGTGTAGCGGTATGGAGGGTAGGCAGGCGCGGCGCCACTGATCAGCATGACTCCGACGCCCGGCGCTTTCGGCGCGCGGCGCGGTCGTCGGGCCGGAGGCGGCGGACGTGAGCGGTAGGGTCCCCATCGAGCCGCGCCGCCCAACAACTACATACTGTGGCCGTCAACCGACGAGCGGCAGTGAGGGCCGGAAGCCGGATAGGGAAGGCAGCGACGGGAGAGCGTGCCCAATCTCCAATCAGCAGCGGGTGGCGTCGATTCGGCGTGGTGGATCAGCCGGGGGTGGGGGAGAAAAGGACGATACGATGCGCCGGAAGCAGTGGCCAGTGGCCGGCGCGGCGCCGGGTCGGGAGGAGAAAAATTCGTGGCAGGCCCAGGCCGAGCAGCCCCACTCCAGGAGAGAGCGAGGATGTACGGCCACGAGCCAGTTTGTTTGTTTTGACGTGTGGGTGCCCGTGATGTGGGACCGGCGTGTCATCCGGAAGGCATGACGTGGGTGAGGACATTTGGTTCTGTGGGCATGGAACGGGACAAGCGCTAATCATTGTCTTTTCCCTGGTTTATGGTTGATAACGCTAACGGAACAACGAAAATGTACCTACAAAGCTCATACTTATGCTGCTTTCTTTTGGGGGAGGAACAAATGTAGCTTCTGTTTGATCGCGACAGGGTTGAATTCAAAGACCTTAGTGTCTATTAGTCTATTCGAATTATCTGATATTGATGTGTCTATTAGTCTATGTGATTGACAAACTTGTGCGATAGCTTTAGGGGTCAACAAATATCAATCAAAGATTGAACAGAGTATTGTGCATACGGTTTTATCGATCCTTTATACCATAAAGAGACTTCTCAATAAATCATGTCATCATTTGGGAAGATTTGAATATTGGTGAACTTGTGAAGATGCATGATTAGTTGTACCATATTCTCTCTCACCTTAACCAATACCCTTGTTCAGAAAACCAAATGCTATCGTACTCCCTCTACCCCACAAAAAATGCAATTCTATGTTTGGATTTTAAACGAAGTCAAACTTTCTTAAGTTTAGCTAGTCTTATAAATTTTTGTTTGGATTATAATTATTTGGTTTCAAGAGTTAATGAATATAGTATATTTAAAAAACTCTTTCACTGCCCTCATCAGAAGAATCATCATACATAGCTATATGATTAATCTAAACATTGAAAATTATTTAAAATGATAACTTCATCATTAACAACAGTTTTATAATCATAGGCTGAAATAAAGTCTGCGCCAGCTGTTCCTTGGAAATGTACGGCTGACACACACAAGCGCGCGGACGCCCGGTGTCCATAGCAATTCCGGCCTCTTTTGACAAAAGCAGGCGGGCCGGCGCGAGCGCACACCGCACCAACTCAGCGTCCGTCCGCGCTGCCGTTATTCTCCCACGCCTCCTGAGCTGTGCTGCTCCTTCCAGTCTTCCACCTTCGCCAATCATCCACCCCACCACCCATCGCCGTCGCCTCTCTCTCTTTCCCTCCCAGCCTCCTACCTCCACATCCTTCACCTCCCCCACTGCGAGCAGGACGGAGCAGGAGGGCGGCGACGGCGAGGGGATGTCCGGGGCGTGGGGCGGCACCACGCAGAAGTGCGCGTCCTGCGGCCGGACGGTGTACCCCGTCGAGGAGCTCACCGCAGACGGGCGCGTCTATCACCGCCCCTGCTTCCGGTGCCACCACTGCAAGAGCACGCTCCAGGTACCTTCCCCTCTTCCTCTCCCTTTCGTTTTCCTCCTCCCGTGCTTGAATTGCGCCAGCGATTCTCGGGGTCGGTCTCGCGAAGCAAAAGTTCAGGCGCACTATCACTCACTGTTTACTTGCTTTTGCGATTTCGGCCTGTTATTGGGAGCTTCACTAGGAGCAGCTGGGCGTGGGTTATCTTATATATCTCGTGATGGTGTCCTTGCTTCGAATTATTTGGTCTGGATGTGTCAACCAGACCAGTCGAGAAGTTTGGTTGTATGATCATGTCAACTTCAATTGTGCACGGCATGCGCACGGAATTCGTTGTTTCCCGTCGAATTTGCACTGTTTCTATTCTTGCGTAATAGCGAGTTGGGAGAAAATCACGGACTGGGAGTACAGTGTACAGAATTATTCATCACGGGCGCGGCTACCGATTGACTTGTCCCTCGCGACCCCCCCTGGCAAAGTGCAAGCTCTAACCGATTGGTTGAGTGGACAATCACCTGTCCGGCTTTTGCTGAATGCCTTTGACAATTGGTCTTGCCTTTTGATGATAACGTAGGAGTACGAAATAATGTCGCTGCATAATTCTTCCTTTCCTTGTGAATATAATATGCATTTAACTTTTTGAGGAATCCATCTTGATAGAGTACTGATATGTCATGTCCGTTTAAGTGTTAAAAAGGTGGTTAGTTATATCATGAGCTCTTTGTACTTGCTTTCCCTTGCACATGGTGTAGCTGTCATAATTCTTGCAGGGTGTTGACATAATCATGTAATAATGCCGTGCAAGACAAATGACTTTCCGATATGGATGCAGTTTCGTACCCAATTAAACATGCTTTGCATTATCCCTGGAGAACAAATTATTTGGTAGACCTGTACCTTTATTCAGAGATTTCCAATTTTTTTTCCGAGAGAAATAATGATTATATTGAATCTTTTATGCTACATCATACAAAGTGGTATACTATCTCCCCCTATTCGCAGACAAAACTACACCTGTGAAACCTAAACAAATTAATACTACTACATGCATGATAGCGAGCTGGTTACAAATCGTGAAGCGCAAGGCTTGAGATGTTGTTGAAGCATTCTCTTCACAATGTGGGGTGTACATTTTACTGCATTTTGCTGGTTAATGGTGTGCAATAAATTTGTCTCCTGCAACTGCATAAGAAGTGCAAGTGATAATTGATTGCCTGAATGGGGAATTCACCTGTCGCCTGTTGATGAATGCGTTACGATTATTTATAACTATGAGTTTAAGAACCAAATGATGTCAAGACGTACATCTTACTGTCCTTATGAATCTATTATCCATTTAACTTTTTGACGAATCCATATTCATAGACTATTGATGTCTCATACTGCTTTAAGTATTTAACCATATCATGGCCTCTTTGTACTCGCTTTCCCTAGCACATGGTGTGTGTCCCCCGGAGGAGAGAGCTAAGCCTTTTCTGTTAGTTGCAATTTTTTAGGGATCAGAAAGAATATTCTCTAGTTATTGTAACTCTTGTAGGAAAAGTTGATATGATCTGGCATACAGTGCAAGACAAATGGCATTATGAAATGTGTGCTGTTTTGGTACTCAACTAGGCATGCTAGTGCTATTACTTCAGATCACATTGTTTGGTACAGCCTGTAGCTTGATTTGGAAACTTCTATTTTTATCAAGAGAATTATGGTAATAATAATTTTTTTATGTGACACTAAATTAGTTGGCAAAGTGTATCTTTGAAACCTAATCAAACTAGTACTTAAACTAACTTCATTCTATGGACTCTTGTTTGTGCAGTTTAGTAATTATTCTTCTGTTGAAGGTGTCTTGTATTGCAAGCCTCACTATGACCAGATATTAAAGTCAACAGGCAGTTTGGATAAAAGTTTTGAAGGTACTTGACAATTAACTGGGCTAAGTTGTTTCAATATTTGGTTTTAATTACCTTATTTTCCTCACAGTTTGCATGCCTAGATTCTACAATATGTATGTTTGTAGTTGAAGACTCTATATATCTTATGCCTATGATTAAATAGGAAATTCTACCATATCTGATTAATCCACAGCGAATAACATTGTGTGCAAAAAAATAAGCAGTGTAGAGTTTCTCTTTCCTCCTATAAATGTGATTATTTTAGTCTCTCAGCAAACCAGTTGTCTCTTTTTAGTTTGCTCTAATAACAATACATGTTCTAGTGCAGTTCTCTAAAACATTTGTATTATGTCAGGTGTGTCCAGATCAACTAAGCCAGAAAAATCAAATGGACTTAAGGTATTTTGAGCTTCTCTAGAGCGCGCCTGGTACCCAAACTATTTGGCTGACGCTGCTGTGCACAGAAATTTCATGTCCACTCCCTCTGTTTCTTCAACATGCAGGGCCAGCAAAGCAGTAGATTCTCTAGCATGTTTGTCGGCACACAAGATAAGTGTGTAGTTTGCAACAAGACGGTGTACCCTCTTGAAAAGGTCAGTATTATTTAGCATTACTCATTGCTACTTCAACGAAGCAAAAGATGCCCTGGCTACTAATGCTCCTATCTATACTAGCTGAAAATTGTTCATGCATGTAAGTTGTGGAGACATTCTGGTTAGTTTCACGATCTTCATGAAACAATTGCAGTTCATCAGAAGCCTAGTCCCATCATTACCACAAATGTAACGAAAACTTAATATGACTATTATTATCGGAAAAAAATCCATAATAATTGCAATTCGCAGGATAACCACTTCTGATGCAATTTCCCCCTTGCAAGTAAATATAACAAAAAAGCTTAGAATATCAAGACTTTTATCCCTTCTCCACCAACCAAATAGATGGTGTTTTAAGTATGTGGTTGAGACTTCAGTGCCTTCTCTATCATAATGCACAGCTATTAAGGTGTCATAAAATTAGTATTATGATATTATCAGTCTATTTTGCGGGCTACAATTTAAGGGTACATTTACAACATCATTTTGTTTTTTGCAGGTACCCCTGAATGGAAGCTCTTATCACAAATCATGCTTCCGTTGTACCCATGGTGGTTGTACGCTCAGCCCATCTAACCATATCACACATGAAGGCAAACTTTATTGCAAGACCCACCATTCTCAATTGTTTATGGTCAAGGGAAATTTCAGTCAATTTGAGGACAGCTCTGGAAATGCAAAAGTGGCTACTGAGAAACAACCAGAAATTGAAGAAGCCACCAAGAACCCAGGTCAAGGTAACGAACTCACAGAGAAACCATCAGAAGCCGAGTTTACAGCTGAAAAATCACCACAAAATGATGTTTCAGCTGAAATGCAACCGCAAAGTAGCACTGGTTCCATAAAACCATCTGAAAGCATAACAACAATGCAGCCACCAGCAGGAGATGAAAGAGCTACTGACAGTGAGTCAAAGAGTATTGCTGTCGACAAGAAGCCATCAGAAAATAGTGTAGAAAAGCCACTGCAGAACAGTGTGATTGATGTAAAGCCATCAGGAAGTGGTGCAGCCATGAGAAAGCCATGGCAGCGTAGTCTATTACCGAATAGTACAACAACAGAAAAGCCATCACTGAGCAGTGCTTCCATTGAGAAGCCATCATCAAACAACGGGCTTGATGAGAAACAGTCTGAAAACAGTACAGTTGTCAAAAGCTCATGGCAACGGAGTGTACCTACTGAGAATCCACAGCAGAGCATTTTACCATCGGATAAATTATCAACGACCAGTGCAGATGACGCAAAGCCATCAGAAAGTAGCAAACTTGTGAAAAAACCATGGCAACGCATTGTGGGTGCTGAGAAGCAAACACAGAACAGTGCACCAACTGAGAAGTCACAGAACAATGTGCGTACTGAGAAGTCATCACCACCAACTGACATGAAGCCATTAGATAACCCCACAGAAGTTAGAAGTCCATGGGGACGCAGGATGTTCAATCATAAGCCACAGAAGAGCAATATCGATACTGAGAAACAATCTGCAAGCAGTGTGGTTGATGTGAAGCCAGATGAAACCAGTACGGTAGCCCCTGTGCCACAGGAACGCACAGAAAGTGTCGAGAAACCTTCAGACACCAGTGCAGATGACATGAAGATTGCAAATGATACCAAGAGTACAGATGCTGTGAATCCATCAGACACCAGTGCAGATGACACGAACAATGCAGATGATACAAAACCTACAGATGATGTAAAGCCATCAGAGAACACTGCGGCAGTAGTTAGAAAGTCATGGCAACGCAACGTAGTGGCTGAGAAACAATACCAGAGCAGCGCAGTTGATGCAAAGACTGCAGAAAGTAGTGGATCTATCAAAAGGTTGTGGCAGCGCAATGTGGCAACTGAGAAGCCCTTACAAAGTGGCACGGCAGTTGTGGCACCATCACAGAGCACTGTGGCTGTCTCCAGGCCTTTGCAAAGTAATACGGTTGCGAAGAGGCCATGGCAAAGAAGCGTGCCTCCAGAGAAGCAGAAAGCGAGTGATTTGACTAGCAATAAGCAATCGCAAAATAAGCCATTGCAAAGCAAGACGGTTATCAAGAGTTCCCTGGAAAGCAAGACAGTTGTCAAGGACACAATGCAAAGCATTGCACCTGCTGAGGAGACACAGAAAGTCACTTTGGCCACTGAAAACATATTGCAAATCAGCAAAGATGCAAAGAAGAATGGTGATACTTCCGAGAAGCCACCGACAAGTGAGACAGCTGAAGCGTTATCTCTTGATGCAAGTATATTGCAACGTGATGTTTCCCCGGAGAAACCATTGGAAGCTGACATGCCTACTATGGCGCCAAGTCAGATCCCTGAGTTCACTGAGTCGACAGAAAGTATTGTTAAAACTGAGAAGTCAACAGAAAGTGTTGTTAAAACTGAGAAGTCATTGCAGAATGAAGCTACTGAGAAGATACCTCAGAGCATAATCAGTGAGAAGGCAGAAAGTGTATCGAAGCCACCTCAAAGTGACACCGATCAGAACTCTGAGAGAAAATTGGCGACTGAATTGGAAAGTTCTACATCTGTTGAGAAGCCACCTCCAAGCACTTTGATTACCAATAATCCATCAATAGAAGCTGTTGCAGAGGAGCCAGTTCAAACCAATGAACCGTCTGTGCAGCCACTGCAAGATAAAGAGATTGTTGAGAAGCCATATCAAAGTGACAAGATTGCTGCAGACATGACGGGGAGTAAAATATCTTGCGAGACGACGTTAGAAACTGTAAGTGATGCCACTCCCCACAAATCAAACAAGGATTCATCAGAAGGCCTTTCATTTGGTGAGAGTTCTGTGGACTCTCAAAGCAATCCAAATGCTGAGCAGCCATTAGAACCTCAAGGCGCTGTGGTGGAGAAGGCAGCTGTCCAGATAACAGAAGCAGAAAATGATGCAGTTGCCAAGCTCTCATTGGAATCCCAGAGCATTGCACCTGCTGAAATTCCGAAGGAGCAACCATCAGAACATCACAATGATGTGGCTATGGAGCAGCCGCTGGAACCTCAACATGAAAAAGATCCTGAAAATCCACTAGAGCCTGTTAGTGGTACAACTGCCAAGGAGTCATCAGAAGCTGAAAGCAACATAACTGCAGAAAAGCCTGTAGAATCGCAAAACGATACAGATCTGTCAGCCGAGCAGTCATCAGAACCACAAAGCGATGAATCAACTGAGAAGCCAGAAGTACATGAAAGTAGTACGTCTAGTGATACGCCTTCTGGGCTTCAAAGCAGTGCCACTGCTGATAAACTATTAGTACAGCCATTAGAGGCTGAGAGCAATGAATCTGTCGATAAGCCATCAGAGTCCCAAACCGATGGAGCTGTATCCGAACCACCAGAAACTCAAATTGGTACTGCTCCTGACAAGGCAACTGATCAGCAATTGAAACCTCATGATGATGCATCGGTTGAGAAGCCACCTGGAACTGAAAGTGATTCTGTTTCTGATAAACCAACAGAAAGCAGTGCACCCATAGAAACACCTTCAGGTAGTGATACAGTCATTAAGGATTCAACACATGACGGAAGCAAACCATCAGAGGACAGCATAGCTTTTGAGAAGCCAACTGGGGAAGAAGAGATGAGTGCCAAGCCATCGGACGATGATGCAACTTCTGAGAAATCATCGAAGGAAAACAAGGCAAATGCAGAGCCATCAGAAGGCAATGTTTCTCTCGGGAAACAAATGGTGGCCGATGAAGTGAGTGCCAAGACTTCAGAGGATATTGTAACTCCCGAGGAGCCAATGGAGGAAGAAGAGGCAAGTGTGGAGCCATCAGAAAACAGCGGTTCTCCTGGGAAACCATCCGAAGTAGATGAGGAGAGTGCCAAGCCTGCAGAGGACAGTGTAACTGTGGAGAAGCCATTAGAGGAAGGTGGGGCAAGTATGGAGCCATCAGCAGACAATAAGGCTCTTGATGAACCAAAAGAGGAAGACAAGGTGATTCACGAGCCGTCTGAGGACGGTGTAGCCCTTGAGAAGCCATCAGAAGAGACTACTGGGCGTGGAGAAACAAAAGAGGAGGATGAGGCGATTGCAAAGTCATCGGAGGCCAGTGCGGCTCTAGATAAACCATTGGAGGAAGGCGATGCAACCACAGAGCCGTCAGATGACAATGCTGCTACGGGTAAACCATTGGAGAAAGATGAAGCAAGTAACGAGCCATCAGAAGACAGTGTAACTCTTGGGAAGCCACAGGAGGAAGGGGTTGACAGTGTGAAGCCAGCAGAGGAGGATGTGGTTCCTGAGAAATCAGCCGCAGACAAACCATCAGAAGAAGTGGTCGACGAGAAGTTGTCCCATGTCGAGTCGTCATCTCAGGACGACACGGCCACTGAGGAGGACGTGGTTCCTGAAAAATCAGCCGCAGACAAACCATCAGAAGAAGTGGTGGACGAGAAGTTGTCCCACGACGATGCTGTTGTCGAACCGTCATCTCAGGACGACACGGCCACTGAGAAGCCCTCAGATACAGGTGACACTGCAGAAACGGCCTGAGACAACGGTTAGCTGGTTACAGTTAGCTAGCAACAGTTTTAACAGAGTGTGGATCGAATATTACTGTTGCTTGTTTTGCGGCGTGCCTTTTGTTTTGTTCTTGTCTGTACAATGCTTGAGTTGTAAAATCTGAGGGAAAGAAACTATTGGTAGATTTGATTTGATTTTTTTTTTGTCACAGGCAATAATCTCCTCCCCATATTAGGATTTAGGAGGAGTATACCATTGGGGTTTTACATATAGGGTTTGCTTGGGGTTTGATTTCTTTTCCTGTACATCAGATGATGTATTTTGTAAATGACTTTGTGCAAACAATTACGGTGCTTGCTTATAATTTTGATTTCTGCAGTCTGTGTGAGTGTGAAGCTGAATCGATTCTGAGTTTCTGACAATGTCTGCATATTCAGGGTGTGTTTAGATTGGAGAAAGATTTCTCGAAATTACACTGCTCATCAAAAAATTATATAGATGAATAATGTTACATGAGTGGAAGATGTGAGATGAATAGGAAAAAATTGGATGTACAGTGGTTTTTGAGAAACTTTGTGAATGGAGTCAGATCTCTCTCTGACCAGACCTAGGGATGTCTTTTCACTTCAAGCTGTGTTATCCATTCCTTGGGAAAGACAATAGGGAAAGTAGTTATTACTACCGTCTAAAACCCCAACAAAGCAAGGGGACAAGGCGGAGGGGTTTCCGATGGCGCCGAAGCGGAAGCCCGCGCAGGGGGCGGCGGCGGAGGAGGAGCGGGACCCCGATGCCGCGGTGTCTGCGCCTTCATCATCCCCTACGGCGTGCAGCCCCGCCGTCTCGAGGTCCTGCTCTCCCCCCCCCCCCCTAAGATTCGCCACTCTGCTCTCGTTGGGGGTTCTCCAGGCGTGCGATTATGCATTTTGGGGGGTTCGGTTGATGCAGGTGTGGAAGCAGAGGCTGGCGCAGATGGGGGGCCGTGTCGTGGAGAAGCTCGACAAGGGCGGCGCGGCGGCGGGGGTCAACCACGTGCTGGCCATGGACGCCAAGGCGCTGCTCCGGGAGCTCGACGCCCCCTGGCTCCACCGTTTCCGCGGGGTAACCGCTGCTCGCTCATCCCTCTCATGGATTGATTTATTTCTCACACCAAATAGCGGTCATGGATTGAACATTTGGTTGCAGAGTACGGTGTCCTTCGAATGGCTGGAGGAGTGCCTCAAATCTGGGGAGAGGCTGCCGGAGCACAAGTTTGCTATCAACTATGAAGAGGAATTTAAGCCGAAGAAGGCAGTTGGCAATGGAGATTCAGGGACGTCGCAGCCTTCGAAAAGGAGCAGAACATCATCAGAAGATCCCAAGTATCAGCAGAGAACAGGTGGGGAGGATAGGGAGGAGCATCGAGATGCAAGTGTGGATAAAAGTCCAGGTGTTGAAACAAGACCTACCCAGTATGCAAGTAGCCAAAGTAGCTCTGGAGATAGCAAGGATACTGTAGGCTCTCATGGTAAATTTGACATCGAGGTATAAGTCAGATCTGAAGAACTATTGTGCCATTGTTATTTTGAATTTTGTTGTTTTCTTGCACTATCATTCTTCATTTTCTCAGCTCTGCACCAGGTATATTGTGTTCTTTATTACAGATTTTGAAGCTCACTATCACAAACTTCAATACGATTCTGAATCATGACTGCTGTTTTTTTTTTCCATTTATCCTTTCCACGAGTAGTAGTACATTATTGCAAGAGGACTTCACCGTTAAAAGAAGGCTATATAACAATGCTTCATTTGTATTCATTATGTATGGCGTAGTTGGATGTGTATGTTCAGTTGTTCAGGTTTTGATTCATGAATTATATGTCCAGGAAGCCTCTTCCGGAGGTCCCAGTATATATGCTCCTGCAGACTTGAATAGGAACATCACCAAGATTTTCGGAAGGCTTATCGACATATATAGGGGTAAGCACACTTTGCATGAAATTCTCTCTTATTAGTTGATTGCTTTAACATATCACATTTTCACCTTCTGAAGCCCTGGGAGATGACAGAAGATCATTTAGCTACTACAAGGCCATACCAGTAATTGAGAAATTGCCATTCAAAATAGAAAGTGCTGATCAAGTCAAAGACCTCCCTACTATTGGGAAATCTTTGAAAGACCATGTATGTACGTTTAATTCTGCACTTCTTAACAGTTGGTATTGCTTCCTGAAATGAAAGCAGCAAATTTGGGCCCAATAATGAGAAAGAAACATCTCTTGTTTTTTTGTATCTCAATTGTCACTTAGCAATAAATGATCCATGTTTGTGAACTCTACTTCTAATAAAAGGCATGTGCAGTCTTTGTGTTCCTGACAAAGTGCTTTGCCTAATCTATTGTTCAACACAGAATAAAAATACCACAGGATATTGAACATATGACATATTTAATTACCATATCAACAATTTAAAGGGAAACTGAGAGGGTTACATTTGTAATTAGACTTGTCGTATCCATGATCTCAACTGAATTCAACATCCATATATGCAGATAAATGAAATAGTCACAACTGGAAAACTCTCCAAGCTGGAACACTTTGAGAATGATGAAAAGGTAATGGACAAAGTAGTACACGATCTGGACATATTCAACTACCTTTTTCAATATAAAGACAATTTTTTTTTGTGAAGGTACGGACTATCAGCTTATTCGGAGAAGTTTGGGGAGTTGGCCCTGCAACTGCTCTCAAGTTATATGAAAAGGGACACCGTACTCTTGATGATCTACGGAAAGATGACTCACTTACAAACGCTCAGAGGATTGGATTGCAGTTCTTTGATGATATCAAGCAAAGAATCCCTCGTCATGAGGTATGCTGTATTTGTAATTGCTGTGTGTCTATTTATTACTAGCTTCTCATATGTTATATGTACCTTGCATATGATACATATTCCCTCTATCTAGGTTAGCGAGATGGAGAAGCTTTTGCAAGATGTTGGGAAGGATATCTTGCCTGGGGTGAGTTACAAAGACCATTTTTAGGAACTAATCTATCCTCTAGTACACAATAGCTGTTTAAATGCCAACGTTGAAGCCATAGTTCTATATCTGTTACAGTCGTTTGGTGTTCGATGTTCTGTATGAATTTATTGCAGTTCTGTGTGCTTATGGTTTATGTGCATTTCTGGAATTCAATGTGCAGTTTTTCATTTGTAGGTAATAATTGTTTGCGGAGGATCGTATAGACGTGGAAAAGCTTCTTGTGGTGACATGGATATTGTTATGACTCATCCTGATGGAGAAAGGTAAACCTAAATGAGTTTGGAAACTTTATTGGCTTCACTATCTTATAGTATTTTTTAGATACATGCGTAGAAAATGTTCTATTTAACTTTTTTTCCCCTTCAGTCATGTAGGTTTTTTACCCAAGTTTGTTCAACGGCTGAAGGAAATTAACTTTTTGAGGGAGGATCTTATCTTTAGCATACACAGTGTCGATGTAAGTTGTAAAACACCACCACCTGGTGAGTGATAGCTCATGTTTTTTTTTTTTTAGAGACTTTAGCTCATGCATTTCTTTGGCAGTTTCTGTGACAGGATCGATAGCTAATTTAAAATCATAATCTGGTAAGAAAGTTTTTTATGAGCTTAGAAATGGTTCAAATCCAATGCAGGGAACTGATAGTGGAGTTGACACATATTTTGGTCTATGCACATATCCTGGGCGTGAGCTGCGGCACCGTATTGACTTAAAGGTGAATGGAGGTTTTCACTGCACCTTAGTTATGTGACGCTTCTGAAAAGTAAGCAATGATATTGTGACCTTTTTTGGTTGTTGTAATTATATGAACTGAAACCTCATGATCTTTTTAGCAACAATACTGTGCCCTTTTTTTATGTGTAGTAATTATATGAGCTGAAATGTCATGATCTTTTCTAATTATTAACTGACATATATTTCTCTGTTGCTGCTGATACTGACATTGATGGATTCGGTGATGGTTGACAAAGTACCATTTGTTGGATCTGATAAAACTGAGTGTCACTGTGTGTTCACAGGTATACCCAAGGAATAGATATGCATGTGGACTGCTTGCCTGGACTGGAAATGATGTCCTAAATCGGCGGTATAAATTCAAGATATAGCCTTTTCTTGTTCCCATGGCCCCAGACTAAAACTACCATTTCCTTTTGAAACTAAGCACACCAATTATAACATGCAGGTTAAGACTAATAGCAGATTCGAAAGGATACGTACTAGACGACACTGGATTGTATCTAGCTACCCAGGGCAGTGGTGGAAAGCATGTATGTATATTCGTATCATCAGAAGTTCCATTTTTAGCAACTTCATCTGATTTCTTATAAATTTTACAGGCTGGCAGATCGGATGCGATAGTCAGCTGTCACACCGAGAAGGATGTATTCGACACACTTGGATTCCCTTGGCTGGAACCCCATGAGCGCAATCTTTAGCTAGTTTCACGCGTTCTGTAGAGAATACATTTAGCTGTATGTCTGTATCTCGGCCTACCTCAGCTTACTCGGGATTTAAAGGCTTTGTAGTTTGTACAGGTGGTGGTTGTTCGTTTATATGTCCTTGCCCTTTTTTGTTGTGCTGTGAATAGTAGGCAAGGTTCTCATCCGGCATAATAGTTTGTTTTGCTGAGCACATTGCACTACATAATGCAATGTGTGAAAGCATTTTAAACCATTAGCTGCTCCAAGCGTTTTGAAGCATCTCAAATTAATAAGTCAAGTCCCTAAACCTTATCTAATGATGTATTCATGATTCTTAGAATACTTGTCCAGAAATCTATGTAAAACGACTAAGCAAGCATCAGCATAATATTTATATCACAAGAAATATGAATTATGCAACTTCGCACAAATGATTGCAGATCAGCACATAGGGCATACAAAGATATTGTGGCAACTCAGTATTTTCAATTAGTGCCAGTTATTTGAAATGAAATTCCATATCGGAGACAGTAGACGCAGTAGAGTGTGTCATATCAAGGCAGAGTGTCACATCAAGGCATGCCTTACATCGATTAGGCGATTACCAATCCATATTTCGAAATTCTAACCTCTTTTGAGGTCAACTCGCTGAAGCTTTGCAATGAAACTGGAATACACCTGACCTAACAAACCTTGCAGGTGTGTATGATGGCATCATCGTTAATGACTAAACTGAGCGGAGCCAAAGTTCCAGGAGTCATGGAACCTAACCACTGAGTACCTTGATGGACATAAAGATTATTTACATCTCTTCCCTACAGTAAGTGTGATTAATGGCACGGACGAAGATGTGATCAAAAGAAGCTAGTGTCGGGACCACCACCAAGAATTTCTTCCCTGTCGATGAAGCGCTCAAGAATGTCCTTGTCCTTGGTGGCAATGCACTCATCATCTTTGCCAAACCAGTCATAGCGGTTCTTTGCAATGTAATCATATAGTGCATCCCGCAGTGGGGTGGGAACGATCAGCAAGGAGCTCAGGACTGAGTAGGGAAGAGGCAGGTATGATGCAACTTTCAGTGCAGCTATAGAAAAAAAAATATAAAAGTATTAGTAACAAAACTATACATGATGCACATTGCTATAAAGAGAAACAGTTTCTGTGAAATACAGCACAGTTCAAAGTTCATAAACAGGGCAAATTGCAGTATTTTTTTATTGGCTATAATGAGTAGGAAGAGGCAGGCCGCAGGTATGATACAACTTTCAGTGCAGCTATAGAAAAAAAATATGAAAGTATTAGTAACAGAACTACACATAATGCACATTACTATAACGAGAAACAGTTTCTGTGAAGTACAGCACAGTTCAAAGGTACATAAACAGGGCAAAATGAAGTATTTTTTTTATTGGCTATAATGAGTATCTTTAAAAAAATGTTCTATACAGATTATTGTCACTATACCACAGTGTCACCGATCATCACACATATGGAACTGTTTGCATACTCTTAGATTACCAATGGTAGCAGTAGTTCAGTGTTATTCACAGCCCAGGCTGTTAGCAGTTTGTTAGGCCGTCAGGATATAAGCTGGGGAGTCTGTCAGGCAAGCAAGGATTAGTTTTCAGGTTCAGAGCCTCTTCGGAGGGAAAACTAGACTATGCCTTATCATTTGTTTCCCTTAAACCCAAATCAATAAAGCCAACCATTCCCCGTCCATATCAAATGCCATGAGGGTGGAAGCTTATAAAGAATTGTAACTTCAAAAATTTTGCCCAACTTCAATGCAGGATGGCTGTCACCGGCTCACCGCAATAGCTTGGGCAAAGAAAGGGAAAACAATGTGTCGAGACAAAGAACCCCATTGAGCAAAAACTAACTGAAATTGGATAAGTTCACTGATAACTGATAAATAAGACTTGATGTGTTGCTATCATTTCAATGGCACCACATGTTTTTTTTAATACTGACTAGCAGTACATGCTGAACCCTGTTAACTGACTCAAATCATAAGCATAAAAAAAGAAGCACAAAGGTAACCTAAAGGCATAAATCACAACCAATGTCAAATGCAAACACATGTTAACATCACTTCGAAATTCAAGCATCCACCATGGCTGTATCATGAAACTCCAGAAGAATAGACAAAAAACTACACTGGAGTAAAAACGTGATTTCCGTCTTGTTCATGCTGAATTAACAAAAATTGATGGGTACATAACATAAATCCAAATCATGGTATCATCAATCTAACTAAAACAGTTTATAACAGCTACCGGCATTCTCCCTATTCCTATCATGCATAATTGACAGCACTCGAGCACCACAGTGCTGGTCAGCTAGTCTGTTCATACTTCATACTACACAGGTAACCATGAACAGAATGTTTTGAATATAATAGGATAATACGAACCTGTAGAGCCCTCATAGCAGGCATCAGGCCCCTCGACAAAGAGCACACGCCGCAGGACGTCCTCCCTGTCCATGCCAACCAGCCTCAGATACGGCTCCGCGGCCTTGGATTGTACACAGCAGAACTTGATCTTGGCGTGCTTGTCCGCCCTGATCACCCACTTCACCCCTGCATTGCAAAGACGTGATCTAATTCGCCATCACGAGCAATCCATACAACGCATTAACGAGTCTCCCACCAAAGGCAAATCGCTCGCCCATTAGCTGCCAAGGAAATGATCCCCCATGAAATCCCCACAGCTAGGTCTCCCCTATCCCACTCACCGCGGTGGCAGAGGTGGCAGACGCCGTCATAGATGAGCACGCGCGGCTGCAGGACAGTCGGCACGTTTGCCGCCATGGTAGCGGCGGCGGCGGCGGTGGTGGCGGACGGCGGGTCCTCGTCGATCACGAGGTCATCGGAGGCCGCAGCGGCGGAGGGTGGGGGCGCATAGCCACGGTAGAGGAGGCCGGCAAGCGGCGGCGTGAGGCGGGGACCAGCGCGGCCGGCGAGGGTTCTGGTGAGCATTTTTTTTTCTTCCCCTCTTTTCTGCTCCTCTGTCTCTGGGAGGCCGCGGCGAGGTGGCGGCTCTATGTCTTGAGGCTCCTGGTGCTTCCTCTGCTTCTTGGCTTGATTTGATGCGGTTCGTCGTCTTTTCTTTTTTTGATCTTTATTTCTCATGCTACCACCTATTATACTGCTATCAGCCATTGAGATAATTCTTAATTATCTTAAAAAGAAAAGATAATACTGTCATTTGTATATAATACTAACGACAATTTTAAATGAAACATGCAGGGCCGGGCCGGCAAAAATCGGGGCCTTGTGCAAATACTAAAATGAGGCCTGTAAGGATCTCAAAATAGAATTATAAAATAATAGCTATAGTATAATTATTATCCTATGATATAATTATAAAGAATTTATCTATTTAATATGAGTTTATATAATCTTTGCTTCAACAGCTACATTTTTTTATTGTTCCTTCGAATAAAGTGTTTAATAATAAACTATTAACTATTAGAATAAAAATTATAGCTTGCATCATCTTTACACAACATATTGAGAAATAAAAAAAAAATACTCCATGTAGCCTTGAATATATGTCGCTTAGGCGTTAGGACAAGTGAATTAGTTTAAAACAACATATATTTATAGATAGAGAGAGTAGTAGATAAACTTATTTAAGATGGAGGGTCTTATCTAAACTTAGCATCACTCCACCCTCCTAATTTTGATTCACCCTCCCAATTTTGATTGATTAGAACCAGCAAGAGGAGGCATAGCTTGGTGGACTCTTAGCCCAGGTCGGGATGCTTTCTGCCTCGGCCGCACAAATAGCCAGACATCCAAATCGTGTCACCCTTGATTTAGCTGTTGTGGTTATACGTGGAGTCACGGATGGGAGTCAATATAACAATTGGATACGCTACGCACGCTGCGACTACACGGTCTTTAGAGCTCACATGCCGCAAAGAGCTAGGCCAACTATGCACTACTGTATAAATTTTTTTTTGAGCCCATGTGGGGGCCTGTGCAAGCGCACCTGCCGCACATGCCCTGTGCCCGGGCCTGGAAACATGTATGGATGAGAAATACTTTTCGTAGGAAGTAAATTGCATTTTCAATTAGAAAAATGGTAGGCCTGCTCTCTATCATCTTATAATCAAAGGGAAATCTTTCATTTCTCGTGCTGCTACTTATTACACTGCTATGTTGAGATATAAATTGTCAATAAGGAAAGATGACACTAACATTTGTATGGCACTGGGGTAAAAAAAAATATTTGCATGACACTAAACGTTAATTTTAAGAGAAGATTTATAATAATTGGAAAAAATAAGAACCATTGATTTTTAAAGATCTACGGATGGCAAAGTCAGCAGTACCCGACGGTACTAGGAGGTACATAAAGAAATCGGGAGGTAATAATTAAATATATTCTTTTTATTAAAAATAAATACTTAATTAAAATCAATGGCTACCATTAATCAAACAAAAAGTACCGTGTGGTACTGTACCTTCCAACCATTATAAAACTTATGCTATTTTAAATGTGACATGCAAAGAAGAGAAATAATTTTTGAAGGAAGCAAAATGCACTTTGAATGAAAAAAAATTGTATGTCTATCATCTTTCAATCAAAGGGGGAAGTCGAACTTTTATAATTTTTTGTCTCAAAAATACAATTGAAGATTGTCTTCTCCATCTTTTTTTCTTGAAAAGACCTCTTCTCCATCATATTTCAAAGGATACAATACATAAGGCAAGAATCTCTGGTGGTTTAGATATCAAATAAATCATAAGAAACTTGCAAGTTCAAAACAGGTCACGGCATCTTTTTCTAAACAAAATTAGAAGGGAAAACGCTTCCCTATAATTTGTCTCACCCTTTCGTAGTTTCGTTTCGATCAGGGGTTTATCTAACAATCCGTAGTAACTGCTACACCTAATCCAACCCGATCCAGCGGGGGTGAGCAAACCACGCGAAGAAGGCAGAGCACTAGCTTCGGAGCCCGGAGTCGAGATGCTCCCTTGGGCAGCGACGGCGTGGCCAGGCACCTGTCCTTCCACCGCCGCCGTCTCCTTTGCTCCTCTCCTCCGCGCCGCCACTCCCCGCCATCCACGGCCTCTGTACCGCCCGCTTCCGCTTCTGCTGTGTGCGGGCCTCAGAGGGGCACCGAGCGCCACCTCTTCCGGCGGCGACGTCTTCTGGGAGGAGCCAGACGACGGGTCCGGGAGCGACTATGAGGACGAAGCAGAGGAAGAGACTGAGCAAAGGAGGAGCTCGCGTTTTCCGTCCTCCTCGCCATTCTCCGGGCTCGAAGTGGCGCGGCAGCAAGAACAGGAACTCGGGAGAGGTATTGTTGATATCCTAGAGAAATTTACTTTCTTTTCGCTCCTTAGTCTACTAAGCTCTCTGTTCTTCCATTCGAGAATTGTTGATTTCTGCTATCTAGTAGGAATTTTTTTTTGAGGAATCAAAATGTAGCTTAGTATGTTCAGTTGATTTCACAGTGAAATTATCATGCAGTTTATGCTTTGCATTTCGGTCTATGTTGTAGAATTAATTCTATAACTATTCTATTTCTTTAGAAATCGAGCTCCTATTGACGCCTGAAGAAAAGGCTATCTTGGATCAACATGAGACCCCTGACATCACTAAAATATCATCAGTTAAGTTTCCCTCGCTGTCTTAATATTTAGGAACCATCTTTGGATACATTTCTTGCAATTGAGATATCCTAACATATCAGACATGAAATGAATGAATAGCGCTGATTTAATGGCTTCTGTGATATTTTGGATGTTGATTTTGACTCCTGCAGTTGTGTTGTTTTGCAGCCAAAATGGCATCCTCTCCATAGTTATGCCATGGCACTGCAAATACCTCTCATGGACAAGCTGCTGGACAGTGGCCTTGACATCAATTTACTTGATAAAGTAGGTTGTGTGCTCATGATTTTCCATTGCTGATGTCTGAGAAACCCCATCTGGGAAGGCAGAGTTAATTTTGGTGGCTTGCTAATACAGGATGGTTTCACCCCTCTTCACAAGGCGATCATAGGAAAAAAGGAGGCTGTCATTAGTCATCTCCTAAGAAAAGGAGCAAATCCCCATGTTAGAGATAGGGTAAGCGATTTACAGGCACAAACGTTTCTTGTAAATTGTTGTTCCATAATTCTTCATAGGTTAAAGTACAGCTCAGGCTTAGATAACTTTAGGAGCAATGTTATCACATCTTTTTGGTCCCTGGGGAGCTGGAATGTTTTTTTTTTCTTTATGTTAGCCTTGAATCAAGTTTGCCCGTGCGCAGGATGGAGCAACACCATTGCATTATGCTGTTCAAGCGGGTGCCCTGCAAACTGTGAAGTTACTGATTAAGTACAAGGTTGATGTCAATGTTGCTGATAATGTAAGCTAAATATTACACTTTTCTGATTATCTCAACCCTTTTCTGGGACATGCGAGTTTTTCTCTTAAACACTATTCGTGCAGGATGGATGGACACCGCTTCATTTAGCCATACAGAGTAGAAATAGAGATATAGCAAAGGTCTTGCTTGCCAACGGTGCAGATAGGACAAGAAGAACCAAGGTATGCCCCGATGGTTTATTGTCTTTTCTGATTTCCAGTATCGCCCCAAATTTCTTATACCTATGAGCGTTGATTTGCTTACATTTTCTGTTGCACAAACAAGTTGCATGCCTTTAGAAATGTAGATGTCAATAGGACAGCTCTTTAATCGTCCTGTACAGAAATTCTCTCATTGAACACTTCAACCTTTACGCTATTGTTTGCCAACAGTCAAAATTGGCATTTGGGCTATCTGAATTCAAACATTGTTTGCCTTTTCTATGTACACATTTTTACAGGATGGAAGGACTGCACTGGATCTAAGCTTATGTTTTGGAAGGGATTTCAAGTCATATGATCTGGCAAAGCTGGTCAAGCTTATTCCAACAAGTAGAGGAGTGTGATTTTGCTCCACCACAAATTTTAGTGAAAGAAAGACCAAATGTTAGCCAATGCAGCCTCAGTTCAGCCATCCAATTGTTCATGGAATTGGTCGTTCCTCATGCATAGCTCATGAAGAAGGGTCCAGATGCAGCTCAAAGAAACAAGAAAGGAATTACCAACGTCAGTCATCCGACAATTTTTTCTTGATGACCTACTCCTGGTTATCTGAAGGATTGGCTATATAGTTGTTCCATTGGAAGTGTGTTCTGTAGTCTGTTCGACATAACTCCCTCAAAAGATGACCTATTATGGACATGATACATGCAATGGCCTTCCAATTGGACGTTGGTACACTGCTAATTTAGCATTTTTAGTTTTTTTTTGTTCAATACATCTTGTGGCAAAGGCAATATTTAAAGTTCAACATATTAGCCTAATTGTTTTGGCCAAGCAGTGTAACATTGTGTGATTTTGATGTAATTGCTGCAGGAGCATATTATAACTTAAAACTAATTTCTGTTGGTATATTTTGACTGAGGAATGATACTGTTATCTATGCAATCAAGAACAGGATTACACTTGAATACCAGTTCCCTAACCAGCAACACTCATACCATTACCAACAAACTGCTATGGGTAGGCAGGTTGCTATGGATTTTTGGCAGATTCTGAAAGCTCATCACAATCATCCTGATAAAAAGCTCTTATAGCTGAGCTAAACATTTGGGTCTGCAAAACCTTGGAAAGCAGTATTCAGTATCAGTACACCCTCAACAGCAAAACTTCTGCTACAAAAATGTATGAAAAAACAAAAAGACAAATACATTAACACAATCTAGGGAACTGCACTAGGAGCGAAAAACCTCTAAAGGAACTCATTCTTCTTGTAAGGAGATCCGCCTGAAGATGGCATGGAAAGTTTGCCCTCCATTTCTTGCGACCTTTTGGCTTTCTTCAGTAGCAGTAGACAGTAACTTGACAACCGGATCGGCTTTTATCTCTTCCTCTGGAATGGCCTCAAACAGTGGGTGTTTCTCCAGACACGACCGCATCCACTCTCCAAGTTCCTCGACATCGGTAATAGTATATATGATTCCTCCCACTTCCATCACATAAGCATACTCATCCAGCAGCTGCATGCTGATAACCCTCCTTCGGTGGTTCTTCTCCTTGAAGTGAGGATCAGGGAACAGGAAGAACATCTTGGTGAGCTGAGCCTTCCTGAAGTAGTTTGGGATGTACTTCATTGAGTTGGTGCGCACAACAGATATGTTGTCATACTGTCCTGGGTTCGATGCTCTTAAAGCTAAAATCCTCTCTTTGACATACTCAGTTACCTGCACCAAAATACATGTGAAGCAGAACAATGAAGTCGGAGATTGTCCAATGAATTATAAACTAGGGTGTTTGACCAAGATAATTTTCTGAAACAAAAGACCATACACATGACGTGCTAAGTTGAAATCCAAGACTGATATGGCAGAGTAAATTCAACTATACATTTTTTGTAAAGCTGAAACAAAATATCATTTCATACGAAAGAAATTTTTTGAAGGAGAATAATACTTTCATATCAGAAACTCAATTGGAGTGTATCACATCACGGGCATATATAGACACAATGACACAATGTTACATGATGTGTATTACTGTATTGTCATTAAATTTTGGTTACTTCTATCATCTTCACATTGGGCCTGTTCGCTGCACTGCCTACGGCTGCAGCTGCTGCAGCGGCAACAGTTGCCACAGAGGCAACGGCTAGCAGCTGCAGCGCAGAACAGCACCAGTTCAGCTGCAGCGAACAGGCCAATTGTTGTTATTTTCAAATCATGCCAGAATGCATTATTTATCTTCATACTACCAGTACCTTCAATTTGGAGCAATAAACAGGGCATCCACAAAAAGCAATGGCACAACAAAACAGAGTCGTAGCTACCTTGTCCCTGAGCTCCATGCCGATCATGAGCGTGTCCGGGAAGAGGGGCGAGAGGCCGACGAGCAGCCCGCCGAACCCGCACCCCACATCCGCGAAGCGGATCCGCGGCGGCGGCGCCGCCTCCTCTTCGCCCTCGCCGCCCTTGTCGGCGGGGAAGTAGCGCGGGTAGTGCTGCGACAGGTCGACCTCGTCGGGCGACACCGGGACCGGGAAGTGCGAGTCGCTGAGCGGGTTGCTGTGCGCCCGGGCGCGGTAGAACCGCTTCCGTGGGAGCTTCCCCGCCGCTGGCGCCTGCTGCTGGCCACCGCCGCCGCCGCCGCTCACGCCGTTGGTCCTCGTCATCGGGCTAATAGGAAGGGAGCGGACCGGATAGTGCCGTGGGGTGGCTCTCTGGTAGGTTGGCACCTCCGGCACGCGGCGTGCTGCTGAAGACGGCAGGAGCGGACTGGAGCGACGCGCTAGGGCTTCGGCCGGCGGCGTTAGAGGGTGGAGGGGAGGCCGGGATGGGCAGGCGCGATGGGAGGGAACAACGAAGAGCTGGGCCACAGTACGCAGTTGCGTGAGGTGGGCCGAGGAGGATGCAAAATGCGTGTAAAAGATCTGGGCCTCTTCTTACTGGCACACGCTTGGCGAGTGGCCCTTGTCCCTTGTGTTGTCCGTCATATCTATCTTTCGGTAGAATCCACATCTTCTAATCTTCTAGTGTTGATATACGTAATACAAACATCCTATAACCATTCGATCCTATTTCAAATTCTAGGCTTTCTCTTCTTGCTCCTCTCACTCCTGCTACTATCGCCGCCCTCTCTCTTCAGGGCGGCAATAGGGCGGGGACGGGGTTCCCCGAAACAGCATCCCCGCTCCCAGCCCCGTGAAGCATATCAGGGGGAATCCTTCCCCGTCCCCGTAGGAGCCCCATGGGGGGTCGACGATGGGGCGGCGAGCCGGCGACGAGTCGACGAGCAGGGAGCCAGTGCCGATGTGGAGTCCGCTGTAGGGACGAGGGGAGGAGTCGAACTCTTCCTGACTCCCGAGCGGTGGTGGCGGCAGTACTACAGTAGGGAAGAGCAGCGGTGGGCTGGTGGTGTGAAGAGAGGCAAGGCCGCGAGAGGCGAGGTGCCGCCAGGTAAAGAGAAGGAGCGGAGGTGAGGGCGAGGACGCGACTCGCGATGGGCGGGCGGCCAGCGGCGCCAGGGAAAGAGAAGTGTGGGAGGACTGAGGAGTGGGTGGGGTTAGGGTTGTCATTTTGGGCTGCTAATTGTTTATGGGCCGTCTTTGTGTTATCATTTTAGGCTGGACTGTTGGTTGTTTATGGGCTGTCTTTCTATTTCGGGGCCCCGTTGGTGCCCCACGAGGCCAAAATGATCCCCGCCCTGTCCCCGGTTATTTTCGGGGTCCCACCCTGGCTCCCCCACGGGGGAAATTCCCCTCCTTGCCCCGTGTGGGGTGGATCCCCGTGGGGATCCGGCCCCACGGGAAATTTTGCCATCCTGACTCTCTCTCCCTACTCATTTCTCTCTTTCACCTGCCACCATTGTGCAGTTGGCTACTGCCCATAGTTGCGCCACACCTGCACCGGCGGTCCGTCGCCGTCTGCGTGCTTCGGCGCCGCTGCGGTGCCACACCGCCCCGCACATCGTGTCGCGCCACTATATGTCGCCCTAGGCCGTCGCGGTTCCACACCTTTGTTGAGCTGCCCCGCTGGTTGTGTTGTGCCGCCACACGCCGCCCTGGGTCGCCCCACTTGTCATGTCGCGCCACCACATGCTGCTGTGCACCAAGATTGATGGAGAAGAGGCGTCCAGCTCACGGAGATGAAGACACTCAGTGAAGAAGTGCCATGCTCAATAGTTTGATTTTAACATTTCAACAATTGGTTCTAGTGATTTCAACATTTAGTTTAATAGTTTCAACATTTGGAACGTGAAAAGTTGAACCTGCAAAATGAAAATGTTGAGTTAACATTATCAAAATGTTGAACATATATGTCAAAGATTACTAGGTCAATGGGTCATAGTGGACTTTAAGATGGACGGCTTATCCGGCCCCTTCGCTTTGTGGCGTCCTACAATGGCACGTCCTATGATGGCCAGTAAATAGGAAATAGTGGTCGTTAATTGATTAATCATGGAAGTACAAATTGTCAAATACTCTATCCGTTTCAAATTATAAGTCGTTTGACTTTTTTTACCACTTGTTTTATTTAAATTTTTTTGTAAACATAGTAAATTTATGTCATTCTTTAAGAACGTGTAATAAAAAGTAAACCATAACAAAAAAAATCAACATTTTATATATATTTTTTGAATAAGAAAAGTGTTCAATGTTAAGTAAGAAAAAATCAAACAACCTATAAAGGGGGTGGGGGAGTATAAACCAAACATAGCATTAGAAACTGGGTAGGGCTGCATACGACGTGGGTAAGATAATAAGTGCACCGTTCATTCACATGGCCTCGCCCGATCTGCTTAATTACCTTTGAATCAACAAGCCAAGATAGCAAGCACCCAGCAGTTTTTTCATGTACTCGTCATGGTGAAAACGGGCGTCCATTCCCTTGCATCTGTCCAGCGCCACGCCGACGCCATATCCCCAGAAGATTCAAACGAGAATCGCCGACACCCTGCTGATTGGGCACGCTCTCCCGTCGCTGCCTTCCCTGTCCGGCTTCCGGCCTGCACGGCTGCACGTCGGTTGAGGCACCACCACGCCACAGTAGTTGTTGGGCGGCGCGGCGCAGGGCGTCTCCAATGTATGGAACTGAGCCCGTTTCTATAGATATGACCCATTATGATTCGACATCATATGTTACATTGGCTCCAATGTTTAACTGGGACCCATGTCCCCCTCCTCTCTCTTTCTCTCCCATTATTCTCTATGTTATTGCTTGGGAGCTGGTTCTATAGATAGGACCATGTTCTATATGGAGTCGAGTCCGCAATGGGAAAGACCAGGTCCTTGAGCTGCATTAAATGTATAGAACCGGGATAGATTCATCCATTGGAGAAGATGGGGACCCAAGCACGCACGTCTGGCTCCGGCATGATCGCGCCGCGTGCCGACGAAAGCGTCGGCCGCCGGTGGTAGGAGCACAAAATTAAATTTCATGACAAATCTGGTTCAGAACATTACTCACAGCCAGACCAAATCTCACGACAAAGATAGTGATTGTAGGAGCACAAAATTAAATTTCAGAAAGAACAATTGGATCCAGGGAATCAGACTTGCAAAGTCTAGACAAGACCCCACTAGCTAACCAAAGTATGGCACCTAAACATGACACTGACAGCACCAATACATTTCATCTCTGTAAATCTGAGGAATCACGCTTGCAAAGGCCATGCGTCCAAGGTTTCATGCATAACGAACATGTTTAGACGACATAACTTAATAGAGTTCCATGAAATTTCAACAGAAGCTTGTTCCAAGCTCAGGTAAATACAACCAAACACTTGCAGACCAGTCGCAAGATTTTGTATCCACCAACCACCAAGGCTATGCTAAAGTACTCCACTTAACTCCTAAGAAGTAAAATCTTAAATAAATCTCAAACATCGATTTTAAAATAAATAAAATATTTTAACAATTAATATATAGAAAGAAAAAATAATATTGCAATATCTACCGTATTCCTTAACTGGTCTGACTAATCTCCCCCTCTTTCCTTCTCACGTCACCATTCTCTCCCTTCCTTAACTGTCATGTCACATTCACTTGTCATGACAAGTATATTTTTTTCAAACGTTCACTTGATATCACATTTTAAACATTCACTTGTCACGTAGATGGACGGCTATAGAGACCATCATGTCACGTTCACTTGTCACGTTTCTTCAAACGTTCAGCCTTAAAACCATGACCCGCCTAAATAAATGATATAAAAAGATAAAAGAACTTTTACTAGCTTGTTACATTTTTTCCCCTAAAAGTTCCCTTGTCATGTTCGGCCATGAGACCATGATCACAGCATAAAACAAACCAAGCATTCATGTTATTGTATAGTGAAATAGCGTCAAGAATGGGGAAATGGTACTCCACGGGTACCGGCCGAGCCGGCAAATTTGTCACCACACAAACACATGTTTCTTGGGATACGTGCATTGAACCACATGGGTGCAGACTTGCCTCCGCTGCGCGTGTCCCTCACTTGGCAGTTGGCATGCACTTTACTTTACACGTTGGGGCCCACATTCACATACATTCCTTTCTACGAGGGTGTTTGGATCCTAGTCTAAAGTTTTGCCCCGTCACATCGAATGTTTTGATGCCAATTACAAGGACTAAATATTAGTTAATCATAAAACTACTCTCACAACCGCTAGGTGAATTTGCAAGACGAATCTAACGAGCCTAATTAATCCATGATTAGCACATATTTACTGTAGCAGTGTATTGTCTAATCATAAATTAATTAGGCTAATTAGATTCGTCTCGTGATTTAGCCTGGAGTTCTAGAATAGGTTTTATTATTAAACTACGCTTAGGACTACTAATTAGCCTCTAAATATTCGATTTGACAGGGCCAATGTTTGGAGCCCTGGATCCAAACTAGGCCCTATGATTCACACAATAGCCCGCTGACACACACCATTTATTTTCATTACCAATGTTTTCTTTAGATTTTGCTGACTCATATTTTGTGTAAAATGAACTTAATGTATCCATAAATTAATATCTTTCACCGTTCTATAAAATCATTAAAATATTTCATAAATAATAAATTCCATTATAGGATTTGAAAGAGCAAATCGAGAAAACACACCTCATATGGTGATATAAAGGCAGGCCTCCCTATATTTAACATACCTCTAAATGTATTTAATAATTAATATAGCTTTATTTCTGGTGGCATAGAGATACATGCAAGGTTACACCAAACTATCTCATAACATGTGCCAAAAAAAGATACAATCACAGCAGGTACAACAATCTAGAGAGTTTTAACACAACATTAGGCACTTATTCAGAAGTAGCTGGAGAAATTTTTCACCGTTTGTTTCAGTATCCACACTTAGAACTGCATTTGCTGCAAGAATTACAACGATGACCTATCGTGGAAATCAAAGAACCAGGTCAAATTCCATGCATGTCATTTGCTTACCTAGATGAAATGTTTTAACCATCTAGCTGTGTTACATCAAACACCTTAGTGCTCCTGAGAAAATACATTTGAAATAATCTACATTGGAAATTGCACGACCATTTGACAATGAAAATAAGTTAACACTTGATCAAAATACACAGCAAGAAATACACAGACTAGGTTGGTAGTGCTTTCATAAGGAAAACTCTCAGAAGAAACAGATATAACCATTAAACAAAATAAAGCTCGTACGTTGACAAATATAACCATTAAGATATACATTATGTTAACATAATTGAAAAATATTCATTAATTGAGAACTTTTCTAGGTTTCGTACACTGAACTAAAAATGTGTCATCTAGCACACATCTAGACACTTCACACTTCTTCACTTATTCTTTTAGCATGGCCAAAAGCTCATTGACAATAGATTCTGTCTTTGACATCATCTGAGCAAGACACAGTACATTGACTTCACATGATACAATAAGAAGTTTTCAGAACGGATAAATTGAAATAACATAGTTCAAGATGTATAGATACAGGGAACTTGCAGTACATGAAGAAGATCCATTAAAACGAAAAGAACCATGCAGCTAGTTCCAGTAAGTATAAAAAGAACCATGCAGCAAGCAGAATCGACCATCATGGACTTTCGCAAATGCAGGCTCAAAGCAGGCATAATCCTGATTTTTCACTAGATTGCAGGGTGTCGTGAATTTAGAATACACTAGCGCAGGCCCCTTAATTAAACGGCTCACGTGGATCTAGGACTAGGGGTGGATATCGAGCCAGCTCGGCTTATTTTGGCTCGGCTCGGTATGACTCGTTACGATAACGAGCTGGCTCGGCTCGGCTCGGCTCGTTAGCTTACCGAGCTCAAAGGCGAGTTCGGCTCGTTGACAGCTTGTTTAGCTCACGAGCTAGCTCGACAGCACGAGTCACGAAAGTAAAGTCTGAAGTCCAAACGAATGGAAGGTTTACAGATGAGAACAAACGCAAGTTCACATCACAAATCCAAACCCAGTTTATTAAATAGAGAAAGAGATCGGAGAAAGTGAGAAACCGCATCGAGTCAGTGATAAAAAAGCATGAATGCACATCGCCAAACCTGCAGATCCATGCTTGGGAGGATCGTGCAGTATCAGAAAAGCAGAAGGGATCATCGATGCCTCATACATACAACAAGATTTCTCCACAACCATGTGTTATAGCTCTCTTTATCCAACGGTGGGCAGCTCCTGTTCATATGTTCCTCGGCACCCCCTACCTCATCCGTTCCTCGGCACCCCTCACGCTCCCGCCGCCACCATCTTCCCCGGCTCCGGCGCTGTCCCGGCACCTCCGCCATCCGCCCACCAACCACTCGCGCGCTAACCTCTCCGTCGTTCTTCGCCCCCGCCACCGGCCCTGCCCACCGGCTGTCCCCCACCGCCCGCTCCGGCGGCCTCTCGGCCGCCTCCGCCTCCGCCCGGCGACCGCTGCCTCCGCCGGGCCAGCCGCCACCCCCCGAGCCCTCTTCTAGTCCACCGGTGAACACACCTCGGCAGCCCCGGAACACTAAGCCGCTGCCGCGCCGGCAGCCGCAGCGGCGAGCTGCTTTACCCTGTGTTGCCACACACGGTTGTGGTGTTGATTTTTCGATGCCTCATATCGCAATCTGCATTCCGATGCTGTCCATGATATGACACAGTAAGCGGAGACTGAAAAAGAAGTACGTGAGGTCATCCAACATCACATAACATAGCTGAATATGCTCAGTTCCTTGCATTGTCAGTACATTACAGTAAACAAATCACAACTTACATTCCATTTCACTTGTTGAATAATATTGCAACTAAGATGTCTAACATAATGTCTACAACTAAAACAGTAACTACTGCATTGTCCACCGTGAAGCCTCTTCCTCCCTTTCCAATCTCATGCTTCAACTTGGTTCATCTCTGCCTTCATCTCTGCAATGACCACTTCATTTTATAAACCTGCATCTTTACTATCACATATTTCTATCTTCAAGTCACTCTTATTTGAGCCAGTAACTTGCTTGCTTATGCCACTGGCCATGAACTGAGGTGTGCCGGTTGCTTCGTGTTCGTCCACGAAATCTGCATGCTTGGCACGTAAATAGGTGACATACTCATCCTCCAACCAGAAATAGCGACATTTCTCGCCCTCCTGCGAAGAAAGCAGAGCTACATCGATGAAAACCATTGAAAGCCACGAGTGCAAATGCATGGAAATATATACATAACTTACAGGGAAGTTGTTCGGGCATTTGTAGAAGACCTTCCTGAATGAATCTGCTTGCTCGCTCTTGAGCTTGACCACACGAATCTAGCATTGTGGACACTCGATTCGAGGCAAGACTACCTACCTTGAACTATCCCCTTCGCTGGAGATCGACGGCCTGCTCCCCACCATGGCGACGGACTTGAGACAGGGCGCGATATGGAATGCAGTAGGAGAGCACACGCGCCGACTGCAGCGACGGCGGGATGGCGGCGGGGAGAGGAGAGCTGGCTCGGATGTGTGTGTGTGGGGGGGGGGGGAGCTGGTGCGACGGCGGTCTGGTTGACTCGACTCATTTGAGATGGGTATAGGCCGGCACGGGGGCATACCCGTCCATACGGAAGTTCGAGTGCGCTGCGTACGCCTGTGAGTGGGGTCACCATCGTCACGTACGTAGTCAATGACAAATCTCAAATTTCACATGAATTGTAGTGGCACCCACCAGATTAGCTAAATAGTAATGACATTTTTTAGAATTCGGATAATGGTAATGGCACCTATCAAATTAACCCTCTTCAATGCTTTCTTCCCCGTGCACCGCCCACCCGTTCTTTCTCCGCCCGATTCCTTCTCGATGCCGGCGGAGCCCGCGCTCGAATCCTCGCTACCGAGCTCACGCTCGAGCTCGGAAGAGTCGTGCTGCGCCACTCCTCCGCACGGCCGCCGACTAGGCTCGCCGCGCCACCTCACGGCCCAGCCGCTGAGTCCCTGCTTCTCCGCTTCGTCACACAGGCCAGTCGCCACATCACCGCTACTCCGAGCATGAGTTGAGGGGCGGCGCGTATCGATTCTAACACAGGCAAGCAGTCACGAGGTCGTGGAATCCAACATCCGCCCGAGCTCAGCATCAATAGAAAAAAAAAAAGAGTAAAGTATGTCCTCGATCCCTAAACTTGTACCGTTGTGTCATCCTGGTCCCTAAACTTACAAATTGACCATTTAGGTTCTCAAACTTGTCGGGTGTGTCATCCCAGTCCTTAAACTTGTAAATCACCCGTTTCGGTCCTTAAACTTGTTCATTTGTGTCATCCCGATCCTTAGACTTAATTTTTAGTCTCATCAAAGTCAAAACAGAACGATCTAAATGCTTCATATTGAAAAATTATTCATAACTTTTTCATATGAACTCGAACGAAGAGAACATCTATATCAAAATTATAGCCCGCAATATGATCTACAACTTTGTAGTTATAAAGTTTTCATTTAAAGTCATTTTGTTGTCCTAAAATTTAATTTTAAATTTTTTATTTCAAAATCTATAAACATAAAATAATATTTTGGGACCCTTACATTTCTAATTTAAAAAAATTTTCAACAACAAAGTTGTAGATCACATCGAGATCTACAATTTTGATATAAATTCTATCTTCATTCGAATTCATATGAAAAACTTATGAATTTTTTTATGTGAGGTTTTTGGATCGTCTTATTTAAGGATCGGGATGACACAAGTCAACAAGTTTGAGGACCTAAATGGGTGATTTGCAAGTTTAGGGACTGAGATGACACAACCGAACAAGTTTAAGGACCTAAATGGTCGATTTGTGAGTTTAGGGACCGGGATGACACAATGGTACAAGTTTAGGGAGCGGTAACGTACTTTATAAAAAACAATCACGCCACACGCAAGAGTGTAAGCGAGAGAATAGAAAGGAATAACAACCACGAGTTGATTCCATTGATCTGATGGTGTACATATACAACAGCTAAGTTGATACAGTCAATATCTAACTACCTTAGGTCCTTAGCTACAATTCAGGAGAGTTACAAGACGTGTACCACCTAGTCCACTAACAAAGAGGAGGAGTGAGAGGTAGATTTGGTCCCTGGTAGAGCTCGAATTGGAGAGATGCTAGCTGATTTGGACAGGACGAATGCTTCTTATTGTTGTTCGGTGAGGAGAGAGACAACTTTTTGCTATTCAATTTGGAGAAGGAGCATGGGCAAGGACGCCGATGGAGATAGGAACAGGGACAAGAGGAGGAAGCAAGGAAGGGAAGACAATGGCATATGAGTCCTACTTGTCATACTAAAAATATGGACTGTAAGTAGGGACTATTACTGAAATTAAGCATAAAATGAGAGCCCCAGAAAGTTGGGGCCAAAGTAGGAGCTATTACTGGAGATGCTCTCACGAGCCAGCTCGTTATAGGCTCCAAGCTAAAACCTTAGCTTGGCTTGTTACAAATTTCTAACGAGCCGATCCGAGCCGAGCTACTAACGAGCCGAGTCGAGCGAGCTAGCGAGCCATGAGTTTTTTGTCCAGCCCTAGATGGGTCACCAACTATAGTGGTCTCTTAAACGCCTCAGGTGCAACAACTAAACTGACCCTTAAACTCTCCCTATTCCGCACCTCCTTACACCAACGTCTCTGCAGCCGGCTATTTATAGAGGTCTCCCCAACTCCTCGCCTCTCAGATCCTCCATCAGTCCGTCGGCTCACAGCTGCAAGTGCAATCAGGTATGTAGCTCCCCTATCGATTCACGTGTACAATACGGCACGACATACCAGCTAGTTACAATCAAAGGTTCGATTTTTTCAGGTGGCAAGCTGCGTGGGGTGCTAAGCGTGGGCGCGGCCCTGGCACGAGGGAACCTAGAGCAAAAGTTAAGGGAGGGCACACCTCAAGAACTATTGAATTTTAAATGCTCAAACATTGTGAAATTTTGTTCATTAACGTGGACTGGATTTTTTGAGCGAGGGCATGTGCCCTCACTGGGACCAACGTAGGTCCGCCCGCCGCCCTGGTGCTGCTCGTCGCAGCTGCCCAGGGGGCTGGCGATGGCGTCGGCGCCTGTGGGATTGCGAGTGTTGCGGCCACGGGGTTCCTAGCAGCGCAGGGGACTGGAGAAGCCACCGGTGCCTGCAAGATGACGAGTGTTGCGGCCGCAGGGTTAGTAGCGGCGCATGGGACTAGATATGCCGCCGGCCAGACGATGGGGCTTTCAGACTTAATCTGCGAGTGCTTTTGTAAGTGTGTGCCGAAGTGTAGGGTCGACTGGCGCTGTGCTGCCAAATATGGGGTAAAGCGCGTCCTGGGTGGCGCTGCAGCTGCGGGTGGTGCTGTCGCCATGGACCCGACCGACGCTGCAGCTGTGGGTGGCGCTGTTGCCATGCACCCAACCGAAACTCCAAGCACAGCTTGTTGCGCCGTTGCCGTCAACCCGAACAGTGCCGGCACGCCGATGTGTGTGTGCATGTGCAAATGCCTTCCCATTTGCAGCGATGAGGTTGTGTTTGTGAGTGTGCTTAAGAAGTGCGCTAGCTAGTTTCACCCATGCGAAACTGAGAGTGATTAATAAAGAAAAGATTTAGAAGTTACCCCTTCCTCACCCAAATCTTGAGCCATTGAATCAAAAGGATGGATGGCTCACATTGGATCTAGAAATCACCCCAACCCTAATCCTTTTCTTCCTCCCCTCTCTCTCTCCTCCCTAGTCCAACCCGCCACCGCCGTCCCTCCTGCCCTGCCCCCACCCCGCCAGTTGCTGCCCCTCCGGCGCCTGCAGTGGCCGGCGTAGCCCTAGCCCGCCGGCCGCCGCGCCAACATCCCCACCACCGCGCCACCCCGCCCGTCGCCCCCGCCGGCCGCCATCGCCGTCGTACGCCCCTGCCGCCACCCTGGCCCGACCACCATCCACCGCCGCCCGGCCGGCGACCCCCGCCGGGCGGGCCGGCCGCCCCCGGGCCCTCCTCTAAGCCCGGGGGTGAGGAAGGCTCCCAGCAATCTGGAACCCTAACGTCACCGGGAGTTCGCCGGAGTTGGAGAAGATAAGGAAGGTAGAAGATAAGGTGAGGAGAGCCTTATTTTCACCCAGGTGAGCTATAGCTTTCCCTGAGATTTATCATTTCCAGGCTCCGTGTGTTCGACGAAATGCCCCAAGGCATAGCCGTTGTCGCGAGCGCATGTGAGCGTGCGTGCTCATGCTCAGGACCATGCGCGTCTTATGCAGGTGGGCGGTAGACATCGGGAGACGGAGGTGGAGTGGAGAGGCAAAGCCCTGTGGTCGACCGATGCCAGTGTGTGAGGCCGTGGGGCTGAACGCGCACCGGCGCACGGCGCGACATGAGCGCTCTTGCTCCCATGGCGCATCAAGGCAGTGAGCATGCAAAGCGGCGGCGTTCCGCGCCCGCGACCGTGTGCTAGTGAAGCGTGCGCGTACTCATGCAAGCTCAGTGTGTGTGTGCGTGTGCAAGGATCGGAGCGTGGCGCCCGTGGTGAGGCTTGGCTCGTGGCCGCACGCATGTGCGAGGAGATGATGCGTTAGCTCGCGTGCGTGTTCCATGGCGGAGCCATGGTTGCGGCAAGGCCATGCCGCTCACATGCACCAGTTTTTATGGTCCGCGGCGACGGTATGGCAGTGAGGTGTGTCAAGCGTGCGTGCAAACGGGGCGCTCGGTGTCCGTGCTGAGTGCGGTGCAGTGCAGTGGCGTGTCGGCTTCGTCGGCGGCGATCTATGCCCGCGCTCCTGCGGCCTGCTTTGGCTTGGTGATGTCCTTGCGCCCAGCGTAACGTAGATGTGGACGCTCCTAAGGCTCGGCGTCGGCTTGGCGTCACGCGAGTTTTTGGCGAGGTCGTTCGTAGCGTATGCTGCGTCGTCGATGCTGCACGGCATCCACTCCTCGCTGCCCCTCCTCGGTCTCCCGTCTCGGCGTCAGCTTCCCTGTGTATATCTCATAAATCACAAGGTATATTTCCCGTACTTGAGGTTTCTAAATAAAATTTACACATACTTGATTATCAAAAGTGGTATGTGGTCATACTTTTTTTTATTCTTATTCATGAAGTATTTGGACATACTTGTTTTTCTATACAGAAAATTGTAATATATCATAGAGTGTAAAAAAATATGAGTTCCACTCAAAATGATAAATGAGTATGTACCCATCCCCAAGGTAGTTTTTTAGGAAATGGTGTAGCTACACGCTAGTATAGAAAGGATTGTTTTGTAGCTGTAGGTTAAAAATATTACTTTTGTAATAGTTGAAGGATGTAAAATAGAATTTTGTTGCCCGAGGATGGAGGACCTGGTAGAAGGATGGGCTTGTGCTTCTGAACCATGGCGTGGCGCATATGGGGGACGGTACCGTACGAGAGCCACAACGACACAATAGTACTAGCCCCGTTTAGATTCACCAATTTTTCCAAAAAAGCACTATTTATCCCAACTTTTTCATATTCATAATATTTCTCTCTCTCAAAACACACTTCCCAACACGAGATATAATGTTTTTTTTGGAGCTACTATATTTACCCTATAGTCATACTGGGAAGTGATCATCGACCACGATGACGAGCATCTCTTCCAGCATAGTCGCCACGAGTAGGGTCCGCCCCAAGTCTCCCCGACCTCCTCCTCCAGCTTGGACAAGTCAGGCTGATACCGAATGATGCGCCTATAGCACCTCCAGGTGCCTCTCCGCAGCTCGAAGTAGTCGTTGGGGGCCAACTGCTATATAGTTTTGAAAAGTTCAGGGGATACAACAAAAAAATAGTTTCCATAGGATTCAAAAAAAAAAATCCAGAGCAGTATGTACCGTGAGAGTCTTATCTTTAGCTCCTAATACGTGTAGTTTGTTCTAAATCAAATCCTTTTAACTTTGACTAAAAATTGTAAAAACTAGGTTACTATTACCCTAATATAATTGTCATAATTCTTATAAGACGCGGTAAGAAAAAAAAGATAGATCCTAAAAATTATCACAAAAAGAATATCGAGCCATGAATCGGCCGACAACTCTAATCATAAAGGTCATTGAATATGTTTCTTTTCTAATAATTTAACCATTGGTGCCATTATAAAATAGACTAAAGTAATAATCTAAATATATATTGAAATAAGAAACATTTCTCTGGTTTTCCATCACATAAAAAACATAAGTTAAGTTCAAAGTCTGGATTCAATTACCATAGATCAAAGTATATACTATTACATTCACTAATGTGTTGCATGTTTAAAAAAGTTTTTTAATTTATTTTTGGCTTTAAGAATACATATATCTCACATTTCTTTTGGCTTAATCGTCTTTATAAGGAAAAAAAGACAAATAATTTTGTATCACGTGCATGTGTGTCGCACACGTATATCGAAATTACCCACCACTTCCATTATTAGAAAATCCAGAACAACCCCCTGATCTTCATGTAAATTACCCACGTATCAAATATAGTTGACAAGGTTAGGTATCCCTTAACGACAACAGGGTTATTATCATCGAAGCTGATAATCTCCAAAAAGGAAAAGTCTAATTTTCACTCTTCAACTATTGCAAAACTCTGATTTTCAACAAACAACTATAAAACCAGACACTAAACAATATATAACTATCCAAACCAGAAAAATTTTGCCCTTTATGTGGTTTTTTATTTTATGGAAACAGAAAAAATTATTTAAATTTTGAAATTCATAATTAATTTGGTTTAAATAAAAAAAATATGAAATTGGCGCCAAAAGTTTTCTTAGCATGTAACCTCCCTATTGGCAATTATTTCATGTTGTTTTGGTATTATGTGTTCATAAGGTTACTAGTATTTTATTGTTTCTTTCTAAAATACTTGGTATAAAAATAAATAATATGCAAATAACTTCAAATGGTGCAGCAAAATATAGGTCATATTTTTAGAAAAGAAGTTGGCACCAGATTCAAATTATTATAATTTAAAATAAATTAAATATTAATTTATGATTTTTTATATTTTAAAAAATAAACAAACCACCTTAGAAACCACCCAGGTCCAATTTTGTCCGATTTCGATAGTTGTATGGCCCTCTGTGTCTGGTTTTGTAGCTGTAGGTGACTTATGAGGAAACTGTTGATGGGAAGTAATGATTAAAAGTCACAGTCAGGTCCTCTATACAAGAGGGGCAAAGGTGGGTCGCTACACATGAGCCACAACCGTTTGAGTCTGTTCCACCAAAGGTGGTTAGACTGGTTGGGCCAGGCGGTCAGACCGGCCGCCCCCATGGTTGCCCGAAGATGCTAAAGCAAAAGCGATCAGAGATTGGAACTTGGAAGCTTCATGTGGCAAAAGATCAGGGGTCTCACATGAAGCCCAAAGTCACATTTGATATGCTTTTTGACAAGTACTCCAAGCAAAAGGGCATTTCAAGTGATCGCGTTAGGATGGTCTGCTTCCTCCTTTCCCTATGATCGAACGACCTTTCCCTGTTTTGCTCCTGCTTCCTCCTTCTAGAACATAGGGTGGACTGCTTTCCTTCTTTTTCTGGAATTCAGCCCATCATTGTGGGATGCTTAGGCCGCGTGTTTAGACCATGCTAAGGAAACCCCTGTTTCCCAGACACTGATAGCCTCCTTAAATGAAAATGCACACATCTGTTAATGCCAGAGATTAACGAAGGAGGACAAATTTTGTATCCGTCTCTGAGACCCATCATTTTTGAGTGTTTTCTAAAATATTTTTTTAGTAGTGAGCTTGATAATGTCGAGTCGATAGGGGCGGTGAGCAGGGAGCTAGGGACCGATGAGTCGACGTCTCGACAAGGAGGTGGCGAGCAGGATGAGGTGGTCTCCTCCCGTCTCTTGAGCGGTGGTGGGTGCACCGACCAAGTCCCAATTAAGCAGCAGCTGCAGCAAGGAAGAGAGCCAAGGGTTCGGACTCTTCCACTCCCCGAGCGGCAGTGGCGATAGGGAAGAGAGGGTCTTGATTGGGGACGGAGGAGGGAAGGGTGGGAAGGACTGTAAGAGAGAGAGAGAGAGAGAGAGAGGTCCGACTCTCGAGTGGCAGCGTCGACAGGGAAAGGTGGGGAGAAGTGGGAGAGTGGGGGTGGTCAGAGTTGCAATATATGTATGTATATGTTTTTAACTTATTATCGGGTCCCCACAGGGCAAAATGGCTCCCTGTCCTTGCGTCAATTTCTTCTCAGGGCCCCACCGCAACAGCCCCGCATGCGGGGGAGGGGGGATTTGGCCCTCTCTCCGCACAATTCGGGGCGGATCTCCATAGGGAATTCTGCCAATCCGAGCTACTAGCTAGGTTATTTGGTCTTTCATCATATCAGACCACTCGATGAATATAATGGAGGATTAGTATTTGAGAAAGTTATTAGCTAACTATTCCCTGTGCTAGCAAATGCTTACTAGCTAGTTGTCATTATCATAGTTGTTATTATCACTGAAGCCGGTCATGACCTCTATCATAGCTCTGACGAGGGTGGCCCGCTGGAAGACCTCCCCGACCTCCATGGATACTACCTTGGCCAACTCTTGGTCGACCAAGACGTAGCCCCAGCAGTCGGAGGCGGCTTGACCTAGCATGGCAACGCAGTTGTAGTAGACGTTGCCGACTTCGGGGTTCGGCGGGTAGATGGGCTTGTACTCCTTGACCATGGCACGACACTTAGGGACGGTGCGGGCGATGGCGGCGTAGTCAAGCTGGCAGTACTGGAGTGTGAGCGCCGTGCTCCTGCTGTGGTGACCAGAGCCGGAGTGGCGGCGAAGCACGCTGTCGACCTTGGTGGTGGTTCTGAGGAGGAGGTCCATGGCGACGAGCGCCAGGTCGCGTGTGTTCTTGGCCGTCGTGCTCTGCTTGTCCGACCGGAGTGTGGACTCGCACAGCTTCCTGGTGACATGTGGGGTCCAGGCATATGCCCTCACGTTTGCACAAGAAGTCGTCACCACATCGCCGGTCTTGTACTGATGGTGGGCGTCATCAGTTGCATGCGCAGCGACGGCGAGGAAGGCCGCCGCGCACATGTAGAGCATCACGGAGGAGGAGGCTGCCGGCGCCATGCCAAACAAACAAGCAGTTTGGCGGCTGGTGAGATGTGACTGATCGCTGGATGGCGATAAGATGGTGTCCTTGTATGTTTATTAATACATAGATTGTGCATGCATGAATGATGCATGCAGTGGCTGGATTCGAGAGGGAGGATTCACACATATTAGTTACTGTCAAGCCCGGAGTACGTGTTAGTTAGATATCCTTTTAATTATATATACATATCCTAGCTATATATAGTAGTGGTGCAGATTTCTAGCTGCTCTAGATAGATATCAAAGGGATAGTGTTGCAGATATATAATATATATTATATATATATAAATAATCGTACAAGTAGAATATAATTTTAGCCCAAACAATTTTTCAGTACGATCATTTAGCCCCTGTCATTTTTTGTTTGTCATTTGCTACTGGTTATTCGGTCGGGATTCCTTGTCCTACCTATATAAAGCATGGTGCTCGTTTCGTTCCAATGCATCTCTGCTCCACATTTGCCCTGGTTGACTACTTGGTACGCTAGCGCTTGAAACATATTGCTTGCAGCTTACTTTCTTTGGATATTACATAGTGGTACTTCTTACTAGTGTCTCTCACATGCATTTGCATGAAATTTATTTACTTTCGTTTGACTTGAGAATTGAGATAATAGGAAACTCAAAAAAGTACTGCTCACAATGCAATGTAAATGAGGATTTTCTTTTCATGTTCTATTTTCCATGAGTCTGCATGCTTTACAGGCCAAACCATCACAATTCACACACTAGAAACCTCAAACATAGTTTAAGAATCAACAATGCCGGGAGAAAGCATATATCTTCCATTGAAAGAGAACATATGTTCGTTTTGGTCTTTGATTTAGGATAGGCAAAATACATTTTGTTAGAATAGTACTATATATGATCTTTACAGTTTGGTTCTATCCAATTGGTCATCCACAGCGAAGCGCGGGCACTGGTGGCTAGTATATATCAAAGTAAAAACATTTGTCCCATTTTCCATCACGTAAAAAACAAAAGTCAAAATCCTTCACGTACATACGTACATAACTCTAAACCAACATAGTGACTTTTATATTAGATTATTCCGTGTAGGCATCAACCTTCCATAATATTTATATAAGTTCTAAGTTCAGATTCAATTACCATAGATCAAAGTATGTACTATTGTACATTCACTAATGTGTTGCGTGTTTGAAAATATTTTATTTATTCTTAGATTTAAGGATACACATATCTCACATTTTGTATTGGCTTAATCATCTATATCTATACCTATTTATAAAGCAAGTATTGGTTCTGTCTTTTTTTCGGTCCGTCCTGACAGATGGCCCCACCTGTCAAACAGAGCTCTCCCTCTCCGTCAAAACATCTGCCTCTTTCTTTTGTCGCCCAATAGACCGAGTCCGAGCCTTCCTCCGGCCCCTGTGTCTGTCCGCCGGCGATGCAGCTCTCCTCCACGGATCCAACTTCGAGTCTCCTTGAATCTCGCCCGTGGGTCCCCACTGGACTTATGCGCTGCGCCGTCCCAGAGTCCGCCTCCAGCCCTCCACTGTGCAAGTCAGGAGCGAATAGGTTGAGGCGCAGATTCAGATGGGGATGACAAGACCAAAGAGAAAGGCTAAGTCGCAAAGATCAACGCGGCCGTGGAATTGCGCGGGCAGGACACTACGGCTGGCATGCGCGGGGAGGAAAGCGTGGAGTCGCAGCTCGACCGCCGGCCAAGCGAGCGGCAGGTTCAGCAAAATTGGAGAAGACAGAGTTGAGAAAGTGGTCGCCGGCAGGTGCGTTGCATGGACAGAGAACAAACGAGCGGCGAGGAGAGGATAAGGCTCGTAACGCAGCAAGAGTGCAAGACGAATAGACGATCCAGAGCACCATTCACCAACAACAACAGGTCGGTGCGTGTGCTGCTGGGCTGGGCTTGGCCGCACTCTGCTGGGAGAGAGAAAGATAATCGGCAGTTTTTGTTGCTAGAAAGTGTTTTTAACTTTTTTCTTTCGTGAGGGACGACTCATTTTTTAGATAAAGGAATATTATTATTCCGGCCTCTACAAGCATATATCCAGCCATTATTACAAAAGGAACCACACATGTCCACTTAGAAAGATAAAAGGTAGCGATTTAGAAGCAAATTCTATTACTAAAACGCCACCCGTTCTTCGCAAAGATATCCATTGTCATAGTCTCCAAAGCCTGACATGCTCCTAGAATAGTTTCTCGGTCCTCCTCCTTCTATGATAAGGCCCAGAGTCTGATCCAGTGAGTAGCACTGAAAAGTATCTGCAAGAAGATTGCGGGTTTGTTTTATAAAAACAATATCATTTCTACTTAGCCACATGGCCCAACAAACTGCGCTTATTCCGTAAGTACAAGCTTTTTTTTCCTCTATTTTATCCCTTGTATCCATGACCCATGAAAAAGCTTGCCCGCATGCATGTCATTTTGATTCTACAAAACTATAAAAGTCTTGCTTGACCAGCTCTCCAACATGGCATATTGAAAGTTTGAAGCTATTTCAACTATCGCCCTCAGTACTCTCTTTTAACACTGATTAAATGGACAAAATAAATGTTACTGGCAAAACTAATTGTCAAGTCACGGTTGGAAATTCAGGCTGGAAAGAAATTGAGGAAGGATTTCAAAATAAACTAAGTAGATGGAAAGAAAAAATGCTTTCTATAGGAGGTCGGTTAGTGTTAATCAACTCTGTACTTAGCAACCTATCTATCTTTATGTTATCCTTCTTTGAAGTACCTAGAGGAGTCTTAAAGAAACTAGATTACTACAGATCTAGATTCTTCTGGCAAAGTGATGGACATAAGAAGAAATATAGGTTGACTAAATGAGGAATTTTGTGTACACCAAAAGACCAAGGGGGTTTAGGAATTCTAGAACTGGATTTATAGAATAAATGTCTACTTAGTAAATGGTTATACAAACTTATAAATGAAGATGGTGTTCGGAAAAAGCTCCTTAGAAATAAGTACTTGAGACACAAAACTATCACACAAGTTCAACATATGTCTGGCGATTATCATTTCTGGTCAGGCCTGATGAAGGTTAAGAATGACTTTTTGAGACTGGGCAAGTTTAATTTGGGGGACAGAACTCAAGTACGTTTTTGGGAGGATGCATGGTTAGACAATACATCATTTAGCGAATAATTTCCAGCCTTATATAATGTAGTACGGAAAAAGAGTGCAACAGTTGCTACTGTCCTCAATGCAAACCCTTTAAATATGGCCTTTAAAAGATTCTTAGTAGGGAATAACTTGATAGCTTGGCACCAACTTGTGGCTAAAGTTATGTATACCCAACTTTCAGATCAAAGAGACACATTCAGATGTACTATACAACAGGATGAGAGATTTACAGTCCGCTCCATGTATAGAATACTTGCCGCACCCAATGTTGTACCTAGAAATCATGTTATATGGAAACTAAAATTGCCCTTAAAAATTAAAATCTTTATATGGTATCTGATTAGAGGCATAGTGCTTACCAAAGATAATTTAGCACGAAGACAATGGAAAGGAAGTATAAGATGTTGTTTATGTGAGATTGATGAGAATATTCAACACCTTTTTTGGATTGTCATGTTGCTAAATTGATATGGCGGATTGTGCAAGTTTTTTTTAATATTACTCCTCCTTTGAATGTTCAACATGCTTTTGGTGGATGGTTAAGGGGGATAGATAAGAAACTTAAGTACAAAATTTTGGTTGGAACATGCACTATGTGTTGGGCAATTTGGCGAAGTAGAAATGATGTGGTTTTTAACAACACAAGAGCTTTCACTCCTATGCAGGTGATCTGCAGAGGCACATACTGGCTACGGGTTTGGGCGCTTTTGCAGAAGGAGGAGGAGCGTTTCCAATTCATATGGATATGTCGTTTGCTTGAGACCACTGATATGGAGATCTTCGCTACAAATGGATGGCTATTTAGTAATAGAATCCAGTTTGTTTGATACTATGTTTCTTGCTTTTATTCGTTTGTTTGCTCAATGTTTTGCATCACTGAGTTTGTAATAATAGACAGCTACATGCATTGGTCTATGCAGAGTCTGGAATATTGAAATATATGCCCTTTTCTAAAAAAAGTCACGGTCGGCTAATTATCGAGACCAACCAATTATGTTAATTAGTCTATGGTTAGCCGTCTATGTGCAGTAAATATGGATTTACATTTGTTAGCCTGATCTAGCTTTGAACAACAAAAGGGTGAATTAGGTGAAAATGAATTGCTAAATTGAAGTTTAGGAAAAGATTATTGAAATAAGTAAGACGATCTTAGATCAGTTGGTTGGGTTCTTTGTGGTGGAACCTTTCCGGCTGGGTTCAAATTCTGGTGCTCGCATTTTTCTGGATTTATTCCGGGATTTACCAGCACTATGCATTCGGTGGTAGGCGACGTCCCCGTCGATAGCAAGACGCCTGCGGTGACTTCGTGAATCTCAAGATCTGCAGGCTCAGACCTTCGAAGGTGCTCATAGGGATAGGGTTTGTGTACGTGTGTTCATAGAGGTGAGTGTGCGTGTGAGCGTCTACATTGTACTATGTTATCTCAAAAACAAATGCAAATAAACGTTGACGACTTAGAAAAATAGGGACCTGTTGCAAATAAACGTTGATGACTTAGAAAAAATAGGAACCCGTAACAACGCACGGGCATTTATGCTAGTCTTTAATAAAAAAAATAAAAATAACTTTTTATTACGTGGGTGTCACATGCACGTTTCTGCTAGTATACTGAAATTACCCACAACTTCCATTATTAAAAAATCTAAATAACCCCTTATTCTTCCTTTAAATTACCCACATACCAAATATAGTTGACAAGGTTAGATATCCCTTAACCACAATGTGGCTATCACCATCGAAGCTGATAATCTCAAGTAGGAAAAAGTCCAATTTTTACCCTTAAACTGTTGTAATAGTGTAATTTTTAACTAACAACTATAAAACCAGATACTAAGCACCATCGGACAGATTTGGCCCTTTAGGTGGTTTTCTATTTTATGGAAACAAAAAATATATTACTTAAATTTTAAAAACATAACTAATTTATTTTAAATAAAAAATATGAAATTAATGCCAATATTTTTTATTAATATAGAACCTACCTATTGGCATATTATTTAATTTTATTTTTGGATTATTTGTTCATGTTACTAGTGTTTTATTGTTTTTCTAAAAAATACTTGCTATAAAATAAATAACATGCAAATAACTTCAAATGGTGCACCAATAAAGTGGTCACATTTGTAGAAAAAACACGTTAGCACTGAATTCATATTTTTATAATTTAAAATAAATTAGTTATGATTTTTCTTAAATATGAAATTATTTTAAAATAAAAAACCACCTTTGACACCAGCCAAAAGGCCAATTCTGTCTGATTTTGATAGTTGGATGGCTCTAAGAGTCTGGTTTTGTAGTTTTGAGTTGAGAATCTGACTTTTATAATAGTTGGAGGGTGTCAATTAGATGTTCCCTTTCCAGTATCACGACTCTTACAGTCCGGTCTTACCTCCTTGGGCATCACCTTTGCGCAACTCATCTGTAACCAAGAGGTAGCCTCAGCAGTTGAAGGCCGCGTTCCACAACCTGCCGGCGTAATTGTAGCAATCGTTCTCGTTGCCTAGGGGCATGCTAGAAGGATGGGCTTGTGCTCCTGAACCGTGGCGCATATGGGTGACGGTAAGAGCGAGCCACAACGGCATAATCAAGTGAATTCAACGTTGGCCTTCATGTGGCGGTGTGGAGCATAGGTCCATGGCAATGAGTTCTCGGTCGTCACGGAGGATGAAATTCTCTACAATGTGACTTCACTGTGACTGTCACTGACAGGTCAGGCCGAGACCACATGTCATGTTCAGATTCAGGAAAAAGTACTTCTCCAATAAGTTTTTCCTATTCATCCCATTCACAGAACACGCTTCCCAGTGCACTATTCATCTAGAAAAAGTACTTTTTACTTACAATCTGAACACAGCATATAACTAGCAAAGTCATGAAGACTCAAGACTACGGAGGATCCAAACCTGTTCACATGATCACACATGACGCTTGGCATGCATGTGCTATGCAACTCTATGACTCACATTTCACATTGAGATGCGAGTGGATACCCGATTGATAGTTCTGAATCATGACCATGCATAGTCCTTTTACATCTTACTTCTATTATCTTTAAAATAATAAAAAAAAGGGGTTTAGAGTTTTGGGTCGGATGAGGGATGATGACCCACAGAGAGCAAAACTAGCTTGTATCCCAACAAGCAGCTACAATTACACTCCAAACATATTGAGTATGTACTATAAAGTTATTCCAGATTATTAACCCTAAAGTCATACATGGAAGTGATCATGGACTACGATGCCGAGCATCTCTTCTGCATGGCAGCCACGAGTAAGACCCGCCGCACAGTCTCCCTGACCTCCTCCTCCAGCCTGGACAAGTCAACATATCCATCGATGCGCATCCAGCAGTTCCAGGTGCTTCTCGGCAGCTTGCGAACGCACTCGAAGTAGTCGTTGGGGACCAGCTGCTGCTGGTCACTGGCGGGCTTGTTGTTGACGATCATGGCGCGGCACACGGGGATGGTTGTCGTTGTGGAGGTTGTCGTTGTGGTTGCCGGCAGCGCCGGAGCGGAGCACGCTGTCGACCTTGGCGTCTGTGTCCGTGACCGCACGCTGGGCGAGGTCTATGGCGACGTTTGCCAGGTCGCGCGGGTGCTTGGCCGCCATGCTTCGCTTGTCCAGCTGAAGCGTCGACTTGCAGAAATTTTCTCTCAATAACCACTCCCAGTCGTGTGTCATTATGTTGGCACAAGTCTTGGCCACAAACTGGTCGCCATCTACACCGTTGGCGACTTGGCGTAGGTGGCGGCGCCGAAGAAAGCCGCTACACAAAGGAGCACCACCATCGACGTTGTTGATTCCATCACGCGCCCTAGAGTAGTAAGCTATCTGATTTGAGCTATATATATATATAAAGAGATAATTATAATAATCGTGTCGCCAATCGCCACCATCGCCATGCTATATATAAAAAAAACTCATGATAATGACGTAACGAACCAAATGTTAATTACTTGATAAGAATTGGATCATGAGATTTATTGTGTGGTAATATAAATTGCATCTTTTTGAAGCCACTAAATTCTACAGCATAAAAAACTTATTTTGCGCCATGATTTGATAAAATAATATTCTCCAAAGTAGCTAAAGAGGTTTAATAACTTTTGGAGGGTCCTAGATTGTCCAAAGTATTTTTACAAAGAAAATGCTAATATTACCGGAAGATCCGACTCAGTGTCGGAAGATCCGGTGACCAGTTTTTTCTCGTCAAATTCGCCGCCTGCCGCGTGGCTGCCACACATCCCCGCGGATCCCACATGTCAGGCCCCACCTACCCTATCTAGAGGTGAAACCAGTCCCTCCTCTCCCTCTGTCATTTCTCTCCCACCCCCTTTCTCTCTTCTTTCTCTCTCAACTAGGAGGAGGACCCAAGGTCCTCCACCACCCCCTCCAAGAGTTCGCCGGAGCATCGTTGGAGCTCGATGCCGGTGAGCTGCTCCACCTCGACGCTATCCCCTTCTTCAAGCTTGGACCAAGGAGGAGCTCCCCCTTTCTCCCTCCATTGTTCTTCTCCAAGTTCAAGCCAACATGGAGGAAAGCCTCCCCAACCTCCCCCTACGTCGACCTACAACTCTCACTGGAGTTCATCTCGACGCCGGTGAGCCACCATCCCTCCCTAATCCGGCCCTCTTTGCTCTAGGGTTAGGGTTCTTGAGTTCTTAGGACCAAATCACCATTGGTGACCTCGAGCTCCAAAACCTTAATGCATGTCAAATCCATCACTTGGAATAGAATCTTGACACTCTCACGAACCCATAGAAACAAATGGCACCCAAAACGGAGGCCGGAGCCGCCTCCGGCGAGCTTTTCTTTCCCGGTCGCCGGGTTGTCAGGATGATCCGGAAATGAACCAGATCATCCGATTTCGAGTTCCAATCCATGTCCGTAAGATCCGATTTTATGTCCAGAACATCTGGTTCTTCTCTGTGTAAAACCGGATGACCCAATATTTTTGGTCGGAAGGCCCCAAATGCACCTTGTTGACTTATATACCTATGATCTCAACTTAAAGTATGATTATATATGATACTAAGTCATTCTAAACATATATTTAATCATGTCTTGTGCATATCACTTTGCAATTTCAACCATGACATAACCTATTTGATTGACTTCTCTAATCTAGGTTGTGACTCAAATAAATTTGTGATGATTTAAATGGAAACAATAGTGACAAATCTAGTTTATTTGCCTTCTCTTGTTATAACCTGTCATGAATTATTGTGTGCTCATGCATGAATATTTGTCTGGCACAATATATCATGTTACGTATTTGTGCCATCATTCCAACCTAGATTTATTTGTATCATTACCTTGATCCTGGAGGTGACAAGGGCATCACCACTCGCACAATTATACGAACTTAATCGCTTAGCCATGCTTAGCCGGTAGAAGTCAAGAGATGACAAGGGCATCGCCACTCGCGATACATAGGAATTTGTCTAATCATACTTGGATAGTTGGAAAGTGTTAAAAGATGATCAACCATGAATATGAGACGAGATTTGAGCAAGTAATGTAGGGCCATGTTGAGAGTGGAACTCAAATGGTTAGGCTTGCTTGAATTGATTAAGAACCGAGACGTTATCGCTGTGATACTTGAGCACTTTTCCGTACAAACCACATGCTTAGGATGGGGTAGGCAAGCTAAATACAATAAGTCACACTTTGCTATGGGACGGTTTGACACGGGTTGTGATGAGGGATAGATGGCGGAGTCTGTTATCCCTATACATCTCCGGCTGCCCTCTCATCGCCGGGTGTGGGTATGCGAACGGTTGCGGACATGAATTAACACTAAACCTTGGCACACAGGGTATGGTTGTTGGTCTTGTGTCTCGTGTGGGAAAAGTTGTACACCCCTGCTTGGTTAATATCTATTGCAATAGCCGCGTTCTCGGATATGAACATGCTCATTTACTTGTACTTTAACGTAGAGTTTCGAAAAGGGCTTTTGAAAGATTGAGCTCATGTTTGATGATACATGATCACTTTAGTTATGTAATTATTTTGGTGTATGATTTAGAGATTACAGATGCTATGTCTTTTGCTTACTCACTTGTCAAAACCCGCTTGCTATTTCATAGTTGGTTAATAAAACTTGATTATCCCTTGCATCCACTAAATATATATGTTTGGGATAAGTTCTGGTAGTACGCAATGTACTAACGGTGTTGCCGTTAAGTTGTTTTGCAGGTTGTCTTCTTAGGAGTGATGACCACGTTCATCCCGCCAAAGCCGGCAAAGTGGATGAATGGCGGTAGTCGCTCAAGCTTAGTCAAGTGGCGTCCATTGGGCAAGGACATGATTTTTCTTCCTAAACTCCCCTAATCTTCCGCTGCGTTAAATCAATTCATCTAAGGAAACATGGTGGGATAGCCACTTAAACCTAAACTACATTCTAGTTGGATAATAAAAACCACTTTAGTTGATAAAAACTCACATGTGCTAATTGAATTAGGTTATAGTTTTATTTTGAGGAATTTTTGTTAGGTGATCAAGACTTGTAATCCAAACTTTTAAAAATTGCTCTCCCACCCTTGTGATGATATGCATGATGTAAAAAAATGGTATGCGGGTTGATCCTAGGCGTTGCTCGAGGCGCATACTGGGGAATACCGGAATTATCTTGGTTAAGCTAGGTTGGTCAATGGATGATGACATGATTTAGGCTAGGTAATTTGGGCGGTTCCTTACAAGCCATATGCATCCAAATCTAGAATTCCACCGCATTATATAGTGTTGTTGCTGCTCAGATGTCTGCAAATGGCATCTTCATCTTGGATATGTTACATCCGGCTACATGCCTACATCATAGATATCCTTTTATATACATATTTCATAGCTATAGTAGTGGTGCAGATTTCTAGTTGTTGTAGATAGCTACATAGGGATGGTGTTGCAGATATGGCTGCAGAAGGACATCTTCGTCTCGGATACGCTGCATCCTCTCTCGAACACCTCTAAGAGCAAGTATTATAAGCACATGTCAGCAGGCGAATAGGCATGACACATCACCATGCTTTGACGTGGAAGAGAGAGAAAAGATGAGAGAGAGTAAAGCGTGCGAGTGGTGAAACGTCGACGCAAAGAGGGCGGATGCATCGTGGCCCAGCGTTTCTCAGCTATCATTGGTTGCATGTTGCTATCCTAGCTTCTCTCAGCAATAAATGATGCCAGGCTACCCTCCGCTTCTCTCTCCTAGATGGTGAGGTGGCGTTTGTTACCACCGGCAGCGGGCGTATTCATAAGTCTCGCTCTAAGGGCATGAGCAATGGCACAATGGCAAAGGACCATCCTCTGGTCCATATAGGTGTGTCCCCACAAGTAGTCCATATAGCTATGGTTAACTGCACAATGGTAGTGACAAAGCAGGTAAGAGCAAGTTTAACGATTTCACCTGCAACAGATTGGGACGTGCGATGAGACAAGACTTTTTCGTGGTGGGTCCCATGCCCGCAGCTTGTTTTAGAGAATAAAAGAGCTGCTTTCTCTCTCCTGCTCCCATTGGACTTCACCGGCTTACAACCTCTCATTAAACTTCCTCTAATAAGACTGGGACTCATAGGTAAAAAATTAATTCCTATCGTCGACCTCCCTTCGCTCGCTCATTAGACACTTCCTATCCCTAATTTTCCCGTGAACCCTATCTCTTCTCACGGTTTCCACCCTCAATCTCGCCATCTCGCGCAAATACCACATGAATCCAACGACCCGCCTGTGCTTCCTCTCATCTGGGCTCAGATTTGAGATGGCGTGACTGCGATAGGAGGATGGATGGCAACGAGGCCGTTGAGGTTGTGCCAATTCGACGGCCGACCATGGGGCCAGCAAGGTTGCACTGAGCTAGCTAGGGCTGAGCATTCGATACTAACTGAACCGAAAGAACCGACAAAGTTTGGTTCCAGCAAAACATGTACTGATCAGTTCTTTAGAGAACTCGGTAGAGCACTTTTGATAGAGGCAGAGTGCCCGATCTTTCGGTGAGTGGAGGTAATTTCGACTTGGGCGGAAGAAGACCCTCACGATCCGACTACGACGAGCGAACTCGAGGCGCCAATGCAATCGCTGAACCAACTCCCTGTGGTTACCGAACATGCGGATGCAAGGTCGGCCTGATCACGAAGATCAATCCTTGTTTGCAATCGAAGAACAAACAAGAACAAGAGGCGAGCAATCTTATTATCACTCGAAGGTGGAGTCTTGAATTACAGAGGTCAGCGCGTATTTGCGCGTGATCCATTTAGCAATGGCTAATCGTACAACAAAACTCAAGTTGCAAATGAAAACAATAGTCTAACTAAATAGAGGGGACGCAGCCGTGGCGGCTATAGAAGTGGGCGCCCTAGGGTTGGGAAACCCTAGGCGCCACTAGCAGGGCCGCCGCAACCACGGGCCTCCAAGTGGACTGGTCGTCTATTCTCCTGGGCCTTCATTCTTCAGTACCATGATGTAGTTCAACTCTCTTGCGCGAGCCCGCGTAATCGGCCCAAGTGGAGGGAGCTCCTGGGCCTCTGGCGCCGGAGGGGGAGGCGCCTGGTCCATAGGCGCCTGATCTTCTGGCGCCCTGTCTGCTGTCGTCGTACTCGAAGTGTAGTCGATGCCCGCATCATCCTCCCCTTCTTGAAACAAAGTCGTCCTCGACGGCAACTCCTCATCCTCGCCCGCGTATGGTGTCAAATCTACAGCATTAAAACTAGTGGAAACACCAAACTCCGCAGGTAGGTCAAGAACATAAGCATTATCATTAATCTTGGTTAGCACTTTAAAAGGACCAGCGACGCGAGGCATCAATTTAGAACGGCGTAAAGTAGGAAATCGATCCTTGCGCAAGTGCAACCAAACCAAATCACCAGGTGCAACAGTAACATGTTTACGACCTTTACTACCCGCAACCTGATAGAGAGCGTTCACAGCAACAATATTTTGATGAGTTTGATCATGCAACGTTATCATGTGCTCAACATGTGCAACAACATCTAAGTGGGGAGCATCGGCAACATCGGCGGAAAATAAATCAATAGGCGCACGCGGAACATAACCATAAACCACCTCAAAAGGGCACATCTTAGTCGAAGAATGCGTAGCACGGTTATAAACAAACTCAACATGAGGCAAACAATCTTCCCAACGTTTTAAGTTCTTGTCTAAAACAGCCCTAAGCATGGTAGACAAAGTTCTATTTACCACCTCAGTCTGCCCATCAGTCTGAGGATGACATGTTATACTAAACAGCAATTTAGTGCCCAATTTATTCCACAGTGATCTCCAAAAATGACTGAGAAACTTATCATCACGATAAGAGACAATTGTATTGGGAATGCCATGCAAACGAACAATCTCTCGAAAGAACAATTCAGCAACCATGCTAGCATCATCAATTCTATGACAAGGTATAAAGTGAGACATTTTAGAAAAGCGATCGACAACCACAAAAATGCTATCACTCCCCTTCTTAGTTCTAGGCAGTCCTAAAACAAAATCCAATGAAATATCATGCCACAGGGACGAAGGAACAGGTAAAGGCATATACAAACCGTAGTTGTTCAGATGGGACTTAGCTTTCTGGCACGTAGTGCAGCGTACAACAAGGCGCTCGACATCACGGCGCATCCGGGGCCAGAAGAAGTGCACGGACAGTATCTCGTGCGTCTTGAAGACGCCAAAGTGGCCCATGTGGCCGCCGCCATGTGCTTCCTGCTACAACAAAAGACGAACCGAGGTAGCTGGAACACACAGCTTGTTAGCTCGAAACAGGAACCCATCCTGCATATGAAATTGACCCCATGGTTTCCCAGTCAAGCAATGAGCAAAAGCAACTCTAAAATTAGCATCATCAACATATTGGTCTTTCATAGTGTGCAAGCCAAAAATTTTGAAGTCTAGTTGTGAAAGCATAGTATACCGGCGAGATAGAGCATCAGCAATGACATTTTCCTTCCCACTCTTGTGTTTAATAATGTACGGAAAAGACTCAATGAATTCAACCCATTTAGCATGACGACGATTCAGATTTGTTTGGGTTCGAATATGTTTTAAAGCTTCATGATCAGAGTGGATAATAAACTCACGATGCCACAGGTAATGCTGCCATGTTTGTAACGTGCGCACAAGAGCATACAGTTCTTTATCATAAGTAGAATAACGCAAGCTAGGACCACTTAATTTTTCACCAAAGTAAGCAACCTGTTTACCCTCTTGTAACAAAACAGCACCTAATCCAATCCCACTTACATCGCATTCAAGCTCAAAGATTTTAGTAAAATCAGGCAATTGTAAGACAGGAGCATGTGCGAGCTTATCTTTTGAGTGTGCATAATGCGACCTCCTGTGCATCACTCCAAATGAAGGGCGTGTCTTTCTTTGTAAGATCATGTAGAGGTGCTGCAATGGGGCTGAAATCACGCACAAATCTGCGGTAAAAACCTGCAAGACCATGAAAACTCCGAATCTGCGTGACCGTCGTCGGTGTAGGCCATTCCCGGATGGCGTCGATCTTGCTACTGTCCACCTCAATGCCTTGTGGAGTAATAACATAGCCAAGAAACGAGACACGTTGTGTGCAAAACATGCATTTTTCAATGTTGCCATACAAGTTAGCCGCACGTAGCGTGTCAAAAACAGCACGCAAATGTCTCAAATGTTCATCCATAGACTTGCTGTAAATCAAGATATCATCGAAATAGACAACAACAAACAAGCGTATAAAGGGTTTGAGAACTTCATTCATCAAGCGCATAAATGTGCTGGGTGCATTAGTCAATCCAAACGGCATAACTAACCATTCATACAATCCAAATTTCGTTTTAAAAACCGTTTTCCATTCATCACCTAATTTCATACGAATCTGGTGGTAGCCACTATGCAAATCAATCTTAGTGAATATAACGGCACCACTAAGCTCATCTAGCATATCATCAAGGCGAGGAATAGGATATCGATATCGGATAGTAATGTTATTAATAGCACGACAATCAACACACATGCGCCAGGAACCGTCTTTCTTAGGAACAAGTAATACCGAAACGGAACAGGGGCTGAGAGACTCACGAATGTAGCCCTTGTGGAGCAGCGCTTGTACCTGGCGCTGAATTTCCTTCGTTTCCTTCGGGTTGGTGCGGTACGGTGCGCGGTTCGGAAGCGGTGCACCCGGAACGAGATCTATCTGGTGCTCAATGCCTCGTAGCGGGGGAAGGCTTGGCGGCAAGTCCTTCGGAAAAACATCCACGTACTCCTGCAAATGGTGAGTAACCCTAGGGGAAATATCCGAAGGTGGTGCATCATCAAGTGAAACAAGCAAGCCAGCGCACATGAGAGCATAGCAGCAGGGTGACTGTGACGCAAGTAGCTCATCAAAATCAGATCTGGTGGCCAGCAAAACAGGAGCATGCAACTTAATTTCAAAAGTAGCAGAAGGTGCCGGAGTGGGTGCATGCTGAGGTTTCAATTTAGCAGCGCGAGCAATATCATCTTTAACAATTTGTTCAGGCGTCATGGGATGAATGATGATTTTCTGGCCTTTACTCATGAGAGAATAATGATTTGAACGACCATGATGCAAGCTATCAGTATCATATTGCCAAGGTCTACCAAGTAACAACGAACATGCTTCCATAGGTATAACATCGCAATCTACAAAATCAGAGTAAGTGCCTATGGAAAAAAAGAACGCGTACCCTGATCTTGCCACCATCATTAAGCTACTAAATGTGATACGGGTTCGGATGCTTACGAGTGGGCAGGGACAACTTCTCGACCATCACGGTGCTTGCCAAGTTGTTGCAGCTGCCACTGTCGATGATGATGCGAATGGAACGATCCTGAACAACGCCCTTCGTGTGGAATAATGTGTGACGCTGGTTCTTCTCGGGCGTGGCAACCTGCGTACTCAAAACACGCTGGGCCACAAGACTTTCGTAGCGATCAACATCGCCTGGGTTGACGTGAACCTCCTCCCTAGCTACATTGGTCAGTGGAAAGCAGGGTATGTGTAGGTTCATCTGAATCACTAGCGGAGGAGTACTCACCATTATCGCGAATGATCAGGGTGCGCTTGCTAGGGCAGTCCCGAAAGACATTTCCAAAACCTTTGCAGCGGTGGCACTGGATGTCGCGCGTACGGTCAGTCGAAGTAGTAGAGCCAGTGACCGTAGGTGCTGTGGACGTCGTCGCGCGGTCGCGGGTAGGCGCAGGTGCCGGTGTCGGTGCCGATGTAGGCGCAGGGGCAGCAGGGGTGGCGCCAGAGGAAGAGCGACGTCCTGCAGAAGGGTTAGAATAGGTCTTCGAGCGGAGTCCCTGCACTTGCCGTTCAGCTTTACAAGCAAATTCAAACAGGGTGGTGATATTATCATAGTTCGTAAAATCGAGGATATCCTGAATATCGCGGTTCAAACCACCACGAAAGTGTGCCATGGCTGCGTCGTCCGACTCAACGAGGCCGCATCGAATCATACCTTTTTGCAGCTCCTGGTAATAAGTCTCCACAGACTGTTGGCCTTGTTGGAAGCACTGCATTTTGTTAAGCAAATCACGAGCATAATATGATGGCACAAATCTACGTCGCATAGGAGTTTTTAATTGTGTCCAGTTGGTCAGAAGATTAGCAGGATTTTTTTGCTTAAACTCATGCCACCAGAGCAGGGCAAACTCTTGGAATTCACTAATAGCAGCCTTAACTTGCGAAGTAGCAGGAATATCATGGCATGCAAATTTCTGATCGACCTCTAGTTCCCAATCAAGATATGCAGCAGGATCATGTTTGCCAGTAAAAGGTGGAATCTTGAATTTAATTTTAGCCAAGGAATCATGTTGGCGTGGAATACGACGGGCACGAGGAGGACGATTACCGTCCTGTTCAGAGTCACCGCCGTAGTTCCTCTGGAGGTCCGTGATCGACATGGTGAGGCCGTCGAGGCGAGCCATGATGGCGTCGAGGGTGTTCCGAGTAGCAGCTTGAGCAAGGTCGATCTGATTGAACCGCTCGTTGGACGAAGTGACCGTCGAATCCAGGCGTTCGTGCATCGTTTGGATGTCCGTGGTGAGGCCATCAACCTGGGCCTGCATGGTTAGTAATCTGACATCCTTTGCCTCATCATCTCCTGCCATGGTTAGAGAAAACGCAGCAGACAAAAGGACAACAAGGTGTATCACAGGCTCACAAGGCACTCAACTATCGTGCTGTTATCAAGTTCTTATTCGTTCTTACCAAGCACACAGAGGGTACCTGCAACCAACAAGTAGTACCGGTGAGAGATTGGAGGAGCGATTGCCTGGGGACCCTGAAATCTGCTCGTCGGAGAAATATGTGGAGTTCTGGGTAGGCTGCACTCAGTCCAAGGGTTAACACAATCAAAACAATAATGCAAAGTTGAATTATAGTGCTAACACGGTACGACTTGTTGCTGAACAAAATATCGCATACGGGAGGTAAGCGTGGCAGCAAGGATCACAGCACGAAACAAGGCACAATGGTGAAACTCACAAAACGAGCACAATGGCAGTGTCGTAAATAGTACAGCAGAATTCCCCGAAAAGGCACTAGTAGGAACCACAGTTCATTTGGATTTTCTTTTTTTTATTTTTTTGATATTTTTCTCACAACTAGGAGTACCAGAATAGGAACCACAGCAACTTTCAACTGAAACAGAGATCGGATGTGGTCTACAGAAAACCAAACGTGTTTGCCGGAAAAGGTCCAAACACAGTAATCAATTTTTTTAATTATGCTCCCGATTTTTTTCAATTTTTTGAGAAACCACACCGACCAAAGGTGGTGTGGGTAGGCCTGTCTCGGAGTTGGGAATCTGTTGTAAAAATTTGAGCCAAAACAGAGTTACGAGCGAACAAAAAGTTATGCCCGTTTTACTGAAGGTACCTCAAGTTAGGGTTTTGCGGCACAACTCGATGGCGAACGCAGCGGTGGGATCTGGTGGGGTGGGGGGGGTGCTCGGTGGGTTGCTCGGTGGATCTGGTGGGGTGGGGGGTTTGTTGTATGGAAGGCTCAGTGGATCTGGTGGGGGGGGTGTCGGTCTGATGTTGCGTAGGGGAAACTAGGGTTTGATGGTGGCGGCGAAACGGCGAGGGCAGCAAAACAGCGATGGCGGCGTACGAGATAACTCTGATCAGCAACAAAATGAACACATAAAGCACACAAATTCAACAATGCAAATTATCGAATGAAAGTGCGCGGCTCAAAAGGTGCTGGGATAAAGGTCTAAACCTGAATATGTATATGGTTTTGTGGACGAGAGGAGAGTGAAATAAAACACTCAATAAACTCACCGATCAACCTGGAATCCTGATACCACTTGATAGAGGCGGAGTGCCCGATCTTTCGGTGAGTGGAGGTAATTTCGACTTGGGCGGAAGAAGACCCTCACGATCCGACTACGACAAGCGAACTCGAGGCGCCAATGCAATCGCTGAACCAACTCCCTGTGGTTACCGAACTTGCGGATGCAAGGTCGGCCTGATCACGAAGATCAATCCCTGTTTGCAATCGAAAAACAAATAAGAACAAGAGGCGAGCAATCTTATTATCACTCAAAGGTGGAGTCTTGAATTACAGAGGTCAGCGCGTATTTGCGCATGATCCGTTTAGCAATGGCTAATCGTACAACAAAACAAAAGTTGCAAATGAAAACAGTAGTCTAACTAAATAGAGGAGACGCAGCCCTGGTGGCTACAGAAGGGGGCGCCCAAGTGGGCTGGTCGTCTATCCTTCTGGGCCTTCATTCTTCAGTACCATGATGTAGTTCAACTCTCTTGCGCGAGCCCGCGTAATCGGCCCAAGTGGAGGGAGCTCCTAGGCCTCTGGCGCCGGAGGGGGAGGCGCCTGGTCCATAGGCGCCTGATCTTCTGGCGCTGTGTCTGCTGTCATCGTGCTCGAAGTATAGTCGATGCCCGCATCATCGGTCCTCGGTTCCTTCGGTTCGATTCCGGTACTAACAGAAGGAACCGAGCAGTATCACACACGAAAAAAATCCATCATAAATCACAAAATCAAAGATCCACGACACAAAATCGCATAAAATGGCAGATCCATGGTGAGACGGGACACCGGAGATGGGGAAGCCGGCATCTCAGTGCTCGCCGTCGCCGATTCTCATGGGCGATTGGATATGGGGCCTTTGGGAAGCCACCTCTCACCGATGCTTGTTGTCGCCGCTGCTGGCTCCCACGGCGAAGGAGACATGCCGCCGCCGCTGCTAGATCCCAGCCGGCGATGGGAGGGACCGCCACTGCCCACTGGATCTTGTTCGACGATGGGGAGGGGCCACCGCTAGCTGCTAAGACGAGCTAAGAAGAGGGGGAGTCACCGCCGGACGCCGACGCATGCAGGCGCGCCTACCACGAGCTATGTCAGCGGCGTTAGACTGCACTGCAGTCAGTGGCGAAGCTAGAGCGAAATTGAAGGGGGTGCGCAATTAAAAATAATATAATAATACAAATAATAATTTTTAATATTAATATTTTAATATAAGCGGTAATTTTTTTACATAAAATTAGGCAGATAGTTGTAGTCCTATTTTTATGAACATATAAGTGGTCATATTTTTACATAAAATCTTCGGTATGACTATTTAGCTCATTTATTTACATGTCATCACACACAACATGGGTGTCGATGTGTGTCCATTTAATCGGCGTTCAACGTGTTTAATGGATTATAGTCCAAATAGAGCGGTATAGGTAGCGTTTACGCTTACGCTCCTTAGGATTGTACTTCTTTTTTGTGAGATTTTTTTTTCAAACGCTAGAACCATACGTTTAATGGGACAAAGCGAGTACATCATAAAGCGATCGCATGAAAATTGGTGTCCCAGTTTGCAATTTTAGTACAATTCCTCATATAGAAACCCTAACTATGATGTGGTTCCAACAAATCAAAATGACCGAGAGAATTAGAGGTTGATGATAAGGCAACACTTGATATTTTGGTCCTTTCATCATTAATAAATATGAAAGCATATGCTGTGAAAGTCGAGCAGCTACTCGTGATAGCAAGGAAGGCAACTTTGATCATGGGCTTTTGTGAATTGTGATCAGCATCAGGCAGAAGCGCTCAGCTGCCTGATCAGGATGGTGAAGCCGCAGCAAACCGAGATAGGATGAGCAGTCAAGAAGTTATGTAAGAGTTAATGCTTCATTAATTATTGTGCTCTTCTTCTTTTTATTGCTCTTGTCAGTTGTCAACCTGTTTTCTGGGCGGAGGGGGTGCAGAGTTTGGGCCAATGGGGGGTGCACATAAGGTAATAATTTAAAGGTTAACGCTGATTTAGGGAAATTTGGGGGGTGCATCCGCACCCACTGGCTTGTACGTAGCTTCGCCCCTGACTGCAGTTCAAGGCGATGAGCTAGCAAGCACCATCTTACACAGGATATAGCAGAACAATAGGAATAGGTAACTCGATAATCTCCTATCTTGATGTAATTATTAGAATGGCTCTAGAGGAGGTGATGATGTTAGGATTTGGATTGCTCTAGGCAACTGTTAGTGTAAATTGAATCCAATTGATGCCACAATATTATACATGTGCATTGTGTGATTCGAAATGCAGTTTTAGGGAGTAGAACTAGTTTGTTTGTTTTATTGAACGAACTTGTAAAACCATAAAGCATGCATGCTATGCAAGGAAGGTGATGAAGATGTGGGCTGCTGCCGCCTTTGCATCCACGGAGCGAGATACGATACTAGATGAGGATGGTTGCCTTGCGCCAGGTGCGCAGTGGGTACTTATTATGTCCTAGCATAAACAATAGCATATTCCCTTTAGATATCATAGAAAACGACATTATAAGCATATGCTTGTCAAAGGCTTAAGATCGATAGAATATTTTATAATGACAAATTCCGGGTTTGAATCATCTCGTTTATATATAATGCTCATATATGGCATCGGGGTCCCTAAACTGCTGTATGACTGTCTAAGTAAAGAATCAATGGTCTAAATGATTGTGATATGCACCATCCTATATATTGTCTGGCGAAACTAGGATTAAAAGTTAGATCAAGGATAATATAGGTTACGCCCGCAGCAGCGGGCTGAGAGAGTCCAAAGTGGTGGTGGGGCCCATAGGTATTTATTGTGTAGTAGGGAGAATAACCAGGACGAGCTGCTGCAGACCTCATGCGCCTAGGGGTGGGCATTCGGTACTAACCGAACCGAACCGAACCGAAATTACCGAGGAGGTTCGGTTCCTCAAAAATAGGTACCGATCGGTTCTTTTCGTAACTAGTTACCGAGGAATTTCGGTTTTGGTTAGTTCGGTTCGGTTCCGGTTCCTACCGAACTAACCGAGTCAGTGGAGAAGGGGAAAGAAATCTCGAAATCACACAAATTTAATCCAAATCCAAACAAGATTTGAAGCACAGATCGACATCACTGCACAAATCACACAAATCCAACACAAATCCAAGAAAAATTGGGGCAGGGGCAGGCGGAGGACCCCTTCCTTGAACTGCTCAGCAGCGAGATGCTCCAGGCCAAGGACCCCTTCCTTGAACTGCTCAGCGGAGCGGCGCTTGAGTTGACCGGCGTATAGACCGCAGGTGTCGTAATCGCCGCGCATGGCGGCTGCCATGACGTTGTGGTAGTCAGCGCGGCAGTTGTCGGTGAGCTCGTCGAGCAGGTAGGCCGTGGCCGCGTTGAGCTGCCCCGGCGCCGTGGCCGAGAAGGCCTCGAACACGAGGACCGAGTGGTGCGGCACCAGCGCGCGGCCGCTCTCGCTGCAGACGCGGCCGACGGCGGCGACCACGGCCACCGCGTACTCCTCCAGGCCGCCATTTGTAGGGGCCAGACTCGGGGAGGAGGCAGAGAGGCGAGTCCGCACGTGGGAGGCCAAGACAGGGGCTGGTGGCTGGGCGGCGGGACGGGGACTGGGGAAGTGGGGAGGGGTAGGGTTAGGGGTTTTTTTTCGTGCTTATATACAAATGGGCTAGCTGCTATTGGGCTGTTGATGGGCCGTATGGGCTACATTGGTTATTTTTTGGTTAACCGAGAACCGAGCCGAACCGAACAGAGGAATTCGGTTCCTGAAGTATAGGTACCGAGAGCCAAACCGAAATTCTCGGTTCTGGTTCTTTCGGTTCTGGTTCTTTCGGTTCGGTTCTCGGTTCTCGGTTTTATATGCCCAGCCCTACATGCGCCTGCTCGAGCGGGCGCCTCTTAGGGCATGGCTAATAATAGCGTCGATTGCTGACTGGGAGACAAGTCATGATAGTGGTCGGACCTAGTAGCTTAGCCAATATCATCGGATGCATGCCTTCTCTACCGGTTTCAGCAGGCGCATGGCGAGGCGCCTGCCTCATTCTCACTCAGTCCACGTAGACTCCCAGCCGGCTCCCCACCACCCATAATACACTTGCTCTTGTAATACTTGCTCATAGGGAATGACTTTGTTCCTCCTCAGTGATAGCCTCGAGGTTGGCTTCCAGGTGACGGGTGAAAAACATGTAGAGGCACAAAACACAATATTCCTTGTTTTACTTGTTCCTTGTCCACACTGTGGTGGTCGATCCAATTGGAGGTTTGCAGCTAGATTCACCGATTGGAACTATACTCTGTGGTTTGGTGCTCTCTCCCCTCATCCAGTCGTCACCCTTATTGACCGTCTCATCGCTAGGGTGTCCTCTTTGTGTTGCTAGTGGCTAAGACTATGGATATATTATTATGCTATAGTATGTCCCATTAGGGATGACCGTGATTTTTAAAGTATGCCTAGATATGTAAACTTTGATATCATAGTTTGCGCAATTTATAAGTTATAAAAACTACTTTGGTATGCTTACAAAGAAAAGCACAAACTCCTCAAGTATAAAAAGCTTATTCTTTCTGATATCAAAGTACTGGTCAATGGGACCCTGACCTAGGCTCTACCATATGGGAGATATTTCAATTCATTTTAAATCTTTACCTTGCGTCCACACTAACTTGGGAAACTTCGATGGAACTTTTAAATTTGAACTCCTATTTAGCTCTACGAGGACCTCTCATCTCCGCTCCAACAGAAGACTCATATGAGAGTTCATATGAGAGTTTAGAGGAGGGTCTCCTAGATGTAGGAGTTGAGGGGAGAAAAAAGAGGGAGCCTCATCCGTGGGGGTCCAGATGAAAGTTCATTTGGAGAGAAGATTTCTCGTCGAAAGTCTCAAATATGAGGTAGAGCCTCATGTAGAAGCTTGGTTGGAGTTGCATGTCAGCTCGCGGCTACCCTCCTCGTCCTTCCCCTTCTCTTGCTTCCTCTCCGTTCGTCAAGCTTGTTACAAGCTTGCCGCTTGCAGCATGGGGAGCGCAATGGGAGGTGACGGGTATAGAAACCCCGGTTTCCTAAGCAAGCTAGACTACTACTATGACACACTGTCCTACTAGAACTCCTCAACTGTAACCGACTAGGAGACTTACCATGTAACCTTGCCCCCTGGATATATAAAGGAGGGAAGGGGTCCCTAGATTAGACCATCGAGCAACGTCGTCAGGCATTGCATATCTCAACCAATACAAGATACACCAAACAGGACGTAGGGTATTACATATATTGCGGCCCGAACCTGTCTAAATCGTCTCTTGTCATCTTCGATTCTTGATTCCCAACAACCTAGCCCTAAACCTCTCTCGGGGTTACCCCCTCGAGAACCTTGTTAGCATAAATCGCCGACAGGAGGAGAAGGCGAGAAGGCAGGCTGCATCTACCGTGAGCGCCTTTTGGACACTGTCTAGGAGGAGGAGATGGGCGGATATGAGGATGACGCTTGTGCGATGCACACCGATGCTGGCCGGCGTTGGAGGCCGTTGACTGCTCAACCTCAAGCGCATGTGGCTGCATGACAAGCCATCATGGTGAGTTGCGACGTCGGGGGTTCTAAACCTTTGATTTTGATGTTCTTCCTCTTTCCATTCTATTTTATTCGACATTGTTCTCGTTCCAATTGAGGACGTGTGGGAGTTCCAATCAAAGTTTGGTCTAGCGATTTGGTGTTGCAATAGGAGTATGATTGGAAGGACTTTGGTGATTCTACATGCAGTCGGAGTACAAAGGGTGATTCTACTCTATTTTGACTGAGGGAGTTGCGGAGCTGACACTCTAACAAGTGAGGTCAACGGACATACAAAAAGAACTTGGCAGAAACAAGGATTAGTTGTGTGCTTTAGAAATAGGTATAGATTACATAAGCAATTTGGATGATATAGAAAAGATTTAAAGAAGAGAGACGTGGAAGTACTTTCATCTGGATCAAACCCCATACATACGCATTGTTTCCAAGTCACAAAGGTGGAGCCAATAGACTGAAATAATGTATCGTAGGAACTATTTCATTCATGGTTTTCATGGTACTCATCATGTATTACAATATTGAAATAAAGAATTAATTCAAACTCCACCAAAAATAATGCATTGGAAATAATGAAATGAAACCCTCTACTGAAAATGGTGTAACCCAACCAAAAGGTCAATCACACAATTAATGCACATCCTGTGGTAGAGTTGTGACGTACTTACTTTAGGGCAGTCCCAACCTAGACTCTATCTTAGAGTCCATACCTTTGAAATTGTAGACTTAGAGTCCAAATAAGAAACCAAGTCCAAATAATTGAGTGACACATCAGGAAAAAGACATTTAATACCAGGCTAATAAATGAGTTTAGACTCTACTATAGAGTCTGGGTTGGAACTGCCCTTATAGAAATAAAACTTAAATCTTTGCTTTATAGAAATAAGACTTAAATCTCTTTTACATTTAGTCGAGAGACTAGCTATTTTCAGACAACTCTCCTGTCCTGCACGGAGTATATACGAAAGCCGTACTTATCATGTGTTGAGGATATCTCAACATGAGCTCCCCCAAATCTTGGACCTTCGAGCTTTCGAAATGGTATGCCACCACTCTGGAAGAGAATAGATGCACGAAGATGATTTCTTTATAAGGATGGAATCCAAATATCATAGACCCACACAAGTCTTTTTCATCGCCATCTTTAATATCAACGGCATTTTCATCGTCAGAGTCCCAATCTAAAATCTTCTCCACTATTGGAGTATTTGTTCCTTTGTTGTACGCTTGATCCATGTCATCAGCTTCTAAAATCCAGGGTCTATCGGCCTGATCATCAAGGTTATTCCAGAAGTGTTCTATCACAGCTTGCACGTTAATGCCGTGCTTGTGTACCCACGTCGTCTTGCCACCAGATTCATCGAGGAACCAAACGTGGAGTCGACACTGGTCCTCAATAATTGTTGCAAAATGTATCCCATCCTTCGACTTTCCAAGATAAAATTCATAATTCACACTCGCATCAATGCGTGTTGGTAGTTTAATCACTCGGTACTTATATCTTGAATAGCTTATTCTGCAAAATTAAAAACATTGGAGATAAATTAATAAAAATGCATTTTAAATAGTATAAGGAAACAAATATTAAAAAAAAGTTTAAGGGAGCAAAGTGACAACCTTATAATAAAATCGCTGTTGCAATGCACGTAGTGCTCCATGCCAATAGGCAGCATGCCCTGACACTGATACCACACCGTCAATGCTCCCTTCAATCTGCTCTTCAAGAGCAAAGGATCTTTCCTCCCATCTCCCCGTTACAGATGAGTAGACACGCATGATGTACAGGCCTGGTCCTAGGGGGGGGGGGGGGGGGGCAAGAGGGGCAGCCCGCCCGGGCCCCCAAAATCCTGGGGCCCCACCCTAGGTATGTATGTATATGTATAGTATAGAGAAGAGTACTTTGCGTCCACGAAAGCTAAAACGTCGGACCTGGCCGTGACTCCTCGATTCCAATATGTGGTTTCCTTTTTGGCATACCGGCGCCTCCGAGATGGCACACAGTGGCAGTTCGCCGGAGCTCGGGGATCGCTGCTGTCAGCGAGGCAACGACGAGAGCATACTGCGCTGTCCCATTTGATACTCGATCGATCCCTTCATCGCATATCTGTGTTGTCTATGTGAGGTCAGTTCATCAATTCAGTTCAGAGTATCAGAGGATGACGATTACCAGCGATCTGAAGATTAATCCTAACTCATACATCGCATCTCTGACCCACACATGGCCATGAACCAAATTTTTAATTTTTAGCACACGGCAAAGCAATCTGAAAGGCATACTTGGACGATCAGCGATCAGCGGACCAGGAGTTCCGGTGTTCATACAATTTTAGTACCTGCTCTGGCCAATGGGGATTTAGTAGGTTTTCGACTAGTCACTCATTCATTAGAGTGTTTTGCCCTGTATTTTTCTTTAATATGCAACACTACATCACTATCATATCATCTAGAAAATATCTATCTGCCAACGAGTAAAGGAAGAAGAGGAAGGAAATTTTAGTGTAATATACGTAAATTGCTTTATATGAATAACTTTTTTTCATGCATAATTTATTGGTAACATATAACCGATTATTGTTAATACTAGTCAGGGCCCTCTATCAAAATCTCGCCCGGGCCCCAAAAATCTCAGGACCGGCACTGATGATGTATAATGAGGGTGGCCAATCTAAACCTTTGAATGGTTTACCCTCGCAGTTAAAGGGAATTTGCAAGGATAACACCTCATAATGCGGTGACAAAGTTGGGTCGAACACAAGGTACGACGACTGATACGAACCAAAGCCCGTGTTGCCCTCGGACAAGACCGGGCAAGGCAGCAGGCGCACCCACTGCCTCGTCGCCGGGTTTACAACGTGTCTGTCGAGCAGGAGGAGGCCATTGCAGCAATCCACGATGTCAGGGTAATCGTCGATGTTGTACTGGTCCCTATCCACGTAGTTCTCGAGCTTGCCGCCGATCCGGCGTGCCATGGATGGCCGGGCAAAAAAGTCTGGTGGTTCTGGCTCGTGCGTTAGGATGAAGATCCCGCCTAGCGAGATAGGGAGGAGGTCCGGATGCAACTGGCAGCGTTCATCTACGATAGCGCGCCACTCCCTGCAAACGCAGCGCGACACGGCGAGGCTGCGTGGCGCGAGGCGGGATAGCACGTCCGCGAGCACGTCGTACGGGAGCAAACGCGGTGGATTTTCCATCCCGGCCGTTCCTCCTGCTGCAAACCTTGTCGATTTGTGTGAGACGCAAGGGACACGAAAGCCTCTCTAATTCCTCTACTACTCACAAAGATATATATATCGTACTCCGTATTTCCCCTAAAGCAGCGGCGTAGGCGTAGGCGTAGGTGCTCCTCCTAATTAAATAGAAGGATGGGTTCGATCCCGTTCGGTTTCGGCGCGATCTCGAGCGTCATGCTCCCGTCCGGCAGACGAGAAGCACTTGCCGGGCACCCTCTACCTTCTCTTTCCCTAATCCGACTTCAAGCAAAATATAGTCTAGAAAAAAAAATCCATAACTCACACATCATGTACCAAAATCAAATAGGGCTTGCTAGCGCCCCAACAGCATCGGACAGGAGACTTCCGCCACAACAAATTCCCACCGCAACATTGCAATGTTTGGTGAAACATCACAACATTGAAATATTTGGTGAAACATTGCAACATTGCAACATTCTTTGAAAATATCGCGTTGAACCATCATAAAATCATTGGAGCAGCCAATAAATATCTACTGTAATATTGGAAAATAATTGTTGAAACATGTAGATCCAAAACTTAAACAAGAAAAAAACAACATGATGACCGCAAAATCATTGTTTGCCAAGTGTCAAGAAAAAACACGCGGCAAACCCATTGTTTGCCTAGTGTATTTATATAAACACCGGCAAACATCAATTTTGCAAGTGTATTTTTTTCCAAGTGTTTTCTAAAAGATACTCGACAAAGAGGTTGTTTGTCGAGTGCTCGATAAAAACACTCGGGAGACCCTTGACACTTGGCAAAGTCACATTTTCCATTGGCCACGGCCGCGTCGTGGCCAGCTGACGCTGGCAGACGATGGCGATTGGCAGGCGAGATATCCGCCATGGACCACAGCGACGTCGTGGACTGGGAGGTTTGGTCGCAACGTTGGCGGCGGCAACGTCTAGGGGAGCATGAAATCCTACGCATAAAAACGGGAGGTACTAGGGCAACATTACGTAGAAAAATGCGTGTGGGCGCATGAAAAAAAGGAAACCATGAAAGATCAGGTGGTAGTAGGGGAAAATGTGTAGGGCAGAGGGGGCGTGGGATTGAACTCATAAAACCGTGAAAGACTAAAAGGTAGTATAGGGGTGAAATCGTGTGGAAGGGAACGACATGGAGAGGACCGAACGGACCATTTTGTTAAAGATGAAATATATTTCAAAATATTTACATCGACCAATGCATGTAGCTGTTCATTAATACAAACCACAATTCACTATAATTAAGCAAAACACACCACAGGTTTAAACATGTCATTATTGGCCCGATCCAACTAGTTTTCAATACGATCACTAAAACGCCAGTCATATCTAGCAAAAACTTTCATGATAATGGTCTCAAGCACATGACAACCCCATTGAAATTGAGGCTGCTCCTCCTTCTTTTGCAGTAGCCCAGAAACAAATCCATTATGTCCCTTTGCAGGTCACCTGCATCAAATTAAATGCTTGTGCATTGTTAAAAACCATATCATTTGTGCTTAACCAAATTTCCCATAATAAAGTGCATGCTCCAACGAGAATTTTGTACCTAAGGTTCTTATCTACCCCTTGTAACCAATCGGTAAACATATGAGCTATGCTTAGAGGTGGGGTCAGATTAAAAGAAACATGTACAGCCCTCCAAACAAACCTAGCAATATGGCAATCGAAAAAAAAAAGATGTCGGATAGTTTCATCAATATGACAAAAACAACACTTTATACTTCTTTTCCATTGTCTTTTGGCTAAGTAGTCTTTAGTCAGAACAACACCTTTAATCAAATGCCATATAAAAATCTTTATTTTTAAGGGCAACTTTAGCTTCCAAATTACATGTTTTGACGGTATGACATTAGAAACAACAAGCGCCCTACACATGGAGCGAACTGTGAACCTTCCATGTTGCTGTAAGCTCCAAGTGTCCTTATTGTCTAAAAGTTGAACATTTACAATTATAGCTACAAGGTGTTGCCAAGCTATTAAATTGCTACCATCGCGCTCAAAACCTTTGCTACTGTCGCACTTTTTTCCTAACTAATTAAATAAACCGGGATAGTGGTCTTTGAAGGAAAAGTTTCCATACCACGCGCCTTCCTATAACCTAACTTGAGTCTCATTGCCCAAATTGAATTTACCCATTCTCAAAAAATCATGTTTCACCTTCATGAGGCCAGACCAAAAATGAGAATCACCAGACATATATTCAACATGTGTAATGGTCCTATGTCTCAAGTACTTATTCCTAAGAAGATTCTGCCAAATCCCATCTTCATTAATTAACTTAAAAAGCTATTTACTAAGCAGACATCTATTCTGTAGATCAAGGTTGAGAATTTTTAAATACATAATATCCCCCATTTTGTTAATCTATATTTCTTTTTGTGTCCATCACTTTGCCAAAAGAACCTCGACCTGTAATAGTCTAGTTTCTTTAGAAAATCAACCTGCTCGCTTGAGCTTTTTTTAGCAGCTTCGGCTGCAGCTGCGTGGCCAAGCAGCTCAGCTGCAGATAGTCATTCGGTTGCAAGAGTACGTACTACTATTGGCTGGCTCTTGTGGTTGCAGCAGCTACTGTTGGCTGGCTGTTGCTGCAGCGCTGCCAAAAAACTCAAGCGGGCAGGTTCTATTTCGTGGCACTTCAAAGAAAGGTAGCATGAACATGGAAAGACTACTAAGGAGAGAGTTTATAAGTACCAAACCACCTCCTACAGATAGCATCTTTCCTTTCCATCCATTTAATTTCTTTTGAAACCTCTCTTCTATGTCTTTCCAATCTATGTTTCTAAGTTTTTTATGATGCATCAGAATACCAAGATATCTAAAATGGAAAGAGCCCATCTCACATCCAAAAATCTGAGAGTATTCCCTTTCATTATTTTTAGCAGTGCTATAACAAAATATTTCACTCTTATGGAAGTTTATCTTCAGACCAGACAATAGCTCAAATGCACATAACAAGAGCTTCATGTTCTTAGCCTCTTGAAGATCATGTTCCATAAAAATAATGGTATCATCTGTATATTGTAAAATCGATAATCCATCATCTACCATATGAGGAACTACCCCTCTAAATTGACCATTTTCCTTTGCTCTTGCAATCAACATTGCTAGCATATCAACTACAATGTTAAATAGAATGGGAGAGAGCGGATCCCCTTGCCTTACATCTTTTTAAGTTTGGAAATCGCCCCTTGCCTTACATCTTTTTAAGTTTGGAAATCGTAACCTATGTCATCATTTACTTTAATACCGACGCTACCATTAGAAGTTACTTGTTGTATCCAAAAACACCATGTAGGTGAAAAGCCTTTCATTCTCAACACTTGTTGTAGAATGAGCCATTTCACCTTATCATAAGCCTTCTCAAAATCCAACTTTAAAATAACTCCATTTTTCTTATTTTTATGAAGCTCATGGATCGATTCGTGTAAGATAACTACACCCTCCATAATGTTTCTACCTAGGATAAAAGCTGTTTGTGATGGCTAATTACTTTTTGAGCTACTAGGTTGATTCTATTCGCTAACACCTTAGTGAAAATTTTGAAACTAACATTAAGGAGGCAAATGGTCTATACTGTTGAATCTGAGTTACTTCAGCTTTCTTTGGGATAAGAGTGATGACACCGAAATTAAAACTATGAAGAGGTAAATTTTCTTTATGAAATTCATCAAAAAGCTCTAAAAGATCTAGTTTAATGATAAAATTCAGCAGGGAATCCATCCGGACATAGAGCTTTATTATGTTCCATTTGAAAAATAGCTTTTATAATCTCTTTCTCAGTGAACGAATCAGAAAGGAACTCATTTTCTACGGTAGAAGCCTGAGAGATATCATCTATAATATTTTCATCAAGACTAAAATTATAAACCTCAGGAGCCCAACTATCTCATGTTTCGAGCGGCCTCCAAAACATTGATACAATCCTAGAGTGAGACGTATATATTGCGTATGTAATGTGTTGGGGAAAAAACGAATGACCTTCCGTGAAGAAGATATGTCTACAGTCCTACTCCCACCATCACAAATTGTAAGTCATTCTAAGATTTCTGGAGAGTCAAACTATTTTATGTTTGATCAAAATTATAGAGTGAATTATAAAAAATTATGAAATCGAATAGATATAATCTAAAACATACTTAATGAAGAAACTAATGGTAGATATTTGGTATCATAAATATTATTACTTCCTTATATAAATTTGATCAAATTTGAAATAGTTTGACTCTCTAATAATCTTAGAATCACTTGCAATTTGGCATTGAGAGAGTACTATGGATCGCTAGGCAGAAACTGGCGATTGCCATCCTGCATACATTGCCGCGTGCAAGCCGACTCATTCCCTTTCCGTGCGCAGCCACACCGAAACACCGATATCATCGTCGATTCTGTTAGAAACGCAGCGGAGCAAATGCAAAGTTGCAAATTGGAAGAAGAAAATGAAAAGATAGAAATAAACGCGAATCCAACATCTACCGATGCTCTCGAAGAGCACCTGCGCGGCTGCGCTGTCATGCGGTCCCTTTCGGCTAAAGTCACATCTCAGAAAAGGCGCCGAAGCCAAGCTGCATCATCGCTGCGGTTTGCAGATCATCGTCGTTGGGATTCCATCACAAAGGCTGCAATGAAGCCAATGATACATGGCGCTGCCTTGCAGAGAGGAGGATTTCACCGAATCGCCGATGATTCAGGAGGAAGAACGCATCACGCATACACACGCTGAAGTGGCAATGCGCTAGTACTTACAGCAGTTCGAGCAACGCCACGCGCGCTCAGCCAAGGCGCAGGGCGCGGCCGCCGGCCGGCTGTTGGTGCGCACTTGGGCTCGACCGGGCGGCCTTGTGTGTCTGCAGAAATATAGGCCCAAATGCGCAGTGCCGAAAGGTAGGAGAAGCAGCTCGATCGATCTCGGTGCGCTGCCAACGTGATGGCCGTTGGCCGCTGAATCCACCACGTATTCCCTGCGGCCGTCAGAAAAGCGGACGCCAAAGCGACTTTTCCTTGGTCAATGCGGCGAGCACTAGCGGCAATCCTCGCTTGCCGCCTTTGTGTGCCTCGCTACTCATCAAAAGCAGCAAGAACATTGGAGGTCGTCAGTATACTAAGCTACATGCAGTGTTGCATCAGCTTATGGCAGCTCGATATTCAGGTCTGGGGCGCTATCTTTGAAGGCTGTCCAAACATAACATGGCCTGATGTTAGTATTGTATCCTGTGATCTCTGTAATCCTGCTCTACCAACTGAGGCAATCATTTCAGGTACTACCCACACCCTGTGTTCATTGCAGAAGTAGTACTCCCGTTCAGGTGTGTGGGGTGGCCGGGTGGGCACCTGATTTGATTAGGAAGCCTTTAGCCCTCGGCTTATCATTAACCAACCCCCTAATATGCGCGCCAACGCCGAATCTGCGTGCGCGGCTCGCCTCCAACGCATAAAGTGTTTGTGGATTCCAGCTCCCGCCGCATCATCGCGGCGGGCTTATGATTGCCAATCCGGCGCCACGACCGCAGAAGAATACCATACGCAGCAGCAGGATCCTCAATCAAAAGCTATACACCTGCAAAGGGATGTACTTTGCACCATGTCTGAATATAACAGTACAGCACTACAGCGCACTACTGTTTTTTTTTTCTTTCTTTTCCCATAATATTTCAGTGTGTCCCAACTCCCAACCGATCTTAGACTCGCTAAAATTACCTGAGCAAGATCTGCCACTTCTTTATCTTAGAAGGGCTTGATACTAACTATGAGCCCCTTTCCAACAGTAGTTCGTTTTGTTTTGTACTGAGTTGTCGAACACAGAAACTGAAGACCGAACTCGTCGCATCGGCATGCACGGCTAGTTTTCCCCTGCAGGAAAGCTGAAGTCTGATGAACATGGACTCTAGAACGCAAAATGTTCATCGTCTGTGGGTTTGTCACATCAGCTGCTGACTTCGGCGATGCTGTTCAGAGAAGGGCGCCAATGGCGATGTCTGGCGCCAGAGTGCGCTGCCGAGCTAGGATTGCTCCGGCGGCCGTCCCTGTCCTGTTGCGACAATTCAAGTTAGAGGGCGGCAGCAGAGTAATACGTAGAGGTAGAGCACAATTTATCTTGCTGAGCTAGTTTAGGATTAAATGACGCCTGCCATAGCTCATAGAAAATGTATGCTAAAAATATTCCTTCTTTTTCCTGTCTACAAGTGCTCATTTAGCAATGAATTGGTGGCTTCTTGGCCTTTCTGCTAGCATCATACATGATACATCCATGTTCCATGCATATTCTTCGATTACCTGACTCTCTGATTGGATTGCAGAATGTCAAACATGTAGGGATTTTTTAAAAATATATATCATGAGGTAGCTGAAAAAATTGGGTGCATCCCATCTCCTACCATTTCCATTTGATGTGAGGAAAGCAGGATGTGACAAAGGGTATTATTATGATATTAACTAGCTTTGTTTCAGAATAGTTTGCCCAATACTTATAGGCAGCCATGATATCATGTTACGAGTAAATTATTGGACTTATTCCTTGTATCTTGATCATCGACTACTATATGGTGATAATCTTTGTAATCAAATTGGTTGGTTGGGTAGGTAGTAGTGGCACATAAAAGGTATAGAATTAGTAGGGTGGGCAGGGCAGCTAAATATAGAAATGTCAGCTCGAATAAGCTACGTCAGGCAAGTTACCTAGACAACTAGGTACTTATCTGCACTTAGCTTTTATGAAAGGCTATTACCTACTCTTATTTATCAGTCAAAGAAAACATAATTCCGTGTCCGAAAGGGGAAAAAACTCCTAGTGCTCTTGTGACGCCATAAAAAAAGTTTGAAACTTGAATCACAAACAAATAATAAAAGCAGAGCAGCCAATCGAGCAATAATTCTGTTGCAGAATGCTTTGGGTATGTAGTAAGAACTATTAACCTGAAGAACATACATGCAACGATGCATAAAAGTTATCTAAATCAATGCATGGATGTGCTAATCCAATTGGTAGTGCAGTGGTAAAGAACAGAGCTAAGAACAAAACAGAGGAGAGACTGAGCACCAAATCATCACCACCAATGGATGGTGATCATATTCATAGAAACCAGTACCTGATCAAGGCTGCCATCCACCAGCTGCTGCGGCTCGGAGCCAGGGTTCCCTCCGGCGTGCTTGTTGGGCTGAAGCTGCTGCTGTGCCCTCCGTGTCTTCTCCTCCTTCTTGGCCTGCAGCGCCTTGGTGACCTCAGCGACGGTGATGAGACGGTATGCTTGGCCGAGCAGCAGCGTGTCCTTGGGCTTGAGTAGCTTCACCCGCGTCACCCTCGCCGCGCCGCGCCGCTCCTCCTCCGCCGGCTTCCCGGGGCGGTGCGTGACGAGCGCGACGTAGTGGCCCGGGTTGGACCGCATCACCTCGGCGGCGCTCGTGGCCCAGTAGAGCCGCTCCACGCGGCCCCGCGGGTGCTGCACCACCACCGTCGCCGCCTCCGCCGCCTGGCAGTTGCCCATTCCGGCGGCCTCCTCCTCGATCCGGCGCCTTCGCTCGCCGCCTCACCTGCCCTGCTGTCGCGTACGTACACGCGCGGACCGGAGCGCGGGTCAGGCACCAGGCAAGGTCAGAGAGTTTGGTGGCCGCCGCGAGAGAGAGGGAGAGGCGCCGTGTGGTTTATGAAGCGGCGGTGCGCGGTGGGGGCGCGCGCGAGCGAGACCGGTGGTAGGATTAACGGCCGGGGGTGGGGTATGCACGGATGGATCGGGATCCAGCGGCTCGCCTGCTCTGGGCCGCTGGCGTGGCTGACCGGGTAGCGTAGTACGTCTGCCTGCCGCGGCGTGCGGTGCGGCGGCCTGGCGTGCGTGTACTCCGCCGTACGCGCGGTGGCACGTCTACGGTGAGGTAACGGAAGGGCTACGGCCCGGCCGCCAGCCAGCGCCAGGTGAGCTCGAGTGCTCCGTACGTCGGCGGCTCACCGATCGGCGGAGGAATCCCACCGCCGGAGCTGCGCGCTGAAACCCGCGCCACTTCGGAGAGGGTGGACTGGAGGCTCGGTACTCGGTCACGGAGCAGCACACGCGGTGTAGTAGAAATCCTCTGTTTTGTAAGTTAGAGCACTGAGAGCTCGCAACTGGATTCCGCCAACACGAAACAAACCTTTCTAATGATGATTAGGCGTCTGGATTAACCGAGACCTTTCTATACTACTCCATATTGGAACGCAACAGACAACAAGGGCTATTCGTGTCGGGTAAATAAAGGATCACAGGGTTTGGGTTTAGTCGATTGACTTCATAGTGCAGACCCTTTATTTTTGTTTTTTAATCATGATGATGTTGGTCAATACGGTTTTCTTTCCTTCTTTCTGTCTTTTCAACAAGATTGGGCGGCAAGTGAGCTAAAGGGGGTCTTTGCATAAGAACTGGTGATCCTCTTGGGACCGATGGTCAAATATCTTACCAACAACGTCAAGTCGTCAACTATCATAAAAAAAAAGGGCTCCATTCCTATGTCAGCTCCGAAGAATCAAACTTCCCATGTTTGCCGCTATGCCGCTAGAAGAGGCAGGGCAGATCCAGCGTCGGAATCAAATTCAAACTGAAAAGGTACAGTTAAGGAGGATAAGTATGGAGGTGAGAAAAATCAGTCTGTAGTGTTAAAAAGTTTATGTTCGCTTTTGTGTGGATCAAACTCTTCGAATGCCTGCATGTGTTGAAGAAATCAAACATTGAGTAAATTTGTAGTTCAACAAACAACGAAACAAGTGAACAAATGATCAATTTCCTCTTGCAATGCTGGAACTAGTACTAGCACTATTTTTGCACTCTTCTTGTATTGAATAGGTTGACTAGCTCGAGAAAAACCCCCAAGTCCATAATGTTGGAATCTGGAAAATTATGCGGCCGGCAAGTTAGGCGAATGTCAAAATCCTTCTTGCTTAGCAGCCTCAAAAAAAAACAGATCATTCATAGGTAAATGAAAAGGTGCATTGCATTGTTGTATGTCAACTGGTTTGTCCACATGCATCTTCACGCAGCCATTTGTGACATGCAATATTTTTTGAACCATGAACTCTCTAATCACATCTCTTGTGATTGAAGTTATGGGCATGACAACTGGAGCTCCACAAAGATGATTTTTACTTCCTCATATAATCATAAGTGACAAGTGGAAAATAATTAACTTTCCCATAAAAAATATAATCTCTATTATTAAACCTTGGCCAAGCACAAACACACAAAGATGAGCCTAGGGATATAATTCTTGCTCTTACATGTGCGATGGGATCATCTTCCTCAGTTAGTAAGTAGTATTTCTCTGATTTTTTAGTGAGGGGAAGCATTTTTCATCGATGAATACATAATAAAAAAAAAACCTTAAATCTTGGATCACCAAGCAAACAAAGCGTTAACCGGGTATGGTTTGATGAGTGGCGCCTATGTTTTTCATCTGAACATGGGGTTCGCAGAGTATTCGTTTGAACCAAAACGTGTTTGTTGTCTTCTAGACACGTGCATTGAACGTACCCTACGTGTTATGCCTAGAAGTGGCGGGAGCATTGTGTTGCTATTACTGAATCTTTTTTTTTAGACACGACACTGCTAAATCCTGAGAAACAAGCCCGGAAGCCCACTCTGGTTACCGAGTAGTCAAATAATTTATCGAAATTATATAAGAAATTACTAAGAACATAAATGGATTTAATACGAAAATATATTTCCTAATCAGTCCAAAAATATTTATTTGTACCATAAATATTAGTGTTATTTCATATAAATTTTGTTAAATTTTTTTGAGTAATTTAAAAAACGATTTTCTTGAAACGAAGGGAGTGCCACAAGTGAGGAACCAAGTATTCGGATTTGTCTGAGTGTAATAAACATATAAAAAAAAGAAACTGATTACTCGGCCCAGATGGAGAGCTCCACAGCAAACCGGCCTGCGTGCCTAGTTATGGGCTCTGCGCAGTTGAACCATGTTGAGCTGGGCGGGGCATTTTTGTATTCGACTCGGAGAGGGAGGGAGAGGACAGAGACGTCCGAGTCCGACCGATTCAGATTCGTACTTCCCTGTCCAGCCGGGCAATAAAAAGGAGGCCACCAGCCGTGCAGGTGCAGCCCGTCACGACTCACGACCGCCTGGCGCTTGCCTTGCCCTGTTGTATCGAGCCCCCGATGCCGTCCTCCATGGAAATCTCCACGGATGACGTGCCTCACGAGGAAGACGTTCTGCGAGAGCCATTCAAGCTGGGCGCCTGGCTGCGCTACCTGTCAGCGCACGCCGCGTCGCCGCTAACGAAGCGCGCGTCCATCTACGAGCGCGCGCTGCGTTCGCTCCCGGGCTCCTACAAGCTGTGGCACGCCTACCTCACCGAGCTCGCCGCCGCCGCTTCCCCTCTCCCCATCACCGACCCGGCGCACGCCGCCCTCAACGCCGCCTTCGAGCGCGCCCTCGCCACGGGCAACATGTCGCGGATGCCGCGGGTCTGGCACATGTACGCCACGGCGCTCATCGACCAGCGCCTCCTCACGCGCGCCCGCCGCGCCCTCGACCGCGCGCTCCGCGCCCTCCCCGTCACGCAGCACCGCCGCGTGGTGTGGCCGCTCGCGCTCCGCCTCGCCAACCTCCCCGGCTGCCCCGCCGAGACATCCACCCGCGTCCTCCGCCGCTACTACCTCCAGTTTGACGACCGCGCGCACGCCGAGGAGTTCGTGGATTTTCTTGTCTCGGCTGGTAGGTTCCGTGAGGCGGCCGAACAGCTCGCCGCGGCCATCGATGACGAGGGATTCTGCTCGGCCAAGGGCACCACCAAGCGACAGCTCTTGCTCGACCTCTGTGACCTGATCGCCAAACACCCGGAGGATGTCGTCGGGATGCCCGTGGAAGCTACCCTCTGCGGCGCAGTTCGTAAGTTCCCCGAAGAGGCTGGCGTCCTGTGGACCACTCTGGCGGGTCACTACGCGCGGAAGGGAATCCATGACAAGGCGAGGGACGTGTTCGAGGAAGGCATCACCACGGCGTCCACGGTCAAGGACTTCCGGCTCGTCTTCGAGTCCTACCTAAACTTCGAGCACGCCTTGGTTGCTGCGGAGCTCGACAAAGGCGCCCAGGAGGAGAGCTCTGACGCTGTCCTCCAGGGGTGCTGGCTGGCTGACAACAAAGACGACGCGGACATGAACATGGCGAGGCTGGAGCGGCTGCTCGAACGCCGGCCGGAGCTGCTCAACAGCGTGCAGCTGAGGCAGAACCCACACGACGTCCAGGCGTGGCACGAGAGGGTGAAGATTTTCCACGGAAATCCCATGAGGCAAGCAACGACCTACGGCGAGGCTATCTGGAGCGTCGACCCCACGAAGGCCACGGGGAAGCCGCACACGCTCTGGATCGCGTTCGCGAAAATGTACGAGGGCCACGGTCTGCTCGACACTGCCCGGGAGATATTCCGACGCGCCACGCAGGTGAACTTCAAGTCGGTGGACGACCTCGCTACCGTGTGGTGCGAGCGTGCGGAGATGGAGCTGAGGCACCACAACCACGAGGCGGCCATTGACCTCATCCGGAAAGCGACGTCGGAGCCGTCGATCGAGGTCACGACACGTGTCGCCGCCGCCGACGCCCGCGGCGAGCCACCGGCGGCGCAGATGAAGCTGCACAGGTCTCTCAAGCTGTGGTGCTTCTTCGCCGACCTGATGGAGACGCACGGCACGGTCGACTCCGTCTTCTCCGTGTACGAGAAGATCCACGACTTGGGCCTCGCGACGCCTCTGCTCGTGCTCAACCACGCCAAGCTCCTGCGAGAGCACAACCGGTTCGAGGACGCGTTCCGTGTCTACCAGAGAGGCGTCACGTCCTTCAAGCACCCGCACGCGGAACCCATATGGGCGGCGTACCTGACCGCGTTCGTCGAGAGGTACGGGACGAGCAAGCCGGAGAGGGTGAGGGACGTGTTCGAGGACGCTGTCCGGCAGGCTCCGGCGCCGGGGAAGAAGGCCATGTTCCTCCGGTACGCCAAGTTCGAGGAGGACCACGGCCTCGCCACGCGCGCCATGAAGGTCTACGAGGACGCCGCGAACGCCGTGCCCAGCTGCGACAAGCTCGGTGTCTATGACGTCTACGTCGCGCGGGCCACCGCTCTGTTTGGTGCTCTCAAGGCGAGGGAGGTGTACCATCGCGCGATCAGTGGAGGTGGCCTTCCCGACGAGGACGCGAGGGCGATGTGTGTCAGGTTCGCTGACTTGGAGATTGGACTCGGGGAGGTCCACCGTGCCCGGGCGCTGTACGTGTACGCGTCGGGGTTCGGTCATCCCGGCGCTCAGCCTGAGTTCTGGAGGCGGTGGAACGAGTTTGAGGTTCGTCATGGAGACGAGAGCACGTTCAGGGAGATGCTCAGGCTGAAAAGAACGATGGCGATGGAGGGAGGCGTTCAGGGGACGGAGATCGGCACGCTGAAGAGGCCGTGCGCCGGGCTACAAGTCGAAGACGGTGGCATGCTGCAGCAAGAGTGTAAGAGGATACGCGCTGCGTACTGATAATTCACTGCTCGATGGTCTTTTTTTTTTTCCTTCAATCAATGTTCACTCGTGAAGTGATGTTTCGTTAGTCATGGAGTGAAAAAACAGTATCTCGAGTGCGTCATTACTGTAAAAAAGCATATGAAGTTTGACTAATTTTATGTAACAAACTATTAATATTCATGATCTCAAATAACTACCTTTAGTTTTTTCGCTAAATATAAAAATAAAAATCCTAGCAGCCACCATTGACCTTGGGCTCCATTTGATAGCCTGGGCTATCATCCCTCCAACCCATTGCTGCTGTGGTCTAGCAGGCCTCAGCCCACTGAACATTTGCTACCGCTTGCCAGTTTGCTAACAGTTCGACCCAACTACTAACGTACAACTTCCCATTCAAGACGACGCGAGCCTAGGAGCGAGCTAAATAAACTACACGACCATTATTCCCACCCTGCCCTTTTCTACTCGTTTTCTTCCCCTTCCTCCCTCTGCTCGTGCCATGCTTTCCTCTTCCCGCTGAACAGCACAACCGCATCTCACAGCCATGGCCACCAGCTTCCTGCAGAAGTATCAGCTCCAGAACCACCAGCTCCTACTCCCCAAGAAGCAGTGCGTCACCTACGCCCTCTACGCGCTCATCGCCCTCGCCTTCCTCCATTACCTGCTCTTCTACCCTGCTTCCGCATCTGGGAAGTCGGTGGTGGTGGCGCAAGTGCAGGAGCAGGTCGCAGCGGTTGCCTCGGCTCGAGTGGATGCGCGCGAGCAGCTGCTTCCTCCTGCTCCTCCTCCCCCTTTCAACCAAGGAGATGAAGCGTTGAGGAACCCACAAGGTAGAGCATTGGAATTTCTGTTGGTTGGGTTCTCGTAGAGATGCTGCAATGTGTGGGTACAAATTTGTTCCTGCAAAGATTTTACAGCCCAATTATGTTTGTGCACAGGCAATTCTTAGTTTTCTATGGATGCTAGCTCCAATTTTGGTCTCAATTTACCAATTTATTGATTTTGGGCATCTGATTTCAGAAATTTGTTCGGCAAAATTTGCTTTGAAAAACTTGTTTTTTTTTTTCCAGCTCTTTAGGCAAGAAAGGGCATTCTTTTGAGTTGTGAGCTAATCTTGGCCTCTTGCATTGCCTCTGAACTGAACAGCCAAGGAAGAAGTGCCTGCGCCGCCGCCGTGCGACTACTCCGACGGCGAGTGGGTGCCGGACGCGCGGCCGCCGCTGTACAATGGCACGAGCTGTGGCACCATCAAGGACGGCCAAAACTGCATGGCGCACGGCCGCCCTGACACCGGCTACCTCTACTGGCGGTGGCGGCCGCGGCGATGCGAGCTGCCACCTTTCTCCCCCGAGGCGCTCCTCCGCTGGCTCCGCAACAAGCACCTGGGCTTCGTCGGCGACTCCCTGGCGCGGAACCAGGCGGAGTCGCTGCTGTGCCTCCTCGCGTCCCGCTCCGCGCCGGAGCTCGTCCACCGCGACGGCGAGGGGAACGCGTCCCGGCGGTTCGTGTTCCGGGAGTTCAACGCCACGGTGTCCGTCTTCTGGTCGCCGTTCCTGGTGAAGGTCATCGAGAAATCGGAGCACGCCGGGGTGGGGGCGCGGCGGCACAACAACGTGTTCCTCGACGCGTTCGACGAGCGGTGGATGTCGCAGCTGGGCGACCTCGACGCGGCGGTCCTGTCCGTGGGTCACTGGTTCCTGATCCCCGGCGTGTACCACGACGCCGGTAAGGTCGTCGCGTGCCACGGCTGCGAGGAACTCAACCACACCGAGACCGATTTCTTCGGCGTGTTCAAGGACGCCATCCACCGGACCCTCGCCGAGGTCATCAGGCGGCAGCAACACGGGCATGGCGAGAAGAAGAAGAAGGAGAAGGTGGTGGCGGTGACCACGTTCTCGCCGGCGCACTTCGAGGGGGACTGGGACAAGGCCGGCGCGTGCCCGAAGAAGCGGCCGTACAGGAATGGCGAGAAGGGGCTCGGCTACACGGAGTCGGAGATGCGGAAGACCGTGGTGGAGGCGGTGCGGGCCGCGGGCGAGGCCGCTGGGTCCGGCCTGCGGTTCGTGGCGCTGGACGTGACGAACCTTGCCAACCTGCGGCCGGACGGGCACCCGGGCCCGTACATGAGCAAGGACCCGTTCGCCGGCGGCGAAGCGGGCGAGAGGAGGGTGCAGAACGACTGCGTGCACTGGTGCATGCCCGGGCCGGTCGACACGTTCAACGAGATCCTGCTACAGACAATCCTGCGGTGACCGCGCATGCGGCGAGACATCAGAGTCAAACGACAGACATCTCTGCTCAAAGATTTGGACGAAATGCACGTGCCTCTTGTATGGGTTATTATACTTGCTTAGGATATGCGATACTCGGTCGGCACTAGGTCTATTTATTGTGTAGTGTAGTTTAGATGAGACTGAAAGTGATGCTTATCTGAAATTCTGAATCTGTGAACGATACGAGGCATTTGACGATGAGCCGACTGTGTCACTGTCATCTTCGAGAAGGAAATATGGAATGTGAACATTCTACGATCGATTGAGGACGAAGGTAGAAGGATTTCCGCTTCCTCAAACTAATCAAAAGAACGTTGTGGAGGATTTGTAATCGAACGATTGCCGATGTGTATATTGGGAGATGAAGCTCAGGAGCTCCGCTCTGAATTTCAATGGAGCGATACCCCTGGCGTATGAACGGTGGAGTATGGACGTTTTGGAACGGTGGAGTATGGACGTTTTGGACTGATGTGGCCCTGGTACTTGCCTGCAATTGCGCGATCCAAAACGAATCCAATGGAGCGATGCCCCTGTCGGTACACGTGCGTACGAACTTGTATGAGTTGATTACACTGTGGCTGCCTCATGCGATAAGTTCTGCTTCCAGTAGTAGTATGGTATCATATCATATCCTAATCCTTGTTTCCACCGGTGTCTGGCCTAAATAAACCATCATCATGTTACATGTAGACATTGACCTGAACTTCTCTGAGGCTACGCCATACGGAGGTGTTTCCTGATGCGCCGGCGCCGCATGTGCCCCCGTCCGGACTCCGGACTCCGGAGCAGTGAAGCACTTTGTGCCTAACCCCCTCCGTAAGTTTTGTGGTGCGTGCTTACTTGCTTTATTCTGGTCGGCTGTTCGCATCAAAGCTTGAGGCATGCTTGCGTGGAACAGGAACCTTGTGATCCCTTCTCGACCTTCCAGCGGTATGTTTTGTGTTGTGTTGGCTAGCACGGGCTTGCTTGTGTGGCTTGCAGGTTCACAAAACCGAGGAAACCGGTCGGTTCCCGCGGGAACCGGTCAAACCGCCCTGGCCCGGTAGCGGTTCGGGGCGGTTTCAAACCGGTTAAATTTAAAATATTTAAATTTAAATTTAAAATAGAAAAATATCAAAAAAATTCCTAAAAATACTTCAAGGTATATGTAATCTATTGGTGTAAAAAATTTTCAAATATTTGCTCATTTGATATTTTTTGCAGGCATTAGAAGTTCAACAAAAAAAGGAAAAGAAAAAAATCGGCTCATTGAACTTCTAATGCACACAAAAAATACTAAATACACTAATATTTGAAAAATTTTGACACCACTAAATTCTACGCACCTTGAAATATTTTTAGGAATTTTTTCTTTTATTTTTTTTAAATTTTTAGTTAAATTTGAAAACATGACAAATTATGTATCGAGCCGGCTTACCGTCCAAACCGGCCGGCTTACCGCCCAAACCGCTCGGTTACCGACCCAAACCGGTCAGTTAGCCGTTCGTAACCGAGTACACGGGGGGTTTGAATTCAAAATTTGAATTTGTCCGGTTTCCACCGGTTCCCACGGTAACCGGACCGGTTAGCCGCTACCGCCGGCCGGCGGTTCGGCCAACTGGTTCGGTTTTGTGAACCCTGGTGGCTTGTCGTCCGGATCGAATCGGCTAACCAGGCTGACCGTGACAAGTGACAACAAGTAGCGGGCTAGCACGGGTGCACGGGTGCACGGGGCTAGCACGGGTGCACAGTCGTCCCGCGTCACGACTCACGAACAGATGGGTGGGGTTGGGTTGCGACATCCTGGGCTAGTGGGCTGGATATATGCGGCCGAGACTCCACGAGCTCTCTGTTCTGACCCGCGCAGCGAAAGGCCTGTCGGCTCCTCGCTTCGCCTCCTCGAGTGGGCCCATCGCACCAAGCCTTCTTTCTCGCGCGCGCTCGTGGCAGAACGCACTAAGTGCACATGGGCATTGGGCCTCACCTTAGGAGCGGGCCGAAAGGAAAAGAAAAAAAAGGAATGCAAAATTGTTGCTTGGAAGACTGATCAAGGTGTGGAGGGTGATCCGTCATTCCTGAGGGTCGATATAGATTTTGGTCTATTTGAAATCATTTGCATGCCATTTTTCTTTCGAGACTGATCAAGGTGTGGATCATTTGTGGACTTGTATGCAATTGTGGACTTTTTTTTGTGTGTGTATTTTAATGTATCGTTAGTTTGATTCTGATGTTTCACATGGCACTTTTCACTGTCACGGCAGTCACATGGTTGATCCGGTGCATTGTTTGGAGGAAAACAGACATGCTTCAAATTTCAACTAAGTTCTGTTTCCATGTTTTAAACGTTTGATTATGATGTTTCATTTGACTTTTTTTTTTATTGTTGCGACAATCACATGATTCACCTGGTCCATTACTCGAAGGAGAAGGGACATATATCAAAAATGAGTTTTACTCATGAGCATGCCTTGCAGTGGGACATAGTAGTTCATGCCAGTTGCGCTCTGATGAGGACGAAACGGAAAGGAAGTTGGAAATCATCATGTTACGTGCAATATTAGCCAATGTTGTAGTGGGGTTTTTTCCCTAGCTTTTAGAAAACAGATAATTCTGCTCTGATCAAACGGTTGACACAACGTCCAATAATAGCTTTTGGATCAAACGTATGGGTTCCATTTAATTTATCGTCAGAAGAGCACCATTCCTCGTGGATATGGTACAAATAGCCCACGACCGGCGTGAAACTGAGCAGCCTAGGGCTCAATACTAACCCCGTTTAGATTCACAAAGATTCCCAAAAAAACCACTATTTATTCAAATTTTTTCTATTTATCTCACCTCTTCCACTCACATAGCACTATTTATCTACAATGTTTTTTGGGTGTATTTTTGGAGAATCTTTCCCCAATCTAAACACACCCTAACACGATTGAAGATGAATAGGGGATTCTAAACTTGTCGGCCAATATATGAAGGAAGACCTAATTTGGAAGGCGTATCAATGGAAATAGATTGCACTAATTCCTAGTTGTAAACTAATAGAACTATATCATAACCGCTAGATCGTCGGCCCAATATAAAGGTACATAGGTAGAGCAGTAAAATTAGAAGAACTTTTAGCGGTACCAATAGAATGCAACTTGACAATATCGGTTTTGCAACTGTGCAAATGGAGATGATTTAATTGTAAGAGCAGGTATAGTGGGCTGGCGGAATCCAATGGGAGGAGAGAGAAAAACAGAGAGAATGAAGTGAGCGACTTGCAACTCGCTAGCTCAAGCGGGCATATCCAGTTTTTGTGGGGCCTTTAGTACCACTCCCATGCTCCTATTGGCTGCATTCCGTGCATAAGGCAGAGCAGCATGTGGGGCCTAAACTCCCACTCGGTGTGAGACGCCGGCAACCGGCGCATCTATTAGCTTTGCTCTAACAACTATCAAAAGTTGACAATGCAAATGGGCTATTTACGTATCAACCTAGAACTGGTTGAGATGTTTAGCTAAGTGTCCGTACTAATCAAACGGATTCCTCGCTCAGTACCGATTATTTTTATCTCGTTGCGTAGATCCCCATGTAGCTATCTCTCTCGTGGATCATTTAATTTGGTCATAAAGTTGAGGTAAAAACAAGTGTTTTGTTTGGTCCATACTGAACTGCATAAGGTGTCACTTGATCGACTTGGATTGATCTTATCCATGACTTCAGTTAATGTTAACATGTTCGTATAGCCAATGATGCTTCTCTACACTCCAACTGCAGTGGCTATCCCAGTGATGTTTTGAAGGAGGTAGTGGTTGCCCCAATGAGTTCATCCCTGGGAAATTGTGGTTGTGCAGACTCAAGAGGTTTTAGCCGGTTTTCCGCTTAAGAATAGTCTAGTGAGTTGTTCAGCCGGGGCGTTTAGCTTGATCGTGTTTCAACCAAGTTTGTTCGATTGCTGAGAGAGTTGTGTGAAGTTTTGGAGAAAGTGCCCTAGTTGCATGGTTTTTGGCCTGATTTCTACTTTAAAAACTAGGTGAATTCTTTGTTTTATTTTTTCTCCTACTATAAATTCCAGCAAGCTTTTACAGTCTTAGAACAAAAGAAGTAGAATGTAGTGACTTAGCTACTCTAGGTTGGCATTTGGCAGCAAAAACATGAAATGGAGGGAGGGGAAGAATGGGCACTGTCTTATATATTTTGGATCTAGAGCATTCACCAAAGGAAATGAGTATTTTAGAAACGATCATAGGACTTGAACGAAGAGTCATGAAGGATTTGGTGATGCAAACCCGCCGACGAACCGCCACTTGTTCTTTATTTAATCTTGACAACAGATCCATATGCAATACATAACCGTGCATAATAAGGAACGGTAACCTCTTCCCAAAGTTAACTCCTCTCCTATATGATTGAAGTTGGGCTATATGTCCATCGAACTTCCCAACTCAATCCCTTCCCATAGCTTTCATCAGGTACCTTGAGATGGGAGCGTCGTACCAGCCTCTGGATCCCCAGGACCTGAAGCCATCCAGCAAAAATCATGCTCATTTCCTCTCCAACCCCGTCATCTCTTGGCTCTGCTGCGGCTTCATCTCCTTGGCCCTCCTCCACCTCCTCATCTTCTCCCCCTCCGGCACTCAACGGTCGGCGTTCTCTCCTCTGCTCCAGTACATCGACGACACCTACAACTTCGTATCGTCAGAGTAGGTGACAGATGCTCAACGCCTAAAACCTTCATGGTTACATGAACACAGAGTTCTTACAAAGTTGGTTCTTTATTTGCAGGCCGGGAGGAAATGAGAGCTGCAACTATTCCGTGGGGAAGTGGGTGAGGTCGCCGGGTTACGCGCGGCGGTACAACGCCACCGAGTGCAACGTCAAGGAGAGCCACGACTGCATCCGCAACGGGCGCCCCGACACGGGCTACCTCGACTGGCGATGGCAGCCGGCTGGGTGCCCTCTACCGGCGTTCAATGCCAGGACGTTCCTCAGGGCGATGCGCGGCAAGCACGTCGCCTTCATCGGCGACTCGATGGCTCGGAACCAAGCCCAGTCCCTCGTCTGCCTCCTCGCCGCCGCGTTCCGGAGCAGGCTCGTGTACCGCGACGAGGACGCCCAGCACAGTTACAACAACTGGCGCTATGCGTTCCCGGTGCACGACGTGAAGGTGTCCTACTACTGGAACCCGTTCATCGTCAAGTCGACGGGCAAGTCGGAGGACGAGAGCATCCAAGAGAGCCACGTCCACCTCGACACGCCGGGGGACCGGTGGGGCGCCGACGCCGACACGATCGACGTGGCGGTGCTCAGTGCCAGCCACTGGCTGTTGAACGGAGCCATCTACCACAACGGCAGCGAGGTGGCAGGAGCCCATAACGCCCCCCCGGAGCTCAACTACACCGGCCTCGGCTACGCGTGGCCGCTCAAGATGGCGTACCGGACGGCGGTGGAGCGGCTGAGCTCGTCAAGCCGGCCACGGACGGTGGTGCTAGCGACGTTCTCGCCGGCACATTTCGAAGGACGGCCGAGTGATAGCCCCACGGCGTGCACGAAGATGGAGCCGTACAAGGAGGGGGAGAAGGAGGTGGACTGGATCAGCAAGGAGCTCAGGGACATTGTCTACGAGGAGGCGGAGGCCGCGAAGGCGAGGAGCGTCGCCGGGGCCAGCGCGACGAGGATCGAGTTGCTGGACGTGACGAAGCTGGCGGTGATGCGGCCGGACGGGCACCCCAGCGTGTACATGCACCGGAACCCGTTCGAGCATGGCGTGCCGGAGAGGATGTATTCCGACTGCCTACACTTCTGCCTGCCCGGGCCTGTTGACACCTTCAACGAAATTTTGTTGCAGATCTTGAGGAAGAGAAGATGAAGCATGGACCGCTCAGATTAGCACTTTTGCGTCATATAGATACTCTTTATTCTTTGAAGTACTTGTACTCTGAAAGTAGCTCTGGAAGAGAGATTAAGCTAAACCCAGTGAGGCAATAAAGTTTAGAGCACGCCAAAGCCATACACTAGTCGACGTGTGGGTTGAACCTTGGACAGCATCGCGGAACTCAACTCCAGCAAATTTTACCTCCGTCGGGAGAAGTGACAAAGTTTACCGTTGTTTGGTGTTTGAGTTGAGTACCGACCGTAAAGATAGTCGTCTCATGCGAATCAGGGTGATCAAGCTATTGAAATATTTTCAACAATTTTGGGATTGGCAAGTTGATGCCCTTGGAAAACTAGCAGCACAAGGTCGAGGGATCATGGATCTCAGTTGTTCTGATTTCGGAATAAAAATTCAGTTTGCGCACATCTCCACACTCCGTTGACAAGCAATTAATATGGTAACAGATTCCAGTTAAAAAAAGCAGAGCCTACTCTGATCTTTGCAGGGCGCCGACTAGAGAAGGGAGGCCATGTGTTTTATGGGCCAATTGAAGTCAAAGGGAATAATTATGTTTCTGAATTACTATGTGGAACAAATGATTCATGATAGAAAATACTGCATTTCAAAGGCTCCTAAAATCATGCATTTAAAGGAATTACAGGAACATCCAATATGAACTCAACGTTTTGCGAAAATCCAAGACAAAACAAGCAAAGGTAGGGAGGCCTAAAGCTTATCTTGGATTGTATCAACATAAAAAGGATCAATAACAACATAGAAACACAAATGGATATTCAATAAATATTTACAATAAACATGATGTTGTCGATTAGGGTGAAAACGGATTAGATATGGATACATATATTTACTTTTTTGCTGGATCGAATTCGGTATAAAATATGTTGGATATTGATATACATTACATATCTACAATAGATATGTAATTTTGATTATATGGATACGGACGGGTATTGATTTTTCAGATTCGGATACATATTGTACCATTTAAGGCCTTAGGGTCTTCGGCCGATCGAACGGATAATATTCATATCAGTTCCACCCTCCCATGGTTTTTATAGCCAACCATCAAAACTGAAGTACTGTGACGAAAAGCCTGTCAAAAACTTATTAAAAACCATTTACTGCATATGACTTTTGCTGCAAACATTGTTTAATAATTACAGAAAGGTATTCAAGAATCCAATTGTATAATACTCACTGCATACAGGTCTTGAAAACTATTTGTTTTTAATTAGTTTTTATCATGCTGAGTTTATTATTGAGATTTGATGGGGAGCATATATATACATGCTCATCTATAGTTATTAAATGTCCAGAATCATTTTATTGGACTAGTGAAAATGAAACCTTCAGCAGCAATATGTTTGAATATTTCATAGTCACTCAGCCTAAAAAGTTTTTAAATATTTTATGAATTTTATTAGAGACGATGATGGACATGATATAAGAGCAACTCCACCAGACAATCCCACATCATAAATTTGGAGAGTGAAACAAAGAAAAAAACACACTTTAGGATCCCTCTATTATAGCCCCTACTTTGTAGAGACATCTTAATCCCTTCCTCCACCTTCTCTATTCGTGGAGGGTCTCTAGGAAGCCCACTATCCACTATCCCACTAACAAATGGGTTACACATTAGATTAAAATGAGGAAGTGAGATTTATAAGCGTAGTTGAGATTAAATAACTAGCCTTCAAAAAATAGAGAGAGCTCTTACTTAAGAAGTTGAGGGTCTGATTTGAGGGCCATTGCTAGATATGCTCTAACCTTATCAAATCTAATTCCTATACTTAACTTAATTAAAAGGGTAAAATTCACATGCTTTTATAATATATTAGAATAGGTTTTAGAAAGGAGAAAATCTACATTACCCCTAAGTATAACTAAATCCAGAATAACTCCCTAAAGTATTCATTGGTTTAGTTTGCCGTCCTAAATTATAAACTATGTCATTTGGTTCAATATTATCCGTAATACATTTATTTATTTATTTCTCCAAGTATACTGGGTTATTAAGTTAACGTCTGATGATATATATGATAGCAGACATCGTACCATATGTTAGAATAATACAACATAATTTTTTATTCTTATTTTAATATGGTAGAGTATTTAATAATTAGTTAATCACTATGAGCCAAAATTATAAAAATAATGATTAAAATTTCATAATAATTTTTTTACATATATTATGATGTCCACTACAACCATACACAGTTTTAAATCAAAATTCAACCTCTGTATAAAAAAACAAAACAAATATAAGAACTATGTATGATGGGCACTTCGATGTTCCACTGGAATTGACGAATTCCAAACTGTCTTCTTACAATAATGTACATAATATTTTTGAGCCATTTTTCTTCCTAGCAAGCCAAACCACCATTTCTCTCCTTAATTCTTGGATTTGGAGCCTAGTGAGAGCATGGTTGGTGTGGAGAAAACCACATGTGTGGAGCTTGAAGTGAAGTGTAGGTTGTAGATTTGGGTGCTCTTGTCATCCTTAATTCTAGGCAGCTCATCCGTGTTGGACCTGGCAATGGCTGTATATGCTAATGCATGAGAATGTGGCAAGGCAGCAACAGTATTGGCACCAAGTCACCAACTCCACCAATGTCCAAGGTCAGCTCCAAACTTCCTTCCACTTTCATGTTATATATGATAATTTATATATAATTTTTGGTGGTAACTATAAATTATTTATCACAATGGTAAAGGCGAGCAGTTTGTTAGACATCTAATAGATCCAATGATTATTGGTACTCATAATAATCAGATGCTACTTAATTCATGGCATTGATGTTTCTTTACATTAAGAATTTCTAGGATATCTCTCTTATTCTAGCATGTTTATAAGAAGTAATTAAGATGATGGTTAAAACGTATCAAATTAGTAGTAGCACACTAACCTAGAAAATAAAAATTTTGTGGTAGTCTAAGAATCTAGTATCTTAGTAAAATTGTATTAAGATAAAAACCTAGAAATTATCACATATACTGGATTCCAAGAAGATCGGATAAATTAAACTAACTTAAAGAGTACATGTGTGGTACAGGTAATAAAAAATGAATTGTATGATGATATGATAGTTTATACTGGCCCAAAGTGTCCATGTCAACTTTGATTAATGTAAAATCAAAATTAACTAGAAAAATGTACTCCATTATATCTAAAAGTCTAGGCTATCATGAAAAATATGCATCAATGGATAAAAAACAAAAAATATGTGATCAGATTTCAGAAAAAAATATTTTTCCAGTCCAAGTATATCATAAACCCTTCTACCTTCCAATCATCCACATTTGATGGTGATCGCCGTGATCGCTAGCTAGCAGTCTCCTTTATCCCTATGCTGACGTCGGGAGGAAAACGTAGTGACAAACCGGTTGACTCCTTGTCATTGAGGCTATCAATCACACCAGTAAGAGCATCTCCAGGAGACACTCTAAATCTCACCATCCATATTTCAGTTTAGCTATCCTCTTTAAAAGATTCCCCCTCCATATTTACTTGGTGCTCTAGCAGAGTAGCCAAATCTCATCCTCCATATCCTATTAAGCATAATTTATTAGCATTCAAATTATTTGAAACAAAAATAATGTAAGGGGTATTATTTGTGATGTTTTCCTTTATTTTTTAAAAAAATTAAATAATGTCCTAAAATTCAAATAATTTTTAAAAATTAACTTTGAGAATTGTTAGTTTAAAATCCACGTCAAATTTTGTGTTTAACACAACTAAAATGGATTCTTTGTTATTGATTTTGTTTGCTAAATAATTGTCAAGATTTTAGGAGCCCTATATGGTTACTTTTGAATTTATGAAAGAGAAAGAAGAATGGAAATGGATGGATGGCGTGCTCTACAGGACCGACCAGATTTAGCTCTCCATCTAGATGATTTGGTCACCGCTACAGGGATGGAGGCTGTGATTGCTATTCTGTTGGAGCTAGTTTTTTGTGCTGAATAGCCAAATATGGATATAGCCATCCAAATGGCCATGCGGCTGGAGATGCTCTAAGGAGAGGAAATAGTAATATACAAGAGAATATGTTTTGTTGGTTGAAGAAAAAGGGAGGATATACTGCCATACTGGACAAGAAGTATAATAAATAGTAGATAAATTATGATGTCCTCTAGGCATTGTATTTTGACATTGCTAATGGATACTCATATGAATAGCCGATCAAGATAAGGGGTTAATTAGAAGAGCAAAAATGATATCTCATACCTATAAGGTCAAGATACTATGTGAAACCAATAAATGTTTCAAAAATAAAGAGGGAAGCTTATTAGGAAAAGTCATCGACCTACACACTAGCATTTATAATATAAAAGATATAATCTAGCCGTGCGATTTGCGGGGTATTTTGCTAGTTCATCAATATAGGAGGACTTGGGATCTACCTTTGACACCCCCTAGTATGTTGTTGTTTGAGGGTTGGAGGGAGTAGTGCTAACTATGCAATTGTGCGTGTCATCCAACTAATTTATAATAAGTAAACTTAGGCAAAAAGAATTAGAGTATAGGCCCAATTCCAATTGATTTACCACGACTGTTGACTATGAGGTTGTGCCTTATACAAGCTCCAAGCCTCCAACGATAAAGGTTCTCTAAGCAACAACAATATAGTAAAGGTATACTGAACATGGAATAATAAGGAAACACATGCACTGTGGAGGAAGAACTATCTATTAAGGCTTTTGTTTGGAAAATGTATTGAATTATAAAAAAAATTGGATTCAAAACATATCTTAGTAATAAAAATAAGTATTTGTGTTAATACAAACAGGATCCAAAGGAGGAACGACGTCAACATTCAGAAGGTGGGACAAAGGAAAAATCGTTAAAAAAATAAAATTGGTTGAATAGCGGGTCGAGTTTGCTGCGGAAACGGGTTGCATTGAATACTATACTTGCCGTGCCTTCTACTCACTGGGCAAGAATACAAGTGTTTGGTTCAACCAGGTGTACTTGATTCCTTAGTAATCTACCCGGCCTCGGCAAGTACTTCCTTGCAGACTGAGATTAAAGGTTCATTGATGCCTAAAGTAGCAGACATGCATCTCTTCAGAACCAGAAATGAAATACTTATCCTAACTCTGTTTCTGGTTTCGTCGCTTGGTGAACAACATTTGTCTCTCTTTTTTACGCAGCAGATGGTCCAAAATTACTATGTGCACGCTCCAGAGGCCAGTACTATACGGTTACCCCTTATAATTTACAACTCTCAATCAGACAACCAGCACCGAGTAGAAAAGGTAAATTGCACAACGTAACTTCCCACCGACAGACCACTCAGTACTTTATATGAGGAGGCACTTAGGTCGTACATACAGTAATTAATACTACATTATACTATTACATAGAAGTTCTAGACTATTCTTTACATGATTAACGCATCTTGTATATGTACATGGAACTACGAACCCTGGAAACCCCTGAAGCAACCATTGCCGGCCTCTTGCTAGTGCTAGGCACCTAGCTTAGCGCGCTGAGCGATGGCGGGGGCAGTGTACCTGCCACTGGATCCCCACTACCACAAACCATCCGGCAAAAGCCATGGCTGCTTCCTCTCCAAACCCATCACCGCTTGGCTCGCCTGCGGCTTCCTCTCCTTGGCCATCCTCCACCTCTTCTGCTGCTCTCCCGCCGACACTCCCCAGGCGATGTTCTCACCTCTCCGCCAGTACATCAACAACACTTACTCCTTCGTCTCATCAGTGTAAGCGCGCTGGAACTTTCCTACTTGTTTTTTTTTTCAAAGAAGTTTGATGTGTATTTGGTTTGTGATGTTGTACGCGTGGTTTGTTATTTTTGCAGTCCGGGAGGAGGAAGGAGCTGCAACTATTCCGTGGGGAACTGGGTGAAGGCGCCGGGCTACGGGCGGCGTTACAACGCCACCAAATGCAACGCAAAGGAGAGCCACGACTGCATCCGCAACGGGCGTCCCGACACGGGCTACCTCGACTGGCGGTGGCAGCCGAGGGGTTGCCCCCTCCCCGCGTTCGACGCCGGGGCGTTCCTCTCCGCGATGCACGGCAAGCACGTCGCCTTCATCGGCGACTCCATGGCGCGCAACCAGGCCCAATCCCTCATCTGCCTCCTCACCGCCGCATTCCCTTACCGCCTCCTGTACCGCGACGAGGGCCCACGCAGCTTCAACTTCTGGCGCTACGCGTTCCCGACGCACGACGTCAAGGTATCCTACTACTGGTACCCATTCCTTGTCAAGGCCACAGGCAAGTCGCTGGACGACGCCATCCGTGACAACCATGTCCACCTCGACCAGCCCGGCGACCGGTGGGCGGCCGATGCCGACACGTTTGACGTGGCGGTGCTCGCCGCCGCGCACTGGCTGCTCAACGGGGCCATCTACTACAACAACAGCGAGGTGATCGGCGCACACAACGCGCCACCGGAGCTCAACTACACCGGCGTCGGCTACGCTTGGCCGCTCAAGATGGCGTACCGGACGTCGGTGGAGCGGCTGCGGTCGTCGTCGTCGCCGGAGCGGCCAAGGACCGTGGTGATGGCCACGTTCTCGATGTCTCACTTCGATGGCAAACCCACCGACGATCCCACGGCGTGCTTGAGGACGGAGCCCTACATGGATGGCGAGGTGGACAACGAGTGGGTCTTTAGGGAGGTGAGGGATATCGTGCACGATGAGGCCGCCGCCGCGAGGGCGAGGGGCGGTGAGAACAGCACGTTGAGGGTCGAGGTGCTGGACGTGTCGAAGCTGGCCTCGCTGCGGCCGGATGGGCACCCTAGCTTGTACATGCGCCCCAACCCACTCGCCAACGGAATGCCGGAGAGGATGTATTCTGACTGCCTCCACTTCTGCCTGCCCGGGCCTGTGGACACCTTCAACGAGATATTGCTGCAGATCCTGAGGAAGAAGCGGTGAAACCAAGAGCTAGCTACCCGTCGATCGGTTATTGTGCCATGCTGTCTTCGGCCGTGATCGTCGAAGCTTGTGCGTCCATTAGGACCATATAGGTGTGTTATGTATACTTGTGCTTGCAAAGAAACTCTTACAAGAAATTAAGCTATATCTTGTTGGTTAATTGAATGACGGTGTCATGTTAAAAAAAAATTACGATTGTAACTTTCTTTCTTCGTTTGTTTCTTTTCTTTTGTCGGATCGAGAGCAACTTAATTGAAACTGAGTACAAGGAGTTGACTCTGACTTACTAATTTAATTTCTTTAATTTGGGGACTGACATGTTGAGATTCTTGGAAGACTTTTGCACAATGTTTTGGTAGGGTGGAGGGGTCGTCGATCTCATATGTCTGGAAATATATTCTGCTCACGCAAATCTCCATGCACCACATCGTTGAACTAGCATTTAATTTGGTCATAGATCGATTCGAGTAGGAAGAAGCTAGCTATTCCTTCCTCTGACCTTTGCAGAGTGCCATTTTCTGGACCTGGGATGTACTTTAACAGCACGTATACATAAAGGAATCCATTCGTTTTGGGACGTTACCCAATATTATTGCGAAACCGTGAATCAAAGGATGCAAAACAAAGTAAAGTCCAATAAATTCAGCTCCCTATATTGCTAATCTTTTCATTTTTATTGTCAGCCCCATAAAATGCGTTCATCATACATGGTGTCGGTATCCCAAGTTTCTTTCTCTGACCAAGTTAAGTTGTTGATTGGTAGACTGGATCAACTTGTAGCCATAATGTTTCTTTGATGTCAGTGGACAAAAATACACTTGCATGGAACCATTATACAAAACATTTATTTTCACTGCTAAAGCTTTGTATTAGCTGGCCAAATAGGAAGAACTTAAAATTTTCACCTATAGAAAAGCACACCTAATGATGTTTCTTTTTGAAACTCTCAACGTAGAAGTACTTGATATATCCTATGAGCCTTGTTACGGTGCTTGGGAGGAACCGGTGGTTCCTTCTCCCAAAATACTATCAATCGTTGATCTCAAAAAAAATATGCTTTATTGTAAAAAGGACAATTTAGTCTAACACACTAATCCTATCGGAGCTGCTGCCGCCTCTCCGACGTCGCGCACGGAGCTGCCGCCATCGGCCGAACCACCGAGCCCCTGCCGTCACTGCTACTTGTTTTTCCCTTTCTTCCTGCTCTGCTCGCCGTCATCCTGGTCTGCTGCCTCAAATCCAATCACAGAATCACAACCACGAGACCGCACCCGCTACTCCAAATCCAATCAATCCTAACAATCCTCTGCGCATGGCTGCGCTAGCCTGGCTGTCCGTGCCATCGGCAATCGCACACGCTGCCTAGCATAAGCTTGTTCGCTACCTGTTGCGCCTGCACGCGCTGTGAGCGAGCTCTCACCCGCGTCGTGTCAAGGTGGCGCTGCCCAAGTTGCCGTGCACGTGGACTCAGCGACGGGGCAGCGGCAAGCGGCGGCTCGCGGTGATCCACGGAGCTGCAGCGACGAGGCACGGAGAGGCGGCCAAAGCAGAGGGCTCTTGTTTTAGCTTTTCCAGATGAAAATATTAATGTGCCCTTCTAATTAATTTTATAAATGGTTCCTGGCCCACTAAAATTGGTTCTTGGCCCACCATTTTAGTTCCTCATAATAGGTTCCTTTTAACTTTTAACCATTAGATCTAGGGTAATGAACGGTTATTATTATTTCCAAGCGCTGTAAAAATCCTCCTATACTATTACGTAGAAGTTCTAGGCTATTCTTTCCATGATTAACTCGTCTTCTATATGTACATAGAACTATGAAGCCTAGAAACCCCCTAAAGCAACCATTGTTGATGACTTACCATGGTTCATATATGGTTTCTTTGAAGCTTATTAGCATTATTATTTTTTCAAAAAAGAAACAAAAAGATAAAAAAAAATAGCACGGCAGCTGATGAAACATACTTTGCTACACGATTGCAGTTTCAGTGTAAATTAGACTTGGTTCCTGCATTGTGTACGTAAACAAATATTTGTTTTCTTGCATCAGGATGGTACAACGATTCATGGCCCTTACCATCAGTGTGATAGTCCCATGCCTTTTACTGCTTGTCCTTGAATGGACACGGCTTAACCATTCGATCTTTACCTTATATAAAATACATGATGGGTGGTGCTTGGTCTATATATATACAAGTAGGATTTCTACTGGGCCGTACTATACTAGTCCCAACTTTAATCCGATCTGTGCTCTCATGCTAGGCTGTCAGTATGATCCAAGACTTATATGATGTGGAGAACTTCTTTCAGGGGTTATGTGTAAATGGTAGTATACCGCAATGATCTTATCCATCCAAATTGATCTAGAGGTGTCAATTGGCAGCACGATATCACTAATAGAGCGCTTCCCTATCCTCCAATCCGACAATCTCCGTTCCCCACCCAAAATCCCAAAAACCCTAGCCGCCTCCGCCGCCCGACCATCACGACCCCTCCCTGCTCGCACGACATTTGCTTGAACCTTGCGGTTCGGCTCGACAACAATGCTTATGAAGGATCTAGGAAGAGAGGTTAGTAGACCTGGGATTGGACTGGGTTTAGTCCAACAGTCCAACTGGATTTTGGGACTTAGACTGTATGGACATGGATGTAATTGGATGTGGACATCCGTTTTGCTCTGATCCAATAGCGTTGGGTTCTGTTGGATTAAAAAAATTGGATAGTCCAATTCCTATTGGACTGCCTCCTATGCTTCTGCGTCTTCTCTGCCGCCGCCGCCGCCGCCATCGTGCCTTTTTCCTCGCCGCTTCGTGCATCTTCCTCGCAGCGCTGGCTCCAGTCTCCACTCTCGACCACATTCTAGCGCACACGCACCCTTTTCCCAATGTCTCCTTGCCTCTGCATCATCGACAGCGTCCGACAGCGCCGACAGATCAAATCAGCGGCTGAAGCCTGTCCCCCCTCGTGCATCGCGAGTGCGGCGAGGAGGCCGAGATGCCCAGGCGGGGCCGGCCCGGGGGGCTCCTGGACTGCGGCGGCGGCGGCGGCGGCCGGCGATGAGAAGAGGAAGTCGTCCTCGTGGAGCTCGTTCCCGGTGACAAACGAGCGCTCCGCCATGGATGACGAGGGCATCGTTGGCGACGAAAACATACCGATGAAGCGCTCACCCGCCGGCGACCAGCGCGTCCGGTGCTCGTCCATGGCACGCTCGCTCGCTATGCCCCACGGGGTCCCTCGGCTTAGGTGACGGCAACATGCGACCACGGCCACATGCGGATACAGGGGGCCAAATCTGCTCTCGCCTCGCCTCCGTCGCAGCAGCGGGCGACTTGGTGGGTGGGGGCGAACGAAGGAGAGGGCGAAGATGGATGGATGTGGATTGACAGGACTGGATTGGATGGTAGTTAAAATATTTAGGATTGGACTGGAGCCGATGGACGTGGATTTTAGTTGGACATCGCTGATTGGATGGTGGTTGTCCATCCATTTCCACGTCTAGAGGTCAGGCCAGAGGAGGAGGCGCCGGTTGAAACACCCTTCCCAAGTATGACAAGGGAGGAGGAGGCCGAGAAGATGCAGAGAAGGGCGACATGTCCAGAGGTGGAGGCAATGGTTGTAACCCTAGATTGAAGCATGACAACGGAGGATGTTGTGAAGCTTTAGATCATGAGCAGGCCGAGGAGAGGGGGTACTTTCCAGGAGAAGGAGGATGCAGGGAAGCCCACAGCTTTCGAAAATCTAGATCTAGTGTCACCTCTGTCAGGGACTCCCAACGCCCAGAAGAGGCTCCTCAAGTAGTCGAGGAGAACACTTACAGTTCCAGATCCTGTGGTGCCGCATAACCTCTTGGAGCTGGATCAACAACAAAAGGAAATTAAGAAGAGGCAAGAGAAGCTAAGGAGCAGGAAGAGAAAGAGGAGAAAGAGAAGGTGAAGGCGGCGGAGGAGGAGCAGCAGCAGTGGAAGCAGCAATAGGAGGTTGACGCACAGAAGAAGTTGTCAGTATGAGTTGTTATTGATGATAAATCACCTTGCTCCAAAGGGGCCAGCCCATAGAAGGGGATTGAACGGTTGAAGCCAGCAACACATCCTTAAGAAGACCAAAATGAGGCTAGAAAGTTGTCTCAACCCTTGGCCATGTCCTCTACAACATACCTCAAGGATGTGGAGGTGAAGGTGCCAATAACCCTAGTGAGTCCTTCCTTACCAGTGGACAATTCAGTTAACCACTGAAACAGAAAAGGGATCTGTTACCTCGAGGATGCGAGAGGGAGAGGATGACTAATTTTAAGTTCCTCAATTCAGAAGAGGCAACATCAGTGAGCCTACATCCTCCGGTAGCCCAGGTCATAGCTCTAGCAGTAAGTAAAAGAAGTCGCGGTGCAAAGCTCATAACACAGCTCATTAGCTTCAGGAGTTGATTGCAGCATCAGAGAGCCATAACACAAGGAAGGAGGAGGCAGAGAGTAAGAAGAAAAAATCTAGCACAGTAAAGGGCAGGTTCAACACCTTACTAGAAATGTTACTATCTTGCATTTTGTTTTTCTCGTATAATTGTTTGTCCGGCTGGTTAGTTTTCTTGTACATAATGTATTGTTTCTTTCAGATTTGTAATATTATATGAGAAATGTATATTTGGCAACACTGCTTGATTAACACTTGGTGGTCAAAATAAATTTCCTGAACACACACAACTGAGGACGAATATTATTACAAGAAGATACTTAAATTTGTGGGTGGAACTATTCCTGTTGTAGATTTTGAACACGTCATGGAATCAGTGGCAGACCTAGATTTTGAAATCGAGTGTACATGACTAATACAAATATTTTTTATAGACAATCGTACTCTAAATTTGTTTTCTCATAATTTTTATGTATAGTTGCATAGATATTGTTTGTCTAATATAACTAAGATATTAATAAATATGATCAACTTTGGTTTATGTATATGGTCATGACATTATCATTCAAATTTGGACTATGGAGTATATATCTTGGACTCTGTAATTTCTCTGGTTTAATAGTAAGTGCCTAATGAGTTGTTTGTGATCATCTTCTATTTGTAGCCTAAGTTAGTTTTGCCATAATTAGGATAAAAATATCTATCAAAATGATTTTTTCTTTAATTTATGATTTAAAGTATTACATAACATGTCTTCTAGAATTACAGGAGTGTAAGCTTTTTTAGTGGGATAATGTGTTATAATATAAGTATTATTTGAGATGCTTTGACGGATGACTTTGTTTTTTCTATATTATAATCAATAAAATTCTAAAATTTTAGCTCAATATTTTTCTTCAAGATTTATCTATATGTTATGTGCAACTTTGTATAGGGATTCCAACGAGTCGTGCGAGATGCAGATAAATCATGTTCCCGCTCGAGACATTATCAGATTTTTTTTTGAAAGGGATATACATACTACTTTGCCGGAGAATCCAGTGCGAAAGCTATTTTTTTGCATAATCTGAGTCCCTATCAAATCAGCGGCCAAGGAAATTTCCCACTGATGGACCACTACTCAGTTAGTCAGTTAATCCTTATTTCAGTGTATCAAATAGCGGGCTACAGTGAAGCTATTGTGGCGCTATAGCATTTCTCGACAACGGTGGTTTGCAGCTATCACAACATTGTACTAAATAGCAGGTTATAGCAGAGCTATGTACTATTTTGTGCGTTTCCTTATTTACTGTAAGGAAGCACAAAGGTCACCCGGACTGTACTAAGCAGTACATTGCGAAGTTTACTATTGTTTCCAGTCAAGGCTGACGCATCTCCTATATATGTATGCGCGTTGTACTACTCAACAATGAGAAACCATAACCCAGTGGCTACTAGAGATGGGAGCGTACAAGCCATTGGATCCCCGCAACCAGCTGAAGCCATCAAGCAAAACTCCTGGCTGCTTCCTGTCCAAGCCCGTCTGCGCTTCGCTCGTCTGCGGCGTCCTCTCCTTGGCTCTCCTCCACCTCCTCTGCTGCTCTTCCCCCGGCACTCAACAAGCGGTGCTCTCTCCTCTGCGCCAGTACATCAACAACACTTACTCCTTCGTCTCGTCAGTGTAAGTGATCAATGTTAGAGATGATATGGCCAGTTCGTTTGCATGCTTGCCAGAGGCCGGCCAGTCTCATAGGTTGGTACGTTACGTTCTCCACAGGCCAGGAAACAACGGTAAGAGCTGCAACTACTCCGAGGGGAGGTGGGTGTGGGCGCCGGGGCACGCGCGGCGGTACAACGCCACCGAGTGCAACGTGAAGGAGAGGCAAGACTGCATCCGCAACGGGCGCCCCGACACCAAGTACCTCGACTGGCGGTGGCAGCCGACGGGTTGCCCCCTCCCGGCGTTCGACGCCAGGACGTTCCTCTCGGCGGTGCGCGGCAAGCATGTGGCCTTCATCGGTGACTCCATGGCCCGGAACCAGGCCCAGTCCCTCATCTGCCTCCTCACCGCCGTGTTCCCCTACCACCTCGTGTACCGTGACACCGGCGAGCACAAGCACAATTTCTGGCGCTACGCCTTCCCATCCCACGACGTGACGGTGTCCTACTACTGGGCTCCGTTCCTCGTCAGGGGCAAAGGGAAACCGGAGGACGACGGCATCAAAGAGAACCATGTCCACCTCGACGTGCCCGGCGACCGGTGGGCAGCCGACGTCGACACGATCGACGTCGCGGTGCTCGCCGCCGGACATTGGCTTCTGAACGGGGCCGTCTACTACAATTCCAGCCAGGTGATCGGTGCCCATAACGCACCACCGGAGTACTCGAACTATACCAAGATCGGGTACGCGTGGCCGCTCCACATGGCGTACCGGAAGGCGGTGGAGAGGCTGAGCTCCGGTGGCCGGCCACGGACAGTGGTGCTCGCCACGTTCTCGCCGTCTCACTTTGCGGGTAGGCCGACCGATAGCCCCACGGCGTGCACGAAGATGGAGCCCTACGAGGAGGGTGAGGAGGAACTGGTATGGATCTTCAAGGAGGTGAGGGACATTGTCTGTGAGGAGGCGGAGCTCGCCAAGGCGAGGGTCGTCGCCGGTGAGGGCGGCGGCGGCGGCGCGACGAGGATCGAGGTTCTGGACGTCACGAAGCTGGCGTGGATGCGGCCGGACGGGCACCCTAGTGTGTACATGAACTACCACCCGTTCGAGCATGGTGTGCCGGAGAGGATGTATTCCGACTGCCTCCACTTCTGCTTGCCAGGGCCGGTGGACACGTTCAACGAGATACTGGTTCAGATCCTGAAGAGGAGGCGGTGAAATGCAAGTGCCTATGTGGATGCATTTTTTTTTTTTTTGGAGGCAGATGTGGATGCATATGCAAGTGCGTGCTCCATGCATGGCTCGTAGACAGCTGTTCTTGTGGCACTTTTTGCGCCCTGGCCTACGTTAGATCGTGCGGCTATACTTTTTTCTTTTCAAATATACTTGTGTTCTGTGTACATGTACTCTATTGCTTGGATGTTAAACAAAGCTCTCGAGGTGATGAACTCTAAATTTGTCATCACGAGATTGCTTAATGACATGACGTTCTTTAATCAACACTGGCAAAGGGCTCGAGATATGAGTTGACTGTTAAATGGTGATTTGCAGACTGACATGTTGAGATTCTTGGAAGACTCTACAGATGTCGCTGGAGAGATCATGGATCTTCTGAATATAGGCGCGTAGATCTCCATGAAATCGCATCGATCAACTAACATTTAATTTGGTCATTGAATTGAGCGAAACAAGAGCGTTCTAGAGTCTAGACTCGGAATCTTTGCAGGGTGTCATTTTTGACCTGGGATGCAGTTTAAAATGTAAACTAGATAAACCTCCTGATGATGAGGCACATGTTCGCCTACGATGTCCCTCCAAGGATCCAAGCCCGCTTTGTGCTGGACTGCTGGTACCAAAGTTTTGAAATCCACGCGATTACAGTTCGAGACTTCTCTGTTCATCGTTGACCGTTTTCATCAGGCGACCAATATCAACTACTAGTATTGATCTCTGTCAGCTCAGCTAACTACTCTTCTTTTCTCCACAGTGCCGCGGTCACATAGATAAGAACCGCTCCCCCACCCCACCACTTGGCCTCTTTTGTCTCTGATGGTATACTGTCACTGTCACCGCCTCTTGATCATGCAGCTCCACGCCTGCAATTACTGACACTCTCCTACGGTCAATCCGTAGCCGTGAGTTTTATTCGTCAGTTACTAGGAGTGTCGTATCATTGATACTCAGTGGTGGAGGACATAAAAAAAATGAGATCTGACGAAGTTAATAAAACAAGGTAATGACTTCTAAAACAAATAAAATCATAGTTGTTTATATATATGATCACAACAAGCTATTTTATTATTTATTCAAATTCCTCATCATGATCGATTGATATAGCTCAGTGTAGGACACTATCACACTATTAAGTCAACAAGCCAACTAGCCAAAGCACCGAGATTTACCAATGCAAAAAAGAAACCAAATGACAGTGCATTTTTTTTAAAGAAAACAAGTACGACCACCTTCACGAGCGTTGTGAGCCCGTTGCTGCCGTCGATCTGCACGCGCGGTCGCACGTCCATGCGCTCTGTGCGTGGACCATTGGCCGCAGTTCTTTCTGCACCACTGTCCAGGTGCCTCCATCCGCAACTCTGCCCGTGCGTAACCCGGGCCATCCAATGGTCTCATCGCCCGGGTGCCACTTGCTACGGTTAGCGCTGCTCTACCAGACTAAGCTAATAACCAGAACAAGGACTTCTTGGGCCTACATGGAAGGAGCAATAAACGTTTTGATGGTCCAACACAGCGTAAGTCTTTCTTTCTCCCTCCTCAGGTCGAAAACTTGATTTGGCGGCCATCAACCAGGTCTTGGCGAGATCCGTCGACATGCAATGGTGAACAATGTACAAGGGGTTTGCAGAAAAAATCAAGGTATGGCAAGCGCCATACCTTGCCATACCGAGGGCTCGTTTAAGTCGATGAAATGAAACCAAATCCTGATACACAGTTTTCACAATTTCATTTTGTGGTATCATAGACAATATCTTGTAATTGTGAAGCACGGGATATATATTGGATGTGGTAAGATGAAATGAAAAACTCTTTTATCCACAATACACCTTTCAACAGTTAATAGCATCGTGTCCGTGCGTTGCTACGGGATACAAACAAAATTATAATTAACTCACAGAACGTCAATGATAATAATGTTGCAAAGTAAGCATGATGCTACAGACATCGAATTAGTCAATGATAATAATGCTGCAAAGTGAGATTCGACTTGATTCCTTTGAACTCGCTTGCCTTCAATGAATGAAGGTATCATTATCCAAATATTTGATTTAGTTTGACATTTGTGTCTATACTAATACAACCATACTTTGGACAAATATAAAAATTTGTCATTATGACCATCTGTGTAAAAACGGTTTTTTTTTGTCTTAAGATCCATTATGTTGTAAATTTTGATAGACTTGAAGTCCAAATAAATGATTGATTGAACAATCGTATATTTTTGGAAATTTCCTTTTTTATGACTCTATATAGAGTTGCAGATATTAAACGGATATTCTCCTTTGGATACTCAATATTTAAAAATTTGAGTGGCGTAGATGCACTAAATGCATATGTGGTACTTTTGGGAAAGCTATTGATACTTTGGTTAGGGTAGATATGTAGTGGCATGGTGTCATGACCCCAAATGATATTGTTGACATCTAGTGTCAAAGTTGAAAATTAACCAAATTGAGTTCATAGGAAAAACAAAATTCCAGGAAACATTAGGCTAGGTCCTACATGAGTGGATCATGTATTTAATGAATTTACTATAAGAGCAAATTATTTAGCATGAAAATATTGATGTGCAATAATTAAATCAAAGTGATATTTGATTATAAAAGGACTAGTTTATAATTGATTGGCGACTAAAGTTGCTGCTAATTTGCTAACTCTATTCTTGTGTGAATAGATAATCACCAAAATTTTTGACCTATTTTCTACTATTTACTAAGCAAAAGTAAATGATTATAAATGGTCATGTTAAATTTAAGATGAGTCTTTAATTAGTATATGCAAAATTCTTTAGATTTAATATGTTAATCTACATATAGTGTGTAGCCCTCATCCTAGATAGGCGACAAATTCTCTGCTATTATTAGGAGTGAATTATATTCACTGCTGAGATATAGACTCTACCATCATATACTAGTTTATTAACACATGATGAAAGGTAGTCGCTCATAGAGCGTATACCTCATAATTGTGGACGAGAAACTCGTTGCTATGGGCACAACGAGCCATGCTTGCAATTGTTTCCTTAGACTCCACTCACATGTGTTGTACTAGTAGGTAATCATCTTGTTAGTGTAAACCTTAGATTTGATTTATTTGCATGGAGTGCAAATAAAAAAAAGCATCATGGCAATTAGATGCAAAATACTTTGAAACAAGTGAGACCTTACATATTAGTGTGTACCTCAATTTGATAACAACAACAACAATTTATGGTGTGGATAGTCACTTGTGATAAGTAGATGGCATACCACATTCCATTTGTCATATCGGGTCGCATGTTGAAGATTATCTCTTATGAGTGTATCTTACAATAGTATTCTTTGTTACCACGTTGTGTACGACCGATCTGAATGGAGTAGAGAATTCATATTATTATGTTGTATATTTGTGCATCCAAAATCAAATTGTTAGGTACACACGCATAGGGTTGTCACATATATAAAAAAACATAGTGTAGACCTGAGTAGCATATACTAGATGCTACCTTGTGTATGATTAACAATAATATTGGAGTAGGTAGTCACCTAAATAGGTGTACTCCCTCCGTCCCAAAAACAGAGTAGTTTTAGGAGTTGTGCACGGGAATTAAGGAGAGGTGAAAAAGTAGAGAGCGCACAGGAAATGAGGATGAATGAAAGAGGAGAGATAGAGATAGAGTTGTATTGGAAAGCGAGAACTACTCTCTTTTTTGGACAAAATATGGACTCTAGAACTACTCTTTTTTATGGGACGGAGGGAGTAGACCTTTGAAAATATACATTGATATATATGATCATTTTGTGAGGTTATCACTTGTTGTTTCCATTAACTGCATGACCGTTTTAGTTATTAATTTGGCATAAGCATATACCCTAAATTAACAATATGACTTAGTATAATGGAATAACTAAAATGAAATTTGAAAGTAAAAATATTGCAAATAGTATAAAAATATAATGAAAATGTATGTGATAGGTATTATATGACAAACACATTAAAGAACAATATTTCATTAAAGTAAGGCCATGTTTACAAAGACATATCTGTGTAATTTTATGATTATCTCAAAGCATAAAGGTTAGGATATGAAGTAATTGCTATTTTGTGCCTCTGTCAAGGACATATCCATGAAACAGTTAACATTCGAAGGCTAATTTGTGAATTTGCATTTTTCTAAAAGAATAGAAAAATAACTTGGCCATTGGGTCGGTTGCTGGTGGTGGTCAGAAGACGGCCCATACAGGCGCGGGCGGTTAGGGTTCAGTCGCCTTCTCGCTCAGCTACAGTCGCTTCAGGCGGTTTGCCGCATTACCCCTCCCCCTACGCCGATCGTCGTCGTTTTTAAGCACTACCTCTGGCTCTTGCATGCGTTTCGCTGCAACAGGTGTGAGGGAGGGCATCCCTACCAAGCGAATGTGTGTGTGTAGGGGCCTCCAGTGCTTGCCTTGGACCAGACATAGCCACATGGTTGTTGCATGTCTGTGATGTCGCCTTTTGTTGAGATGGGACCGCGTGTGCCAGAACCGCCCAATTTAAACTGGCTCAAGTGCGCCATAACATTAAATGCACTTTAGATAGTTTAAACTAGAGAACTGTTGAGTGTCCCAAGGACTCCTCGATAAACCACGTTATACTCTTATCTTTACCATACGATAGGGTCGTTTTCGGTAAGGAGAACACAACGAGCATTACCGTTTTTACATAATTTACCAAGATTCTTACTTATTACAAACCAAGTTTTGAAGAGAACTTAAATGCAAAGTCAAGCCATTACTAAGAGATTAATACAAACCAGTCTAGGTAGTTCTATTCCACAAATATATACAACCTCCGGCTCAACCCTAGAATCACCGGGACCACGATGATCTAGGCCTTCGGGACCTCCTTCTCAACGACTTCTGGTGCTGCTTCTGAAAAAAAAACATCGAAGATTCCCTGAGTATGAAGGTACTCAAGAAGGCTTACCCGTCTTACCAAAGAAAAAACTCTCAAGCAATTATGAAAAGGCCTTTATGTGGTTTTGGCTGACTCAACTCTTTGCGAAAAAGATTACAAAATATTGATCCTTACTTAGCAACTTTTTAGCTCAGTTGAGTGGTTACTTATCCATCTAAGTTATAAAAATACTTTTCATACAGGTGGTACTAGGCTCAACCAACATTTTTTGAATCAAACTTATCTTGTTCAACTTATTTCCTCTACGTTGCTTACCACATGATCAAGTGCACTCATAACCAAGAGCTGTGGCGATCCGGATCAAAATCCCGTAGGAGATACCTAGCCCCCAGCCACGCACAGTTGTACCGATTTTATGCAACAACCTTTCGATTAGTTGGGCCAAAGACCTAAAATATCCTTACTCAACCCAGGAACGCACCCCCACGTGGGCCCCACGTCTGGTGACCACCCCATGAGTTACTGGCTATGGCCCCGCCTTTCTCCGATCCAGCAAGCACGAGTAAGTGATATTTCCAATGATTGTGCCATATAATCTAGTTGACTTTACTGGTCCCATAACACAGTAAGAAACCAGGTAGAATCACTTGATCAATCAATTAAACAACGGCTCGGTCCTTAGTCACTTAACAAGTAGGCAGAAATACTAGATCGAGCTTCCTCAATCCTTTTTCCAACTTCTGCCCACTACTTCAACCTCACATACCTTTGATTCATGAGTTTAGTGGTAGCCTAGAGTATCATCTTTTAATTAACCTCTCTAAGCATAGCAAGGTAGATAGCACTAATCAAGTTTCTTGACTGGATAGGAATAGTTCTACCAAGGATGTTATCATGCATCAAGGGTTTCAATCATTTCCTAACCTAATGCAACATAGAAGCATAATATTTGAACTCGTGTGTATTATGAAATAAATAGGTAGAGATGCTCTGGGGCTTGCCTGGAATCACAAGCAAGTTAGATCCTTCCGTGAATTCAGATTCTGGAGTAACAACGATCACCTCCTTGAATTGTCGCTGCTCCTCTGAGAGTTCAACGAACCCGTACTCCGAAGATTGAGATGTTAAAACGTAATGCAAGTTAGTGATATGATATGCAACATTTGAAAGCTTAGCTACACAACTTTACTTTTCGATAAAGTTGCAAGCCAACACTATCTACCCCAAGATTTTTAAAAGACGAGCCTATATTTTTCTTTTAATAAATCTTGCCCTAAATCATTTTTAGTTTATTTTTAATGATTTTAAATAATTTTATAAATGGATAAAGCATTTAAATAAATAAAGAAACCAATTTTAGAAATCATTTCTAATTATTAAAGGATTATTCATAATTTTAGCACTTTTAGTAATGATTAGGCATTGATTAATCTAAATAAAGAAATTTGATTAATTATCTACAAATTTTAAAACAAAGTTAACAAAATTTATTTCCTGAATTTTGGACATTTGCATGATTTTCTATGAATTAAAAACTGATAAACTCGAAATTTATTATATTATGAAAATCTAAACGAAATTTTACACAAAACCCCCTAGGCTTTCATCTCCTTCTCCCTGGGGTCCTTCCCTCCCCCGAAGAGAGACCGGTCTTTGACCGCGCCTCCGTCAGTTGACCTGCGGCCGCTCTCGCCGGCGGCGAGCCTCCCCGGACAAGGAAGCACCACCAACGGACTCCCATCAACCTCTCTAGCCTATTCCACCTCTTTTCTCCCTCGATTGGTGCTCGAGAGATGGTCCACAACGGAGTAGGTGGCGGCGCTCTGCATCGACACGCCGACCGGCCGCACGGTGACGGGCTAGCGGCCAAAGCCTAGCACAAAAGCAACACTGAGACACAAGGAAGCTTAACCTAGTGTCACTTTGGACGGAGATAGCACGAGCAGGGCTGGACACGCGCGATTGTCAAGGCGGCGGTGGAAAACTGGTCGGAGTTGTCAGCGATTTATGCTGACAAGGTTCTCGAGGGGATGCCCCGAGAGAAGGGTTTGAGGAGAAGTCATCGAGAATCTAGAATCGAAGGTGACAAGAGACGATTTAGACAGGTTCAGGCCGCAATATGCGTAATACCCTACGTCCTGTTTGGTGTATCTTGTATTGATCTGGTGTAATGCAATGCCTGAAGGCGTTGCTCATACAATGCCTGACGGCGTTGTTCGATGGTCTAATCTAGAGACCCTTGCCCTCCTTTATATATCCCCAGGGGGCAAGGTTTATATGGTAAGTCTCCTAGTTAGTTACAACTGAGGAGTCTTAGTAGGACAAGTTGTCCTAGTAAGAGTCTAGCTTGCCTAGGGTACCCGGGGTTTCTATACCCGTCAGGAGTCGAGGAAGACGGTGGCACTGCGGGTTCTGTGATGGATGAAAGTCGATGCAGATGATTCAAGATGTAGAGGAGCTCAAGGCAGAGGTTGTAGCGGAAGGAATTGGGCGGAGGTGGCCAGACAAGGGCGCGCGGCGGCGAGCTTTGCTGGCGGGCGAGAGGTGACCAGAAAAGGAGAGGAAAAAGAAAAGAACAAGAAAGAGGTCGACGCATGACCATTTCAGACTTCGAATTTGAATTCTTCAAATTACATTTGAATTTCCATTCAAACTCTCCTTGATTCCCAAATGGAACTTGTCCATAACAACTTCAATTTCATTTTCTTTTTCAGAACCATGTTGAAATTTTCGATCAAACACTCGAATTTGAGCCTCGATCATAGATCGGTTCAAAGTGTCCTATTCACCTCTGAAACCCTAACTTGCTTCAGAAATTCAAACTCAAATTACTCCCATATTTTGAATAAATCTTGACCTTGCTCGAAATATAAAAGTTCTTTGCCTTGACTTGAATTTTATTTCTCCTTTTTTTTGGACCTCTGTCAATTTCTAAACGGTTTGAGCTCAATTTAAGAAATTTCAACTAAGCTTTTAATACTCTGAATTTGCTGAATATTTTTCTGATTCGATTTTTGGGCCAACTTTTCTCCCTGATTTTGACCTGGTCTTGGTCTGATCCAAACATAAAGGCTGACTGATATACTTCAAAGATCATTTCCCTTGTTCATACCTTACTCAAAAACTCAACAAATTGCTCACAATTTGACACTTAAGATAGCTGTTCAATATGCCAAAATCTAAAATTTAAACTTACTATTTTCAGATTAGGAATAGTAACCCTTCTCATTTTATTTCTCCATTTAATTGAGCTATGTCCATACTCTTTTTCATCTAAATTTTGTATCCAAAATTCTCCATAGATCTCTTTGGTATATTTGAAATTTTTACTTTGAATTTATGTCGAATTTTGACCAACAGAGACACGGTTGAGGTCGGCATGATGGCAATTAGCAAGTGCGCTCATGCGCAGATGCTGTGGCCTGGAGATCAGTCATGTCATCTTGATCTGGTGGTTGCGGAGGTTCTTGCCGATCAGTTCCTTGGACTTTGTTGGTTGAATTGATATGTGTTGCCGGATCTCTCGTTCTGATTCCTAGCGGATTAAGTACTTCGTACTTCCATCTTATCCAAGGATTTGAATTTATGTTCTGCTTTAAGGTGTACATTGATTTAGCGTGGCAAGAGTAGGGGAAAACATTATAAAAACAAATTAAAATGAAGGCGGGTAGTTATTTATTTGGTTAGTAGTCTAGGGACTATTTTTCTCCATCGTGTTCCCATCAGCGAACTTGTGCGTGATGCAGAGGGGTCGCCGAAGTCATCATTCGCGTGATGCAGAAGACGCTTGGACGATGGTGGCGGTGGTCGTCCAGGACGACGACGATGGGCAATTGTCGATGGAGGGCGGTGATGGCATGTTGTCGATGCAGAAGATAATGTGCCATCATATGCCGATGACGACGAAGACGGCGTAGCCTAATGATATAATTAACTCTTAATACATACGTTAGACTAATTGATTATTATATATTTCTAAAATTTTTGATGGCCGCAATGGTATCTGGATTGATTCGTGGGAAAACGTAATTGTATGTGTGACACATTTACGTGTTCGTGCAGACCTGACGCACTCGCTCGTCCACAGATGCCCTCTCCCTCTTCGTAGTACATCGTTCGCCCTCCCCTCCCCATCCCCCTCTCCTCCCCGGTACGGCACCGCCCGTCTGATTGTGCCCGAGAGGCCGAGAGGCGAAAACCCTACGACGCCCTCATCCTGACGCTGTCGCCAAGCCGAGGTGCTCCATTCCCATTGACGCCTCCTTGCTGCTGGCCAGAGCTGCGCCTTCTCCGTCCGTGCTGGACAGATCTCTCTTCTCTCCGACGATTCGTCCTCGTCCTGGGTGGTGGTAACTGGTAAACCCCGGCGACAAGGTGCGTTCTCCTGCTCCTTGTCCTTCTCTCGGATTTGATGCCTGGTGGTGACTAGGGTTTCCGGTTCGGGGTTGTTGAGGAGGGCTCCATGGTCGGCGGGCTTAGAGGAGCGTCTAGCGGTGGCAGTAGGCACGGCAGCGTGGTCGCCGGAGGAGGCGGGCGGCAACCGGCGGGAAGGGCCGACGGCGGGGGCGAGCTGATCCAAAGCTTCTTCAGTTCTTCTTCCCTCCCTCCGTTCTATTAGCTAGTCTAATAACGCAATTCATCCACCCGTCCTTCGATTAAGGTTCTTGATTTCGGGCCCGCAATATTAATCTCGGGTCCCCAAATTAATGGCGCAGTTTGATTTGCGAAAAAAAGAAAGTCCCGGGGTTCAATGTCAAGTTTGCAGGCCCCTTTGGGGAGCTGAACCAAAGCTACTGGCATATCCAAATGGTACTGATCTTGTTTCATGATTTGTGTGTGTTGCAGGTTGATCGAATACAAAGGAGTGGGGAATTGGTAACCAGCTATAACCATGTCCGTGGCTGCTGGTGTGAGCGATGCGGCCATCGCGGTTCGTGACAAGCTCCGTGGCAAGATTGGCCAAACCAAGGTCAAGCGGTACTGGCCAGGAAAGGCGCCCGAGTGGGCTGATGATGCTGAGGATGACTTGGATCTCCGGACAACACGGGTGTCCCTTGATAAGGCATTCCCAAAGGACGATGATGGTGACATCCCTGCGAAGGACGACCGCCGGCTCCGGCGTCTCGCCGAAACCCGCGAGAACAAGGAGGAGCTGAGGGCAGATCATCGGCGTATACGGCAGGCTGAGATTGTGTCAACTGTTGATGAGCAGAATGAGAGGCAGGAAGCTGATGTTGACGAGGAGGACGAGGAGGCCCAGGAGGAGCGGAGGAGGAGGATAAGGGAGAGGCAACTCTTAAGGGAGCAGGAGGAGGAGCTACTTCCTCAAGAAGATGAGGAGCCGGTTGAGGATGAGGAGTCAGAGGAATCTGAGTATGAGACGGACTCGGAGGATGAGCAGATGGGTATGGCCATGGTGAAACCTGTCTTCATACCAAAGTCACAAAGAGACACCATTGCAGAGCGTGAACGGCTGGAGGAGGAGGAGCGGCAGCTTGAGGAGCTAGTTAAAAAGAGGCTGGAGGCTAGGAAGATTGAGAGTAGGCAGATTGTGGTTGAAGAGATTAAAAAGGAGCAATACATTGAGAAGGCACTGAATGAAGAGGCCAACATTGAGGATGTTGATACAGATGACGAATTGAATGAAGCAGAAGAGTATGAGTCATGGAAGAATAGAGAAATAGCAAGAATTAAGAGGGACAGAGAGGAAAGAGATGCAAGGTTGAAGGAGAAGGAGGAGATTGAGAAGGTCAGGAATATGACCGAGGAGGAGCGTCGGGAATGGGAGCGGAAGAATCCAAAGCCTCTTCAGCATAACAAACAGAAGTGGAAGTTTATGCAAAAGTATTACCACAAAGGTGCCTTCTTCCAGGAAAGTGCTGATGATGTTATTCAGTCAGCTGGTAAAGATGATATCTACAGCCGTGATTTCTCTGAACCTACTGGAGAGGATAAGATGGATAAGAGCATCCTGCCCAAGGTCATGCAAGTTAAACACTTTGGGCGCAGTGGCAGAACGAAGTGGACACATCTTGTTAATGAAGACACTACAGATTGGAATGCACCGTAAGTACTCGTCTTTATCATTATCAATCAGTATTGTTCTGTTGGTTTGTTTAATTTTCTTCCACGTGCTTTCAGTAGAGGTTGCTAATTTCAAAGTAAATAATGATGGCTCAAGGAAAATATTTTATTCTGGATGCTTTTAATTAGGAAGTCCAATGGATGTCCAGCTCAAGATTTTTTTAGCTGACATACGCTTTTGACATGAATTGACTGCGCTTCTTATATCTTCTAGTTTGTCAAACTGTCAAGCACTCAAGCTCAGTACATATGTATCAGTTTAATTGTTTTGTATGTGCTCTGTGGTGTATCTTGGTCTTTCAACAAAGGACACAATGTGCTGACCCTGTTCTAATTTCTTAATGAACTTTCAGATGGGCTACTAATGGGCCTCTCCGAGCAAAATATAATGCAAAAATGGCAGGCATGAATGCACCTATTGCTAAACCAAAGGGAAGTAAGAAGCTGAAGGACTGGGATGCAAAATGAGATACTAGCTTGACCTGGTACTGCTCTCCAAACCTTACTTCAACACAAGTTCTGGCAACCAATGCTTATGTAGGTGCTTTTCTTTTGTAACTTTGACTCCATATACATTTAACCTTTATGTTCTCTCATTGTTGAGTTGAAGTGTCCCATAATGCTCCATTGCTCATTTGAATTGTACTTCCATTTGATGTTTGCGTAAATATTTCATTATGTCTTTATTAACCATTTTCTTTATTTCCTAAACTTATTTTCTCTTATTTGCATAGTATCAAATCATGTCAATTAGTTATTGTTTACACTGTGGTCTACTTTGTGATGTTGCGGTGCCCAATTGTTTCTAAATTTATAGATGTTATTTATTTAAATGATTTACTTGGAGCATTACTTGATAAAACAAGGTATTGATGCACAACCCACTCTAAAACAGCAAAAATTGAGTTTGCGTCAGTTATACTGATGAACTTCTGTATGCATTTCCTTATTCTGAATAACAGGTTCCTACTTACCAGATTATTTGCATGAGACATTTCTGTTTGTTTGTTACTAAGTATGTATCTAGTAAAGTTGAACCAGAATCTATGTGAATTTGATTGTGTGTGTGTGTGTGTGGGTGTGGGTGTGGGTGTGGGTGGGGGGGGGGGGTAAGGATCTTGATGTTGGATCCTAATCCGCCTGTGATTTATACCTAATATAAGGGTTTGATTTCTCAGCTTGAAACCCTACCCTGCTTTAATTATCTCCCTTCTTTCATGTATTAATGCATCAACTCAAGTAATGTCAAAATATAAATTAACTTGCCTGCAACTTCATAAGTGTGTCACATTTTTGGGGCTTGAACTTGAAGTATACAGCATATTGGATGGAAGAAAAACACAAAAGATGAAAACTCACATTAGCAAGTCTGAGTATTAAAAGTGTTGCTATTTGGTCAGTATGACTAACCTCAGTAGTTTTTTATAACCCTGAGGAATGCAAGATTTTTCACCGTTTGGTGTACTTTCTTTTGATTGTTGGAAGCTAATTGCAATGCCTTCAGAAGGGTGATTTCATTTCACATGAAACATCATTAATTAGTCGATTAGCTATGTGCATAGCATGTTGAATGGCAAGGCACATGTCTTAGCTTCTAACTTTTTTTTTTTCTAGAGCTATATACAAACTGTGTACACTGAAGCCGCGGGATCACAGTGCTTTGTCTCAGCTTTAATGCGAGAAATCTTTTAGTTCAGAATCTATGCATAATATTATTTCTGCTGATTCTGCTTTGTATATGTTTCCTGGAAGGAGGCTGGTTCATGATCAGCTTTTAGCTGAGTTATTGCATCGAAACTTTTAGAACACAACATAATAGGTGCTGTGATTATAGACTGAAATGATGAAGTGTGTTAACAGGGCTGAATTGAATTCAATCAAATTCAGATATACATGTGGCACCCATATTCATCTGCGCCTAGGACTTCAAAATTGTATTTGTCTGGAGTGTGTATCAGACATAAGAGTACAGGCAGCCTACTGGTACTGAATGCTTTAGTTCTGTATCTTTCTTCCGTGGCTTGTGGCTGCCAGACATGTTGGAAGCTCCATAAACTTAAAGCTGATGATTTCTTGAACATGTGCAGTTTTCCTTTTTAGTTGCTAGAATGTCTGGTGTTGTGGCCCACGAGTGATTATTCAGTCTTCTAGGTGGATCCTGAACTTGGTGGGAGCGATGATGAACTTTATTGAAGCAGAAAGTCTACTTGATCTGAGACTGCAGGTTGCTATTTTCTATGCCTGAGCCACAGAGTGCCGATGAGGCGATAAGCCAAACAATGTGCTGAACTGCTGATAAGGCGATAAACCCCATGGGTTTGGCAGTGTCGAACCCATTAGAACAATTAGGCCATTGGTATAAAATACTTGACTATCCAGGTTGCTTGAAATGAATATCTGAGCAGTGTTTGATCGAATCAATTGCCCAGTAGCCGGTCCTTTTTTTTTTTGTATCTTTGCTGAGAACAGTAGAGATGATGAAAGATTGAAAGAATGCCAGCACCAGTACCCATGGGTACTAGGCATTTTCAATGTGTACCAGTACTGGGCATTACGCTAAAAATGAAAGATGTTTCTATTTTTTTTTTTGCCTGTGGCGAAACATCAGAAATCGTGCTCTACCCATCCCCGTTTACTTGAATACCCCTAGAGCGTTTACAAGTCACATGGCAAAATTGTCATGGAAAACCAGAGCACCGATTGGGGAGGAAATTATGTACAGTATTACCTCCGAGCTTCTGAACCAGTTTAATATGTACAGTATTACCTAGTAAGGAGTTCATGTGTTTTAAGCTTAATTGTGTTAATAACGACCATGTAAATGTTCGCTTGCTTCTCCTTAAATAATAAAGCAGTGCTCCTGCTAGCTTTTCAAAAAGAAAAAAAAAGATTGAGTGCAATTTCTTTAGTATTATAGCATAGCTCCTGTCGCCCGACCGTCCCGGCCTCGAACGTCCGAGGCAGCGTGGCGAGGGCGCTGCCCGGCCTGCTGCCGCGAAGGACGAGGTCGGCCCTAATGGACCGGGTGGCTGCTCACCGCGAGGTCCCACACGAACTCGGCCAGCTGCTCCGGCGAGCACCGTGTTGCTGCCGAAGTTGACGTAACGTAAACGTATGTTTTGACTACAGCAAACGACTCTTAAAACAATGATTTGGAGGGTGACATGTCTAGATTCTTAGAGACTCGATTAGCTGTAGAGGTCGGTGGAGGGATGACCGGATCAGGCATCACAGTTGTTCTGAATACATACTGTATTTTTATTCGTTCTCGCGTAGATCTCCATGCATTTACATCTTCACAGGTTGCCGTTTTGACCTGGGATGTACCTAAATCAATATTTTACATCTATTCAGTTAAATCAAACCTACTAGTAACAGAATTGTTTAAGTCCCCGTAGATCTAATGTTCCATGTAAACAAATAATCCTAGCAAAGCGAATTGGATATCCCTATATGACTGCAGAATAAACTTAGACCTTGTTTATTTTGCAAAGCTTTTGAAAAGTTTTCATCGGTTTTCATTTTTTTTACAAAATTGAACTAAAAACCCATAACCTTTTCTTTCTATATACACTACACTGATGATTTGATGTATGCATGATCTATGTGGTCTGCGACGATCACTACTATTCTGTGTTCCAGATTGATAAGTCATGGTTTAGGGCTAGATAATAATTGGATTTATGAGTTCTATTTGATATTATGGTAACACCTTCAATTAATCCAGTAGCTTCGCACTGTTTTCCAATTGCTATTTTATTTTACTCCTATAATTTGCAGCATGCCAGCATCCCAGATCTAGAGAGGGAGAAAAAGAAAGGAATCTGACAAATGAGTTTATCGAAGCACAGAGAGGACCCAGTGCAATGCGAGTATAGTTTAACCACGCACTTCTATAGTTCTATCTAGAGATGCTAACCTTACATGGATTAATATATCTATTGATTGATGTGGACATTTTTTCTATATGCACCTTGAGGCTTGAGTGTTGCATGCATGGTACAAATATATTTGGTACAATTACCATTAGGGCCCTGGATTTTTATATTCACCCCCGGTTCTGAACCTGGTCTTCACGTAAGGATGCAGCTCGACCTTCCAGTATTCACGATGGCACCGACAGTTCCCTTTGAATGCCAGCCCCTGGTGACCCGGCCACAGGCGATCCATGTATAGCCACGCACAGTCCCAAATGGCTGACGCGTGCGTTGACCTAACAGCAGCTATAACCTCTTCAAAGTTAAGCGGTCATAGCCCTTGTCGTACGTAGTTAGCGTTCTAGCAAGCTCGAGATGGCAGCGTGCAAGCCATTGCATTCCTCCAGCCAGAAGCCACCGCCGGTACGCATCACAAATCCTGGGTATTTCCTCTCCAAGACCGTAGGCATCTGGCTCGCGTTCGGCTCCGTCTCCTTGGCACTCCTCCATCTCATCTGCTGCTCTCCTCGCGGCGCTCAAGAAGCGGCGTTCACTCAAGTGCTCCAGTACGCCAACGACGCTTACTCCAAGCTCAGATCTTCCGGGTTCGTATCCACTAAACGTTTCTCCCTTCATGAATCAGGATTATTGCTCTAGTTTCCATTTTTTTTTCACTTCTGCAAGCATGGCGCAAGTGCCTATTGCGTTGGTTGCTTTATATACATGCTCAGTTCGGTTCCCTCTGTTCTGTTGCAGGGGAGGGCAGCCCTGCGACTATTCCGACGGGCGGTGGGTATGGGCGCCGGGCCACGCACGGCGGTACAACGCCACGTTGTGCAACGTGAAGGAAGCCCAGGACTGCCTCCGCAACGGGCGCCCCGACACGGGCTATCTCGACTGGCGATGGCAGCCGGCGGGGTGCCACCTCCCGGCGTTCGACGCCGCGGCGTTCCTCACGGCGGTGCGCGGCAAGCACGTGGCGTTCGTCGGGGATTCCATGGCGCGCAACCAGGGGGAGTCCCTTGCCTGCCTCCTCACCGCCGGGGCACCGCACCGCGTGGTGCACCTGGACCCGGATTACAAGCGCCACTTCATGCGCTGGGCGTTCCCGACGCACGACGTGACGGTGTCCGTGTACTGGGCGCCGTTCCTCGCCAGGGCCACTGGCAAGTGCGAGGACTACAGCCAGCCCTACACTTATGTACACCTCGACATGCCGGGTGACCGGTGGGCGAAAGACGTCGACACGCTGGACGTGGTGGTGCTCGCCGCCAGCCACTGGGTGCTGAACCCGGCCATCTACCACAACGGGAGTGAGGTGGTTGGTGCTCATGGCTTCCCTGAGCTCAACCACACCGAGATCGGCTACGCCACGCCGATGCGGGAGGTCTACCGGATGGCGCTGGAGCGGCTTAGCTCCGGTGGTGGCCGGCCACGAACGGTGGTGGCAGCCACGTTCTCGCCGACTCACTTTGAGAACCACGGGTTCGACGACCCCATGGCGTGCTCGAAGAAGCAGCCGTACAAGGAGGGGGAGAAGGAGCTCGGCGACATGGATAAGCAGCTCAGGAGTATCGTCATCGAGGAGGCGGAGGCTGCGGCACAGAGGAATGGCCCAAGCGGCGCGGTGAGGATCGAGGTGCTTGACGTGACGAAGCTGGCGGCGATGCGGCCGGACGGGCACCCTGGGCCGTACATGCACCGCAACCCGTTTGCGAACGGCGTGCCGGAGAAGATGTCGACCGATTGCCTCCACTTCTGCCTGCCCGGGCCGGCTGACACGTTCAACGAGATATTGCAACAGATTCTGATGAAGAGACGGTAAAATTACAGTCAGGGCGCAGCTAGATTAACATGATTTCCTTATGTGGGGTACGCACTTTTGTCTCATCCTGTGTCAATGGTGCATACTCCACAGGTTACAATTTGCCTTTTTCAAACACTTTTGGTGCGTATATCTGGAGTTGATTTGAATTTTTATTAAGTGTTGCCGCCAGACTACTTCAGGTTCTGCTTGGGCTTGGCTAAGTATCTTCATGCATGATATGGTACACAAAAGGGCAGCTAGCTAACAAATCAAATTTACACAAAGTATGAATAAATTATTAACTTCGAATCGATCCTATCAAGGGCATTATACGAGAGAGGAGGGAGAGTTTCGTGACACGTGAGAGGAGTTCATCGTCATGAGACCCACCAAGCACGGTTACCAAGCTTTTAGTCTTGGCAAGCGTGTGATGAAACTATGATTGGCCTCAGGCCACGCTGAATAACCAAGGCTAGGAAAGTTTAGATCAATATATAAGAAAAAATACAAACGAAAAAATTATATATTACATTAAAAGCATACATGTAACTGAGTGATTATTACCTCAAATTTGTTAAGTTTCACAATTTTCTCTTAAAGAAAGTACATACTGTATTGGTAGAAGGAGAGAGTATGCAAAAAGATACATAAAATTCAATATATGATATCGAGCACGAATATATATTGCAGTTTGTTGGTTGAGTAAGGTCATTCTCAATGCTTGTGGAATTATAGAAATTTTGTGCGTTTGTGTAATTATAGAAATTTTGTGCGCTTGTGGAATTATTCTAAAGGCTTAAGAAACACCAACAGAAATAACACAATGAAACTTTTCATTGTGAATGACCTCTATCAATTGTTATAGTAAAAATAGTAATATCTTGCTGAAGCCCACACTTTGTTTCATGAGTGATTTTTCAGAGCAAAAATTATGTATTGTGTCGTCCATCCACAATCGTATCCCAAACTTGTAACACAGCCGCCATAATACCCCCGCAACATTTCCTTCGGAGTTGTTATCTCTATCCTCGATGATGTCCTCGCCCTCAACCGCCTTCATTGACAGATGCAATTGTGTAGGCCCTCCGCAACCCACCCTCCCAACTCGGCGCCTTGTGCGGTTTTCAAGGCCAGACCATTCCGATTTCTTCACTGTCATTCCACCATCATATTCATGTGGGACTTCACACTGACTCCGTCCTCACCGCTCTTCTAAACCAGACCTCTCTGACTCCTCCATCGGCATCCTCATTCAGGCCATTCCGACATCGGTTTAGTATGGGCCCTCATTCAGGCCATTCCACAGAACTCGTATTTCACGACGCGGTCTCTCTCACTTCTCCACACATTCCATCGCATCATCAGTTACTAAACACATGAGCTTCTGCCCTAACGAGGTTGTATTAAAATTTGTGCATTGGGGTCATTTTTATATTTATGTGTAATGAGCTTCTAGATTTATGTTGTATTGTGAGTTATACAATAGTTTTGTGGATGCTGTTAAAGTCTAAAGTCACACTGAATGGTAATTTATAGCTGTCTTTTTATAAATAGGCATATTGAGGCTTTTTAGCTTGTAGGAGTATCTATGAACCTTCTATTTAGTTAGATGAAAGGCATATAATTTGATATGCAAATTATAAGAGATGAGAAATCTAGCTCCTGCAGATGCAAAACTAGAGGTTACATATATTCGATTTAAGCAAATGAAATGTAGATAGCTTGATGACATGCAATTGACAAGCGGTGAGAAATTTAGCTCATGCGGATGAAGATCAGGAAGTTTTGTTGCATGCCACCATGTAAAAACAATCCTAAACTACACTACCCATATCCAAGTCTCCTTTCCTCTGTTGCCCTGTCTCATGCATGCCACACTTTTAGTCTTTGGGAGTTTTTTTTGTGCTCTTCGAAAAAAGACCTACTATGTACAGAAATTGGGTTATGCTTTAAATATTCAAGATATTGACTTTTTCTATGCTGATATGTGACTAGTGTGTGTAGCCTTATCCTCCTGAAGTTGGGACGTGCTGTAAGTTTCCAAGGTGTCTACTTTTGATATGTTGATATCTAACTATAACACAAGTAACCTTAGCCCGTTAGTATGATGTGTCCAACATGTTGTGCTATGCATATCAAGTATATATTGCATTGCAATTTGGTACTATTATAATCTTGTAGGATATAATATACTTGTTTTGTTTGATTATACAATAAATGGAAGTAACGACGTCATATGGCGCACTGATATGGATTGGATTCTTAAACAAACACCATGCATTTTGTATCGTATAACTATAGCAACTCACCCGCAAAAAAATGATAAGTATAGCGACCCTAAAGGTAACAAAAGAAACCTATATTTTAGGAGCTCCAGAACTTATAATTGTTGCTAAAGTACGTCTTTTGTACTCTGTGATAAAAAAATGTGGATGATGCTACTATTATATATTAGTTCTACTTCATTTACCTAGTAATAATCTTCACTCCTTGATTCATTTGATGAGGGAATTTTTAATAGCTGGGGAGGTTTCCTGTCGAGTGCAATATGTCTATGCTTTGTACTTCCGATAGGTGCTTGATGATATTAGATGGCAGGAACTTGAAAATATAAAATATTTTAAAAAAAGTGATGATATTTTTAAGATATTTTGAAAATATTTCATGAAACTGATATTTTCCCCATCTGCAGCATCATTAAATGAAAATTGCATTACTCGATTGCATGTCTTCCCCTTGACTGAGTGACTGTGTGCTCATCTCATCTATAAATGGTGCCCCCAAGCTTGATGAACTTTAATCCACCTCTTTCCTACCAAGGTGGGTCGATCCTTAAGACATTTGTCTCACCATATACACCATCAATACCCCATGTACATCGATCTTGACTTTGAACGCCAGTGGACCAATATGACCTTCGAATGCCGAGCTTTGATATTGCACGGCCATGGCCGTCGACACCGTCAGACACCCTGAATTTGGACTGTTAGAGCATAGGCGTTTTTAAGTCGAACTGATGAGCAAATTAAAGGAGCTTCGTTCATGATTCAGGTCTCTCCAGTCTTAATGGCTCCCCTCCTTCTGTAAGAGACATAACTGCTTGTATTTACACTACTACATTGTGCAACTGGCTTGTGCGCCTTGCGCTTCATTGGCCCACCCATCAATGACATGGCTGCATATTCTTGTACTTCATGTATGCTTAATTTGTGAGATGCCTTTTTAAGAGGTGTTGTACCTTCTTGGAATAAGTCCAGATTACTTCCCTCAAATATGGTCAAAGTTCACATAACCCCATAAACTATTCTTTAGTTTATTTTACCCCGTAACAGGCTAAAATATGCCATTTGGTTTAATTTACACCTTATTACATTTGTCGTTTTTATTTCTCCATACACAAGTGTGGTATTAGGTTTAAACTTAGTGAGATGATAGTATGCATCATAAGCCAGTTTAGAAAAATATAACACATTTTGTCACTAAATCGACAACCTATTATATTTAATAATAAATTAATCCTTAGGATAAAAATATATGAAAAATGATGAAAACTTCAGAAACAATTACATGCATTATAATGTACACTACCACCATGCAAAATGTTATATTGAAATTCAACTTGTGTATGGAGAGAAAGAAGGACAAATATTACCAATGGGTAATTGAACCAAATAGCATAGTTTATGGGGTATATTAAACAAAAAAAATAGTTTGCAGGGTTAGGTGGACTTTAGGTAAACTTAAGGCCAGTAATTTAGACTTTTTCTCCTCTTTTATAATTTCTGTTAGTGATTAATCACATCGTTGATGGCTAGTCACATATTATCAGATTGCTAGATTTGGTTTCAGCAGATTTGTATTGTTCATGGGCTGCAGTCAACGTGTAATTTCTGCATTTTGTTACCTAAACTTGCAGTCAACGTGTAATTTCTGCATTTTGTTACCCAAACTGGAATCTGCAGTGGACCAGGCTAGTATTGATTATTGATCTAAAAATGGCATCTGCATATTCATGGAACTATGGAGACGATGACCTACACATGCGTTGACCCTAGCAGCAGCTGTAACCTCTTCAAAGTTAAAGGCAGCCATGGCCACTGTAGCTAACACGCACTAGCAAATTAGAGATGGCAGCGTGCCAGCCATTGCATTCGTCCAGCCAGAAGCCGCCGGCGGCACGCACCACGAATCCTGGCTATTTCCTGTCCAAGCCCGTCGTCCTCTGGCTCTCGTTCGGCTCCGTGTCCTTGGCACTCCTCCACCTCATCTGCTGCCCTCCTCGCGGCGCTCAAGAAGCGGCGTTCACTCAAGTGCTCCAGTACGCCAACGACGCTTACTTCAAGCTCACATCCGGGTACGAAAACACCACGCTTTTCTCCTTCAGATCATGGAATTCAGGATTTCCCGGGCTTGCATTTTTCACTTTTGTGCAAGCACGACACAATTGTACATATTGCGTTGGTTGTTTACACGCGCGATTCACCGTCTCTTGCAGGGGAGGCGACCAGCAGCGCTGCGACTACTCGGATGGGCGTTGGGTGTGGGCGCCAGGCCACGCGCGGCGGTACAACGCCACGGTGTGCGACGTGAAGGAAGAACAGGACTGCCTCCGCAACGGGCGCCCCGACACGGGCTACCTCGACTGGCGATGGCAGCCAGCGGGGTGCCACCTCCCGGCGTTCGACGCCGCGGCGTTCCTCACGGCGGCGCGCGGAAAGCACGTCGCGTTCGTCGGCGACTCCATGGCGCGCAACCAGGGAGAGTCTCTGATCTGCCTCCTCACCGCCGCGGCCCCACACCGCTTGGTAGACCAAGACCCCATGAACTACCGGCGCCGCTTCGTGCGCTGGGCGTTCCCGACGCACAACGTGACGGTGTCCGTGTACTGGGCGCCGTTCCTCGCCCAGGCCACGGGCAGGTGCGACAACTACGACATGCCCTACACCTTTGTACACCTCGACGAGCCCGGACACCGGTGGGCTCCTCACGCTGACACGATGGACGTGGTGGTGCTCGCCGCCGGCCACTGGCTGATCAACCCGGCCGTCTACCATAAAGGGAGCAAGGTGGTCGGCGTGCACGGCAACCCGGAGCTCAACCACACCAAGATCGGCTACGCCACGCCGTTGAGGGAGGTGTACCGGATGTCGCTGGAGCGGCTTAGCTCCGGTGGCCGGTCGAGAACTGTGGTGGTAGCCACGCTCTCGCCGAGCCACTTTGAAGACCACCGGATGGATGACCCCATGGCGTGCGCGAAGAAGCGGCCGTACAGGGAGGGGGAGAAGGAGCTCAACGACATGGAGAAGGAGCTGAGGAGAATCGTTGTAGAGGAGGCAGAGGCTGCGGCGGAGAGGAACGGCCCAAACGGTGAGGTGAGAATCGAGGTGCTGGACGTGACGAAGCTCGCGGCAATGCGGCCGGACGGGCACCCTGGCCCGTACATGCACCGCAACCCGTTTGCGAACGGCGTGCCGGAGAAGTTGTCGACGGACTGCCTCCACTTCTGCCTGCCCGGGCCGGTCGACACGTTCAACGAGATATTGCAGCAGATTGTGATGATGAGGCGTTAAAATTAGAGTGAGGGTGCAGCAAGCTGAACGTGATGTCGTGATGTGGGGCACGAACTTTTGTCTCATTCGTGTGTCCATGGTGGATACTGATCCATAGTTATAGTTTGCTTGTTTCAAACACTTCTTTTCGGATATTTTTCAAACAATTTTGTAGCATATGTTTCGAGTTCACTTGGAATTTATTATAAGTTAGGTCTATTTTTTACCATCCAACTATTGTCTCAGTTAGGTTTTGACCATCAAACTGCATAATCAGGAATCTTTGGCCATCAAACTTTCAGAACCATTAATATTTGGTCATCGGGTAGTTTTGGCAAGCGGTTTTGCTCTGAACCCACATGTCACCCCCACCCGCACCCCCACCTCCCACCCCCTCTCTCTTGCTCTCCCTACTCCCAAGATTAAGGACCGGCTCCAAACTTGCTACCACCGCAGTCGGTTTCTCCCATGGTCTCGTGCACCCGCCTCGACCCCACAGCTTTCATGTTGCCGCTATCCCAGTGTTGGCCTGCCCCGCTCATTGCCATTGTTCTTGGAGATGGCAGCGTGGATCTGCGCCAGCCGAACAGTGGCAGCGCCCAAGAGTCAAACTTCCCGCATGTGGCTTCCTTCCCCTGCGGGGACCTCCCCATGTCCTCGTCCTCGATAGCTGAGGGGAGGCTTGTGGGCGTGGAGATAAGAGAGAGCCACCAACGAAGGAGGAATGGAGGAGGGTGGTGCGATGGAGCCAGTGCGGTGGAGACGGTGCATGGGGCTGGCCGACGGAGAGAAGACAGAAGAGTTTAGAAAGAGAGAGGGGGGCTGGCAGGTGGGCCTCACCGTTATGTGTGGTGAACTTTAGCAAAATCGTCTATTAATATCATTTGATGGCTAAATATGAATGGTTTTAAGAGTTAAATGATCAAAGATTTCTGGTTTTGTAGTTTGATGGTCAAAACCAAACGAAGGTGATAGTTGAATGGCAAAAAAATGGACTTCTCCCTACTCATAGGCTCATAGCATGTTGCTATACTACTTAATTTTGCTTGGGCTTGGCTAAGCATCTCTGCAGGCATATTGGCATAATGATACGCCGCGTCGCCGCCTAACCATCAAATTTACGTGAAGTCCGAATAAACTCGGTTGGATGACCGAGCGAGCCACTGAGCCAGATTCACTCATGCCTACCCTCGCGCTCGATCACGATCTCAGTGGATCACCACATCTCGATGACTCGCTTGGAACCCTTCCCGCGCACGTCGCAGCTCCTGGGAGAAACCCGCAGGGTAGCCCCACCACCGCGCCGCAGAAGGGCTGCACCTCCGCCACGAAAAGAGGGACAGCGACGCCATCGCCGGAGGTTCTCGCGCAGCAGATTCCAGCAGGTCAGCGTCTCCCGTCCTTTCTAAACCCTGTACTCGCGGCCGCATTCAATTAAGAGGTGCCAATTAACATATAGTGGAGTACTAGTATATATTGCCCATGTCTGATAGAATCGCAGATCGGCTGATTGAAACAGCTGTTTTGTTAGAATTCTATACGTATAAAGAAAAGCTGATTAATTTGTTGCCTGAATCGATAACACATGCTCTAGCGCGGGTACGAAGTCCAACCCTAGATTTGCGTGCACTTCTAGTTCGATTGACCCATTGGGCAAGTGGTCAAGATTCAAACAATGCAAAGGAAATCCCACGCTAACACAATTGCTACATCTTCTTTTCAAAAAAAAAACACAACTGCTACATTTGAGAACCGGATGCGTGTGCACTTATTAGGATATGATTTCTTAAGTTTATATTATGTAATAATATACATCCACACAAAATAAAATATAGTATATGTTATGTTATCCAAACTTTGATCAATGGTAACCAAGTACGGGCATTTTTGTCGCTTTTATGTTTTTTCGAACACCTATCCGCACGTACTTGCTTTCATTAATCGAAAGTAAGACAGCACAATACAAGTCTGGATCCTGCCATACCACGATGAGAGTACATGAAATCTCACCGTACGGTGGGGGACAAAGAGAAAAACGGGAGACAAAACAGAAATGGCTCAAGTCCGAACCTAGAGCCATACACCAATTGAGTATCCCCGAATACACTAAACATCACATTTTACCTATCCTCAAAGGGAGCCACCACCGAACAACTTGCTTACCAGGTCGCACGTAGAGCCAAAGTGCGTCCACACCACCCGTCGCAGCTACGCAACACTGTGAGCCACTCTTCTACGACTTGGGAGAGCTCGCCCAACAGAATGGGGGCTAAGGATGGGAGAAACAGTTTGACTAGAGTGAAGCCGAAAATGACGATCTCTGTTGGGTATAGAAACCCCAGATTCCCTAATCAAGCTAGATTCCTACTAGGACACCTTGTCCTACTAGGACTCTTCAATTGTAACTGACTAGGAGACTTACCATGTAAACCTCGCCCCCTGGGATATATAAAGGAGGGCAGGGGTCCCTAGATTAGACCATGGGGCAACGCCGCCAGGCATTGCAACATCTCATCAATACAAGATACATCATACAGGACGTAGGGCATTACGCTCCGGCGGCCCGAACCTGTCTAAATCGTCTCTTGTCACCTTCGACTCTAGATTCTCGACGACTTCTCCCTAAACCCTTCTCTCGGGGCACCCCCTCGAGAACCTAGTCAGCATAAATTGCCGACACTTTGGCGCCGTCCGTGGGATCCTACTCGTCGAGTCTTCATTAAAGAGTCGATGGCATCCTTCAGCGCCTCCGTCAACGTCAAGTTCGAGGAAGGCACGACCTTCATCTTTGGTTCCTGGCTTTGCACTGCAAACCAGGACGGCAAGCTTCGGCATGAACTGCGCGACGTGACGATTGCGTCAGCTCCGCCGCCCGCGCAGACTACGCCGCGAATTGTGCGGCGAGACAATGGCGTCTCCGCCACCACCCGCGCGGGTCACCGTGCGCAGATCGTCAAGGGTCTCCGACTCCAACACGATCTTCGGATCGTATCCAACTCGGAGGAGTACCTGGAGGCAGAAGCCGAGTTCGACTCGGACAAACGATGACTCCTGCCTCGTTGCCCTCAAGTATCAAGACCAAGCATATAGTCGTGGTACAAGACTACTTGGCGGCCTGAGGATCATCTCCAATATCTGCCAGAGTACTTCAGTAAGGACCGTGACCTCTGTCATCCAGGAGGCCAGGCCAAGATCAACCCTGCGACTCGTAGGAAGTGTCGCCAGGGTTCTTTTCCTATCCGAGCAGGGTTCTTTTTTCGACAAGAACCCAGACTACGGCAACCAACAGGGTTTTTTTTTCGACACGAACCCGGACTATGATGACCAACCGAGTTCTTTTTCAACCAAGAACTCGGACTCGGCGCGACTTCATCAACGAATCGTCCACGAATCAAGCTAAGTCATATGTTTCAATTATCTATTCGTATCTACAAGTGGATACCTTCGCGGTTCATGCTTTCGTTGGTTTTTTCATGCGCCTTTTGCGTTTTCGCTGACTTCTTCAGTATGTTTGGTTTTATCCCTAAAAGTCGAGTGTCTTGAGAAGTTTTTGTCTGACGATGCAAACCGTGCTTTTTCCAAGCCGATGTGTTCTTGACCGGGGTATCGTGGGGGGCACGGCTAGCGGGACAAACTACTTAAGCATGCGATCTTGCCGGGTTGTTTTCGCAAATTGCATGTGCTTTATATCGATTTTATATGCTCGTGTCTTGCACGTTTTCTCTTAACGGTTGCTAAAGTACTCGGGTAGCACACGCCTTAATCCGTGAAACCTCGACTCTTGCGTGCCGCCTACATGTAAGCCTCCCTGCTGAGCAATGTAGTCTGTGGTAAGCCGTCCTCTCCGTGAGCAGTGGTTAGCAAGATAGGTGCTTAAACGTAACAGGCTAACTACCGGAGAAAATATGCGGCCTAACAAGATCAAGACGCCCAAGAACTTTTTGTCTTTGCGCAATGCGCAATATCTGGTCGATTCGTCGACAAGACTTGATAAATTTCAGTTTTTCAAATATTCTTCAACATTTGCTACATAATATTTTTATTTTTGCAGACCAAGCTTCGGCACACCATCGCAGTTCCGCGCACTTTCGTGCTCGGGGGCTGATGCAAGCTGGGTTCTTTTTCAATAAAGAACTCGGGCCACTACGCCTGCTGGGTTCTTTTTTCAACAAAGAACTCAGACCACCACGCCAGCCGGGTTCTTTTTCAATAAAGAACTTGGACCACCACGTCGGCTGGGTTCTTTTTTCAACAAAGAACTCGGACCATGATGCTCGCCGAGTACGTTTTCAGCAAAGTACTCGGACATCTTCGCTCCATCGGAGTTACATCAGATCTTCTACAAATCCTGGAGTCCAGATCCTTAATCTGATTTATTAAATCGGATCAAGGCTCGGGGGCTGCGGGTACGTCATCAAAGATTCTTCGGAATTTTTCGGTTAATACCGAATCTCGGAGGCAACGCTAGGGTTCAAAAGAACTCGGATTCTTCGGAAATTGAAGCTCTTCGGGAAATATTCATTGAAGACCCTCGAATTCCTTCTTCAAAGCAAAACGAGGCTCGGGGGCTGCCCAATTGGGCGCACCTTTACGGTGCGCACCAATGAGATTCTCCAAGAAGTTTTTGAGCACCTCAAAGTCTTCATACAACCAAGCTGAGAGAACTCGGATGACTTTAGAAGAACTCGAGTTGGCAAACAACTCAGCAATATTCCAAGACTCACAGCAGGGTTGTACTTCAGGCAATGAAGCGCTCGGGGGCTTGTTGGGTATAGAAACCCCAGGTTCCCTAATCAAGCTAGATTCCTACTAGGACACCTTGTCCTACTAGGACTCTTCAATTGTAACTGACTAGGAGACTTACCATGTAAACCTCGCCCCCTGGGATATATAAAGGAGGGCAGGGGTCCCTAGATTAGACCATGGGGCAACGCCGCCAGGCATTGCAACATCTCATCAATACAAGATACATCATACAGGACGTAGGGCATTACGCTCCGGCGGCCCGAACCTGTCTAAATCGTCTCTTGTCACCTTCGACTCTAGATTCTCGACGACTTCTCCCTAAACCCTTCTCTCGGGGCACCCCCTCGAGAACCTAGTCAGCATAAATTGCCGACAATCTCCCTTCAAGCTGAGGGCAACACCAGTTGAGCACATCCGGGCGTCGCATACCGCCACCCGACACCCTTTGAGTGGAGGAAGCCCCGAAGGAGGGATGGACAACAAAGACGAACCACCACCCGGCATTTGATTTGGATTCACCATCCACAAAGAGAGCACAGACGAAGTATAGGCACCAGTGGTGGACACTTGCAGAGGCATGGTAGAATCTGAATCATAGTGAAGCGCATACATCGCGAGAACTTCATGTCGGCTTGTGGTGGTGGGGACGTGCAGATGGACGCCTCCAAGGAGGAAGCGGCGTCCACAGACGCAGGGGGTCGGTTCGAAAAAGGCACGCAGGAATTTCTGGAACGAACTTTCCTTTGTCGCTTTTATTTAGCTGTATTCTCATTATACATTATCATTCGTTAGTTGTACATATACTGTTTAACCCTGAATTCCGGACGTTTATTTGGATAGAATTGCTAGAACAAAATGTGAGTTCAGAGGAAGGATCTTTACAATTATCTGCTTCGTTTCCTGGGGGATGCTGAAAGTGGATTTTGAGAGTTCAACTTCCACCATTTATTCAAAACTTGAGTGTTAAGTTTGGAAGGTGCATATATATACATCCATGATTCATTATGATTTAAATTACAATTTGAACAATGGAAAATAACTTTATAGCATAATTCTTTATCTTTGGTTTTTAAAATAGAAAAGCATAGAAGATTTGTGGCGCACCACACACTAGGTCCAGACTGTTGACACTTGACAGCAATGAATTGAGGACAAAGTGGCCCCAGCTTCTTTCATTGTGCCGTTGTGGTGGCCCAGTAGTGCGCCACACGTATTAAGCCTTTCTGATGACCCGAGTTTTCAGACGACCTGCAGTACAACGACTAATCTATCGTTCGCAGTCTGTCCGTTACCCACCTAAATATCCACTTATATACATCAAATAATACAGTACTCCGTTCACATATACCGATCTGTCGATTACCAAGAAGAGGCTGGTTTGTTGCTGCAGCATCAGACATGGGAGAAAACATACAAGAACTAGCAGATCATGGACCTTGTTCCCATCCCAGAAAGCTTCTCTGTTATTCTCTGTTTCCTGTATTGGCCTTGTCTCTCATCTACTTCATCTTCTACTCCCCTCCATCTTCCTTCGCCTCCTACTCAGATCTGTTCGACCAATTCAAAACACAACGAACAACCAAGAACACTTCTCTCCCACCTCCTCAAGGTAATTATTCTTCTTTTTTTCAGAAATTGTTCTTGTCTAAATACAGGTTGATCATTTCATTTCAGAAGGAAATCTAACCTTTAACTGCATTCATGATCGATTTCAGAATGGTTGCAATGTGACTACAGCCAGGGGAAGTGGGTGTGGGACGAAAGCGTCACCGGCCCACGGTACGACAGCGAGAGCTGCGACATGAAGAGCACGGAGAAATGCGTCATCAACGGCAAGCCAGACAAAGGCTACCTGCACTGGCGCTGGCAACCTACCGGATGCAACATCTCGGCGCTTGACCCGACCAGCTTCCTCCGGCTGGTCCGCGGCAAGCACCTAGCCTTCGTCGGCGACTCCACGGCACGGAACCAGGCCGAGGCCCTCGTCTGCTACCTCTCCACGGTGGCGAAGCCGGTGACGGTGCACCGGTACGAGGAGCGCCTCGGGCGCAAGTTCTGGCAATGGTTCTTCCCTGCGCCACACAGCGTCAATGTCTCCACCTACTGGTCGCCACTGCTGGTGCGTGCCGAGGGACACTCGGAGGACTACGCCATGACGCAGGAAACGGTGATCCTCGACGCGCTCACCGAGCCGTGGACCGCCGACGTCGACGCCATGGACGTGATGGTGATCTCGGTGGGCCACTGGTTCCCACGCCCGGCAATGTACTACGAGGACGGCGAGGTCGTCGGCGTGTACTCCCGTCCGGACATCACCAACAAGACCGACATCGGCTACCTCGGCGTGTACCGCAAGGTGTTACGGAGGACGCTCGAGTACGTCGACGCCAACTCGACTCGTGACAAGCTCGTGGTGGTGGCCACCATCGCGCCGGCGCACTTCGACGCCAAGCACGGATGGAACCACCGCGACGCGTGCTCGCGCACGAAGCCGTTCGAGGATGGGGAGGCCGAGGTGGCTGCCGCGGACGCCGAGCTGAGGAACGTGGTGTTGGAGGAGGTGGCGACCGCGGCGGCGAAGAGGAGGAAGCGGTGGGGGGTGCGGTTCGAGGTGCTCGACGTGACGAGGATGGCGACCATGCGGCCCGATGGGCATCCGGGACCCTACCTCTTCGCGCATTCGTATGATTTGCGCCCCGTGCCGGAGACCGTCGCCAACGACTGCCTGCACTGGTGCGCGCCGGGGATCGTCGACACGTTCAATGACATACTGACCAAGATGATTGTAGCCGGCGGCTGAGAATGCATCGTCTCGCTGCGTCTGTCGCGGCATACGTGCTTCGAGACGATGTATGGTGACGACAGTGGTTGATACATGTAGATGCGTGGGTGAAATCCTGAGTGTGTGTTCAGCTCCGTTTGGTAACAAGATCGAGGTGACAGAGTTGAGGGTAGGCCTGCTAATTGGGTTGGTGTCAAATTGTTTTAGTGGATCGGTTTTCATACTTGGTTTGGTAGCTGATGGATTAAAAACGTATCGGGCAGTGTGGATTGGGCTGCCAATTATACTGAAGTTCGTTAATCCTTGGTGCAAGTTCGTTTAATCGGTTTGTTAACAGGTTCCACCCACGGGTGGTAACGGCTCCTCTCGCAGTCCAGCAGGTTCAGACTGAGCCGCTCCGGCCGTCCATCTCGCCACCTTCAAGTGAGGGACAGGGATGAACCCTTCTTCCTTCCACCACCACCTCGTCTCCGGCTTACTCTCCACCTTGCCTCGCCCGTCGTGGCACCGCCGGCCGCATCGCCTGCTACCTCGTCTCTGCGCCGCCGTGGTCATCTTGGACTCCACCAAGCACCCCAAGAAGCGTAGCCGTCTCAAGCCTGACCTTGCCGGGAGCCCGGGATCCAGGTGCGCCTCATCCCATCTCCACCCCCTTCTTTTCCCTGTTCTCTTTCTTCGCTAATCCCTTGCCTTGTTGCTAGGATTTGAGCGGGCTGGAAGAGTCCGCCAGAGCCGAGCGAGCAGGCAGTGGTGGTCACTCTGCGCATCGTACTCCCCTCCAGCAACGGCAACTCGACACCCTGAAATCTCCCCGGGCAGCAGCGACTTAGCGTGCCACGCTCTCCTATGGAAGTTCTTCCCTTGGTAAGATTCTCGTCTTTGATGCTTGAGTCGAAGAAGCTCTGTTACGGCAAACTTAACGATTTTTGCTCCTGTTGGTTGTTATTTGTTTCAGCAATTTCTACTTGATTCAACAAAAATAATATCGTTGCCAGTCGAGTTTCCAATTAATTTACATATAGCTAATAACTCTGAGATTGAAAAAAAAAATCATAGAATAGTTGTTGTTCATAGTTCATGCTCAATATTCTTTGTTTTACAAGCCCTTGAAGTACATGTGTTTGTGTTAATTGTGAAGTAAGCATTGCTATAATCTGTACTTTAATTTATGGCGACTCCGTTTGTATTTCCATAGGATCGTCCCATAGACTCTCTAGCTCCTGTTAGAGCATCTCCAACAATAGCCCCTACTTCAGGCCTAGTAGGACGGGGTGGCCCCAACTTTCTCGAGCTTCGATTTTGCATTCAACACCAACAATAGCCCCTGCTTGCAGCCTCTTCTTTTTATGACAAGTAGGACTCATACGTCAGTGTTTATTTTCCTTTCTTTCTCTCTCACCCCTTTCTTCCTCATCTCTCCCCTCTTTGTCTCTCTTGATCCAATCTTAGACCGGCCGACGAGCTCGGGCAGCCAGCAAGCATGGGAACGTCAAGCTCAGTCAGCGTGGTGAGCAGGGGAGTAGAGGCTCTTGCGGCATGCCACTGCGGGAGCATTGAGTTCGGCATGGTGTAGGAGGGGGTCGAGGAGCTCTACTAGCCTGGCCATGGCAGGAGCGGTAAGCTCGGCGTGGCAAGATCTAGCGGCCCAGCTAGTGCGGGAGAGGCGAACTCGACGCAACAAGCTTTGGCACCGCGGTGAGTGTGGGCGGAACAATGAGCTCGGGCGGAGTGGTGAGTGCAGAGCACAGAGCTCATCCAACGTCAGAGCAGCGAGCTCTGGGTGGCGTTGCGAGCACAGGCACAGAGAGCACAGATGCGGCGAGAACGAGAGCGGAGAGCTTTGGCGGCCCAGCCAGTAGGAGAGGCGCGACAAGATCGAGCGACGCAATGAGTGTGGGCAGAACAACGAGCTTTGGTGACGTGGTAAGTACAAAGTAGAAAGCCCGACCAGCGCGGGAGTGACGAGCTCTGGGTAGCGCGGTGAGCACGGGCACGTAGAGCTCGAGCGCGATGAGCTCGAGAGCGGAGAGCTCTGGCGGCCCAACCAGCAAGGGAGGCGCAACAAGCGCATAGGGGCCTCCCTACTCACTCATAGGAGAAGAGCCACGAAGGAAAAAATAGGGCCCTCCCTAGATCAGCTTTGTCGTGAGCGTATGGTTGCGTTTATCATAATGCTAAAATCTTGTTCAACAAGTTTGAGGATCCATATTTTGAGCTATGGATTCAGACCATGCAGCCAACTCTTACTTGTGTTGGGTGTCAAAGTATCTCAATGATTGTCTAAAAATGTATTTGACAATGAAGAAATATCTTCCTAACGAACGTCAGAACCTAAACTCTCGAGTGTGTCTTACATGAGACATGTGGACCTCAGTCCAAAACTTACGCTACATGTTTATAATAGCTCGTTATATCACTCCTGATTTTATGATGAAGAAGATAATAAGTTTTAAGTAGGTGAAGTATGATAGTGTTTAAAAGGCGTCGCCTAGGCGTCCAGGCGATGGAAGGGTCTGGGCGTCGGGGCCGCCTGGACCAGTGCATGCAAGGCGTCCGCCTAGCGTCCGCCTTTCTCCGTTAGGCGTCCTCACAACGCCTAGGCGGTCACGGCGGACGCCTGGGCCCGTGAAGGACTCGCGCCCGCGTAGAAAAAAGTAGCGCGCGGGAAGGATTCGCGCCGGCGCAGAAGTTCCCGCGGTTCCGCCTGCTGCGCGCGGGAAGAAATCAGGGCGAGAGTATAGGGCGGGAGGTAGAGCAGAGGGGAGAGAGGATTAGATAGACCTGAACCAAAGGCCACTGCCGTCCGCCCCTTCCCAGGGCGGCGATTCCTGCCGGCGGCGCCCTGATTCCTCGCGGGGCGCGGCACATCCGACCACCCCTTCCGTCTCTGCGCATCGTCCCCCGGGCCCCTCCCGCAGCCACAGTTGTCCGTCGTCTGCTGCTCGATTGAAGCTTCCTGGCCGCCAAATCAAGCCTGTGTCTTCCCGCCAGGCATAGGACGCATCTCCACCTGCCTTCCCGCCGGTCTGCAGCTCTGATTTGGCTCCCCTCCGGCCCCAGCTGCAACCTGCCTTCTCGCTGGGCACCTGGAAGCGAGGTATGCATCTCCTCTTCTCCATCTCCCTTTCTCTCTGTTACTTTATAGTTTGGATTGGTCTGCATGTGGATGGCTGTTTGCTTTCCATAAAAAACAGAGCATGTGACTGGGAGTTGTCGGTTGTCCACTTCTGGCTTGTATACTTGCGTTTTGTCATGTAGATGAAGATTCCTGTAGTCCAATGATTCCTGTGGTCCAGTACTGGTAGTCTAATCTCTGATTAGGATATTAAGAACTCTGATTATTTATGCTAATCACTATGTTTCATGTGCCAAAGTGATTTGCTTTATAGAACTGTGCAGTAGTGATTGTTTATTCTTGTGCTTCACTGCTTTGTTCTAGAATCTAGACTGCTAGTCTGCTAATAAGACTGCCGATTCCTATATTGTGCAGTAGTGATTTACTTTAACTAATTAAAGTATGAGTTCTTTGCTCTAGGCTGTACTGTCCTTTGCTCTTTGCCTCTTTGCTAAACTGCCATTAGCTTATATAAACAATACAGATTATTAAACATATGATGTGCTTGGGTTCTTTTTTTTTATGCAGCTGTAGCACAATGGCAAGTCCACCTTCCATTGCCAGCGAGTATGATCCCAAGGTTGATCCTGCCGGAAGCCAAACAAATTAACTGATCCAGGGTGGAAGTATGGCTACTGGCCAAACCTTAGTAACAAAGATAAGATAGCATGCACCTTATGTGGTGGTGTGGTTAGTGGAGGGATAAGAAGGTTTAAGAAACATTTAGCAGGTGGCTTTGGAGATGCAAAAATCTGTCCTTCAACGGAACTGACCACTGAAATTAGGAGGGAGATGACAACTTATTTGGAGTCAAACAAGAGAAGAAGACCACTTTTCCTAGAGGATGTGGATGAAGAGGCAGAAGTGTTGGAGGTGGCAGCGAATGGGGCTCCTGCAGCTAATGTACAACAAAATGAATCCTCCCAACAAGCCAAGGTTCAGCCTAGTTCTGGGACAGCTGCCAAAAGAAGGCAATCAACCATACAATTCAAGGCTGCTCCTGCTGGTAACAAGGCTGCACAGCAAAAGACAACCAAGTCTGTAGTTGAGATGCTCCGAAAAACACCAAAAGAGATAGTGGATGAGAGAATTTCAGGTGCTTATCAGCCCACAATTAATGCAGCAGCAAAAAGCAAGGAGGACAAGCATTATGTGGACATGCAGTGGGCTTTGTTCTTCTATGAGTGTGGGGTACCTTTCAATGCAGCAGCATCAAGACAATTTCAGATTGCAGTCGAGGCTACAGCACAGTTTGGTTCAGGGTACAAGCCTCCAACACCATATCAACTTGGGGAGCCATTGCTTCAAGATGCGGTAAGTCAACAAGTACTATGAGGGAGGATCATGAGAGAGCATGGAAACAATATGGCTGCACACTCATGTCGGATGGATGGTCTGACAGGCGGGGAAGGCACTTGATTAACTTCCTAGTGAACAGCCCAGAGGGAACTTACTTCTTAGAGTCAGTTGATGCATCAAGTGAAGTGCATGATCAAAAAATGCTTGCTGATCTCCTAGAGAAAAAAGTTAATGAAATTGGAAAAGACAAGGTTGTTCAAGTTGTTACAGATAATGGTGCTAACTTCAAAGCAGCAGGCAAGCTTTTAATGGAGAGGATTCCTACAATATTTTGGAGTCCATGTGCTGCTCATTGTTTGGATCTAATGCTGGAGGATATTGGAAACTTGCAAGCATTCAAAAAACCCATTGCACGTGCAAGGCGTGTGACAACATTCATCTATAGGCATGGGAGGATCCTTCATGCCATGAGGGAGAAGACAGGTGGGGCTGATCTTGTGAGACCTGCAGCAACTCGTTTTGCAACTTCTTTCCTTACTTTGAAGAGTTTGTACAAGCACAAGGATGCCTTGAAGGGCTTGTTTGTTAGTGAACAATGGACTGGAAACAAATTGGCAAAAACCAAATCTGGCCAAGATGTGCATGACATTGTCCTATCTACAGAGTTCTGGAATAAAGTTGAAGATTGTCTTAGAGCTTCAGCCCCACTTCTAATTGTGCTTAGGGTGGTTGATGGAGATGAGAGGCCAGCAATGCCAGAGGTACAAGCATTAATGAAACATGCAAAGGAAAAGATCCAGCTAAGCTTTGCCATCCAAACCAAGAAAAAGTTGCTTGACAAGATCATGGAGATAATTGATGGTCGTTGGGATAAACAAATGGATCATCCACTCTATGGGGCTGCATTGTATTTGAACCCAGGGAAGCTACATCCTCCCATAGAAAAAAATGATGATGAAACTGTTGGGCAGCTAAGAGGTTGTTTTCTAGATGTTCTTGCAAGAATCGTGGAGGATGAAGAAACTAGTGACAAGATCAATTCTCAAGACATGGATTATGAGTTTCTTCGAGGAGATGCGTTTTCAAACAAAATGGCCAAACAAAACCTTGCCTCAATGAGCCCTCGTAAGTGTTGTGTTTTCCTCTTTTAATGTCATCATGTGTACATTACAACAATTTAATTCTAGCAGGTTGCAATCCTAATATATGATGCATTTGTTGTTCTAGTTGATTGGTGGCGATCATATGGTGGCCGTGCTATTGAGCTGCAAAGGTTTGCTAGGCGTGTAGTTAGTCTGTGTGCTTCATCATATGGTTGTGAGCGCAATTGGAGCACATTTGAATCTGTGAGTTTCCTCATCTCCTCTCCTTGCTGTCCTTACCTGCAATATATTAGTTCAGCAAGCATTTTATTCATTTCCTGCTGTATTGTTTTTCTAATTTTGTAGATCCACACAAAGAAAAGAAACAGGCTGCTGCATAAGAGGTTAAATTCTATTGTCTTTGTGTCCTACAATCGGAAGATGAGATCCAGGTTTCAAAAATTGAGGCAGACAAAGGGAAAAAACTTTGATCCTCTGGTTATTGAAGAGTTTGATTGGGACAATGAGTGGGCTAACTCACTGCATGTATACCCTCAAAGTGGGCGTGGCTGCGGGTGTGATGACATTACATGGTAAGACGTTGATGTAGCTACTGGAGCATCAACATCACTTCGTGGCAGAAATTTACCAAGAAAAGCCCACTACAAGCGTGCAAGAAATGGTGCACCTCTTGTTCAGGAAGAATCAGGTTTAGAATATGAAGAGGAGGAAGAAAATCCAGATCCTTTTGATGATGCAAATGTGACAGACTGTGAGGATGATCCTTGTGATGCCAATGGTGGTGGAGAGGAGGAGGCAGCCAATGGCATCATAGGAGAGTTTGATGATGGCTATTGAGAGATCGACATATTTCATATTTCTTTTGCTATTTCATATATGATGTGCAGTGCACTAGTAGCAGTGCAGCACTACTAATTATTTCAGCCATAACATAGAGACTAGTTTTTAGCTACTAAGACAGCTTAGATTTGCTGTTTTGCTAGTCTAGTACTCTAGGAGCACTACTTATAATCCTTATTATGGTCTCAAACTCTCTCTCTATATATATATATATATGCTAAAAATTGGTAATATTATAGTCTAATATGCTCCTGAATTTATATATTATTGTATTTATATGGTGTCGCCTAGGCGTCCGGAAGGGGGTCACTCGTCTCGCCTTACCGCCTTTTAAATACTGGTATCCACACATAGGCTTTGTCATTGAAGAAACACGCATGAGTTTTCTAACGGAATGAACGGAATGAGGCATACGAAACAAGTTGTTAATGAGGCATACAAAACAAGTTGTTTACTCTAAATAGTGGACAATGCTAACAATAATGAATGTGGGATGCTCACAAGTATGACTTGTTTTATGGTGCACATTATTCACAAAATGATTGGAGAAAAAATCAAATACAATGTTGTCCTCAACGACTACGCAAATTAGAATGCTGAAACTTTTCCAAATGAACAAGAGTAGAGCAGAACTATCTCAGTCTGTAAATTTCTTAAAACCCCTTTTAAGAGGCTACAAACCTTTTAAGAGGCTACAAAGGCGGTATCAACTGATAGGAAGTCAACCCCATATATCTTATTTCCCAGCTGAGGGCTTACTATTTGGGAATTAGATATGAGTGTATTTAGTTAAACAAGTTTTAAGGAATGTGAAGTTAAATTTATTTCATTTTGGTTTAACATTCGCATTTAAGGGCTTGGGAACTAGATACCTTGGAAACTATATAAAATCTTGATAAAAGTTGCTAAAATTGAGTCATTAGCCAGCCAGGAGGAGAGCACCCCTATTTATAGTACTTCATGGCTCATGTGGTTTTGCCATGTGTTTATCATCTACACACTTCTATGTAAAATATCCAATCCTAGAATCTTGGTCGCGTTTATCAACTTTCTTATGTTTCCACCCTACTATAAAATTTAGTATATCTATATGACCAAGAAGCCAAATCAAATGCACTAAATACAAGAACAAGCAAATTGCAAAAGCAATGGACAAACACATGTCAGGATAGTGATAGCTAGCTACTGGTTAGTTTCTATGTAAAATATCCAATCCTAGAATCTTGGTCGCGTTTATCAACTTTCTTGATGTTTCCAGCCTACTATAAAATTTAGTATATATATAACCAAGAAGCCAAATCAAATGCACTAAATACAAGAACAACCAAATTGCAAAAGCAATGGAGCACATGTTAGGATAGTGATAGCTAGTACTTGGTTAGTAGATTAAAATATAACAATGAGTATAAAAGACAACAAAAGCATACATTTAGTTTGAAAAATAATATATGAAACATGTAGAAAATTAATTACAAGGTTAGGGGGACATTTTCTTAATTTTTTCAAAAAGCTTTTCTTCTGTCGCTAAACATCTCAGAAGTAACTTTCGATACTTTCTCAATCCAATCTCCCCCAGTCCTTTATCCATTTTTACGTTTTTATACTATCTAACTATCTGAAATGAGAGAGCAATTACATACACGCCACAATCATATCCATTGGTTTGACCTTCCATGATTGTTGAATTAAATGTGGGGAAATAAATTTTTTATTTTCTCAACCAGTCATTCTAATGCATCTCGATTCATGTTTTGAATGCTATCGTGTTGCGCAAATTATATACATTCATTTGTGAGCTCTGTCAATGCAAAGCACAACTGTGGGTTCTTTCATCTATCTACCCGTTCTGCTCATTGTTAGAACATATAATAAGAACATCATTGAGATCCTGCTCAATAATCAAGTCAATAATTCCAGGATCCTGTATTTGATGCATTTCATTCTCCTTTAAACATATATTAAGAACATCAATTAATAATTAGTAATATTTTTGGGAACTTATCTTACAATACTTTAATGATATGTTGTTTGGAATGCATTCCCAACTCAATCACATCCCACTAAGGCCACCTGTTAGATTTAGTTATATGGGTCTGAACTCGACTTCTGAGATAAACATTCTTAAGGGGATCAAAGAAAGACAATTGGGATTTCAACATCGAGTGCATAATATTGAGGTAATGACATACTTTGATGAGCATGCACTGTCTCAGACTCACGTAATCTATATATAGTGCTCACAAGGCTAGAACTGACTAAAGTTTTCTTTGAAAAAAAGGAAAAAGTCTATTTTTAGCTATCCAACCATCGTCTGAGTTTAATTCTATCCATAAAACTACAAAACCAGGTATTCATGAGCGTCGAACTATCAAAATCGTTCATAATTGGTCATCTGACTTATTTTGAAAGGTGGTTTCGCTAATGTGGATGACACGTAGGAGTGGGGCCCACATGTCAGCCCATTTTCCTCTCTTCTCTCTTTTCTCTTAGTTTCTTCTCTCCCTCCTCTTTGTATTCCCCGTGACCGGAGTGAATCCTGCGAACTTTTTCGACAACACTACTCTTACTCGATTTAAGCCGATTGGCTAGAATAACTTTGAGCTGTGACAAAACTGTTGTTTGTTGGGAAATGTCTACAATGCCCCTGAAGTGTTGAGGACACATTTATATTCAAATTCATTGTAAGTTATTGTTTTGTTCATTAATTCACATGCAAATTACTTGTGTTGAAAGAGGATCTTATTTTTTTTAAAATTTTTAGATTCACCACATAACATATGGTCCACATAAATACAACTAGCAAGTCTACAAAATGACATATGGTCCATAGCACGATGTCTAAAACTATCTTCCTCTCACACTAACTAAAGCATCAACTATCCTACTGCGAGTGGTATTCCTGGTTACCTTATTGTCTTCGTCTTCATTGTCATCTTCTCCTTGTGTTTGTGCCATGACAGATGGATGTTGTAGCAGGTACTCCACATCCGCATCACATATATAAAACTCCTTATCTGGCAAATGGATGTCATGAATAAAAATATGCAATGACACACAAGCAATAATTATATGCTTTTGAGTACTTCTGCTTCAAGACTCCAACGGTCGCTCAATAATGTTTCAAAGAGACAAATGCAAGAAATTGAAGACCTCATACTTCCCTTTAGGAGCACACCCATTACAAAGTCGAAACTCTAGTATATGGTATGTGCTTCCTCTAAAAGGGGCAATATATCCTATCCGGTTTGGATAACTAGAGTCGACGAGATAATATTTACCTATAAAACCACATAAACAAAGACATACAACAATAGAAATATTAGCAACTAGTAATGAAACATGTATACCTTTAGGAGGCGCGAGAAATGAAGGAAAATTTGCTAAAGCATATGATTCAGCATCCGTGGGACATGTGTAGATCTGAACCAACCAACAACCACAAAGATGAACCTCATGTCAAAGGCGTAAATAACAAGCATGTTCTGAGATGTATATCCACGAAGACATCTATAGCTAACCACTTCATCCTATGGGACTACAATAGGAACATTGAACCATCAATAGCTCCAATAGCCCCTTTGAAATGAGGCCAGAAACGGTCCTCTTTTACTCTTTCATGCTCATCATAGAAATCAGGATCTCTTGGATTTATATTATCCCTTGCTAACTTGCGCAAACAATTCAACACTTCTTGAAAGTATTATACAAGTTTTGGTATATACTGAATGACTAGACTACCAACTAGGACCAACTAGCCACGACTAATCAACCTTAGTGATGATTAATCACGAATAATCATCTTATCGGTGCTCTTACGACTAGGTTCGACAATACAATTTGAAAACGTTGACTATAAGATAGTTCTTTAACTACCATGTTTCTTCAGGCGGTAATAAAAACATGCTAATCAGTCCAAAATATTATCTCAATAGTGAATCTCGTTGCTAAATTTGGGGTCCACTTAGATAAGTTATTCCCTTCTCTACTAAATTAACCGTTCATGTTCTTCCTTTTTTTCTATTTTTTTCTTCAGAAGTGGTCTTGCTACCAGATTATTTTACCATTAATATTATTTTCACACTTTTAAACATTTATGGAGTTTTTTAGTTCCCAAGTACAAGAATGGATAGTTCTTGCACATGGAATTACGGATGTACCCTTCACACTTGTCTTTAGTTCGATTTAGATATATGGTTGAATATGTTTTCAACTTCAAAATTCTGCCAAATGAATTGAATGCAAACATTGGAGTTACTAGGACTAAAAATGATATGTGAGAATTTTGAGTGCTTTGTAGGATCGATTCACACTTAGATTGGAGGGGGGTGCGGAAACTAAAACTAAATTTTGAACACTTCCCCTTAAGAACAAATACAAATTAACCTCGTTTCCGAACTAGATTTCATTACTAAAACTGGTGTAGATAAAATCTCGTAACTCTGATTGACATGAACTTTGTCAGAATTAATTAGACAAAAATATGTAACTAACCCAATTGGAATCAAGTCAAACGGATTTATAGATCTTGAGATATTAACGAAAAAAGGCAGCTATAACAGATAGTGACTATAATTGATTTAGCCCTAACCTCATGTTTAAGCACAATGCGTATGGAATTAAGTAACCAAACTGTGCAGACCTCTTACTTAATGTCTCAACATTATTCTAGATGAATTAGATCAATTCTAAACACTGAAACAAGAATTCAGTCTAATAAATAAAACCATACATGATGTAAACCAAAGAGAACTTTAGTTGCCAATTAAATTTACCAAACAGGCTAATTAACTAAGCTAACACACATGTATGTATCCAAGGCATACACATGTCTATCTCCACACCACGCTTCATCTTAACGCCTTTCGTCCAACCCTGACAGTCGCAGTTAGCCCAATCCGTCCATCAACATAGAGTCTCATACTAGCACAGTGGCGGAGCCAGGAAATTATCATGAGGGGGGCCAAGTAAAATTGATCGGAATCTTACCATGTAGCGGTATAGGCTGTCAATAAAATATTGTATAGATATGCTTACATATCGTTACTCATGTGTTTATTAATTGTTTAGAAAATATAAGGAAAAACTAGTTTTTTTTGAACGGTTAAAATAGTTATTTTATTAAGATACAATAAAACTGGACGCCTCATGCATGTGTTAAATTATTATTTTTATACTTTGTTTTTTTATTTTTTTCTTTGTCATAATATATAATAAAAATTTGGACCAAAACAACAGTGAAGGACTCAGAATAACCAACAAACAGGCCCTCACGACCTCTCCACTTTAGCCGATTCACAAGTAACAACAACAACAAAAGAATAAAACAAAAAAAAAAAAGAAAGAAGCTATGGGGACTAGGTACATTTCTTTAAACGGCCTACGTATTGTACTGTGTTGCTAGCCAATCGTTCGATCTTCTATTCTTCTATGATGGTACCCTCTACGCTGTGTGCTTTGCAATGCAAGTGGGCAAATCACTGCATCTGCATGCAGCGAGCAGCGGCTGCAACTGTCTGGGTTGGAATTTTGCCCATAACTTATTGGTTTTTTTTAAAAAAAATAATGACTTACAGGTTCATGGACTGAAAGGGGGTTCTGCAAAAGTTACAGACAGTTAGGGGGCGTTATACTCGCACATTGACAAGCCTTCACATGCACGTTTTCTAGCCCGAACGTCCCGCATGACATCCTTGACCAATAGGACCTCTGTCCCTCTATGAACTTAGTCCCGAAACCTCAGTTTCTCTTGAATCTAGTTCCAATCCGTCGTTGACCACACTTTGCCTCAAGCAATACCTGCACATGAACAACAAGCAATCGCGTACGAGCACATGGCCACGACTTGACTCAAGATCGGTCCATGCAACACAACTCCCATGATTATGTCACATCCATCCCAAAACAACTACACTACCACGAGCACATCCAAACACGCTACCATGAGCACAACACATTAGAACGACACACAAGAAAATTACACTATGGCAATTATAATAATCACTTTGCAATGTCAATTTCAATACAAATCAATTTTTCATCATACATATTGCATATCGACACTACAAGATCTTGGTTGTAGGCTAACCACCGAAACTCATCCATTATCCACCAACCTCTTGAGAGAATATTGAACTTTTGAACAAATATATTTTTTTCTTCTAATTTTGATCATGGGGCATCAAGATGAGCAACTTTAGCATGTGCAAACCACATTTGAGTATATGAAGATGTAGCAATGGAAAGAGAAAAGGGAGAATGTGCATGGTGTTCCTTTTGTTGCCATTTTCACATAATTTTCCTGTTTAGATCGGTAACTTTGCAAAAAAAAAAAGTTGCCCACTTTCGAACATTGAGAAGTGTGCTCCCTCTCATTATCTCTCAAAGACACGCTTTCCCTATGCTTAAAAGTTGCCAACTTCTGTTTTTTTCTTTGTTTCGAGAATACGCAGGAGAGCTTCGTATCATTGTATTAAGAAGAAATGTAACAACAATGAAGATTACACGCGGGCCTATAGCCGGGTAAACGCACACGGTATTATCGATTTGTTTCTACTTACTTAAACTAGAAAGCAACCGAAGGAACTGAACAATTGTAAACACTAACATGCCCGTCTAGGCTATGCGTACTGACCACCACCGAGAATGCAAGCCTAAAGTTGCCAACTTCTGTTGCAAGTTGCTGTTCTAAACGGTTTGCAAAGTGATATGGTGCATACCAACATATCACCATTGAGCATACTTACAGGATTGGGACAGAAAAAAAAAATAGGTTTGCAAAGTGCGCCTAACGGTTATGGTAAATAGTTCAGAGTAACATGTCACCATTGAGCATGTCTGGGTCTAGAGGAGTAGAGGTGATAATAAATCTAAAACGTACTCAGTCAATGTATGCCGTACGCGTGGAATACTAGTATATATGTCACTGCTTGATATTTAATAAATGTGCTAATTACACAGTGACATGAACACGGCCATTATTGGACAACAAAAATAAGTACTTATTAATCAACAAACAAATATACCCACATCAAGGAATACCCATCATTTCCTACGATCACAAGGTTAGGAAAACCATCGTTTCCTCACGATCAGAAGCTTCTTCCTGACTCGCATTGCTTCAATCACTAGCTTCTTGATGACATCTGTGATCTATAACAAGTATCAAAACTGAACACTATCAATATATGATCTGTAATAAATGCTGCTGCTCTCTTTGCTGCATAAAATATATTTAAATAGTTATAGCACCTCTAATACGTAACCCTAGCCAAAACCACGAAAAGGCGCGGCTAGTGTCCAGAACTATTTTTGCCAGCTTATGCTTTGACGTTAGCATGCAAACGTCAAATCGTGCAAGTTAGGCTGCGTTTAGATAGGAAAATTTTCTCAAAAAAAACATTATTCATCTAACTTTTTACTATTCATCGCACCTCTTCTACTCACAAAACATTATTCATCTACAGTATTTTTTCAGGTCTACCGTGCTTTTTCGGGGAATCTTTCCCAAACTAAACACCCCCTTAGGCGAGCCATTTCATTCCCCCCTGCATCCAATAGATAATCTGACAGGTGAGACCTTTTGCCCATGAGGCCATCGCCATCGAGTCAACAAAGCCCTGTCACCCAGACACCGACACCTGCCGTTTGTATCCCATGCGTAGGTCAACTGACCTCAACCATCTAAACCCTTTCCATGTTCCACACCCAGCCTCTCTGTTTTCTCAGTGCATCGCATCTCGTACTACAGTATGTTCGTTCATCCTTCCAAATTGCTACCAGCGTCCCAGCTAGCTGATGAGGTCACGATCCAAAACGTGATCATCACACCTCTTGCGTATACTGGGACACGAATCGTGGGCTCGTGGCAAGTTTCCATGCGTTAAAATTCCAACAACCCAAAAGCATCAAGAAAGGTTTATTACAAACAAAGGCCCCATGCAACAAGCAATTACCGGAAACTAGCCAAGTGTGCAGTTTGGTGAGCTACTAGCACGACTACCACACCAAACTGCCGAGAGTTTGGCTTACCAGAAGTGACCAAATGTTCCTGAAACGACTAAATTAGGAGAACTGGAAACACCAACAGTCCAACACATGACACGACACATTCTTCAAAACTGAAAGTAGGGTAGTCTTCGAAAAATTCAGTTCCAGCTTCTGAAGAGAGCAGCATGGCGCCTGTTCCTACCTCTCCTTCCTCAAGCAGCAGCAGTGCAAGTCCGAGGCTGCTGCACAGCAACAGCAGCGAGTGGAACGCCGTGGTGCAGAGGAACATCAAGTCCTCGCTGCTGCTTCTCCTGGTGCTCTCCACCATCTTCGTCTTCTCTGTCCTGCACACGTCGCACAGCTTCGGCTCAACGGCAGCCGAAGAGGGGCTCACGCAGCAGAGTACCTTGGTTGTGAGCGGCCGCCTGGTGCCAGAAGAGGAAGAGGCCGATGAACCCATCGGTCCTGCCGAGAACAATGTCGCATCAGAACAGAGCTCACCTGCAGCAATCTCCTTGCCGTCTGCAAATTCATCGTCAGCTACTACTGCAAGCACAGCTGAACGAACACGAGATCAAAGTAAGTTCCATCTCAGATTTGACAGGGAATTTTTCACATTGCCGGGCTATGCCTATAACACCTCTTAATTTTTTTTATTACTTCGTGCGTACAGGTGTCGTTGAAGTACAAGTAGTGGAGCGATGCGACATGTCAATGGGTAAATGGGTGAGGGAGCCCAGGGGCCCTATCTACACAAACCTGACGTGCCCGACGCTCCCGGACTTCAAGAACTGCCAGAAGTACGGCAAGGACCCCGGCCACTTATTCTGGCGGTGGCAGCCCGACGGGTGCGACCTGCCGCGGTTTTCGCCGGAGCGTTTCCTCGACGTCGTCCGCGGCAAACGTCTGGCCTTCATCGGCGACTCGCTGGCACGCAACCAGATGGACTCCCTCCTCTGCCTCCTGTCCCAGGTCTCCCTTTTTTTTTCTGAAATTTTTCCTGCCCCAGATCTCTCTAAACGATTGCCATTCCCGTCATGTCAATTACAGCATGGAAAAGGCCATTCTTCATAGCTCTAAACAAACGTCCATGCAGGCCGAGACGCCAACGGACGTGTACCGCGACGCGTACGACAAGTTCCGGACATGGCACTTCCCAGCCCACAACTTCACCCTCATGGCGATGTGGACGGAGTTCTACGCGCACGCCGTGCCAGTCCTCGACGCCGAGGGAAAGCCGACGGCCTCCTTCGACATCCACCTCGACAGGCTCAACGCCAACTGGACAAGCCGCCTTCCCGGCCTCGACTTCGCCGTCATCTCCGGTGGCAACTGGTTCTTCCGCGTCAACTACCTCTGGGAAAACGGCCGCCGCATCGGCTGCGTCAACTGCCGCGAGGCCAACCTCACCGACCTCGGCATCGCCTACGCCGTTCGCCGCGTGGTCAGACCCGCGCTCGAGGCCATCGCGAAGTGTCATGGCTGCAGTGGCAGTAACAACCTCGTCACGTTCCTGCGCACGTACACGCCGGATCACTTCGAGCACGGCTCGTGGTTCAGTGGGGGATACTGCAACAGGACGCAGCCGCTGGAGGAAGGCGAGATCAGCTTGCAGAGCATCGGGTGGGAGCTGAGGAGGGTGCAGAGCGAGGAGGTGGCGAGGGTGAGGGAGAGGACCGGGAGCAAGCGGTTTGGGGTGCTCGACGTGACCAAGGCCATGATGCTGCGCGCCGACGGCCACCCGGGCGGGCACTACGACAAGAGGTGGGTGAGGAACGCCAGCGACTGCCTGCACTGGTGCCTGCCTGGACCCGTCGACATGTGGAACGACGTGCTGCTCCAGAGGCTGGCTCAGATATCGACGACGCCGCTGGCACGGTGATGACCGGCACCGCCACTTTTGTTAGAGCACGAGATTTTGCCAGCTGGCTATACATGTCTTCAGCGATTCTAATAGCCTGCTCATATAATAGTTGATTGTGTATGTATACTTAGTTTACATATCTGGACAAAGTTTTTTTTAAAATGTACATGTGACTATATGGCTTATCTGGAGCGTTTATCTTTAAATTAATGGTGTGATAAAAGCATTGAACCGTCTTGTCTTTATGCCATTGCAAACCTGCAACTGAGCTCATTCCCTTAAATAATGTGTTCCCTTGAAGTTTATTACACATAAACTTGTAGCTGGGCTATGAAGTTTATTAAATCATATTATTATGTATTTATCTATATTCAAACAAATATACTATATTTTGTGCTTCTAAAAGAAATTCATGTGACCTATTTGTTGATGTTACAGTCTATTATAAAAGTGGCAATATATTTATTGTATCATTAAGGCTATATTCACCAACATGTTCACCTCTGTCATCAAAGGTTTTATTTTTTTTACCTTTCGAGTGACCTGTTCATTGATGTAAAAAAGCGCATAAGGTTTTTTTTTTAGATCAAAAAGCCCATATGGTTAAGACATATGAGAAAGAGGGTCAAAGATAACGTGTTAAGCGTACAAAATAGTTAAGATTTATAAGAAGAAGCATGAAAGATAGGGTGACATGCAGAAAACCATCCACGATATGGTACCAAAATACATCTACTTGGCATACATATGACCCTATATGCACATATTTCATAAGTTTATGCATGAATGCATCCATTTGCGCATTTTGCCACTTGTTGAATCTAAGTAACCTGTTATATGGTAGCTGCAATTTACTCTAATGTAATTGTATTCTTATTGTGAACTCTTCCACCTACGATGTATATATATTTACATTACACAAATTAATTCATCACAAAGGTCTACTTCGCAAATTTCTCTACTTCACTAACATCAACAAAGTCCTTTACTCCAGTTGCCAAAAAAAACCTGGAATTAAGAAACACAGGTGAAATTATTCTCAAGAAGTTAAGAAAAAATTAGGGTGTGCTAAAAATTACGTATGTACCTTTTGTAAAGATCCCTTGCCATTGATTTGCACCCACCAGGAACATATGATTGCATATTCAGTGCTATATTGGGATTATGAACACTTTGACGAATGTGGACCATACCCACTGGTCTCTTATTCTCATGGAAAAGTTTTGCTCTGCTTTCACAAATAAATAAGTAAGCTCCGGGGCTGCCTGGCAGGTAGGGGATGCAAGTGGCCGTGGGTATCCAATGAAGTTCTTTTCAACTAAATAATTATATTGTCCCCACTCTAATTTATTTCTCCTCCTAAACCAAATATACACAATATCATTGTAGTTTATTTTATTAAATTTTTAGTTGACCCCCAAAATATATAACCAGGACCTGGGCGTCGTAAAGTTTTGCTCTGCTTCAACAAATGAATAAGTAAGATCCAGAGCTGCCTGACAGGTAGGGGATGCAAGTGGGTATCCAATTATGTTTTTTCAACTAAATAATTATATTGACATTCCACTCTAATTTATTTCTCCTCCTAAACTAAATATACACTCATTCTAGTTTATTTTATTAGATTTTTCGGTTGACCCGAGCACCCAAATATATAACCAGGATCCTTGCTGACAGCCATATTTAATTAACCTCTTACTCCATGGACTTAGTGCAGGCGTAATATAATATTTTCTAATACCTGGCGTATTGCTAAATTGATAGTAAGTAATTTTTTTTGAAATCCATAGTTTTTTTTTCAAACTGGTGGAGACATATGAGCTCATTGTGAAAGGAAGCTTAGGTAAAAGGAAAGTCATGCATACCTGTACATATATGCATCAACATCGATCGGTTGATCATTTGTGTCCACGAGGCATCCTTCCCCAACTGAGCAATCCCCGCAATCATCGAGCACCCATCCGGAAAGTTTGTCCCCCTAATATTCATCCGCCAGAACGAGACACGAAAGAATTCAATAATATTGTATGGAAGTGGAACTGCCAAATTATAGTGAAACTATTGGAAAACCGAGCATTCATCCATGGCGTTAGTACACATCGGGTCCAAATTTTAAAGCCTCTGGAGTAGGGGGCTGATCTACGGCCTATTTTTAGGAGGAGCCAAAGCCCTACCTAACGAGCTCTAAAAGTTCTTAAATCAAGGTAACAAAATTGTGGATTTACCTCGATGTATTTCTTGAAAGCTTCAACGACTGTTATACCATTTTGCTTCGCGTACTTGGTTTCACCCAGTATGTTCATCCTCAACAACACTGACTCGGCAGGCTCCTCGAGATCCGCGATGAGGCTCCCTACACCTCCTTCAGACCCTGCCAGCTTCATCCTGACCATCTCAATAATGATCTTCACCACCATGTACGCGCCTTCACACGGTAATAAGAAGATCAGGGAGAAAACAACAATGGCAGTAAGATCAAGTCATCATCATCATCCTCTCCTCCAAATTCTCGTGTCAACAATGAGAGCTCAAGGGTGTATCAGAGATCGAGTAAAAATCACGCACCATCATCGAGGAAGTAGTTCTCCTTGAGCGCGCCATGGCCAGTGGTCTCCATCATGAGGTGCGTCTCGACGCCCTCGGCGTTCAGCTGCACGCCCTTGTCGATGACGTTCCGGTACCCCACGCGGTAGAGGCAGTGGCCACCTCCCCTGGACTCGATGAACCGCGTGAGCCCGTCGCTGGCGCGCGCGTCGGTGACGACCATGGTGCCCGGGTGCTCGCCGAGCACGATGGCCGACATGAGCGCGATAAGCCGGTCGCCATTGATGGCCTCGCCCGTATCGTCCACCACGCCGCTGCGGTCGACGTCGGTGTCGAAGACGACGCCGAGGTCGGCGCCGTGGGCCAGCACGGCGCCGCGGGTGAGCGACATGGCCGTGGCGTCCTCCGGGTTGGGCATGTGGTTGGGGAACGTGCCGTCTGGCTGCAGGTGAAGGCTGCCCGTCGTGTCGGCGCCGAGCTTCTCGAGGACGTCCCACGCGAAGAAGCCGCCGCAGCCATTGCCGGCGTTCACGATGATCTTGAAGCCGTTTAGTGGGGTGTCGTGGTGCGTCGGGTGGGCGACGCGCTGCTTGATGATGTCGCGGAGGTGCTGCGCGTAGGCGCTCATGAGGTCTACGCGCATCACCACGGGCGGGGGCATGCCTGATGCACCGCGGCCGAGGCCCATCTTGCGAGCCACGTACTTGTGCGCCGCGCGGTCGCAGATGTTCTCGACGTTGGCAGAGGTTAAGCCACCGCGCTTGGTGAAGAATTTGAGGCCGTTGCGGGTGTAGGGTAGGTGTGATGCCGTCATCTGCAAAAGTAAACTTAGCTGGCCGTTAGGGCTACTAACAATGGTGGTCTCATTGTACACATAACCAAAAAGTATTCAAGAAATCATGTAGGCTCCTATTCTCACAACGCAAGTAGTTGTATAGACCACACCATATAACACACTTAATTCCAAACTTTAGAGCAAAAGTATAATCATCTTTTATCATCTCTCAATCACATCATCTCTCCTAGAGCCACTACTACGTAACATTGTCACCCTGCAAGCCACCAACTTTTTCTCCTCTCTCATCCATGGCATTATTTCTCTGATGCGTCATGGTGGGGCTACTATCCATGGTGGAGGGTTGGGCTTGGCCTTAGAAATTAGAATAACTTCCCTGAGGTCAGCCCGGCGCTTGATGAAGAATTTTTCCCAATAGTTTTTTCTCAAAGATGGCCAATGTTTTTAATATATATATTTATTAAGCAATTATAGAACTGTAGGCACGAGGGTTTTTTTTTCTCATTTGGCTCAATCATTGTATTCTCCCATATTGCGTATAGCACACTCATCCGACCTAAAGGTCTTCACTCAAAATGTAAGAAAAAACAAAAGGTCTAGCTCAAGAGCAAAGAGATTGTTGCCATTATTTATACTAAAAAATATTTGAATTCAACCAGAATTCTATAAAAGATAGTATCATTATTGTCCTCTCTCTAAACAAAGAAAAAATTGCCCCTTCTAGTCTCATTCTACCAAGCTCGTCAGGAAAAGAAGATGTTCAAATCCATGCCCTAGGATTTAATTTAAAGTACGTATTAAAATTTTCATGAACCATCCTCTCCCAAATCGGCCTTTAATGATTGTTGAACCATCGTCGAAAAAAGACTCGTGAATCTTCAAGCACACTCCAAAAGCCAGAAACTCTACCGTTCTCGATCATGCATGTTAGGCACAGTACCGCAGTCAGTCGAGAATAATCCCAATGGACGCAAAACGCAACAAGAAACGAAACATGTCGACAAAATATCATATCAAGCGTTTACCATTATAGACGCGTCATAGTTGAACCGAGGCAGTATGGTGCTCATGAAGCAGGCGGGCGTGGTGGCGAGCCCCATGTCGAACACGGCGCACCCCGCCCTGGCGAGCCCCGCGAAGAGCGCCGCGCTGAGCCGCGGGCCCGACAGCCGTGGGTCCCGGCCCACGGACACCCTCAACTCCTCGCTCCCCAGCTGCTGCTGCTGCTGCTCACGCAGCCACTCCCCGAAGCTCTCCGCGATGACCTCGACTGCCAGCGGCGTGAGGTCCACGGCCCGGCCCATCTCCCCCTCCAGCGCAACGCCACGCACGTCCGGCCCATTCTGTAGCCTCCGGATAGTGTCGCCCTCTTCCCCCGCTGCCGCGGCGCCGCCGCTGACTGGCGCCTCAACCCGGCCACCGGTCGCCGGCGAGGGCTGCAGCCCACGGGAGCTCCTCTCCGTTTCATCACTTGTCGTCCTCACGGAATGTCCGTAGCTTGTCGTCCTTCCCCAGAGAAGAGGAGGGAAGTAGCGCACTACTGCGCCACGGCTCGCGTGCTTGTTGCATGGCTGCAGGATTGCCGGCGAAGAAGTGGTGACAGTGACCATAGCAGCTGGTTAGTCACGAAGAACGGGAAGAAACAGCGGCATACAATGCCAATGCATGGATGGGTATTCCTCGTAGACGGGATCGGAGATGATATATACACACACACACCTGGGGAAATATAATATCTCGGCGAGAGATATTAGCTGTCGCGCGGAAGGCGGTGGTCACCGGCGGAGGGATATTTGATTTTGGGGGCAGAGGAGTTGGTCTCGGTGGCTGCTGCTGGCTGGACTTGATAGAGCGTGTGGGGTGGAGACGCTGCCGTGATAGTCCTGTGGTGTTGTGTTGAGAGCTAAAGCTAGCTTGCTTTAGAATTAGAATTGACAAGCACCAACATGTCACGCTCGGCGGATCGGACCACGGGAGCATACCGAATCGAATAATCGATGGATAGAGGCAATTTCTTGTGAAAATTTGTAAAAAAAAAGATTATATTTTGCCTAAACGCGTCTTGTGAGGATTAACGTGCAGGTTCGTTATATCCATTTATATGCTGATGAGAAAATTGAGAAACATTGATTGCAAGAGAGTAGAACAGATGCCTATGGGTCACCGCAGAAATTTGTGGAACACTGATTGCAAGGGAGTGAGTATATATGTGTTTTGGGAAGAAACTATGCCGTTCTTAGTAGCCTTCTAATATATTTATGATGCCAGACTTCGAAATACCTGAAAGAGTGTTTAGAAAGATCATATTATTTATTCATTTTGTCCTTTTGGGTGATGTCATTTTGTTCTTTATGCAAATGCAAAGACCAAGGATGTTTATGGATTCTTGATCTCACAATTGGAAAACATGCTTACTTAGCATTAGCTTAAAATTTCTTTTTCGAGAATACGCAGGAGAGCTGCGTATCTTTATATTAAGAAGAAAGTAACACATAGAAGTTACACGCGGGCCTATCACCGGGCACACGCACACGGTTTACATATAACTTAGTGTTATGGACTCTCTTTTAAGAACAACAACAACCAAAGGATTAATCTAAAACACAAAACTACCAGAAACTAGGCTGACACAAAGGGACCGACCAGGGAGAGGAGAGGCTAGGCCTACAACCTACAGCTCTCCGCTGCCAATCATGGCAGCCTGCCTGGCTGCTGCTAGCAGCTCCTCATCAGATAGTTCCCTTGCTGCCAGGAAAAGATCCCTTAAGGCCGGGAAATTCTTGACGTCCACAATGTCATTAAAGAATCGGTCTAACTCTCGTCGAGCGTTGTCGATGGCATTGTTGTTGTTGGCACCGGCACCCAGAAGACCTAGCCGCTTCATTGTTAGGATCTCACCTTTCTTTGATGGTCGGACAGTTAGGTTGATCTGCTCTTTGGCCAACCGACTGCTACGCCGCACGCTCGGTGTCACACCTGCTGCGGGGGCAGGCCGAAGACCGATCCTTGCTTCTGTCGGGACGTTACTGATCAAAGGAGATCACGAGGCAAGGGAGATCCCCGCCAGGAAGGCCGTCGTTTTCGCCATCGCAGCCGCTGTGGAGGGGCTGGGCGCGTGAGAGTTCGGGTTCGATGCAGGAGCAGGCGTGGAGACATGGGCCGTCATATTGGTAGTTGGGGATGGACTGGGCCTCGTTGGGATGATGGCCCAGGAGGGGTTCTCCACATCGGTCGTGTCGAAGTTCAGCCGCGTGGGGGTAAGCAGGGTGACCCGGGCTGCCACCGCCAAGCTAGGGCCCTCCCGCTTGCTGCAGTCTTGTCTCAGACGTCGCTTGTACGTCTTTAGCGGGGCTAGAGTGATGGCGGGTCCCACGTCGGCCATCGCCTATGCCGTATTTGAAATTTGAGAGGAGAGCTCGGCCAGCATCGGATCCTCCCTCGTGACGTCGTCCCGTGGGTACCGTGAGCACTAGAGCTCAAACGGTACCAACTCCACGATCGGTCCACTGTGTGCTACCGGCCGAGCACGACCCCTGCCATGGTCCACCTCGTCGGAGTTAGCCGAGGCCCACTCAATTCCGACGGGTTGTGAGACACGCCGGGAGGTTTCTTCCGACGGGTTGTGAGACACGCCGGGAGGTTTCGGACAGCGTTGGAGAAGACACCACGGTAAGCAGACCGCCCGAGCAGTGGATGCGAAGAGGCTTCTGCCCTCAGGATCTGCCAGGACCCCCTCTATCTCCAGCGTCACACGTCGGAGAAGCGTTCGAGCCTCCGCCTGGACGAGGGTGACACTGTCGGGCACAGCATCCTCGGGTGGCAGAGATTCGACGCGGTCCCCGGACATGACATCGGCATCGGAGGTCGGGGCACCCTCCTCCGGGGAGGAGCAAGGGATTTGGCCCCTGTCCCCCGTGGGGTGGGCAATGGAGGAGCTCTACCCGTGTAACGGAGCCAGACTATTGAACCCCGTTATCCGAGGAGGAGGACGCCTGGCTCCGCGGTCGCTTGCAGTCTCGGGCGATGTGCCATAGCCTGCGGCAACGGAAACAACGTGTGGGAAGCTTGCATTGCGAGAGGAAGTGGTTCGCAGAGAGGCAATTCAGGCAACGACCCTCCTGTTCGGGCAGCCAACGAGGTGCCACGGGCGACTGAGGCCTCCCGCCGCTCTGAGCGAGACTGACGGCGGCGCCGACGGGAGCGCTTGCCCACGACGATGGTGAAGCCGTCGGCATCGCAGTCAGGTGACACCAGCGGTGATGGGGGGCAACGACGCGTGGGGCCTGGCCGGTGTTCTGCGCGACGGGCGCCAGCTGCACGACCGCGCCCGAAGCCATCACCGTCACCCCGTCGGGCAAGGGAGCTCCTACGATCCGTGGTGCCTGCACCCTTGCCACGGTGGGGAAGGCCATGGACAAGCTCCGTCCAGCCGCGGCGTCTCGCCGGACGGCGGTCGGGCTGCTCGCGTGGCCCCAGGCGGTCGAGTACAGATCTGGGGTGCACTGGGAGGCCGTGAACGAGCTCAGTCCGGCCACGATGTTGCGCCGGAAAGCAGCCGGGCTGCTCGCGTGGCCCCAGGCGGTCGAGGATGGATCTGGGCGCCGGTGCCGATGCTGCTGGTGGAACTGAGGCCGGTAGGGAAGAAGCGCACAGAAGTGCGTCGCGATAGGAGGCGACTCCGTCAGGGGAGCCATCACTGGCCGGGCTCCCATCCGCCCAACGAAGCTACTTGTCGTGGCCTCGTAACGGGTAGAACGGAGCTGCCTCCGGGGAGAGGGGAGGGGAACAGCACGCAGGGACTGGGGAGGAGGCTGGGATGGTCGCCGGCGCCGGGGTGGCAGCCGGCGAGGGTTGGTCGTGGGGACCGGAGGGGGGAGAAGCCGGCGAGGAGCCGTTGGACAGCAGAGGGGCTTGCGCGTCTAGCAGACGCCCTGGAGTAGCTGCCGCACCGGCGGCCTCGACGCTGGGCAACCTGACCTGCCCTGCAGCCGTCGGAGCCCCTTGCGATGAACTCTCCTGAACTCCCCTGCAGTCACTGGCGGAGGCATTCTACTGAGCGAGAGACGGATGAATCGATAGATCATCGCACGAAGATGCAGGATCTGTAGAGGAAGCTATGGGATTTGTGGGATTTTTGGGGATTTTGGGAGGAATCGAAGTTGTTTGGAGGTGGGTGGCAGAGTCGCCTGAGGTCGCCTCTAAACGGCTCCATCCGAACTACCGTATCTCAGAGGGTTCACAAATCCGCGGTTACCGGTCCGGTAACCGCGGTAACCGGTCGAACCGCCCCGGACCGGTAGCGGTTCGGGGCGGTTTCAAACCGGTTGAATTCAAAAATTTCAAATTTGAATTTAAAAATTTGAAAAATCGGATAAAAATTCTTAAAAATACTTCATGGTGTGCTGGATCTATTGGTGTCAAAATTTCTCAAATATTTGGTCATTTGCTATTTTTTTCGCGAAATACAAGTTAAATAAAAAAAGAAAAAGAAAAAAACCAGCTCGGCCCAACTCGGCCCAACTCGCGTAAACCCTAATAACCACCCCCCCTCGCCCCCCTCACCCCCCAGAACACCCCCTCACTCCCCCCCCCCGCGCAGCGCAGCTTCTCAGCGGGCGAAAAATCGCCTCCAGCTGCGCAACCGCCGCGCGCGCCCGGATCCCGCTCCGGTACGAGCGGTTACCGCTCGGTTTGAGTGGCAAGCCGCCCCGGTTCCCGGCGCCGCGGTTCCCGGCTCTCGACCCCCGGTAACCGTTCCGGTTTCGTCGGTTACCGTTCGGTAGCGGCGGTAACCGCCCGACCGCGGGTAAGGTATGGATTTGATGCGGGTTTCAATGATTTAGGCTATTGTGATCTATGAAATTATGAAATGGATGTAGTGATGGAGATATTTAGGTATATTTTGATTGCATCCAAGTGATTTTAGAATGTATGAAGTGGATCTAGTGATTTGTAGCAATGTATGTACATTTTGATGTAGGGTATTGTGATTTTGGAAATAAGGAAATGGATGTAGGATTTAAGTATTGTGATATAGCTATGTGTTGTCAAGTTGACATTGATATGTTTATGTTCGTTCCATGTTTGCAGATACGCAATGTCTGGCAGAGATAGAGATGTTGTATGGGAACACGGTGAAAATCTTCACCCCGGTTGGAGATGCAACTATTGTCATAAGTCCAAGGGAGGCGGTGGTGCCACTAGATTGAAACAACATTTGGCAGGCCGGGGGACGGGGGTCGTCCATTGTGAGAAGGTTTCAAAGGAGGTGCGTGAGTACTTTCAGCGTGAGCTTGAAAGGACAAAGAAGCTAACTGCTCAACGTGCTCAAGAGAAGTTGAGAAAGGAGAAGGCTGCAGCGGAAGGTAACTATCCTGGTGGAGGTGAAGCGTATGATGAGGAGGCTGAGCTGCAGCGTGCCCTGAACCAATCAAGAGCGGAAGAGGAGTTCCGTCGCGGGGTGCAACAGAGAGGAGGTGCATACGAGCATGGAGGGGGTAGTGGTACGAGGGGAGAGGGTACGTTGCAGAGGATGCTTCGAAGGGCAACTTCAGCGAGGCAGACTCCTGGGGTGACGGACTACAACTTAGGTTCGGCACGTGGATCGACGCAGCCAAGGATTGACACAGGCTCATGGACGCAGAAGGGTAAGAATGCAAAGGAAGCTATTGGGAAAGCTTGGTCAAAGTTTTTCCATACTGCGGGAGTTCCTGGAAGACAAGCTGACAGTCCATACTTTGTCAGTGCGGTCAGAGAGACACAGAAGTGGGGTATGTTTTCTTTACAGCCGAAATAATAGCTACGCAACTACATGTTTAGATCTAATCTCATGAGTGCCATATGTTTTGCAGGTGAAGGTATCGCGTCACCCACTGGACGGGATATTGATGGCAAGTACCTGGATCAAAACGAGCGAGACTTGCAGGTTCAGTATGCAAAGTTTCAGGGAGAGTGGCCTATGTTCGGCGTCACGTTGATGTGTGATTCGTGGACTGGGCCGACAAAGATGAGTGTCATTAACTTTTTGATATATTGCAATGGGGTCATGTGGTTCCACAAGTCTATTGATGCGACTGGAAGATCTCAAGATTCTGCATATTTGCGGAAGGTAACCCCGTACCTAGTTCATTTCGATCCGAATATAATTTGGATGTTGCTAAAGAATATGTGTATTTGCAGGAAATTCTGAAGGTGGTGGACGAAATTGGACCAGAGCATGTCGTTCATGTGATCACGGACAACGGCTCCAACTACAAGAAAGCCTGCAAGGGGATTCAAGAAACATACGAACACATTACTTGGACACCTTGTCTAGCACACACTGTCAACTTGATGTTGAAGGATATCGGTGAAAGGTACGAACATCAAGATTTGATCGAACAATGCAAGAAAATATCAACGTGGTTACACAATCATGGTCAGTTGAATGCAATGATGAGGCAGGCGATTGGTGGTGAGTTGGTGAAGTGGTGTGCAACTCGCTTTGGGACCAACTACATGTTCCTAGACAGCATGTATCAGAAACGTGATCGTTTCATGCAGTGGATGGGATCTCCTGAATTTTTGCAGAGCAAATGGGCCAATACAAATATGGGTAGATTTACTCATACGAGATTTTCAAGTCTACAGTGGTGGGAGGGAATGAAATTTGTCATTGACTCAGTCCAACCAATATACAGCTTACTTCGCTTTGCTGATCAGGACAAGCGGCCGAACATGTGCGAGGTATGTCACAACGTACAGAGTGCGAGAAATGAAATGCAATCTTTCTTTGGCCGTAATGTTTCCATGTACAAAGAGTATGAAGCGATTTACAACGCAAGGTTGAAGGACATCTTCTTTGACACTTATGTGGTTCTAGGTAAGACGGATTCTGCTCATTGTGAACAAAAGTTTATACTTTCACGTTCCATACACCTTATGCTCATTCGTGGTACTTTCTATTTTGCAGCTTCTGTCCTGAATCCGAGGTATGCCTATTCGTTTATTCCAAGTCCAGAAATGTGGAGTACACTGAAGGATGCTTTTCAGCGCATGACCGATATCTCGAGCGCCGTCCAGGCATTGCAAGAGGCTGAGCTGTTTCGACAGAAACGTGGTGACTTTGGCACACAATTGGCACAACAAATGGTGCATGACCCAAAGACAACTGCATCTTCTTGGTGGATGATGAACGGGAACAAAACTCCCAGGCTGCAGGCCCTTGCTTTGCGGCTTGTTGCTCAATGTTGTTCGTCAAGTGGATGCGAGCGGAACTGGAGTACTTTTGCCTTGCTGCATACAAAGGTTCGCAATCGGTTGTCACACAAAAAACTGAACAAGCTTGTCTATGTCAACTACAACCTACGCCTGCGACTTGCGGATGTTGCCGATCCTCCACGGGATCAAGAAGATTTCATTGACCAGCTAGCCCATCTTTCATTCTATGAGCCTAAAAATCCAGTGCGGGAATGGATGGAATATGGAAGGTCAAACAAAGCTCCTGTTCTAGACGAGGACGACGATGAAGGTGACACGCCGCTTCCCTCTAATATTGTCGCTGATAAAATAAATCCGGCGGACCTCCGTACTTCTACAGGGGAAGATTGCATCAGTGATTGGGCACGGCGACATGTGGGTGACACTCATGTAGGGAAGCGGAAGTACCACATCGCGCCTAGCAAGGTTATCCCGAAGCGCCAACGAGGCCAGGCAACGGGAAAAGGGAAACAGAAAGAAATAGAAGTCCTGAGCGATGAAGACACTGATGATGGTGAGGGTGATAAAAGCCCAGAGTATCAGGAGTCTCAGGACAGCAGCTCTGGCGATGATGGTGATGACAGTAATGATGGTGATGGTAGCAGTGATGGTGATGATAGCAATGATGGTGGTGGCAGTGGTGGCGGCAGTGGCGGTGCTACTGGCGGTGGCGGGGGCAGAGGCGTGTCACCTTCAAACCCACCTGCTGGTCTCCATTTTACAGGTACCAAGTGTACGTATATATGAACATGTTTTTATTATTTTGACTTATGAGTATTAATTATACTATGTGGTTCATTGCAGGGGAGACTGAGTTCACACATGCAACCCAGGACATTGACCATGGAGCACCGATGTCGCAGAGGAGAACGGTTGGACCGATGGATTACGACTCTCCACAGTTCTCTTCTAGCTCCTCCTACAGGGAATCCTCACAGTCTAGTTATCACTATCCTATACCGGAGTTGAGCATGCAGCCACCGATGAGATGGGTGTACGAATGGCAAGATCCTCATTGGTATAATATGTTACTTCAGGAATGGCAGACGACATCGGCCTGGACGGGCCAAACTTGGCAGGAGTTCAAAGCTGAGTTGCTTGTAAGGCAGGGTTTGAATGTGATGTCCACCGCGGAGTATGAAATGGCCTCGCGATGCTACCGTTGAACAATTATTTGTATGAGAGGACTACTGAACTATTTGCATGGACATTTGTACTATGTTTGTATGTACAATTATATGTATGGATGTTTGTCTATATTTTTAGTTATTTTTTTCCTTAATTTACGCATATTTCATGCCAAATTTTTGCTGTCCATCGAACCGGTTCAAACCGGTCGGTAACCGGTTCAAACCGGTCGGTTACCGACCCAAACCGAGCGGTTTGGGGTGTCCACAAAACCGGCTCAAACCGGTCGGTAACCGGCTCAAACCGGTCGGTAACCGGTCAAACCGAGCGGTTAGCCGCCAAAAACCGATTGCACGGGGGATTTGAATTCAAAATTTGAATTTGACCGGTTTCCACCGGTTACCGGTCAAACCGGTCCGGTAAACCGCTACCGCCGGGCGGCGGTTCGAACTACCGGACCGGATTTGTGAACCCTGATCTCAGGTCGCTAACAGGAAAAATTCCCATTAGCTTAAATTTCTGAAAACAATTATCTTGGAACCGGAACCCTCGCACATGGCCAAAGAAAGCGAGGCGATTCACATTTTTGTAAGGCATCATAAAAGCCATAAATGAATTCCAACTAGTAAAACTTCGTGAAATGCATTTGGTACTTAGAGGTTACCGATATACGCTTCTCCATCTTACATTTCCATTTTGAATCAAAGTTTTGTGCAGGGTTACTTATGCTCTCACATTCACGACTTCGTTATTTATATGGCCCACCATGCTAATGTTTTCTTCTTTTTCTAGTTCTATTTACAGGCTAGAGCGATATAAATTAGTGTTTAGGTGAAAAGTACATGGAATGAGGCAATGCAGTTCATTTTCGGTTAGTTTTGTCACAATGTAGATTTGGGTAAGCTAGAACTTAGAAGCAGATATTTAAACTATTTTATTTAGTTTTTCCATGTTAGCATAAGTGAGTAACTTAGACACGTGTTACACGATGCTTCAGATTAGGTTTTTCTCTTAACAGAAATAGTGCGTAATTTTTTTCCTAGAAGTATGTATTGGGATACTTTGAATTTTCTGACAATAGTCCAACAAATCTTGGTTAGATGTTTTCTCTATATAAGAGTGCGTAATTTTTTTCTAGAACGTGTCGTCTGATACAAACTGTCTAATAAGAGTAAACGCGGAGGCTCTGAAAGAATCTTCCAATTAGTATTAGGTGACGGGCAGTCTGAACACGGGATGACAAAACCCAAAATAAGCCATACCTCTTGGTCAAAAAGTCCATTGTTGAGGAAAAAGAATCCTAAAACTTTCCGATAAACTATAAGAACTTTCAGGCTCACTGGAACAATTTTCTCAGGATGTATTGAACTTCCTTGCTCATTATGAGGCACCGGTAAGGCAGTAAATCAACAAAATACTTAATATCTCTCCTAGAAGTCAATTGCTAAAGATGTAAATATACACAGTACTAGCACAAGTGCTGAAGCGCAACAAGCACTTTGAGACTTAAATACAAACTACTACAGGTGATTTCATTTCGTCTTGGAAACCTATGTGATCATAGAATAAGACCCTCGATCACTTGAAGCACCCTAGTTTTCTTGTGTGCATGATACGGCTGCAACTGCAACAACAACAAAAAATAAGTTTAATCTACGTTTTACAATATAAACTGAAATTAAACTAAATGGTTAGTACACTATTCATGCTATGGATAGTTCAGAGAACATGAGATTATTACTTCGCACATTTGAAGCTCAAATTATCATTTGTGAGAAAAGACATAAAAGAAACAAATGAGTGCTCAACACAATGCCCACAAGGTCATAATGGTTAAAAAAATCCATAGCAAGAAGTTACACTCACAATATTGAACATCCTCGCCGTGCTTTCTTTTTCTTCCTTTCCCTCTGCTTTGTTGGAGGCCTTATTACTACCTTGATGGCAGCATCAAACACAGCTTTGACATTCTGCGTATTATAAAAAATTCTGAAGTTAAAAGATGCATAGACAAATCCAGCACCAAAGAAAACATCAACAGGGAACGAGCATAAGCGAAATCGACCTGCTGAGTTTTTGAGCTGCACTCAATGTAGCATGTTGCGCCAATGTGCTTGCGAAGCTCCTCCCCCTTCAATATGAGACATAAAGGAAAGCACAAAACTATGAGATACTGAAAATCATTTATATTTCAAATTAGTATGAAAATATGGGCAATAGCTACTATAATTTTAAACTTTCAGCATTGAAAATAAAACCTGTGCCGTAGTAACAGGCACTGCACCAGGATGATCAAGTAAGTAATGCGTGTCTTCACGAAGATCTGCACCAGATATCATGATTACAAAAGTTATAATCCACTCAAACAAAACTCATCTTTTTCAATCAAGAAACTTTTTTATAATTAGTACAACTGTGGAAAGATATTAACTTATTTGAGTACTAGTTGAAATATAAAAAACTTGAAAATGTTATAGCACAGAAAAGTGCATACCAACAACATGATGAAGAATCAGAAATCATACTTCTAGTGAACTTTTTTTTCAACCAAAAAGCAAAATCACCCAGATTTACTAAGTGTAACAAAGCATTGATTTTGGCCGATCTTCTAGGTTTTCCAGCTTAGGATTACAGGCACAGGCAGCCAGAATAAAAAAACAAGAACAACAAGCTTAAGAGCAAAACCAACACTCGACCAAAGCTTCTAAGGACTCTCAACTCAGAAATAGTACAACTCGATTGGATACTTCTAGCAAACATGAGGAACTTTCAACTAGATGAAAAATGGTTCTAAAGTATTCCCAGGTATCATATGAAATCGTAGAGGCTGGAAGAATGTTTCCAACTTTCAATTTAAAATAATTCCTTAAAAATATTGTTCTTTCTAAGTGAGGAAAGTTTGAATTTATAAACATAACTAATACAGTTCAAGATTACCGAACAGAAAAAAAAAGGTATTAGGTGGACTCTTTATAAACCCTATAAAGCTTTCTTTTCAGTATTTACTTTAATCAGAAATGTTAAAACTTTAAACATCTATAATCCAATGAATTAAAAGCATTTCAACTATATGATGGGAAGAAAATGGTATGCCAACCAATTATCTTGAGGAAATAATGCAGGGACAAAATGATAGGTACCAATCAATACATTGGCATTTAAGAAAAATACTCTTTTTTTACAAGTTGTGGTGGCTTTGCTTTGGAATGATGGATTGAGAATGTATATCTTTGTTGAACATTCGAAAACTCTATTCGAAGTAACCCCCAAATCACAAGGACTGGTTATGGCAAACTAAAAGCTAAAATAAACAGCAAAGCATGTCCTAACCACCACTAGGGACACCAACAAGGTGTCCATGTACTCTACAAGGCAGAATGTACATCACATCACAGTAGTGTCATTATCTCACACACCAATAAGAAATTAAATGAAAATATTTCGTTGTCACACAACTCACCCAATTTAGTTCCAGCCAAAACAATGGGGACACCCGGTGCATAATGCTGAAGCTCTGGTAACCACTGAAATGGGGGGGAAACCACGGCATTACTACAACAATATGAAACTAATTTTTGAACTGTTTTGATGGCAACAAGTGTAATCAAAACTGATAAAGAAATGAACCTTCTTCATAACATTCTCGTAGCTAGCTCGGCTGACGAGAGAGAAGGCCAGCACGAATACATCGGCCCCGCGGTAGCTCAGTGGCCTCAATCTGTTGTAGTCTTCCTGTCCTGAAAAGAGATTGGTGTTCACATTACCAAAATCACCAAAAGGAAACAAAGATGAAACAAGAAGGATGAAACTCTTTACAAGCAAATAGTCTGAAACCACCTGCAGTGTCCCAAAGGCCCAAATTCACCGTTGTGCCGTCGACCACCACGTTTGCGCTGAAATTATCGAAGACAGTGGGTATGTAATCCTGCAAAATGGAAACCACAAGGGAAAAGGAAGTTGGAAGTCTTGGAATAACTTGAGGCTATTTATGGAAATGAGTTTCAGAGAGACCATTGATTCCAAAAGATACCGAGAACATGTTCATGTTTCCGCACTAGCAAAGGACAATCCTATGAAATCAAGAACGCAAAAAAGAAACTCGAAGAAAATCACACGTACAAGCAGAAAATGGGAAATCCCAAAAAAAATCTGTAAGAATCCAAGAGAAGCCTGAATGGTTAGTAAGAAGTAGACATGAAAAATGATGATGCATTAGCATTACAGTTGGGAACTTGTTGCTGGTGTAGCAGATGAGCATGCAGGTTTTCCCCACGGCGCCGTCTCCGACCGTCACACACTTGATGAACCGGGATGCGTTGGATGCCATGACCAAGGCCCAAGGTGGAAGAGAGAAACAAGCAGAGGAACGCAGGAACGAGAGCTGAGGCTAGGAGCGTGTCCTCCTGCTGTTTGGTGTGGTTGCGGCCCCTTGTAGAAGAGGAGATGAGAGGAGGGAGGAGAAACAGAGAGGGGTCACATGCTTTTTCTCCTCCTGGCCTCTTGTCTGAACTCTGAGGTCCCTGCGACCGTTCTCACAGGTCACAATGCTCACCTCTCCTCTTTTATCTCGCTGTCCTGGTGCTGCTTCTGTTTCAGACAATGGCCTACTGGGATCTGGATCCTCTCCAGTCTTCTCAGAGTGGGGTCTACTATCCTTGGACTGAGAATGGTATGAGTTATTTAACTCTGAGGTCCAATGCTGTTTGGTCTAAAGTTCTGAAATTCATAGCGTCTGGTGATGGAGAGCGTTCAATTGAGATATATCTCATTACAGCAAAAACCTTCGTTATCATTAATTATAAAACATATAAAAAACTGCGGGACTTTTTTTCAAATACTTAGTGTAAACTGCTTTCTGCTTCATTGTCTTTATCCGTTTCGATATAGGAATTGCATCATGATTCATAAACCTGGGATAAAAGTTTCACTTTTTTATCTTGTAATATTAAGTTTGTATGGAAAATTCAATTTTTCTGATGAAAATATTCATGTAATTAAGAAATAATTGGTGCCCATAAAGATATGCACATGAGGAGGGTGTGGGCACAGATGCAGAATGTATAAATGGATTAAGAAGAAATTCTTTTTTTTTCTTCTATGCACTAAAGGTAGGAGTTGGATTGTTCAGCCTCTAATTTGAACTTATAAAGTAGGTACTACAATGGAACTAGTAAGTTAACAAATTTTGGTAGTTACAATGTCATGCCAAAAAGCTCTTTTTCTTGGCTATCTACTTTGGTCATATCTCATATCTCTTTTGTGACTACCTCCTCTCCATTCACAAATAGGTCTTTCTTCTTAGGTATAGTCAATTAGATATAAATTGACTGTCCTTACTCTCAACACATGATTGGAAGAAAGGCATACTGTAAGGGTGTTGGATAACATGATTTGGGGTTGTCGGACTCCAGGTCTATAAGCAAAGATTGTTTTTGGTCACTTTAGTACAAAGCCATCGCAATATTTCTAACCCGCTGCTACACAACTTCTGCAAGAGAAAAAAAAAATGCATACAATTGAGGAGTGAACGAGCGGCTGGTGGTGGTTTGCGGAAAAACCTATATATCCTCACCGACCAAATTTTTTTTTTAAAAAAAAAAATCCGAGTCCTTGATTTTCATTTACAAAAAACTGGTGGTAGACGCGTATAATTGCCATATGTCACAATGGTACAGCTAGCCAAACGTGATGAAAGGGAACAAATCATTTACAAAAAGCTGGTGTACACGCGTATAATTGCCATACTCCAAAGTCGAAACCGAGCGGCGATACGCCGCACGCGAAAGATCTTCTATAGTAGGACCTGATAGGAACAAGCAAAGAACAGCCACCATTTCATACTACCATGCAATTAGTTTGCCAAATTGGAGACAAAATGTTTTCGGACCCCCAATGTTTTTACTACTCGTTAAAAAAAAACTTGTGATTTCTGAAACAGCATCTGCTCTGTGCAGCTGCCAGGACACGGGAGCGGTGTCCCCTGGCGTTAATACTGGCGCGGCTGGCTGCAACCGCGGCCGCGGCGTGCCCGGCCAGCGCCATAACTTTTTCGCAGCGGCCGCATGCATGGCACCGGCAGGGCGTCGGCGGTGCGGGCGCGGCAGGTTCACGACGCAAGTACTCACGTGGCGAAGGCACCGGCAGAAGCGGCCTCGCACAGCGTGTGGCATGGCAAAGGCGACGCGCCTATGCGCACGAGCCGGCATCGGCATGGTCGTGTGTGGTGTCGGGCCGGGCGTCCGCTGCCCATCACCTCGCGCTGGCGTGGCGCTGCCGGTGCACAGCGCGTGCGCCTGCATCGCTGGAGCTCTGGCGTCAGTCACTGCTCTGCTCGCGCTGCCGGCGCTCACGCCAAGGAGATCGGTGTCCTGGTGGTCTGTAACGCAGATTGTTACAGTTCTCGGCAGAACCTGCCGGCTGTTGCAGCCCTCCTGGTCCTGGGTGGGTAATCACCAGTAAAAAGTAGTAGTTCGAGTGGGTAAAGCTGAGTAATCACCCATCATTTTGATCTTTAACTTCTTTGGTGGGTAACTTCAAGTAAGACTTGCTCCAAGGCCAGATCATACGTGTAGCAACCAAAAAATTTGGAGGAAATGAAAAGTAAATCCATCCTTTATCGAACTATGGGGGGTTAACCCTGTCATGAACAAACCGATGAAATGCGTTGGCTGACACTACACATGCTATCGTGCTCTCAATTCACGGGCTTGCTGTTTCCAAGCAACGGAGCTCGCGTGCTATCGCCATCACAAAATTGTCAGGTCCGACCTCGAGTGGCGGCCAATACCAATGATACAGCAAACGGAAAAGGCTACGTAGAGACCAAGCATTTCCTGACCTGTCAACGCTCGTACAATTTGGATGAACGTGAGTGGAGCGAGAGGGACGAGAATCACACGAGCGACCAACCAGGATCGCGCCAAACATGGGGACACCGAGGCATGGAGGATTTGCTTCCAAACGAAGGGATACACCAACAACGCCAAGCGAGTAAAAGCTCAGCAATCGAGACGCTCGCCCAGGGGGCAGGGCCCAAGCAAATCCTCTTCCTTGAGTTCGAAGACAGGTTTCCCCTTTGGTTGCAGTTGACATCATAACAACCGAGGTAAATCAAGTACACACAAAACTAGCGCAAAAACCATCCAAGATACGATTTTGCCGGGAAGGGCTTTGAGTACTCCACACAACAGAGAAAAAAGGTGATACATCAAAGTATGCTCTTGACAACCGGACCACACAGGTCTAAAGCAAAAGTATCGTCAGAACAACCATGGCAAATGGGGGTATGCTTCTCCTCATGTTGACGCAATAAATGGAACATGACCAAAATTTTGTTTTCTTTATCTATCCAACTACTGCTCTTGAATGACTGGATGCGCCATTCAGTCTAATCGATCCGAATTTTTAGAGTATGTTATGCTTGCTATGCTTTCTTTGGCACAAACAACATGATGCATTCCTGTTATGCTTGCTATGCTTTCTTCGACATGCAGAACCTCACCTGCAATCGATATCCTTAAGTGCTTCTCGTGGGACAGGGAGCTGTATTGACCAACAGTGTGAAGCATGTTCCAGTCCCTTTCTGGGATTGCAGGATCATTTGGCTGTACAAGTCAGGATCTCGCTTTCCTTAGCTCTTCAGGTCTTCTGACATAGCCGAAGGTATACAATGTGTTGTCAGAATGTCCTGAGTTGCAGCCTTTGCGGTTTTCGTCTCCAGGACAACGAGCTGCCAGATCACAATAAGCATTAAACAAAAAGAAACAAATCTCACAACGAAATCAGCAGACAAGAACAAGGGTAACTAAGCTTTTGTTTGTGCACCACATACCTGATCATAGTCCAGATCAAATTTCAAGAATGCCTCATCGCACTCTTCCACCATTGTTGCTAGGTGCTTCAAGTTTTTAACTGGTGTGCCATTGAAGGCAAGAACCTATACATAACAAAATACCAAATAATTAGACCTGAGAAGAGCAAGTGCACTCTCCAAAAACACCAAATAATAAATTCTGCCATTAACAATCACAAACTGCACTAAGTTTAAATAGCCATAATAAACATCTATCACTGATTTTTGCTCTTACACGAGACTATATATTATTGAGAACATACTGTTCGGTGCATGCTTATGGAGTCTGTTCTTGTCATGTCTTAATACAAAGAAATAAATAATTTTTCAAATATTAGACTAGCATGCATAAAAAACGACCAAAGGGAGTGCTAGTCATCCAGTGTGAGCATAATAATGGGGTCGCAAACATGAGCTATTACATAGTCTCTTGATTTACTAGTAGTGACTTATGAGCAAAAATCCTAAAAACAGTCAAAGTTCGTGTTATGGAAGCAATAGCAATCATCACCTGAATATTGACAATATCTTCATAACCAATATTTATATCTGACACAAGCACCTGAACATTAATCAGAAAACAAAATTAGTACAACCGTACAATGAGCTCCAGATCAAACAGAGATGAATTAGCTATGCATGTAAATGCAAGTTTTCATGATCAATTCATATGGAAACGAAAATACCTGTGACACCACCACAAGCTGTTCATCAGGTGACTGCGCCATTGCATGCATGTGCTTGTCCAACAACTTGACAGGGGCGTCATATTCATAGTCTTTTCCGTACTGAAAGATAGCACTATAGTTAGTCAATAGGATCAAATTGTCTACCACATAGTAACATAGATCTCTAGTGGAAGATAAAACCGCAGCAATTCACACAGTGAGATATTGCCAAAACATGATTCCAAACACATTTTGCATATCAAAGTGCAAAGGGGTGAGGGGTTGCTACTCAATACAAATGAGTATAAGTTTGTGAGATGCAGATTACCACTCCACAAATAGAGAATCTCTAGCAGAGCAGAATAGAACTTAAGCCAATAAAAAAAACAACTTTCCCACAAAATGAACGGCTATAGATGGCTTCTCTAGCACTTATTGAGTTGTCTTTTAAAGAACAATGAGATGTTGAGACAAAAAAAAAATGCACATGCAGTAGTGAACAGAAAATATAACAAACAAAAAAAAGATCTACTATCTTGATCATTTCATAACTAAGACCAAAAGACATGCGAGAAGAAATATAGCATACCTCAGATCGAAGATATGGAACAGACACAACAGTAAAAACAAAGCCAGCAACAATGTAATATGATGGAGGCCTTCCCTTGATATGCGCTGGAATGAGTCTTTTGTGGGTTGCTAACTTTATGTTAAATTCATGGATTTTTGAGTTGCGCAGTACTTTCACGCGTGCCTTCTCACCAGTGTACTTCTGAGAAACAAGGTAGCTGAATCCAATGCGCTCGCCATGCCTAAAAGGGACTGGATGGCCAAGGAATTAAAAAGAGCAAGAATAAATGATCTCATCACATTTTAAATGGGAAGTATGGAACAGTAACTGAATGGGAAGATATAAAATATACAAGGTCCAAGATTGTTGAGTTATCCCATATCTGTAAGGGTATTTGAGACTCCAACAAACATAGAGAAAGAGCGTATTTGAGTAGAAACAAACTGAATCTGAATTGTAATCACCATAATCAGGTTCTTTAACTACAAGGGCACCATACAAAAAATGGGATACAACTTCTAATCGGCTATCTAAGTTAAAATGAAAACAGTGACAACGCCAATGCTTGATTATTTGCGAGTATGCAATGACATAACAGCTCAAACATCAAGAAGAGTTGTAATGCAAAATTTCTTCACCATTGCAGACAAGTTAAATCACAAAAATAGTGAAAATTATATATGCAGTCGGTGAAGCAAGGACTAACCTGTACCATCATTGGCAATATCAATACCATCAAAGCTAAGGATAATATCAGAAGGTTGGAGGCATCCAGATTCAGGAGCAGTTGGCTCAACCCTTCGTACACGGACACCCTTTTGGTCAGATTTCATTCCCATTGCCTTGCGGAGATCAGGATTTTCCATTTTCTGCCATTCTATACCAAGTATAGGGAAACCTGCAAAATAAAATTAGCGCATGACATATAACTTGATCTAGAAGAACACAGGTGTAAAAGGAGTACACATCAGAGTAAACAGTACAATCTGAAGTATAACTAGGACAAAGGAATCGTGAAAAAAAGAGGATAACTAGGACAACGGAAGAACAACCAACTCATATAGTTGAAACGTTGCATTCTTCATGTTAAGCACCAAATGAGGTAAATATTTCTTGATACAATTAGAGCTAAGCACAGCCAGCAGGGGTGATCCCTCTTTTTCTTCAGAACAGGGGTGCAGCATGGACTGAACCCATTCACAGGCTCGCTGGCCCTTATTCATTAGCACTGGGAAGCATCTCAGAACTCCCAACAAAATGAATATATGAGTATATGACACTTTAGTCTACTAATGAAGCTCAAATTAGTATTTCACTTTTTCAAGCCTCAGAAGATTATGGTGCACTATAGAGTTGACAACACTAACTCCTTTTTTTCCCAAGATGGTAAACAGAGTTTAGTTACATTTTTCCTCAAGAGAGTAGTTCTATCTCTTTATAATCTGTGCAGAGCCAAAGAATTTGATATTGAGTATAACATCTGTAACCATAACCTGATAGAAAACTTAGACAGGAATAAGATGTCCCTAAGCAAACAAACATTAATTGGATTCGTGTCCCATCACACAGATCACTGATGTATGTCTCAAGAAAATAGATTGTGTACAAATGGCAGAACAGGAAGGTACCTGTGTATTCTCCAGATTTTTGGTAGTCTTTGATGAAGTGGTTGATAACTGGGGTGGGTATAACATAGCCTATATTCTCTGCATCTTCATGCTTAAGAGATTGAAAAGCTATACCAACACATTTGCCTTTGTCATTAAAAGCAGGTCCCCCTGAATTTCCAGAATTTATAGCTGCATCTATCTGTTCATGAGTTACAGGAAACAGGATTTTTTAAAAGGGAGGTAATTTATAGTTCCATGTATAAAAAGGCAAAGCTATAATTGAGAAGAAATGAAATGAATACCTGTAATCCAACAAGCTCTGTAGAACCATGTACATAGGACAGTATTTCAATCCTTGATACTACACCACTAGTCACAGAGATAGTATCTCCTCCAATTGGGTAGCCAACAACAGTGACGGCATCCTGGAGTGCTGGGAGTGACCCGAATTCCACAGGCGAAACCCCTTTCCAGAATTCATCATCCTCGACAGTTAACATCGCTGTGATGGAAAGATCAATTGTGGTTAATAAACTAAATATGAAACAAGATAGTTAAATTCTTGGGACTAATTTTGTTAGAAGCTGCTGCTGATTTTGGCAATGCATTATCTGAATATTTGATCCGATCTGATCCGATCCATAACAGTGCACTAAGATCTCATACAAACAAGCATTAGTAAAAAATTTTCCTATAATCTTTTTATCATGCCAGAACAAATACACGATTCTAATATGTTTTTCTTCAAGACTTAACACAAGATTGCCATGAGCTCTTTTCTACTTAAGTTCCGTCACTATTAGCAAGCAATTCTATATGGCCAAACACATAAATGTAGCCTGTACAGCTCTCAGATTGTAGCAGGAATACTCTATTGATCTTTCTAAAGAACAAAGAAGCCAATCGTATCCAAATATATGAAAAGGTAGAAGTCATTGACAGATCTTTAATTCAAAATGAACTTAATGTTGGATAGCAACAAAAGAGCTGCCTTTCAGGCCTACATCTGCAGAACACTGCCATTCTTCAAAAACTGCAAACATCAAGCTTCGACTATCGAAAGTACAACTACAACTAGGTCAAATCACATTAAAAGGTATGTCCATTTACAATATTGACAGATAAAATGATGGCATTGTGACAAGGAAGCGAGTTTAGTCATCCATACCAATGTCGCACTCGGTTCCTATGGCAAGGACAGTAGCAAGGTACTTGGTGTCGGAACCACGCTTCTTGACCTTGACCTGGGTATGATGCTCAACGGAATGGGCGTTCGTGAGCACCCTGCGGCCCCCAATGATGAACCCGCTACTGCTCGAGCTGTACTGCCGCTTCCGCTGCCACGGCAGCGAGAAATTGGGCTCCGTGTGGACGCAGAACACCTTCACCACGGCGTCCATCGAGGGCACCACCTTCACCACCTCATCCCACCGCAGGGGCTCCACCGACGCGGGCACGTCCATCATCTTGACCACCAGCTCCCGCCGCGACGGCTCCGACGCCTCCGCCCCGCCGTTGGGCGCCCCCTTGGGCCCGCCCCGCCGCGGCGGGGGCGAGGGCGAGTGCGCGGCATCGGCCTCGGAGGGCGGCTCGTTGCGGACGCGCCGGGACTTGCGGACCCTGCGGCGGGGCGCGGGGGACGACGACACCGGCTCGGGGTCGGGGGAGTCCGATGCCGTGGCGCCAGCGGCGTTGGCGAGGGGCGAGGAGGACGGTGCGGCGTGGTGGTGGTGGTGGTGGTTGTGGTTGTTGTCGAGGGAGTCGGGCGCCCGCGGCTTGGGCTTGCGGCCGCGCTTGCGCTTGCCGCCGGAGGCGTTGCCGTGACCGTCCATGGATGCGAGCTAGGGTTTCGCCTCGCCGGGCCGGTGGCGGAGGTGCTAGAAGGAGCGAGACGGAGCCCAGCTGGTCTGGTCGGTGCGCTCCGTCTGGTGCGGTCGGGTTCGACCGTTCGAGCCCGAAGCGAGCAGCCGGGCACGATATGTGTCGGGTCGGGTGCGGGCGTGCGACTCATTTGGTTTACGCTTTTCTACTATGAAAGCGGAAGCGTCTGCCGCCACGAATGTGATGGGCTGAATTTGCATTGGGCCAGAGTGGGCCGCCACTGATTTCTTTTAGTTTAGGTCCACATCCCAAATTCCCCAGTCTCTCTGTCGTTCCATCATTCATGATCGTCCTCGCGGTCGCGTCAAGTTTTTTCAATCCTGACGAAGCAATCACAGTTCAGATTCTAGACTTTGTTGCATACACGATTGCCTCTCGTCCGAGTGAAGAGAAGAGATCAGATAATCTGCAGGTGGATTTTGCTCCTCTTCGTACCAAGATCCTTTTCAGATGAAGTCCTACCAGGAGCAAGATTCAGTAAGCAGCATGCTCAGCAAAGAAAAATCATTGAGGAACCAAGAGGCAGCCCTTTCAGCTCCCAGTCGATCTCCACCTCTCTGATTGCATTGGCACGACAGGATCCATGAGCACAGCAGCCGTAGATGCTTCTCCCGGCGCTAGTACTTGCCTCTTGTGGGTCATCGCCGGTCCGGCCCGGTCCACTGCTGCTGCGGTGCCAATTCCTGTGCCGGTCCTTTCCCTCTCGTTCGTACCCTCTGTCCGCCCCGAATTGCGAGCGGCAAGCTTCGTGTTGGTCAAATCAACTGCAGACGTGCTGTCTGTACTGATCGCCGGTCAATTCCACTGCAGAGGTGCTGTCCGATGCTTCGGTGTGCGGGCTCGCCGGCCGTAGCATTGGTGTTCCGGCCGGTCAGGCCCCACCGGTGGCTTTGCTTGATGATCAGTTCGACTCGATGAAGATGATTCTGCAAACGAGTGATCTCACATGATGTAGTAGCTGGGATGGGGAGGCTGTGTTGTTAGGACCTTGTGGGAAATGCTAACTTGACACCTGATGACTGAAGGCTTTGAAATCCAACATATAAGGGAGATATGAATTGCTCCATTTGGTTCAGAAATATAATTTGGCTGTGGATTTAGACGCGATGTGTCGCAGTTACCTGATCTTAGTGTTTGTTATCCGTAGACTTAGCGATAACACTGCTCCTACTTCCAGGGTACTTGAATAAGATTTGAGGGTTCATCTCTTCGGTGAACTTCTTAACGATTCTAGTAAAAGCTTTTCTTTTGAAAATATGTACATATGAAGTTGTGATGTCGCTCTACTATCATGAATGGTCGGAGGTCCTTTAGTTTGTCATTGACAAACACATACTACTACTTATTTTGTTTGTGTCACGACAATTGAGTCCAGACTCCGGACAGCTGGCATAGCAAGCTTCCTGAAAGTGATGTCACTTTTAACTTGTCCATAACTACAAAGTACAAACGGTGATATCTGAGCACAATTTCAACTGCGTCTTAGTTCCATTGCTTTCACAATTAAAATTGAATGAGATGGCGCGAGAAGCATCAAGTGCCACTTAACTAATTAACTGTTTGTGCTGTGTGCTTTGATCATCATTAGGATACTGATATGCAATGGTTCAAACTGTTCCTGAATCTTCGGAACAGCCTGTACTACGTCCTAGTCCTTCGGCCAATTAATAACAAGGCAGCAGATTTCTGTCTTGGGGTAACTCTGGTTGGATGAAGAAGATGTCGCCTATGCAGAGTAAAACTGGAATTACTGTCCGAGCTCACACCAGTCATTTTTTTTGAAAGTTTTGTATATGGCTCACAACGCCAAAAGGTTCAGTCATGGCTAGTAGAGTTAATTGTGCCCGTCATTGGTGATCTTCTATTTAGATTAATGCCGCATACATTCGGCTTGTGCATTTCAATAATACTTTGACTACATATGCTTCCATCACTTAATTTTTCTCTTCTGATGCTTTCACTCTTCTATTTCGAAATTAGCTTCATCCACTCCCTTCAAAATTATTTATCCCTCGCTCTTGACCTTCTACGATGAGAGGAAGACACTTGTCACCACATACGATCTGATTCCTTCACAGTTGTGAAATCTCTCAGTATTGCACTTGTAACCGAAGCTCATATCCCCAAGAAACATGGTAGAGACTAGAGAATATGTCACCATTGAAGCAGCATACATTATACCAAACATCTAATCATAAAATGTATTAGAAATTTATCATTCTTGGAGTTAGTCAGTATTCTAAGGAAAGGTGCCCTCAATTGTCAGCGCTGATGATGGAAACGGGTGAGGTCTGAACTCAATTATCCACGCTTTAAGGTTAAGGTACATCTTTAACAGTTGACATGGAAATGGTTTTGGTTTTCCAATAGCATAAAGAACACGGAAATAGCTGGAGGTCCTTCTTTTGCCATAAGAACAAGATTCGGATAACGGCATTTCATTGCCAACTGTGCAACAGCAAAACATGCATTTTTGCACAAAGCAGGAAAAGCCTACAGCCCTAGGTTTTCCCAAGTGCATCATGTGGGTGTAGAGCCATCTCCCAAACTGTGCACGCACACCACCTATGAGGCGAGCTCTTTCTCGAGCATCCTTCGAATAATTGCCCAACATGCTGAGGCATCGCCTTTCCTGACCTGACGGCTGTTATTTTCCCAGGGCCGGGAGATCTCTTTCGTCTCCTGCCGGCGTGACCAGCCAAGCCCCATTGACTGATGCCGGCATCGTTGCTGCTTGGTGAGGAATCCATCAGTCAGCCGGTCAGAGACCCAATGGCGAGAAGGAACCAATAATTCTCCCTTTTCCATGTGCATTCCCCTCTGTAAAGATGAAGGGGATGAAGAGAAGCCTAGCGGTAGCAGGATCTGTGAGTTGGTGAGGTGACACTTGTGTCCCCCTGGCCATCATTTTTTTTCAGGGAGCATATACTTGTGGTAGCAGACTAGCTGGTGTTGGTGTCCAGTTCAGTGGCAGGTCCCTCGGTCCAACAATGGCCATGACCTGAGCACTTGATTTGAGTTGAGTTGATGCCCTTGTGCACGGTTTTGCTGTTAGCTTTTGCCCTGTTGTGTGATTGAATGGATGGATCACCTCACCACCCAACCTTTCTCTCTTTGGGTATGGCAACAATGGAACTTTGGAAATTGCCATGGATATTGAACAGATGAGCATCAGCCTCGTTACTGCAAACCACCGTACCCTTCGTTCTTCTCGGACATATGCAGACGAAACCAAAAATTAATTATACCTCCTATCAGGATGGACGGGAGTATATAATCCTGGTTCCAGACGAACTATATGTTCGTGTATGCTTACGTTTGCTCTCGCTTACAAAAAGATTAAAAAAATGAACTTGCACCAATCGCAAAGTACATGGCTGATCCATCCAATTATGCGACGCGATGCGGTTCATCCAAAGCCGTACTGCGGAAATTCCCGCTTTAATCATGAGTGGGGTTACACCAAAGGGTTCAGCCAATAATTATAGGGATCCGATAATCATTCATACCCCCAAAGGGTACCAGTGTGTGTACCACAACACACCTGTGTAGCTGCAGCGAGCCGCCCTAGCAAGGATACAACGGCTCGCCCTGTTCGCCGCCATGATCATGCCTGTGCGAGCATGGACCTACGTCGCCATTAGGTGTTAGATGCCACGGACATGCCTGCGATAAAAACGTTGGTGACAAGAACAGCAGCCGTCCGGGGCAGTACGTCGCTGTTGTAGGAAGCTGTTTGGTGCTCATGCCCTGCTCGTGGTTGGCATTCAGCTGTCCATTTACACCTGGAAAGAAGCATCCCAAGAACAATTTGCCACGACTGTTCATGAACAACATCGAAGGGCCATGCATGATCGTCCTGTGTGTACCTCGATCGATCATCAGCAGCAGCTCGATCGATCGTTGCCACCCATCGCGTTGGACTGCGATACAGTGTGGTTGGGGTCTTTGTGTGCTGTGTGTCGTCCGATCGCGTCCTTGTCGCTCGATCCCCTTGGCGATGCGGTGTCGATCCTTCTGCCCGGGGGGCCTGGGCTCAAAAATCTTGGGAGATTATCCGGTAAGGATGGACCAGGTGCCGCGTCGTTGGCGGCATTGATGCATGCGGCGCGAGCTGAGCGAGCTCGGCTTCACATTACGTTGGTGTATCTCTATCAATCATGAAGAGTATGGTTCCATGCTGAAGTAGTATCTGTGAATGATAGCCCTCTTCTCTGTATATGTGCTTCTATGAATGTATCTGAAGTTTAGAGTTTGATGTTGAAAAGAAAAAAAAACACAGAGCTTACCTCAGAGGTCTTGAGTTGAGACTTGAGAGTCAGAAGGTAAAGCTGATTATTCAGTGGCAATCATTAAATTTAGTTTGATAGTGACTCTTGCCATCTCCATCAATCGTTCTTTAGTGTATTTTTTAATGCTAAAGCAGATGATTCTGTTAGATGACGAAAGGCTTTATATCTCGTCATTCTCAGGAAGTCAGATGTGTGTGCATGCAATGCAACATATGCTCAGGATCGCGTGCAGTCGTGCTCGTCCGTGTGTAAAAGACCTCAAACAAAAGGGGGACTGTTACCACAGGTACGTGTACACATGCTTCTTTATGTCAAATGCCTCTGTATGTATACGGCCGCCTCATACACGTCTCGTATGCTTATGAGCTACTGTTGTCATGTCCAGTGTCCTCAGGCAGGGGCACGAAGTTAGTGGGATACAGTGCGCCGTCTCCAGGAGGGTAGGTGTAGAAATTGAACCGGGATGGTTTTTCTCTACAGCATCCTGGTTCGTGACATGGGGTTGGGAAAGTCTGACGAGCCGTGGCAAAGGGACGGCACGTACGGATCGATGTGAGCATTGACCCCCAGCCTTCTCACTCGCTGAAATTGCACGGCACGAGAGGCCTTCTCACACAGTGGGTTTTCTACAGTAAAAAAAGGAAAAACCTGTCGATTGAATTTTATCTCAAAGGCTGGATATATCCATTTCATTAATTCATTGTGCACGCAGATAAACACAGTTCCCTTCAGTGCAGTGCAGTGCCCTGCCCTCCTCCATCTCCATCCACCACCTCGATGGCTCGATCCCATGCTGTTTAAATGCATGCAAGGTGGTGCTGTGGTGGTGAAAAGCGCGTGCAGCATGCAAAACGGTCGCCGTCTCGCTGTAGAAACGGGCAGTGCGAAGTTAACACTTGCTTTGCTTGACAGTTACAGTCCAAAGGAGATCGAATCTGTTGACAGCCACTGTTCAGTGGCGCAGGCGCGCATGCAGCTCATCCGCAGCAGCAGCGCCAGCGGCAGCAGAGGGCAGCCGAGCCGGCCATGCTGAGCATGAGTGAGTGAGAAGGGGGAGCATAGAAAAGCTGCGCGCGCCTTCAGCTCGCGAGGACTTGCAATTCTCGGGGACTGGCACCCGCAGTATGCGTGGTTCAGTTAAATGGGGAAAGTGCATGGCCATGGCCCGTGTGCCTTTCGACTTTCTCCCAGGCTTTTCAGTGACCAGATGTGCTTGTGTTGGTAAAATGGTAAACTGGAGCATGATATATACCGGCTTTTCTCGTGATTAGTTATAAAACTGTGATGCTGGAAATACACGGGCATGGTGAATCTAGACATCTAGTACATCTTTCTCTCTCTTTTTTTTTTTTTGAAAAGTTCCAGTACATCTTTCAGGAATGACTCTTTATGATCATCTTTTTTTTTTTTTGAGAAATTTATGATCATCTTCAAACATGAAACTTTGGTCCCTCATGCTTGCCCATATGAAACATACGTGCCACTGTCTCTGGCGGCCAAGTCCTCGTGTGGACTAGAATTTTGTTTCACATTTCGCTACTAGCACGCCTAAATATTCGAGGAGCGCATTCTCTTTCTTTTGTTCTGCCTACTTGCATATATACATATATATTATATATAGCAACCCGCATCAAAGTCATGGAGGATCATGATCATCCGATTCTTTTGGCCGCCGGTCCCAGCGTCGATCGATCTCTCTCATAAAGACGTGCGCGCGCGTTCGTTCATGCACCTCCTCATGTCATGAACAGGCGCCCTACTACGCCATGCTGCCAATCATGCATGGGCTACTACTCACTGCATGCCGCATACCGCTACTGGTCGACGGCGACGGCGACGCCGTCGCGACACGCTCGATCCTTTTCCATGCTTACTTACACGTCCCATGGCAGCGGCAGGTTTGTCTCTTCCTCTGGTGAGGCGAGGCGATCGATCGAGCGGGACAGTGGCCAGGAGAGCTCCAAGTCTCCAAGTATATACGGAACTAGGCCACTGCTCCTCCTTGTTGGCGTCCCGATCGATCGATCTATCGTACGTACGCCTGGCGCCCTGGCCCTGTGTTCGTGCTCTAGCGGGGTATGGCCTACGGGATCGATTCACCGATCGATCGAGCCGTGTATAGTATAGGAGACCCGTACGTAGTTCTCACCACTGTTTGCCCTAATCGCGGTGTCGAAAACCTGTCCCGGCAGAAGTTAAAGGCCGCCGCTGTGTGATGGAGCTAGCTAGCTAGCGCCCCACTGGCTTCGGCCGGACAGGACACCGGCGATAGCTAGGTGAAGAAAAAGAACAAAAACGACCAGACGTGATGGATAAATAGTTCATGTGCAAACCGTGCACGTCGTACCTGCTAGCTGGGTGATTTTTTCTGATGTGTTCCTCGTGAAGTTCGATGAGAGACTACTACCAGAATTGCAAATAAAGCTGATAAAAATAAATATATACTTTACGTGATAAAACGCGATCTTTGTTTTTTTTTATGTCAACACATCAGCACGGGTATGGGCGAAAGCCGGAGGGGCGTGCATGGCGTCCATACCAAAAGGGAGGGAGCTAGGGGACGCGTCCGGCCGGCTCCGGGAGGAAGGAGGGGCCCGGCGGCAGGGATGGAAAAGGCGACACAACGGCACTAGCTGGTGTCACGTGATCGTCTTTGGGGATCATTTTCTTTCTCGAGCTGGCTGACGACGATCTGCTGGGAACTGGCACCGAAAATGCTCGGCGAGCAGCGCATGCACTGACAATCTGGCTTCCGGCATGGCCTATCCAGTCCAGCTACCGGCCATTTTTGACCAACAAGAGCAAAGGCGCATGCTGATGCATGGGACTGGATCGCCAGCGCCTTTTCGGTGCTCACGTGTAGTCTTTCAGGACGTGTTCTAATAAACTTATAAGAGTTAATTGCACCCATCATACAACAACTTGTTAGTTGGGTGCAGATTGGTCCAACAAGTTGTAAAATGCTCAGTTTAGTGCGACAACTTGATATCCAGGTGCAGATTGGTCCAATAACTTGTAAAACACCCAACTTAGTGCAACAACTTTATAAAATAGTGCATGAAGAGTCCAAATGTTACGTTGACTTGTATTTGGCCACGACAAACAACAAATGCATGGTATATTTGCATGAAACAAAAAATTGGTATTTTTGTATAACATGGTATAACATGCGTACCCATTGGTATTCACGTTACAGTTAGTTATCCAAGACAAGAACCTTTATTATAAATTAAAAAATATGCTAATGTTAGAAAATAAGAGATATTTTGTTTTGTCTATATAAAATTATTTTCTTCTAATTCTGATAGACAATTTCTATAAAACAATATAAGCTTGATTTGCACCTATTTATGTGCTTTAAGTTTACATAAAGAAATTTCCTTTAATTTGAACTTTAATTTTTAATAAAGAAAAACCATTTGTGAATTCACTAAGCCTATATCTATATCATGTACATGAATAGTGTTAAGATTATAAATATGGTAGTGTGAAAAATTATAATAAGATTTAGATTGTATATGTACCAATTTGCCAAGTTATTGCACTAACTTGAGCATTTCACAAGTTGATGGACCATTGTGCACCCACCTGCCAAGTTGCCGCACTAAACTGAGAATTTTACAACTTGTTGGACCAATCTGCACCCACCTGACAAGTTGTTGTATGGTGGGTGCAATTTACTCAACTTCTAATATATGGCTACTTTTATGACCAGGATGAGAAAATGGTCATTATCGCCCTTTTCTTTATTATATATATATGAAATTGAGTGGCTTTTTTCCTAGGAGGAGCATCAAATTAGTGAATTAATTTACATGCTAAATTATCCGTTTTCCATGATCTTCTTCCCCGGTGACCACAGGTCCATGCTCTGGATGAAACAGAGCCCGGCTGAACAACAAAGCCAAATAATCGTTGTCCCAAATCCGGTAACCAACCCTAAAATACTGGACATGTAAGATCCAAAATTCCGGAACTAGACCAAACACATACAAAACAACGAAAGAAACATCAACATTTAGCATCGTGGAGTGTAGCATATTGAGCAAATATAGCATCTGTGGGCCTACGACGGTGTTGTTTCTTAATGAGTATAGTTTCTTATGTAATCAAACTTATGTAGAACCATCCTGGTTCTTCTCTCCTTAAATGATATGATAGTGCTCATGTTAGTATAAAAAAACAAATATATTTCACACGAGCTCCCTCATTTTTTTCACATTAGAAAACCTGATGTGATGAAATACCCTCCTTAGGTAATATAAGTTTCAGTTACATATAACATGCTGAATTTTCATGGCCTTAAAGCAAATTGTGAAAATAAAATGTTATGATGAATAAATTTTTTTGACTTTCTTGTGACATCTTTCCTTTATTTTCATGGCCCTAAAATAACATTAGAAAACATTTTTCCTTGTGATCTCTTTCCTTTATTTTTTGTCTTTCTTTTACGAATAAGCTGTAAGACCCCAATAAGATATGAAAAGACACTTTTCCAGTTTTCATATAGTCAAATGATGCATATCTCGTTGAATTAAATGGTTATCACAAAAGATGTTGAAGCGACTTTAGTCACAATATTTGCATGTTTCAACTTGCTTTATTTTAGTATTTGGCCGTCGACAAAACAAGCCTCCATATTTGGTCTCAAACTCTAGGGATTACAGATGCTAATTAAAAAATAGAAACAAAGTTGCCCACTTCTATTGTTAAAAATCTTAAACCATACCCCTATGCCTGATTATAAATTAACTCGAAATACCACTATATTCCCTCTATTTGAAATTGTAGATTGTTTGGTATATTTAAATGCATAGTTGTCAGTGTGTATGTTGACATGGTGTATATCTAAGTACATACTAATAACCATGTATCTAAATATGCTAAACTGATCTACAATTTAGAACGTGGAGAGCACATAACTATAAAATACCTTGTATAGATATATTAAAAAAAACTTTGAAATATACATGTACAAGGTATTCCATTTCCATCTCTACTATTATTAAAAAATAACTTTAAGCGTCAATAAAAAGAATGCAGCATAATTGAAGTTAAGCAAGCATGAGTGTTTGCACATTATATGCATATAAAATAGAATTATAACTATTTGACAAGAAATAAAAGGGGACACGAACTGGCACAAGAGTATAGCAATCTATTGTGATCATGGAAAAACAAACAATGTTCAACTCAAGGAAAACACACAACACATAAATATTATCCTCCTCAGTAAACATAGATGGACCAATTGATGACATACACTATTTCTGCACCTTGTGGTAGTTCAAGGTGATGGGTTTGGTGTCGGGTGGCACGACGTTGATGCTATGGATGCCACCAAACTTAGTCATGTTTTGTGTTCAACAATAAGCTCATACGGCGTAGCCAATTACAAATGACTTAGAGCACGATGCAATGGGGAAAAAAGTTAGCAGACCAATATAATCAATATAGCTGCAATGGAAAAGAGAAGCTCGAATCGTATGGACACACAATATTGATGGTGATACGGATCATTACTATGAAAGGATACATGTGCTATTTCACCAAACTTAATTAGGCCCTAGAGTTTGAGATCATGGAGTCAGTTGGATGGAAGAGCAACATATAGGCTGTATGGCTGATGGTGTATGGTCATGTGGAACGGGAACAAATTCTATGCATACGTGATGCATATACAGATATACTATCTCTTGTCCAGCACCATCTGGATAAGCGCCACATGTCCAATTTTACCAATCTCCCCACGTCTTGTAGGAACCATCTCTTTCTTGGAAAGAGAAACCACCAACAGCAGTTGTCTCAAGTGTGGTGAGATCATGGAGAGATTAGCAAAGGTGGACACGTGGCGCTTATCCAGGTGGTCCTGCACGGGAGGCAGTATCCATGTGAAACCATATCCACCTCTGGGGAAACGACAAAGGAACACTAGCCAAGCATTGATCTACAAATGGTAGTGAAATATATGGTATAAACATACCGTTTGAGTACACATGTAGCTATAGGCCGTGGGGTGTTATATTGTACATTAACGCTACACTCAAAGCCGTTGTCCCTAGATCATCCCAGTCATTTATAGAAAAGAACAATTAACATGAAGGATATATAGTTTACTCTCTCCGTCCCAAAATAGACGGACATCATTTTTTATCATCCGTCTTATTCAAAATTTTTGGATAAATATTAAAACAAATATGTCATGATGAAAGTACAGTTAATGACAAAAAAAAATTATAAATAAATAAATAATATTTGCATAATTTTTTGAAATAATACGAATGATCAAACATAATGTCTAAAAATAAAAATATATCTATTTTGAGAAGGAAGGAGTATGTATCTGCATTCTGTAACGTCCTCCCAGCCCAAATAAAAAACATTTGGTTGGAATGGCAAAGATAATATAGTTTATTTAAAGAATTCCGTACAAAGCAATCATGTAGATTATCTCATCAATGGTGTCAAACGGATTTTCTTAAAAAATGGCGCCGACAAGATGACCCAACTGTTGTACTATAGAAGAAAGCGAGTCCTAGGAAATTGATATGCTAAAAATTAATCAGAAGTACAAAGAGCACAGTGCAGTGTTGAAAACAATTTTTTGCATCTCTTTGACTTTAAAAAAGTACACATTGCATCCCAGAAGAGACATGCAGACCCAGGAGTTCAAAATAAAGCCAGCCAATACCTCAATTTGTTACAGTTTAACACCCTAACAGTATTCACCATACAATTTGGTTTCTTGGAGGGTATGATTTAAATTCAATGTGGGCCGTTATAATTTTAATTCAGAGTGAAAACTATGAAAATAAATGCGATGTAGTGCCAATCCTAGGAGGGAGATGAAAATAAATAAGAGGAAAGTATCGCACATTGGCATGATCTTGCGAGGAAGAATATGAAAACCTATAAAGGTTGCTTGTGTTGATTGTAGTAAGTCTGTAACACGTTCAGTGCGGGTGAGTTTTTGGGAAACCCTGATTTTGCAGGAGGATCATTGCATTTTTTTTCTTAAAAAAGTTATTCAAACAACTCTAGCTATAGATGCCACGCCCGTATATTCCCAAGGCAATAAGGATAAAAGCACGTGAAAGCACAGTGGAATATAAAAGGTGCTTATCCATTGATAATCTAAAAAAACTCACCTACACCCAAGCATGTCAAACTTGGCATGCTGTAGAATAGACAGACTGAAAAGACCACTATTGTATGCTGCCATTCTTTTTCTAACGTGATGCTAGACTAGAACATGTTGGGGTGCCGTTTTTCTCATTGCAGAGTCATGCCACTGTAGAGATAGTGCAAAAGATATCGACTATCGTGATTCGTAAGGACTATTCAACCCAAAACTAAGAAAATTAAATTATTATGAGAGAAGAAGAAGAGAGCTTTAATGAAGTTTCTCATGAAGAATGAATGCTGCTTGTTCTTTCGTAAAATCAGGCAGAAGTTAGTGACAGTCTCAATCCTATACCAAAAACCCCTGCATCCCAGTTTTAGCAGCATACATGATTCTCTAAAATATATTTTTTTGTATCAATATATTATCTCTGTTAAACATTTACTACTAGCTATGTAAATAAGAGGAGGACAACATAATATGAGTTTGCATAATCTTGTTGTATTGTATCAAATGACAGGTTGTCTGCCAAAAGATCGAAACACGAGGGAAAATAGGTCCATGTTGGTGAACTGTTTGGCACCCAGTCACCACGGCCTTGTTTAGTTCGCCAACTTTCGCCAACTTTGCGGTCACATCGAGTCACATCTTCTCTCACAGACACGTTTACCAATGTACTATTCACATCTCCAACTTTCCTCAACTTCTCCAACTAAACAAGGTTGTGTTTCTGGCCCAAGCCATTCATGCTGGCTGCCCCAAAATAAGCAAGCTGCTTCCACTTCAAGCTCTAGTCCCTCTCGCACAGAAGCAGACGTCGGCCTCTGCTACCAATGCACGATGCATGTGGAAAATGCAGCATTGCCCACCACCGGAGCCACTTCCATGTTAGGTGCATCACTTGATGCTACTCCTGTGAAACTTCATCGACTCACACCCCCCCTGGAATTGAAAGGAAGCCTTTCTGTATTCTGTCTCTAGATTATCCAACACGTATGTCGACTGCCTTCTTTTCAACCTGTGCATCTATCACTCTCACTAACGCATACGTTGACACATGCTAACAAAGGAAGCAAGGGATCAATTATCAAGATGGATGTCCTTGTCAAGGCCAAAGTCGGCCATGCTTTTGGGGGATGAAGGCTTGATCTTTGGAAAGGATAATAATGCCAGTAAATTATAGTTATCTGCCATAACCCTCTTTTTTTTGGAACTTGCGTCCTGTTCATCAAGATCAAATCATCCAACCTTTTTTTTTTCAAGGGCGTGAGAAGTGTGAAATGCCAAATATGACGGGTGTGTCATGTGTGAGCAAAGACTGAGGCCGACGAGAGTCAAAAAAGGGACGATGAGGGCCAAATATCGCTGAGGTACTACTGTATTTTCCTCTCAGCGTCAGGGACTGCAAAGGGGTCAGGGATGCGAAAAAAAAGGCTGCGTGTTTGTGTTTTGACAGCATACCACTCCCTCTTTTGGTCATCACGCAATCTCCAGGGGACATGGTACAAGGGGAGCCCCGGTTCCAAACGCGCATCTTTCTGTGGCAAGAATCCTTCCAACTGCAACCCAAGAAATCACCCTCTGAACTTACCTCCAATTCCCCATCAATAAGGTCACATTTTCAGATGATTTCTTTTGTACCCATCTGGAATTTAAAGGAAAATTGGACCCCCCACGCTCCTGGCCCGTGGAGCGAAAATGACAGTTGAGGGGGGCCATTACCTGGCTGGTCCTTCACAGCTTGTCCGAGACTCCGAGCCTGAATACAAGCCAAGCTGCATGGATTTTTGCTTGCAGGACGTCGAGTTCACGGTCAGGGAAAAGTTATTCCTCCTAGTATCCTATCCTACATATTCTTGCCCAGTTCCTAGTACCAGTACTCCAGTAGGACTAGTCTCCTCTCCAAGCACCACGTCGTCTCGGACGCCGGGATTCCATCCCACAGATCGCAGCTTAATCTTGGCATTGATCGTGCGTATCGGAGCCGGGTTAATGCGGGATCTTAGCGTGAAATAAACACTGCTGCTACAGCTGTTAACCCTGGTCCCTGCTGGCTGGCCAGAGGATGTTTCAGAAGCTCACAACAGGAGCTTGGCTAACGTAAATGGTTTTGTACGATTCTAGCAAAGATCTAATCGTAATACGCTGAGTCTCGGTAGCTACTAGTAGAACTTCCGCGTTTCAAACGAGCCTAAATATATACAGGACAAAAGAATAATAAACTGAGAGGAAGAAATCATAAGAAAAAAAAACATGATTGTTTATTCCCTTGGCTCTTGATGTGAACAAAAGAATAATAAGCTTGTTGGTTGATAGACTGTTCAAAACTCAGAGAGTGGCCTCTCTCTGCTAGGGCCCTACGTACACCACCGATCCTCTCCTCGCGCTGTCTCGCTCCATCGCTCGTCGTCCCCGGTGTACTAACTATCAGAGCATCTACCCACGCACGTACAGAGAATCTCCACGCTTCGTAGCGCAGATCTGCTGATCCTGTTCACCACATTCACACCCGCCGCAGTGTGCCGTCGGCTACTCGGCTCCGAAAGTTTGCGTTGCGTTGCGGCGCGATCGCGGGGTTTGTTTGCTCTGGGCTCTGGAGGCTGGAGCAAAGAGGGGCCGTACCATACCATACCATGCCAAATTGCCAACGAGAAACGTAGTCTCCTCCGTGCTAGCAGAGCCGAGTCTGTGTGCGGGCATGAAGGAGACAGTTGGGATCAAATCGATCCGCGCGCGGACCGGAGGAGGATTGGACGCTACCGTCTCCGGGATTAGCACTGGCGCGAGCGAAATCGTGGACCACGGCCGCCCCATGGTCATGAGAGAGATAGAGAGTCATTATTAGCTCTTTAAAATACTGATAGTGTGATACTAGTAGAAACCAAGAGAGAGAGGAGGTGGAGGGCGGAAGTAGTATAAATTTTGGGCAGGTGTGGCTTCCCCATTCGGTGGTGGCCTGGCCTCACAAGTCACAGCCATACAGAGATCACACACACACTCACAATCACAAAGCGGGCGAGCCAAGCGCCCAAGCGAGTAGAGAGAAGTAGCAGCAGCAGCTTGGGCTATTGCTTAGCTGCTCCAGTATTCTTGGCTAGGCTTCATTCAGCTCCTCGCTTGCGAGCTTCAGGTCAGAGCTTAGCTAGAGCGGCCGGCCGCTGCTGCGCCGTGCAAGCGAAGCAACCGGCCGGCGATCGATCGATCGATCGTCAAGCTCTCTCGGCTCGATCGATCGATCGCCGCGGCACGCCGGCCGGTGGTCGAGGAGCGGCGGCGCGCGCGGCGATGGAGGAGCAGCTGGGCCCCGTGGCGGTGACCCACCTGCTTCAGCACACGCTGCGGAGCCTCTGCACCGGCGGCGACTCGCCGCAGTGGGTCTACGCCGTCTTCTGGCGCATCCTTCCCCGGAACTACCCTCCCCCCAAGTGCGTCTCTATCGTCTTCCTCCTCTCGCTCTCGCTCTCCCTCTCCCTCTTGTCTTCCTGGCTGCTGCTATGCCCAGCCGCTAATGCGCGTTCCAGGCAGCAGCCGCGGCTGTCGTCCGGCCGTGTGCACACGGCGCGTTCCTTCGCTCACTGACTGACTGTCTGCTTGGTTGATGGCCTTCTGTGAATGACCAGATGGGATCTCCCTGGCGCCGCGTACGACCGGACCCGAGGCAACAGGAGGAACTGGTACGACCTGCTACCTGCACGCTCTTCTTTTTTTTTTTTATGAAATGCTTCTGGTGTGTTCTTACGCGTGGTTTCAATTCGGCTATCTAGGATCCTGGCGTGGGAGGACGGGTTCTGCAACTTCGCGGCGGCGGCGGCGGCCACCCCTGCGGCGTCCGGGCAGGAGGCGGTTGCGTATGCCGGGGACTGCGAGGCAGCCGTGCAGGAGGCGGTGGTGAAGCACCAGAACCAGCAGCAGCCGCAGGGACTGCAGCCTGAGCTCTTCTTCAAGATGTCCCACGACATCTACAACTACGGCGAAGGGTAGGTGTGGCCGCTGCCTGGCTGACTAGTCCACAGTCCACCGCGATTAGTTCTACTAGTGAGCTGCTGGTTAAAGTTAACCCTCCGTGCTAATGATGGCCCGGGCCCTTTTCTTGGGCCTCCTGTTTGTTGGTGCGGTTTCTGCAGGCTGATAGGGAAAGTGGCGGCAGACCACAGCCACAAGTGGGTGTTCAAGGAGCCCCAGGAGCACGAGATCAACCTCATCTCATCCTGGAGCAACCCTGCCGACTCTGTAAGCACTACTAAGCACCGCCGTTACTTGATTTAACCGCGATGAATAATGTCTTTAGCCGAGCATGCAAATTACCTTTCGAGCAAGATGGTAATAACAAGTGAAGCAGCTAAGCTATCGTTGAGCTAGCGACTGGTGCTGATATGTGAGCCATGCATGTCCCTGACCCTTTTTTGTTTGCAGCATCCGAGGACGTGGGAGGCGCAGTTCCAGTCCGGAATCCAGGTGCACACTTTCAGGCCTTGACAAATCGCAATCCGGCCCCTCTTGTTGATCAGAGGCGGCAGCAGCTAGCTCTGCGCCCTACCTCCCTGCTGCATGGCGTCGCTAGCTCGCCAAGCCATGGCCAGCTAGCTTGATGCCGCCATGCCATGGGCCTTTGGCCTTCGTGCGCTTTTCGTCTTTTTTTTTCCTACTCGCTCATACTTGACTTCGCTTGCTCTCTGGATGCAGACCATCGCCCTGATCGCTGTCAGGGAGGGCGTCGTGCAGCTCGGCTCCATGAAAAAGGTATAGGCGCGCTCACCACTGCTCACCACCGGTCGTTTTCCTCCCCCGCTTCCTTCGATTTCCTCGCAAGAAAACCGAGGCAGCATGTGCGTAACTGTAGCGCCTTGTATCGTATCGTGTCGTGTCGCGTCGCGTCGCGTGTGTGATCTGTGATGTTGTAGTATAGGCATAGTACTATCTTACTAGCTGTGTGTTTCACCGTTGCGGCATGCATGCAGCCGCGTTGCACGCTCCTGGCTATTCGACGCTGACACACGGCGTCTTGTGTTGTGTTGGGGATGAAAAACTTCGCTTTTTTCACGAAGCTCGCTCGGGCATGCAGGTGGCGGAGGACCTGAGCTACGTCGTGATGCTGCGCCGCAAGTTCGGGTACCTGGAGAGCATCCCGGGTGTTCTCCTTCCGCACCCGTCCTCCGCCGGCGTCGTCTTCCCGCCCTCCGGCGTCGGGTGCCCGCCGGACATCGCCGCCGCGGCATGGCCACCGGGCCTGATGCCACCGCCGCCCGTGGGCCCACCGCTGGAGCTCTACGACCCCTACGGCGCCGCTGCCGGGCCCGCAGCGTCCATGCACATCATGCCGTCGATGAGCAGCCTCGAGGCGCTGCTCTCCAAGCTTCCCTCCGTCGTGCCGCCACCTCAGCAGACGACGACGCAGCTGCCAACAGCTGGCGGATCATCCGTGGCGACGCCGCCGGCCAACAAGGAGGAGACGGGGGATGAGTACGTGGCGTGCCACGGCATGGATGACGTGGCGAGCAATGGTGCCGGAGGCGCGAGTGCGAGCGCGGCCGCCGTCACCGCTCCGGTGTCGTCCTACTTCGTCAACGTCGGCAGCAGTAGTAACCCCGGCGAGGGGTTTTAGCTCGAGCTAGCTAGCCCCTTGCATTGGCTCTCTGAAGTCTCAACTCAATCTCAACCCCGCGTCTGTAGGCGGCATATGGCAACCAATGGCAGCGCGGTGGTTGTGCTAATCCTCTGTCTCTAGTGCCAGATCAGTCAATCATGTGTCATTAATCGTTATCACTATATGCTAAATTGCTAATAGCACCAGTTAACCCCTATCATTTGCCATCGTTTGTCTTCTTTCTCTCCTCTACTGTTCATGGTAGTGGCACCATTTGATCGACGACGACCCAGCGGGCCGGCCAATCAGCCGCCAATGGCCATTAGATCATCAAAGATTCCAAAGATAGTCTCTATACGGTGTAAAAGCGAGTACTAGACACGATCGCTTTCGCGCAACATTGACGTGTACGTACGTACGTACGTGCGTATTGCGAGATGACACCAGATGGAGGGGCACGCCGCACGGCAATGGTGTGGCCCCATCCTCCATTTTCTGCGTACGCACTCTCGCCCGTCCGTCCTCCGCTCGATGCGCTTTCGACCAAGCATTTGACCGCCCCCATCGTGTTTGGGCCCCCGAGAGACCCAAGTGCGTTTCTCCCCAATCATGCGCCCAGCGCCCAATGATTCCCTTGACCTGCTCTCGAGTCCGATCGGCCGGGCACAGCGAGAGATCTGGAGCTTTTTAGCTTTAGCCGCCTGGACGACGTGATGATTCTAACCAGTGCCACACACCTGCATGCATGGCCATTGGCCAACAGTAACCCGCCCGGCGAGCGAGCGATCGAGACGCCGGCCCGGCGCTCGTGATACATGTGATCGAAACGAGTGAACACCTAGGCTGCTGCTTGCTCTCCACAGTGCTTGGAGGCAGTCGTCGATCTCGAGGTTTATGCACAGGAGTCACGCTGGGGAAAAGGCGTGTCGATTGGCTCGGCCAGGGCACAGGAGCGAGCCGGGAACTCGAGATGACGGACCGGCCGGTCGCCTGTTAACTGCTGCATGCTAACGACCGTATAGGTCCGTATAGCAGCACTGCAGATCATTGCCGGGCGCAGCGGCGGCATTCAACCTGAGGCCGCGTAGTACGTGCCCCAGCACAACAGTAGTTCTCCGGCGCCGCAGCCATGCATGATCACTCATCATCAACAGGCAACAGGCAGCAACGTACACGAGAGCGAACATTTCGTGGCAGGCCGGCCAATGAACTGCGTGCCTGAACGGCGGGACCCTCCTGAGAAGTGAGAGGGAGAGAGATGACCCAGCGCCCACTGCCACTTTTCACGCCTGCCGTGAACGGATCGCGCGGCGCTGTCGACGGCCAGGCCTCTGGGCAGGCAGGTCCGGCGCTGAAACTGTACAACCCGGCGGGGGCCGCGCCATGGCACGCGTACGTAGGAAATTTCAGGTTCAGCGAGAGCGATTCAGTCAATCGCAATGATCCTAGCGGTCGGTCGGTCGGTGGTGGTGACGGTGTCACTCTGGTCCCCCTTCCCTTGCCCGTCCACAGGCCACAGGGCCACACAGGGGAAATCAAATCTTCGGGCCCATGCTCGTGATGGGCTGCGACCGCGGCGAAATGGGTTTCGTTCGTGGAAGCCCTGCCCGAAGCGGGCCAAGCGGCGTAGTACGTGCCGGGAGGAGCAGAGCGCGTGCGGACGACGCGCTCGTCAGGTGCGTCGTGCACGCGCGTACGCTCGCTCGTGGGTCCGTTGACTTGTGTCTCGCTCGAAGCCTCGTCTCAGAGGACAGGGAGTTGACCCCTCCACCCGGCGTGCCCCGACATGCACGAGAAAAGATCCCGGCGATATCGCGAGCGCACGTTCCACGCGCTGTGAAGGCCGGGCAGTCGGGCACGTTGCTTGGACGACTCATCATCCATCCAATGATCCCAACGCCCCGCCATTTTCACGCGAGGCTACCACGTGCGCGCACCGGCTGCCCAGGGGCCGGCTGCCCAGGGGCCGTCCGCCCGCCGTCGGGCGTGCCCATGGCATCCAGGACTTTTTCGCACAGGTAACTCCGCAATATTGCGTCTTCGTCCTGCCGGGCGGCGCGGCAGCTTGCGTTGCGTTTGTGGCTATCTCGCCGCGCGGACGTACCGTACGGGGACGGGGTACACAGTCCCATCCTCCGTTTGTAACTTAATTTTGTGTAGCTACAGAGCCGGCGAGAGCGATACGGCACGTGGCGCTGCCGGTGCACCGCGGCATGGCCACGGAGGCCGGTGGGGAGGGCGAGGCGAGCGCGGCACGGCAACGTTTTCGGCGAGGCCGGCTCTGGATGGATGCGCATGCCGCGTGCGTCGCACCGGCGCGCACGCGGCGAGGGCGTGTCGTCCTTTGCCCGCGGCACGGACCGGAGTGCGCGTTGGCCGTCGGCGCGCCAAGCCCATCATTACACGGGGCCAGGGGGGGGGGGTTCCGGGTTCAGGCCACGTTCAGATTCTCAACTATTCACTATTTATTCTAATTTTTCACTATTCGTTCCAACTTTTCACTATTCTCTTCTAACAAAACACGTTTCCCAGCGAATGCTACCGTGTTTCTCTTATGCTACGGTGTTTTTTTTCTACCATCTAAACACACCCTCAGCGGCCTCGGCCTCGCGGGCGCCGAGAGATGATCGAGTGCGGGCGGCTGACGGGTGTGTTGGCACCTGGGGGCAGGATTTCGCCGTGATCCTGCAGGTGGACTGGTGGTGATCATTTGAGTTTGCCGGAGCTGTTTGTTGGCGGTCGATCGGTCGCGGTACGGTTCTGATGACCAGAAGGACGGGACGGAGCAGTGCGGACTGTGGTCGGCGGGGCGAGAGGCCCGATTGGTGATGGTAGTAAGATCCCAGGGCAGCCACGGTGGTAAGCTAACATGGCGAGGAGGGCCAGGTCGGCAGGGGCGCTCGGCAGGGTTCCGTGCGTCGCTCCGTGCCAAGTGTTTTAGACTTTAGTGGTTGCGCAGTGCTAAAGAGCTTGACAGCAGCCAGCAGGCGGAACACTAACGTACTAAAAGTCTTTTTTTCGTCCTAATTCTTACAAAGTCTTCTTCTTCCTGGAGAAACAGTGAAAATGTTTTTTTTTTGTTTTGAGAATTATAAACAGTGAAAAATTTTGTGAGCGCAAGAATATAAAATTGTTATCCGCCGGGGGTTTAAGAAGAAGAACGGCAGATGGGCCAGGAAAGCCCATTGAAATGTCGCAGATATTGAGATAGACGCCCAAAGGTGAAAGAACAGACAACATGTCAAACTTGGGTCAGCCCAGTCTAGCGCGGCAAGGAAACTCGAGTTTTTTTTTTTCCTTTTCGTAGCAGTACGCACTATTAGATTTAAAAAAAAATCATAAAAAACCACTATTCATCCCACCCCTTCCACTCACATAACACTTCAGCTACAATGTTTTTTTAAATAGTGTATTTTCAAGAAATCTTTCTCCAATCTAAACACACTCTAAATTTCTCCAACGGTAAATCAGTCAGTGTTTTTGTCGTATCATCAATAAAACGAGAGACGTCAAAATACTTGAGTGCTGTATATACAAAGTATTGTAAATTGACAAACTAATTGAGAAACTCAGTTGTTGGTAAAAAAAAACTTGCACGTGATAGAAAGAAGGGAAAGACAAATGAAGATATAAACAAAGTCAGTCGTGAGTATCTTTCCTACTACTAATTAGTCTATAGGAGTGTTGGATTCAATTAGTCTATAAAAAAATCGATGAATCTAAAAGGAAACACTTAAATAAAGCTCAATGTAAGATGCATGCCTGTAATTCCTTTGCTCTCTATGCCTATAAATTGATTATTAATGGATAAAATTATGGGATACACATATAAAGTGCTAGGAATGATCTTGAAATATGGTTAGAACTTGTAGACATGCAATTGTCATGTGGTAAAAATTTGAATGTTACCTATCAATGTATAGACTAATTCATTGCATCATGTCGTACTGTAGAATGATAATATGTCACTGAAAGAAAGAATGTAGTATCATGGTATTTTTTCCTATAAATTATAAATCATTTTATTGTTATATTAATTATGGGAATTGGGTATAAAATGTATATGCTCTTTCTCAAATATCATCTTTGCTTCCAAGATGTATCTTTGTGAAGTAATGCTTCTAACTCTTTTTTGTTCAATTACATGACATGACAAAGAAAGTTAGTTATGTGGCACCTACTTATTTCCCACGATGCAACCCATTTTGACTAGCCGTTCAGTGATAGGCTCAGTTTTTAAATTTACAATGTCACTATACAGTTAAGCCGTGTTTAAGAAACCAATTAGGCATGTTTTTTCTTGGCGATCAATTTTGATCGTCAATACAAAACATAGACAGAGGACATTATGACCGATATGTGGCAATAGACATATGCTCAATTAGAGTCCACGTCATGTCAAAGGACAATAAGTATTGTAAAATGGACTATGGGGACTTCAAAATCGAATTATTGATCATAAAAATCCAATCGAAGTGTTGGTTATAAAAATCCAATTCTCATACGGTGAATGAAGCCAAGAGACAATCAAAATCAAGTCCACGTGCTTCTTTCTTGTCACTACTAAAAAAGCGTTTTAGAGAACACTTCAAAAACAAAACCTCAGAGGCGGATAGAAAAAATGTCGACCTAGGATTAACGGAGACGGGCATTTTTTATTTTTGGAGGCGATCGTTTTTGTCCGCCTCCGAAAAATGATTTTCAGAGGCAGAAACTTTAAAATAACCGCCTCCGAAAATTATCTATTTTCATAGACGGACATTATAAAGCGTCCACTTCCGTAAATCCATTTTCGGAGACGGACAGATATATGGCCCGCCTACAAAAAGGCCGAGACCCACCAGGCCCAATTCAGTCCCATAACGCTTCGTCCTATATATATATCCATCCCCTCAAACCCTAACCCTATCCCCTTCTCCTCTCTCTCCCTATCCATCTCCGGCTATACTCCCTCTCTCTCCCTCTCCCACTCCCACCGGCGCCGCAGGAGAAGGAGAGGAGCACGAATCCGGCGAGGAGGCGCGGCGACCGGTGAGGAGATGCGGCGGCGCGATGCCTGGCATGCGGATCTAGTGGCGGCGTGATGCCTGACGGCGGATCTGGCGGCGGCGCGATGCCTGACGGCGGATCTGGCGGCGGCGCGATGCCTGACGGCGGATCTGGCGGCGGCGCCGCCGATGGGCTCGCCGGGCTTTTTTTTTTTGTCTGATTTTCGGAGACGGGCAGAAGACCGCCTCTGTTAATCTCGATGGTCGGAGGCGGACGCAAAATCCGCCTCTAAAAATGCAAAATGCCCGCCTCCAAAAATCATTTTTTATAGTGTGTTGCCATTGTCACACGTACAATTGGCACAAAAGGAGAGCCATCTCCGCCCCACATCAAATCAATTTCGACCCACCCTACACATCCGAACTGTTCTCTTCTTTCCATGGATTAGGCTCTCCATGAACAGCTCCATGGGGACATGTAGAGTTGCATCACCCAACCTCAGACGAGAACGACCATCATAGGCACCTTTGCATGGTCGACGACAGGTGGTTCCATGGCAAGGGGCCTGAAAAAAGAAGATGGGCATGGAGATGACGATGGATTGGTCAAAGAGCAAGCTCACATTGATGGCAATGGAAGGGTCATGAAGGCGGCTAGAGTCCATGGTGGATGTGCTTTTCAAGTCACTTGTTGGCGATGCTTTGATGCTGATGGTTGAAGCAAGCAAAGGGCATTATTGAGGCGATCTAGCAAAGTGAGCAGGATGTGTGTTAGGGGAAATGAAACTCAAACTCATTTGGAGTGAGGGGAAACGAAACTCAAACTCATTTGGAGTGAGCAGGATGTGTGTTATAGGGAGCCAAGTTGGAGTGCTCTTTCGTATTATTCGAGTGACGATACGTGCATTATGTAGACAACCAAACATATCACAGCTGTTTGTTAAGTTCTCCAATTTTCCATCAACTTGGCATACTGACAATTGTGCCTCTCTAACAAAAAAATACCAATTTGACACCAACTTCCACAAACTTGACATCAATTTTTTAAACTAAACAAGGTATTATCTCCTCCCTCGTGGTCCTTTTTGTTGCCCTCCTATATATTATTCTTTCTTCCAAAGGCCTTTCTCTTATGGTGCTGCGTTGAAGAATTATGGTCAAATGTTAGAAGATAAAATGGCTCTAGAAAATAATGAGAGAATGATATCTATGTTTTTTTTTGTCGTCGATGAGATGATACGGTAGTCACCGGTGGTGGAGTAGCTCGTGCCAAGAAGATGGATGTATATGTATTCCTAAGTCGACTGAGGGCTTGTTTAGTTGGTGAATTTTAGTGAAAATTTTTCAAACTGAGAAACGTGCTGTGAAATTTTTGTGCAAATTTGCACAACTAAAACATGCTCTAAAGATGGATAATCTTCAGCTGCATCCTGCATGGTCTTTTCTCTTGGAGATATTGGATCATTTTCAGCTGCGTGATCTTTTCTATTGGAGAATTACTTTTCACGAACACGTTCGGCGAGACTTCAGTACCTATGATGGCGAAACTAGAAGCCAAATTTGATGGCGTGTTCGAACTGTGTACAAGAAGAGAACGACTTGCCCTGGATGGGAGGGCATTTCGGTCATTCCGTTCCTTGTCTCGGGCCGGTTCGTCGTTTGCGTACAGACGCCACGCTGGATTAGAGTCAGCTCTTGGCATTCATTCTGCGAGCCAGAGAGAGAGAGAGAGAGAGGAATAAAAGGAAGGGCGAGGCGGCGAGAGAGCGCAAGGCCGCAAAGCTTCTCCGCGAAACCCCAGACCTCGCGCCGCCCCCCTCCCTCCCCTCCCCGGCGTCCTCCTCGCGCTCCGATCCAAGATGGTGAGTCTCTAGTCTCTACCGCTCGCCCCTCTTCCGCTCGAGCTATTCCCCCCGATCTCCTCCGCACTTTCTGTTAGATTTCTGGGTATCTGAATCGGTGTGTGCGGGAATCGCTGCTGTTGATGTTCTCTTGTACCTTCGCGGTTTCGATTCGTGGGTTAACGGGTCTGATGTGTGAGCTGTTGGATTCGTTTTTTCGGAAGATAATGTTGATAATTGGGTGCTATGTGTCACTGTGCAGTATAAGCTGGGGAGAGGAAACCGCGACAAGGTGCAGCAATTCATGACCATAACCGGCGCCAGGTGCGGTTATATAATTGCTGTTGAATTTAATTTTATATGTGCAGCTCCTGTTGAATTTAAGTTTATCTGTGGATCCTAGGGGTTCGAATTATTGTAATCATTTGCAAGGTAGCTATTACCTTATTTACATGGCATCTTCGGTGGTGGTTCAGTGGTTGATGTGTTGGTCGAAGTCTTAATGAGATTGTGCATCCTAATGCTCAAATTGCAATAAACGTGCTGCAGATCCATATGGTTGTTATGGTCTAAGATGGAATTTAATGCTTGTCATAATATCTTTGTTCTGAATATGGTAGCTGTTCAAAATGTTGTATCTAGTACTCATACAGAAGCTCATGTTGCTGTCTGTGCATAGCTGCATTCCATCTCCATCTCTCGTCGGCATATACTTGTTTAGAAATCTTACTAGCTCTGGAATGCAAATTTGAAGTGTAGTAGATGAATTTTGTGGTTCCCCTATAACGTGGCCTCATGGTTCCACTTACTTCAATCATTTGAAAATTGATAATAATGTAGTTTGAAGTTCTTTTGTTACACTTTTAGTAAGCAAAATTTGTCACCTTATGCAGTGAGAGGGTTGCCCTTCAGGCACTGAAAGCTAGTGATTGGCACTTGGAAGGAGCTTTTGACTTCTTCTATAGCCAACCTCAGGTTTCTGCAGTCAATACCCGGCATCTTGAAGACATTTTCAATAGATACAAAGGTATCAATGCATTGCCTCAATTAAGCTTTAAATCTCAATTCCCTTCTTTTTAACCTGATATTGGATGTTCCCACACTTATATGTAGGATATGGAAAATACTATAAAGTCCACAACACATGCATTAGTCCTTTTTTCCTTTGAGGATGGTTCTTTAGCTTGTTGTGATTTTTTTAATCAGAATTTCATGGTGCTTTTTTTTTTTATCGTCAGAACCTGATTCTGATATGATCATGGTGGAGGGGGTATCTCAACTTTGCAATGATCTGCAGGTAAGGAGCAATTATTTTCATCTGTGAATACACATTCACTTCTACTCACTTGATTTTCCGCTTGTAGGCATATGATTTTATTGCAAATAGTCTTGGAGGTAGCATTTTGACTGTTCATTGCTGTCATAAAATTTTAAAGACAGAATAGTATTATGAAACTATATATATTTGTGCATCCACAGTCACTTATTCAGCAATTTAGCATACATTTATGTATCTTATACTACTTTATTCTTTTCATTAGTGGATGTTGTGAATTTGATAAATCTTACTTGCATAGTATTGTTTTCTTTGACCGTAGGGATAAAATCTTATCAGACTTAGATCATATTGGCTTTATATTTTGTTTATGTTGGCTTATTGGTTGATCGCATTGTGCTTGTCTCCTGCAATAATCTAGGATGGATTATGACTTGTTCCTTTTGATTTGGAACTGCCATTTACTGATGTCTATATCTCATAAGGTTGTAAAAACAAATTGCTGTTATTTATATGGCTTGCCGTTTATTCTGTTGCAGCAAAGATGCTTGTGATAGAATCCTTTTGCTAGTTCTTTATATTACCTATTAGTGGTATTAACTTTTGATACATGTCTGATGCGTTTATTTCATCTTTATTTCACAGGTGGATCCTCAGGATATTGTCATGGTATGCTGTAGCTGACCTGTTATTTTTTTTACTTCTGTCCATGACTTGTTATTTCTTTATTAAAGTTTGATCGTGAATTAGTTCTGTGGCAGATGTAGTAGTGTGGACTGGTCCACTGGAGTTAGATTCAGTTATATTTATGTTGTATGTAGTGAAAATTTGATTGTGAATTAGTTCTGTGGAAGATTTAGTATTATGAACTGATTCACTGGAGTTTGATTCAGTTATATTTATGTTGATGTAGTGTTTGCACAGAAGAAAGTTAAGTTTGCGATGATATAATTATTTTATCTATGAAAAGTTGAACACCATATGTTAAGTTGGTTGCTAGAGCCTCCAGTTGAGGCTTGAGAGGCTGCCGATCCAGGCTCAAACATGGTGCTCGCAAGACGTGTGAGTACCTCTCAAAAGGGTCTGGTACTCACCTTCTCTTAAAGACAAAGCCAAGGGGGTTTCCCCCACCAATGCGATCTTTTAATGCTTATTCCATCTATTTAATTCAACACTACCATCTTTGGATCATTATTGTTCCTAATCATATAGTCCTGTGTTCTGTTGACAGCTTGTCATATCATGGCACATGAAAGCTGCCACAATGTGTGAATTTACTCGCCAGGAGTTCATTGGCGGACTGCAGTCAATTGGGTGGGTGCTGTTTGCAATTGCCATATTCCCTTATGAAGTTGATCAAGATCCTGAATCGTTCATTCATAAAGTTCATTTTAGTAAGTTTAGTTGTTATTTGCAGGGTTGATTCAATTGAGAAATTTCGTGGAAAGTTACCATCATTGCGCGCTGAGCTAAAAGATGACAGTGAGTTTCCTTTTTTTCTAAACTAATCTTGTAGCTGTTGGAGTTTAGATGTGGCCTCATGTTAGTTCCGAAAGTTATTCTGCAATGTATAGAAAATCTGCATTCATAGCTAAGGATTTCCTATTCATTAGAATTAGAAGTCCAGAGTGAAATGATTTCCTTTTGTTTTCCATCTCCAATATGTGTGTTTACACCTTTCTCACCCAGATAAGTTCCGTGAGATATACAACTTCGCGTTCGCTTGGGCAAGGGAAAAGGTTAGCCTTAACTGCAGAATATTTTATCCAATATTCCCAGTTGCTATTTATATCTGTTAGTGGTTGGAAATTTTTTTTCTTCATTCATAAAATAGTATATGTATACTGATATTTTCTATCAAACTTTTGTTAACATATTCTGTTATTTGACAGGGTCAAAAGTCTCTCTCACTGGAGACTGCTATTGGAATGTGGCAGTTGCTATTTGCTGAAAGGAACTGGCCGCTTCTTGATCATTGGTGTCAGTTTTTACAGGTACAACGGAAGCCAAAAGCAGTTCCACTAATTTCATTCTCAAACCTAATGGCATCCAGCATTATTTTTGCTCATGCTGAACTCTTCAAATTTCAGGTCAGGCACAACAAAGCCATATCTAGAGACACATGGGCCCAGCTGCTGGAATTTGTAAAGGTACTTCTGCCCATTTCTTGTCCATTTCCTTGTATTTAGTGCATTTAGATGAACAGTTTATAACAGCATTCTGGCAGATAATCTTGATTGAAATGTTTGAGGTAAATCCATCCAGTTGAGGTGGTTAGCAGTGTATTAACCATAGAGCTGATATATAGGTTTTCAATCTGCATTTCTGAGATCTAACTAGTCAAGACAAGCTTTAAATTGCTCAAGAGCAACCAGTAGTCTTGTTCCTTCTCAGTGCGTCTCGTTTTAAGTTTAAGGGATTTCCCTTTTTTTGCAAATTATTAATGTGTTGTGTTTTTGCAGACAATTGACCCACAGCTATCCAACTACGATGATGAAGGTGCTTGGCCCTACCTCATAGATGAATTTGTGGAATACCTGATGGAGAATGGAGTTGTTCAGCGTAAAAAGTGAAGGCGATGGGGATGCTTTGTTCTCCACCAAACAATGGTTGGGCTGTACAAACATGATTCATCTCGGTCGATGCGATGCCCAGGATCTGATGTTGGCACCCCTGCTCAATCCATTCGCCGAATTGTCGGCATATCATTGCATGACTGAAATTGCTGTTAAACGTGGAAAAAAACATAACCTAGCCTGGGAAGTGGTCCGAGCCTGCTACCGTAAACTCGTGGAAAATGCAATCGAGAGTATATGGGACTCTGATTAACCAAGCTGCTCCGGATGTGCTCCTTTCACTTTATAAATTATACCATTCATCGTGTCTGCATTATCTAGTCTCGCTGCAACCATTCACACCTTGTTTAACTGTTTTGTCTTGTTGATTGGTGATATACTCGCGTGGTCAATCCCTTATGTCATTGGTTCAAACATGCGATGTGCAAACGGCGTCGTCGTATGTGCGAACCATGCCGCCTTGCGCTTAGTTTTAACTGGCTGGGTATCACATGGCGTGGCCCTTAGATGGACGGGCTCGGCCGGCCTGGCCTTGTCCTTGTCCGTGCTACCCGGCCGGTCGGTGAGATTCAAGGGGACAACTTTTTTGGTTGCACAGCAACTGCTGACCTGCCGCGGATCTGCGTTCATGATTGGACCGGTTCTGTTGGATGAGGCTACATCAAGTGGCCATACAATTGTGGCTGTCTAAACCATATATGCACCTACCGGCTGCCATTACCAACCATCGCTATGGACAGATAGGCTTTTGCAGAAGTCTGAGCATAGGGTAAGGCTTTCAGCCTTTCAGGAATTTCCGGTGAAATTCAGCTCCGCTTTTGATATGTAGACGTCAATAGAAAAGTCAATCTTCTCCGGTTCCTTCGAAAAGCAGGCCTTTTGAAAGGCATGTGCCATGAATCTGGTTGATCGATTTCTTCCAACACATTCCGCCAAGGTAGCCATGCGCCACCGGCTGATTGAGTACCGGCAGTGCTACCGGAATACTATGTCTGGGGCTCTGGGCGCTACTTCTTCAAACTCAAGACCTTCGAGCATAATGCATAAGGAGAAAGTAAATTTAGATTCCAGACTTCACAGTAATATTTTGTGCCTCTGATTTGGATATAAGTTAGTGTATGGATTGTGCATTCTATTGATTGATACAACAACCGGGAAAATCTTATTCTGTTATGTATATAAAGAATGTCGAATAACATCTTAGTCCTTAGCCATTGACTTTTATATTCGCACATCTTTGTTTTTTTATCTTAGATATCAGCTTACCACTTAGCTTAGCTTCTATTAAGAAAAATATTATAAGATGTAGGTCCTCGAAATACTTAGAACATAGAAATATGGGTTAAAGTTAGACGTGTTTTCTCTCTCGTCTTTATGTTGTCTTTTTCCTCCCAACACATCCTCATTCACTAACCATCATTTAGTGACGATCCTAGCTTCTTCTCCTAGTTGTAACTTCGGCATTGTTTTTTTTTTTGCCATTGCCGTTGACTATGCTTCGTCAAGTTATCAATTGTCACCATAGCATCATGCTAAAAGGCGGTTGCCTTACCACCTCCGTCATGCTCTCACATGTCCATCACATGCCATGCGTGATCGCATCTACCATTATTTTGTGGGCTATTTTATTCGGCTAGCATCCAAAAAAAAAAGAGAAAACAAACATCGAAGTCCATAAAATCCATAAAGAGTGAATAAACAAACACCAAAGTTCATAAAATCCATATCGAATGTCCATCGAGCTCGCTAAAATAACCATCTAAAAAGAGAAGAAACCAACACCGAAGTTCATTAAATCCATATTGAATGGTCACCGAGCTCGCTAAAATAACCATTTTACTAACCCTTACAACTAATCTTTGCTAAAGTCGGAGGAGAAAGATTTTAGGGTAAATAGCGAACCATCCCTCCAAACGTCCAAACCCCAATCCCGTCGGCCGTCACGGCAGCCGGTCGGTCGGTCACACGCTCAGACGTGCCCGTGCTCTACCGCCCTCGCCGTGTGACTCCTGTGAGCCTGTGACGGCGACACGGCCGCGTGACCTCACCTCGCGCCCCGCGTCCGCGAGCGACGCCAAGAGCGGGGCCCCTGTGCACGAGCGAGCGAGCGGTCGCGGCCGAAAGCGACCGCGCACAACCGCCGCGCACGCACCGCGAAAACGCCCAAACCCAAAAGCCACCGAGCCGCCACCGCATCACTCCTTCTGGCTGCCGTCGCTTTCGCCTCCCACCCGACTCCGCCACTTCCCACCCATCTCATCTCCCCCCATCTCCGGCCGCGGCTGCGCTCGCCCGCCCGCTTCCATCCGAAAGCTCCAGTCCCGAGGGTTTCAGGCCTCTGCTTGGCTTGGACCCTAGCTGCTCGTCCGCTTCCCCGGGCCGCCGCTTTTAGGTGCGACTTCCGCATCCAGTCCAGACGAGACGGGGATCGCTGGCTGGTTTCTTTCTTCGCCCCCCGAAGATCGCATCTCTGGCCCGCGGGATCCGATGAGATGCGGGGGCGGCCTCGCAATCCGAGCTCGTAGCAGGCATGGCTGAAGCGGCGGCCTCTTCCTCTTCGCCCGGATCCTTCGCCCCGCGCCGCCTCCATGGCGCCGGCATCGTCAGGGACGCGCTCCCGTACGGTACCTTCGCCGCCGCCCCGCCGCCGCCGCCTCAGCAGCAGTTTCCGCCGGCCGTGCAGCAGACGCAGGGCGCGGGTGGGGGAGGGGGCGGCGGAGGCGGTGGCGGTGGTGGTGGGAAGATTAGCCCCGCGGTGCTCTTCATCATCGTGATTCTCGCCGTGGTGTTCTTCATCTCCGGCCTGCTCCACCTCCTCGTCCGGGTCCTCATGAAGAAGCAGCACCGCCGCGGCGGCCGAGGGGGTGCTGCGTCGGCGGCGGCGGCGGCGGCGCGGGGCTCGGGTGCGGAGGCCGGCGGCGGGGCGGACGCGGCGCTGCAGCGCCAGCTGCAGCAGCTGTTCCACCTCCACGACTCCGGGCTGGACCAGGCCTTCATCGACGCGCTGCCCGTCTTCGCCTACCGTGAGATCGTCGTGGGCGGCGGCGGCGACGGGGACAAGGAGCCGTTCGACTGCGCGGTGTGCCTGTGCGAGTTCGACGCCGTGGACCGCCTCCGGCTGCTGCCGCTGTGCGGCCACGCCTTCCACCTCAATTGCATCGACACGTGGCTGCTCTCCAACTCCACCTGCCCGCTCTGCCGCGGGGTGCTCTTCGTCCCGGGGCTCATGGGCGAGGACAACCCCATGTTCGACTTCGAGGAGAGGCTGGAGGAAGGGAGGATCTCGGAGGATTGCGATGATGGATTTGGATTGCCTGGGCAGAAGGCTTCAGGGTTGGCCCAGACGCCTGTGGCTGAGAAGAGGGTGTTCCCTGTGAGGCTGGGGAAGTTCAAGAATGTCGGAACGCAGGGTGCCGTGCAAGGTGGCAATGCCGATGCTAATGCCAGTGTGCTGAGTAGGGATCAAGGGGAGAGCAGCAGCAGCAGCCTTGATGGAAGGAGATGCTTCTCCATGGGCACCTATCAGTATGTTCTTGGCACTTCTGAGCTCCGGGTAGCTCTCCAGCCTGGCCGGATTAGGAATGGCGCTGGTGCAATGCGGGGAAGACCTGCTGGTTTAAGTTCGATCAATGCTGATATTATGGAGGGGAAGAAGATCTGTGCGAGGAACAAAGGCGAAAGTTTCTCTGTGTCGAAGATTTGGCAATGGTCTAATCTGAAGGGCAAGCTACCTGCTGGTTCGGATGAATGTTCGGATGCTGGGAGCCTTCCATGGATGAAGAGAGGAGGTGCTGCTGCGGATACATCAAACATATGACTCTGTACTAGTGTACTTTGATAGTAGCTAATGTTTCTTTTTACTAGCAGTGCTCACTTAAATTCTCACCTGTAGCCATTTCTCTTGTCTAATTTTCATGTGCTGATTTTGATTGGAGTGTCAATCTCATTGGGGGATTAACTTTTGGTAGTCATGCCAGCATAGTATGTTGCACCATGTAGATTGTGATGATTTAGAATGATGTTATTCTGGTCCGCCTTACATTTTGTGTTGGTCTGATGCTACAATTTATGTTATACAAAATGTATCTCTGTAATCTCTTATTTGCTGACCTTAGTCTAGTTGACATTAACCTGTACCTTTTTCCAGTCTTGGCATTCTTTGACCTAAATACTTGGGAAGACATACACTAATATGAGCTACTTTTACATGCCATCATTAACTGTTCATGCATAAAAAGAAATTAGATTCTTTACCTTATCGCCGGCATTCCAGTTCTACTTCTCATACTTGCATCCGATCGGGGAATCCGTTATTTGTCCCATGGAAATTACTACTATGTATTGCTACTAAAATATTTTTCAACCACTGAAGCCAAGGTTCTGTATTCACCATATTTTTCCATAAATTAATTTCTTTTGCCTTATATGGTAATAGATGGTGTTTCAGATATCGGACACATACATGGTAATAGATGATGTTTCAGATATTGGACACAAAAAATTCTTGTGTTTTTCTGACCCATTTTCAGCCATGGACGCCTAGTGAAGTTAGAAGTTACCGTTGCCACTTTACGGTCCTGAATTTCTGTATACTTTGTGAGTATTTGAAGAGTGTATCGCGTAGCCCATTCGATGGTTTTGCCTTAGTTTTGAGGCTCAGGTAGGAGCATCATATATTTTGAATTCATGCAACTAGGCGATGGATTCATGATATTCCCGCCTTCATCCTTCTGGTGAGCATAGGGATTGACATCTACAGGAAGTTCTAATGATTGAGTCTGCATTCATAGTAAGCATATTTCTTTTGCTTTTAGCCTGTCAGTTGTCTGTTACCTTTTTCTCAATGAATTTTCCTTCCCTTTAATGGCTACTTTGTGAATTTTACACCCTCTGTTTCAAGGATCTTAAACAAAGGGGAAGGGTTAGAATGAGCATACTAAATTCTTGGGCAGCTAGAAACCCATAATGCTCAGTATATATGTATCAACATTCGTTATTTCTTTGTGTACCATCTATACGGATAACACCTGTCTGTATATATTTGTACTATTTTAATTTGGTATCAGTGTTCCTCATGTGCTTTGGTTTCTTTGTTGCTCACTTCCTGACTTCCAATTATAAACTTCATCATTGATTTCCTTGTCTGTCAAATTTAAGATCCACAAAGGTGTTCAGAATTGAGATATTAGCTGGCAATTTGGTAAGTTGGAGCTAACACCTTTTGTGCTGGTGCTCCATCTCTATGTAAGGGGTGACCATTCGGTCTCTGTCAACCCTCTTTTCTGCATCGGTATCCAACTGAAAACTATCTCCCTTCAGCTTATTAATGCACCTCATGGTGGTGGACTAAACGGTGACCAGGCTGAGTGGAATCGAGGTGTTTTCAGTGTACAGTATGCTGATGAGATATAGAAAGGAACTGTACTTAGTGAAGTGGAATTCGGTGTCATGTAACGTGTTCACTCATATTTTTTTTCTTTTGGTTAATTTTGAATCAGAAAGCAATGCGAAATGCCTTCACCTAATGAATCCACTAAATCAGTGAGCAGGTATCATGCGCCTCTTGCTATGTACCCCGGCGTTTTGCACTGGGGTCTGATCTGAGAAGTGAATCAAGTCATGCTCACAGTTCTTGGCTTCTTGCTCTTCCAAACAGATCTAACTTATTTATTAATCCAATAGTTGCTGTTAATAACCATGTGGATTCTGAAATAGCTATTTTTGTTTGTTTGTTACTGACATCTGAAACTGCAGCTTTGTGATTGGCTTTTCAGATCTCCATTTCCATGTTCATGACAATTGACAAGCCTCAAAGATTCGTTTCATTTCAAATGTTTTGCAGCTCCATGGTCAAATGTTAGGCTGGTTCTGCTTGTCACAAACTCTACTGTTGTGTGTTCTCGATGCGAAACTTGGTGGGCACTGGTCTCGTCCTTTGGTCCAGCTTTCAGCCCTAACGAGTAAAAGGCCACTGTATCTTGGATGCAGAAGCTCTTCAGTTGCTCACGAGTAAAAGGCCAGGCTTGGGCATGATTGAAACGGACAAGAGCATCTGAACAAAAACAGGAGGCTGGCGACGCCACCGCCTACTGAATGGCCGTGGTGTCAATTGTCATGATCTTTGTCGTACGTGTTCTGGTTTGACTCAGCAGCTTTCGCCTCAGAGCTGTCAGAAAAGTCAATGTGAACTTGCTTCGATATGTGATAGTACTGTGATGTTACCGGTATAATCACTGGCACATTTGCCAGCACCTTGAGGCTTTGGCTGGCATTGCAAACAATTGCAATTGGTCGACCAAGAACAAGAAATTCTGGTGAGAGCAAATAATTGGCTGGTTATCCATTTCCACTTTGAAGAGCGTTTGGATCCGGGGTCCGCACAAACTATTCAGACAAAACTCACGGTGAAAAAACATTCAGTGTTACTGCCAATAGACGCTGTCAACATATTCTTACAGTCTTGGTAACTTCAGCTTAAAACGTCAAGATATTCATCAGTAAACAGGATCACTATGTGTAGTATAAACACACTATCAGTATTCAGTAAACAGAGCCTAACATCCGCATGAAATAAAGCAAGCGGACCACATTGATCGGATGTAAACATCCGGGCTGGAATATTACCAGTCTCCGATTCGATTCTTCAGTTGCGTCGCTCCTTGAAATTGTCCGCCAATGATTCAGCCGTGCGTACAAAGCTGGTGATCCGTCGACTACACGGACACGTCAGTACGTCACCCGTTTGTTTCGTTCCGTCTTTACTTGTAGACATGGCGCTGAAGGTGACGCTGCTGACGCACGAATCCCATATCGGTCGGACTATTTTGTGTTGGACTAAAGCTGCGGCGGGCGCTCGCTGGTGGCCGGTGGGCATGGTGACGCCGGCGACGAAGACGGTGGCCGCCGGTCTCGCCACCACCACTAGTGGGCATGAGCATTCACAGCAGTTGGGTTTAGCCGTGACCTCACCGAGACTCAGCAGACAATTAGAGATGCCTGACCGGCGGCGAGGTCGGTACTTGCCCGGCATCGATCAGTGGTCGGTCCTGACTCCTGATCGGATCGACCAAGACCAACCAGCACATTCCAAGAATCCGAGGTGCGAGAGAGATCATGGGATCGTGGCGACATGGAGAGATATGATTGCACATTTGCACGGGCCGTGTCGGCAGCGCCAATGCCCAGATTCACGGTGTGTGGGTATCAAATATCAGATGCAATCGTGGCACAGCCTCCCTGTTTCGACATAGAAAATGCAGCGGGGTCTTCTGCGTGCAACCGGTCAATTGTGGCATGGTTCAGATATTTCGATTAAAATGACCTTTCAGATGCGGATGGGTCCTAAGAGTTGCCGTTACAAAAGCATATGGAGATGGTAGCAAAATTAACGCATTTACCGAGTTCCGATGACATTTTAAACTATATCTCAATTCCTCGGATGATCATAGACCATGACACTGCATGTCTCATCTCTTCTTCCAAGAACGAACAATTTCTATTCCTATAGTGACAATTTTGGACGATATGGAGTAACAATCTATTTTACAAAAATGACACGCAAAAAGGACAAAAGAAAAAAGAAAAAAAAAGAAATCAAACAAAGACCTCCTTATGGACACCATCCCAATCCAACAAGCAAAAAGCAAAGAACAGCCGGGCGACCAAGAGGACGAAAGCGACGGCCTCCTCTCCTCATCGCATCCACCGCCCCATTAATGACACACAGCCAAGCCGGCGGTTACGCCGGCGCCGCGTCGACGTCAGCCCCTCGCCGCGGCCGGATATGGGCGCGGGGAGTGCGCCTGGTGGTGGAGGAACAGCGGCGGCGCGTCGCGGCCACCGAGGTCCATGGACGACCTGGCGGAGCCCGGCAGCGGCGCGACGAAGCGCGCGGAGAAGTCGGGGTAGCCCGCGTAGTCGCCTCCTCCCTCGGGGCTCCCGCCGCCGGCGTTGTGGCCCTCGTCGAAGTTGAGCGCGTAGCTGAGCGGGTCGTAGTTCAGCTTCCCGCCGCCGGCGCCGCCGTGGCGCGGGCTGCTGCGGCGGAACCGGCGGATGAAGGTCTTCCACCGCGGGCCGGCCACCAGCTCCGACCACTCCCGCACCTTCATCAGCGCGTCCACCCCGCGGCGCCACCACCGGCGCCTGCTCGGCACCGCCCCGCCGCCGCCGTCCCCGACGTGGTGCCACCACTCCTCGCCGCCCGTCCCCGGAACTTCCTCCGCGCGGCGCGAACGCGGGGACGGGGACGACGAGGACGCCGCCCACGGCGGCGCCCAGAAGCAGCCGCAGCAGCGGTGCCCGCGGCGGGAGAAGAAGGCGGCGTCCGCTTCGTCGATGCCGCCCGCCACGACGGCGCCTCCGTCCATGGCGATTAGGCGCGGTGGCGAGTGGTGTGGTGGTGGGGATTGGGGAGGCTGGCGCGTCGCGGCGCGGGGGCGAGAGGCGAGCGGCTTTTTATTGGGGAGGCGGTTTCCGGCGGCGGGCGGGAGCGACCCCACTTGTCTGTGACGGGGGGCGGCCGCGATAAACATAACCGCCGGGACTCTCTTTGCCATGACCCATAAGGTGCACGCCCCACCGACAAGCGGGGCCTGCGGGCCGTCTTGTCAGTGGGTCGCGGGGGTGTTTTCCTCGGATTCCTGCCTCTGTCGTGTGGGGTATGCCCGTGTGGAGCCCACTTGTCAGAATAGAGAGCGAGTGCTGAGGTAAGCGGTCAACGCTGTTGCCCGTTGGGATGGGGAGTTGGGGCCATGGGGTGCCACCGTGCCAGGCTGGCCCGACGGCGGCATCTTGGGGATGAGCGAGATGGCGCCGCGCCCTGCCGATGAGCGATACTTGTGAAAGTGAAACAGAGCAATTCATCGTGAAACAGAGAAGTATACGAAACTATTTCGTTAGATTTATCTCGTCGTCTAATACATGAATGACAAGTATGGCTAGAAACAATAGAGACCTCGAAACAATATAGACCTAGAAACAAGAGCAAATATAGATCCAAATAACCCCAAATTGAGTACAAACAGGTAGGTTACATTTTTAGAAGAAAAAATGGTACTGAGTTTATATTTTCTGATTTGAAATAATTATCCATGATTGTTTTATTAAAACAAACAATTTAACTTTCTCAAAAAGGAAAAACCACATTCGTAACCCACCTAAAGGTCTGAATTCGCTCGGCTTTAATAGGCCCATGTTCGATTTTTGTCGTTCATAATTAAAATCCCGACTTTTATAATAGTTGGATGTTGTAAATTAAACTTTTTTTTTCTTAATATTGAGGTTTGTTGCATTGCGATACCAAGAAAAATATTTTTTATTTCATCATTTGTGTGACAAACATGCCTATCGTGTTTTATAATAGGGTTAATTGGATATATGCCATTACGATTGTCACGCTTTGGAGATATGCCATTAGTATTTGTAATATTGGAAATATGCCATTACAACTTCACAAGTCTTGGAGATGTGCCATTACTTACACTTTCAATATGTTTCTAAGATTTTATGGACCAAAATGCCCCCTCTTCTTCTTCCTCATCCCATCTCATCATGCTTCCCACCTCTGCTATTCCTCGGCTTCGTTGTGAGTACCGCAAGCCCGCAGCGAGAGCCCAACCTGAAGACGAGCGCTGACGCCTACGTGCTCAGTTGCTCACCATCTTCCCCCACAGCGACAAGCATTGCTGCTGGACTGTTTTTTCCTACCGCACAAGCCCGCCCTGACGTCACCTCCATGGTGTCGTCCTACCCGGCGGCAATGTCCAGTGGAGGAGCTCAGCCGTGTGTGCAATTCGTCCACGAAGGCTGCTAATCAACAGCACAACACCTTAAAATGAAGCAAACATCAACGAAACGAAGGCGCAGTTGCTTGAATCGATGGTCACTTCCTTGCCTCCTTCTCCCCCTCCGCTGCTACCCACCTCGGCCTTCCTGTGCGCTGGGCCTCGTCGACCTCGTTCGGCTTTGCACACACCTCACTCTCGAGCTCCCCTCGACGCCGCACACGTGGTTAGGGAAGCACTCGAGCTCAGGCGCGTCGGGGCGACGAACAACGGAGCGACGGGCGCAGGCGCTTGGCTGGGAGACGAGGCGCCCGTGCGCTTGCGGCGGCAGGACAGGAGGATGGCCTGGGGGCGCTCGGCGCGGGAGATGGGCGCCCGGGTAGTCCCTGCAAGCCGCCAGGCGCGGCGACGGCGCGTGGAATGGCTGGCTGGCTGAGGAGCGGCAGAGCTCGAGCAAGATCAGAGAGGATAAGCAAGAAGAACACATGGGCATTTTGGTCAAAAAAATCTTACATGCACAATGAAAGGGTAAGTAATGGCATATTTCGAAGGCTTGCGAAGTTGTAATGGCATGTTTACAATATCACGAATAGTAATGGCATATCTCTGAAACGTGACAATTGTAATGGTATATATTAACCCTTTATAATAGGGTACTTAATAATACTCTTCTAGATCAAACAAATAATTACCATGTGCGCAAGTCTAGTTTTTTTCCTTAAATATTTAGAACTCACGTCCCACATACAAACTTCATTCATTCTGAACTGAAATATATTTAGAAATTTACATCTTGAGTTAATTTGTCTAATTTCTAGACACCGTTCCATAAAACTACAAGAAGTTGGAGCCCCTTTAACCTGGAGCTACAACTTTTCTTGGATCCCACCTGTCACACATATAAGGAATGATAATAGAGAGTGTAGGTCAGTATCGTTGATTGCTTCTAAGCAATTCTGGTGGAATGATAGAGTTGGATACCGTACTTTGTGCGCATCCACATTTTTTGATACCTTGGAACATTTTGTTGCCAACATGATTTATGACAATGTCTTACTGTAGACACAGTCCAAGTCTGTTTTTTTTTCACACCGACATTAAAAATTATCGCAGCGGAAAAAAAATCCAGTCTCGCTGAATTATCGGTGACGGCAGCTGAAAAGGCCAGCCGAGCCCGTAGGCGTTGCTCATACGTTGATGTGTGACAATTCGTGGTAGGAGTCACTGTCAAATGTTTCGCCAAGTGACATGTTGTCTTCTTCGAGGCATGCAGCGGTACGGTTCAGTGTACCACCACAAATAGTGCTCAAGCAGACAAGCAGTCGCCAGCGCATCACAAAGGACTCCGGTGTTGAAACTCGCATGGCCAACGCTCCAGCCTTGGCCATGGGCCCCGATTATCCGTATTAAAATTAGTCACGGTGAATGATGCGTTGACGGTCCAAAAGTCTAAAGGCCCAGCTACCTGTTATCTTCCAAAACAATTTTATTTTGTTCTTATAATAAATTTATTGTTTATGGAATATCTTTTGTTGCTCCAGAACAATATTTTGGTTGCTTTATAACCATTTTTTTTCTTCTAGGAATAATTTTTTTCGTTTTATTAACCAATAGGTTTCAAGCAAGTAACTTAACATGCATCGATCCTCATGAGAAAGGAAAATAATAGATGCATGCCCCTCAATCAAGAACCTAGATGCACTAATGCAATTAAATCTTGCCTATCTATATTAGGTAACCAATGCCATATATAAGTGAAAATTACGCTATGACATGTCACTCTAGAAAATTACGCCATGAAACCTTGCAAATTTCAAGTGGAAGTAGCAATAGAGTCCTGCCTATTGAAGTGAGGGATGCCAAAATGAAGCAATTAAATCCTGCCTGTTCAAGTAAGCCATGAAACTTAATTCTTGCCTATTCTAGTGCATTAGACAAGAAATCTAGAAATTAAGGGAGGGCCTGTGGTACATATATAACAGCAGTTGTGGTTGTACCATTGGTCCTCCGTCGAACCCAATACTACTGGCTGGTGAGCAATAGCAGTAGCATTAGCATGGAGGTTGTCAAAGTAGCAATTCTTCTCTTTTTAGTGTGTGAAGTAATTGGTCCTCAGCCTGTGGCTGGGAAATATCCAACAACTACAGGCACCCAGAAGAGAAAGATCCTTTACTACTGTAGCTCATATATAAGGGCATCACCAGTCCTTGTTCGACTCGTTCTGAGCAAAGAGTTCGAACCAAACCAAAATCGATTCTCACAGCGTCAATACCGGTTGGTGGGCCAACGTGTAAAGGAAAAAGAAATCCCTGTTGCTCCTCTTGCACAAGACGCAAACACACCATATCCTCCTCTTGCGCATTATTTTAGCTGTCCGCACCGGCCATGAGCCGAACCGTGCAGACGGTTCGTTTTCTGCTCTGACACCAACGGTTCGAGGCTCACTATGGGGATGGTGCGGTGAAATCGAACAACGGTTCGCTTTTCACCCCGCACTGGAGCTGGCCTAGGTATTCGGATCCAAGACCCACTGTAGAGAAAGACAGTAAATGTTGCAAGTGCGTCGCACTTCTTACAGTACAAGAGCTCTGCGCATAAGGTATAGAGTTAGTATTCATTAACTTCATGCCACATTACATACTCCTCTTACAAAGCATGCAAATGCTCCTAATTTAATAAATTGATGAAAACTGTTTTGTTGCAGGTATCTTTTCTGTCGTCTTCATGCCTGTCACTATAATATAAGGCAAATAAAAGGTGGCAAAAAAATAGAAGACGCATAAGATAGTAGGCAATAAATTTATGTGTATCTAAAGCAGCTGAAAGCATGATCTCTATGTAATATGTATCTTTCATTCGAAACAAAAACAATTGATCATGATTCCTATTGCATTTATTAATCCTCATTGATAAACGCTTCCTCCAACCGGCTGTGGTGTACTTCCTTCGTTCCAAATTATTAGTCATCCTGATATTTTACTATATTAATTGAAGATGATATGAATTTAGATAAATATATATCTAGGTTCATAAAAAGATGTCATGAATTTAGAAACTCAAAATAGCATCCAGGATGACTAATAATTTGGAACGGATGGAATAGTTGTATGTAGTCGTGGCACCATGGTGTTAATTAATACGAATACGAACTAAATACATCAGGCGGAGATATCAAATTAAATCGTAAGCATGTGACTGTGTTTAAATGCAGGTGGCTCCTATAGAATTCACTACCACATTACCACAATAAACATTCCTTCTTACCTCTCACCCAACCATCAAACAGAATTGTAGAAAATTGCAGATATTTTTCGAGGTGATAATATTCGAAGGCATGATTCGTACTTATCTTCATGGATCAAATTTAACCTCCCAGCTCGTGGCCACCTTATTAGTGCCATGTCATCTTGCACTCCATGGCTAAACAGCAGCTGGGGCATTGCGGAGAAGTAAAAGGATATCCATGCACACGGCAACTTGGCCCTATCCTTGGTGCATTGGCATTGCCGGTTGCTGCTGGCATCGCCACATTGAAGAGTGTGTGAGTGGCCCACCAGCACACATCGAGCGGGCTATCCTAGCTGCGTGTGCCATCCGACATGGCCCAACACACATCACATATAGAAAAGTAGTTTCTATACATCACCAAATATAGAGACTAACCTATAGAAATTAACTTCTCAATGGATAGCCATTAAAATAAATTATCATATAATCTTACTTTTCCTATCATCTATCTTCTTTTCTTGTTTAATATTCTTCGATGAGAAGCCATAGCCTTCTCTCTTCTTCAATTCACATGCCATCTCATCATATTGCTTGTGTGACAGGTTGTTTAATGCTATGCAAACCATTGTTAATCATTACGTTGGAACTGCCCTAATATCTAATAAAGTTCTTATTAATTACTAAGTAGAGACGTACGTGCGATACACACGTGATACAAAAATGTATAGTCGATAGTAAAGAATTGGAATGGTGGAATCATCACTTATGGCTCGTTTAGATGAAAAAACTGGTGGCAAGTTGGTATTTTCTATAAGAGGAACACGGTTGTTAGTGTAATAAGTTGGTGTAAAGTTGGGGAACTAGGTTTAACCTTATGCCTCCACACCACGAGAACAACCGGAGAGATGACATGACAGTCGGCGTCGTCGAGGGCTAGGAGCGCCAGTACTATACGGTGGGCGGATCACTGCTCTCGGCATGCTTTTCTGCATGGCCGCCGGCCGGCATGGGCGGCGTCATCTTCGGCTACAACCGTACGAAGAATGTCATGATCAGTGACGAATGTCAATAGTGGCAACAACACAAGGTCCCAGTTCGAATACCGAAAAAATTAACCGCTTCTCTCTGTAAAATACATGGCATGAGGATTGACATGTGAGTGGTAGATACGTGCATGCATGTACGACTGTATGTACATAGTAACATAGGCGACGGGTCTTCAATAGATACGTTCCTGGCCAAGTTATTCCCGGACGTGTGCAGGGCGACGCAGCGCCAGCAACTACTGCAAGTTCGACAGCCACCTGCAGACGGCCTTCACGGTTTCACCTCGATCGTCTCTCTACGTCACCGTCTTGCGCACCAGGCACCACCTTCTTGGCCTCGCGCATAATGGCAGGGCGCAGCTGCCACGCGTCCATGGCCTCGGTGGCGCCGCGTTCCATGCGGGCGACCCACCGTCGGCGGCCGGCGAGGCCTCGGCAGCTCGATCGGCCAACAGGTGCTCTTCAACATCGGTGTCGAGTTCAGCAACCAAGCCGTGCCGCTGTACCTATCGGAGATGGCTCCCGCGCGGATCCGCGGCGCGTTCAGCAACGGGTTCCTGCTGAGAGTTAGGATCGCCGCTCTCGCCGCCAACGTCATTCAACTTCGGCATGGAGGTGATCTGGGTGCGGGTGGCGGTGGTGCGTGTCGCTGGCGGCCTGGTGCTCTCCGGCGTGCCCGCCGGCCGCCGGGCTCCTCGGCGTAGCAGGGGAGAGAAGACGACCGTCGGGTCATGGCACGGCTGCTGCAGAAGATCCGAGGCACGAGGCATCGTCGGCGACTCGCCGTGGGTGGGGATTGGGGAACGGGAAGCGGTCAGCCGGTCAGCGTGAGCGGGAGTTCGTTGGCGTGGCCGCGTGGGGTCCGTGGGCGTGGGTACCGCGGCGGGCAGGTAAGCCCGTTGTTGCCTTGTCGGAGTTTTTTTTTCCGAAACATTTTCTAAATATCAGTTTATCAGGTTTGATCTCTCTATTTTTTGTTGACGATTACAGGTAGGTCCAGTGTAAGGGGTAAAGTGGACCCAAATTGGTGAGAATTGTTTTCAATTTAACTCGTTTTATAGATAATTTTTTTCTTACAATAAAAAATATATTATTACAATAAATTTTTATTTGCTCTAGAACAATTTCTTGATTTGTAGCTAAATCTTCTTAATTTGTAAGTTTGTCTTTTCGGCTTGTAACTTCATTTCTACAATTTGCTTTGCCAACATCGCCAGGTAGTCAGGTACTACCTCCGTTCTTCTACAATTTGCTTTGCCAACATCGCCAGGTAGTCAGGTACTACCTCCGTTCTTGAATATATGACACAATTGACTTTTTTTCTTCGTTTGACTATTCGTCTTTTCTACAAATATTTATGCAATTAGATAAGTCTACTAGTTAAATCCAAAGTATTATCAATAATAGATGTAGTGGTACCCATTTTATGCTATTTAACAAAGTAACTAATAAAATATCATTGGTCAAAGTTGAAGGAAAAAAATCAATGGTGTCATATATGAGGTAGTACGTCTTGAGAAAAGATGAACGAGAAAATGAGTTGCCTCCAAATTTAAGTCCTGGACCTACCTTGTTCGCCAACAAAGGAGTGAATGAAAAATTCCAAAAGGAAAAGAAATCTTGGATGGCTGCTACTGTCTTGTATGTTTGTGCTGGTAGGTAGCCCGAGTGTTCGCTGGTCTTCCCGAGTGCTGCGGGCCTTTGCAAACTGCTCGCCATGCATGATTTTTCTCGCCATATATGATGGGCTGCTGGGTTTGGAATATAATATACTTGAAGTATTTAAAATCCTTCCTTCTCTTTGAACAAATTAAATTGCAAAATCGAGTAACCAGTCTCCTTTAACTTTCCAAACCGTACGTTTTACTTCCCTCATATGTATATAAGCGGTTTTAAAGGCGGTTTTGACTTTTTTTCTTTTTTATTTATTTTGGCTGAAACTTTGAAAAATCATAGTAAATCAAAGAAAAATCATAAAATAAAAAATCTTATTTTGTTGGACTCCAAATAAGTATATTAACACAATAAATATATAATATGGTATATTTTAGTACAAAAATTTTTATTATAGATTTATATCTATTTTTTAACTATAGTTAAAATAAATAATTCATAACTACATTTGCTATGGTCCAATTATGCTGTAATTTTTTATATCAGCCTAGTTACTATATATTTCAACTATATTAAAATGTTCATACCCACTGGATCAAGTATAACTTAGTTCCAGATTTATTTAGAGTATATTTTTCCTTAAATAAATGTTTAACGAAGTTATGCAGGATCCAATTAGTATGAATCAAACAATAATTAGCTCAAGAAGAAAATTTCACCATGATTGGACCTTAAAAATGCAATTATGAATTATTCATTTAACTATAGTAAAAAAGATCTAAATCTATAATAAAAATTTTATAATGAAACTTTTATACTAAAACATAATATATTATATATTTTCTGTGTTAATATACTTATGTGGAATAAAAAAATTATATTTTCATTTTTTTATTTTTCTTTAATTTATTATGATTTTTGAAAATTTTAGCCAAAATAAATAAATAAAAAGTCAAAACCACCTTCAAAACCGCTTATATGCAGCTGAAGGAGGTAAAGCATACGGTTTGTAAAGTTAAGGGTTTTGCAATCTATGGAGACAAACTAAACTCGACCCAATGTCTAGGGAGCGAACTGAGCTCTAGCTCAGCTGGCAAGGTTCCTTGTGGTGGAACCAGCCCACCAGGGTTGGAGTTCTCGACTCGGCACTGGTGCTCGTATTTTCCTGGATTTATTCCAGGATTTAACCGGCGCTATTCTTTTTTCAGTGGTAGGCGACGTGTCCATCGATAGCGAGGCGCCTGTGGTGACTTCGTCAATTTGGAGGATTTACCGGCCCAGTCTTTCGAAGATGCTCATAGGGGTAGGGTTGCGTGCGTATGTTTGTAGGAGCAAGTGTACGTGCGTGTATATGAGTGTCTACGTCTGTACTGTGTGATTCGAAAAAAAAAATATCTAGCAGATCAAAAGGGACTTTTTCCTTTAAGAAAACATTTCTCGCTGCTGCTGCGCCACTGGGAAGACCAGCGTACTGTTCAACACTTAAGCTTCAGACCGAAAACTAAAGCCGTGGAGCGGCAGAATTGGGAGTTTCTTCATGACAGAAGGCATGGTATAACAAGGATCAAATTTCATCCACATCTGTTGGCGGGGCGTCGCCGCGCATGTCATTGAGAGGGTTGTCTCGATCTCCTTCTTTGAGCATGATCTCCCACTTCTGCAAAAAGGAGGCACCATTGAAAAGCACTTCATAGGGAGATTTGGGAAACTTTCTCTCAATCATCATTTTATTTCTAGTTCTCATAATTGCCGACAAAAACTTGCAAAGATGGATAAGCCAAGAGGTTTTATGGACATAAGTTTATTGTGAGAGCCCTCCATGAGATCAAGGCCGACGTGGGGAAACTATTCCAACTCCAGGCATCCCTTATGCAGCACCACACAAAGTGCTTCCCAATGGACAAGAAAAAAAGATATAGTCAATTGTTTCTATAGCCCCGCAGAGAGAGCAAAGATGGTCACCCTTCCATCCTCTTCTCTTAAGCACATTCGCAGCCTGTTATTTTCCGTGGTGAATTTGCCACAAGAACACTTTGATTTTCATTGGTATTCTACTTTTCCAACTGCATTCATCAGTTTTAGACATCACACGCCATACGTGACAAAACAAACTCGCTTGTAATTTTGATTTTGTGCAATTTGTGCGCGAGGGTAGGGATTCTAACGTAGAACCCATCATAATTTAGCTAAGGTAAGCTTGTTCTCTGCATGACGTGTTGTTATGTTTACCCCCGGTTTTTATGGATGTAAACATTGCTACCAATGATGTATATCATCCTCTTAAAAAAAAAAAACTCCTCGTCACGACGGCATTCCCACACCACCCCCCGTGCTCCTCGAGGCCCCGAAGTCAGGCTTCGCGGACAGCATGTGCCATGTCCCTTGTCTTCATCCTTCTCCCCGGCGCTGGATGTTACTTCGTAGCGGATACGAGTGAGAGGCTGCTGGGACGTCAGACCGCATACCAACGTGGAACGGCGCTGCGCCACGCTGTTGCGCCGCGGCACTCGTCGACGAGCCCCAGCAGAGCACAGCTCTCCGGTAATCGCCGCGCGCCGCGCGGCGCTCTCTCCGCAATCCGGCGAGACTTGGGAGGGAGACGCGGTCAGGTGGGAACGAAGGCGCTTTAGGATTCGTGCGACGGTTCCCTGAACAGCGGGAATCGGGATCTCGCTTCCCGTTTTTCTCTCCGCCGAAACAACAGCTCGGAAACTCCTGTATCAGCCGAGTCAAAGATTCTCCCAACTGGGGGGAGTTGTTGGCGAGTGCTCGCGACAGCGATCGCGCGCGGCCATCCTCTCCCCTCTCCTATATACGGCGGCTCTTCCGTGGCGCTGGGTCCCGTCGCTTGGTGCCTCCGCCGCTGCCTGTGTCTTCCTCTTCCTCCTCCCTGTTCCCGCAGACCTGACCAACCGAGGTATCCTTTGTCCTGTTACTATCGTTGTATCATCCGTTGGAGCGTTCGGTTCCTGCGTCGTTGGTTGGTTGCAGAGACGAGCTCGATATTCTTGAATCCCTGTATAATTTCCTGATGCTCTACACAGAAACGATGGCTAGCGGCGGCGGCGCGTGCCCTCCGCCGGGGCTTGCTTTCGGCGGGGAGTACTACTCGCTGGTGAACGGCGTGTGCAGCCGCGACGGCAGCTTCTTCGGCGGCAAGCCGGTGCTGGCGGAGGCCGTCGGGTACGCCGTCGTCCTCGGCTTCGGCGCCTTCTTCGCGCTCTTCACCTCCTTCCTGGTACTACTTTGTCTACCTTATCCTACACTACCAGTACTCATCAACGTCTCCATCTCAGCCGCTTTGATTCTTCTCCCTCTAGTGTTGTCTGAGACTCTGAAGTCTGAACATCTGGTTGAAGAATTCAACAGTTAGCACGTAGTATGCACATTGCGCACGCAAATGGCCACTGCTACTCTGCTAGCATGCATATGATTGATGGTACATTTTTTTTATGATCTAACAAGAGATTAGATAAGAGCATAAATTTGCAGAAAATAAAACTATGGAAGCCGTCGTGTTACTCAGGAATCTGCATGACAAACAAGTTGCCTAGGTAGTTAGATGGTGTTTTCCATATCTAACAGAATAGTGGGAGATGCAGTGGAGATTCTTGCAGGCATAGAATCAGACTCTATATCGACAGTATTCTAAGGTGTTTTTGCTATCTGGACTTAGAAAATGAACAATTGACTTGCAGGAAATAGAATGATTCTGTGTGGCTTGATTCCATTTTACTAAATATGGGCCTGTTCTTGCGTGCCGAGTTGAACGAACTGCATGTGCAGCTGGATTTGACTTTGTATTGTTTTTATTTTTGTTTTTTAAGTCGCAATTGGTTTTCTTTATCCAACAGTCGCCATGATAATATGCATAAGCACTATGCCACCATCCATATACAAGAGTTTTACTGATAATTGACTTTGCACTGTGAAAACGAAAGCTAAGCTTGCGTACGGAATTTGTGTTTGTCTTGTGCCATCCCTTTTGAAAGCTACAGCAAAATATCATTGACGCATGTAGTTCCTTTTATTGGTGTAGTTAGGGTTAATTTATGTGTCAAAGTCCATGACTAACAATTGGGAACATAAATATAATTATATCTATACTGATATAAAACAATAGGACCACTTGAGTGCCCGTATCCTTGGATTGTCTCCATCTTACGGGCAATGTTAATCATTATGAACCGGGAAGAAAAAAAGTCAATAGCGGTTAGCTCATTTTCACAATTTAGTATTAGATACTTAAGCTGTGTAACAAATTAAGTTTAGGCCCTAGTTGCCGCAGTCTATTGTACGGCAAAACGGTAGCAATTATATGCTTTGCTAATTGCACAAACTTGTTCTCATGTGCAGCCAGTATTACTATTGCATATCATTGCTACTCCCTCCGTTCATAAATATATGTCATTTAGGACAAGCAAGTTAGTTGGAAAATAAATTGTTTACTTATCCTAAATGTCATATACTCACGAACGGGGGGAGTATATGCCAAAATAAAACAGTAGGCCTTCCTTTTTGCCTAGACACACAAAAAAATGCCACAATAATAGGACCTGCAGCTGTATTTCACAATCAGGAGATAGGGCCCAAAGTCATTTAGTTGGTGGGACATTATAGGTCGAAGGTCCTAAAGACAAACATTTGGCCGTAATTGGTTTTACAAGCTAGATACATGTCAATTCATTTTTGTATATGTACGTATTTTCCCTACTCAACATAGCCATGTTGAGTTGTTTCCAGCTTATTATGATTATCTCTAACCACCATCTCTATGATTAATTGGTCAAAGTATTAATTGCACTAATCAAACAATGATGATGTTGTAAAATATACTCACTCCAATTTACAGCAGGGTGAAGTTTTTACATCAATACAAAAACACCGAAGCATTAATTTAGAAGTAAATACTAGTATAGATTGTAGCAAATTTGGAATACTTTGAACTATATTTTACAATAAAACTAACTATACCATAGAACTATTGAAAAGCATATTGATCTTCAGAATTAAATGGCGTGGACTGCACACAACCCAAAACACAATACTTTTTTATGGCTTGAGGGAGTTTTCTTTTGCTAAGGAAATATATTTGCCACTCACTTCATTTTTTGTGTAAGATGTATTAAAGTTTGAGAAAATCTTTAGACTTACATTTTGGCCAAAAGTTACTCTACAACATTTCATTGTTTATTACATAATCAATTTATTAAAAATATGTGGGATGTGCTAATCTATTGACACAACTTTAGTTTGTTGGTCAAAATTATTCTGTCAAAAATTGTTGGTCAAAATTTACAAAGTTTGACCTTTTCAAATCCTGACACACCTTATACTTTAAAATGGAAGGAGTACCTTTTCCGGTTCAAGTTGATACATTAGTTGAAGTCCATTCTGGATTTAATACTCCTTTATATTTATAAATAAATACATTGATCACGGCAAAATGTTAACATAGTTTTTCAGTGTAACGACGCCTATCAATGTGAAATTGCTTTAAGAGAAATCAGAAAAGAGTGTCTTACTTTTTTGTTTGTGGATTCCAACATGCACCCATCCTCTGTTTTACAGCTATCATGTTTTGTTTTCTATTCATGTTTTCACATTCCTACCATCCTATGTTCCAAAGAAGGAAAGAATTTCTCTCAGTAATAGTAAGTCAAGCTCCAGCTTAAGTACTTTATGTGTTTTAGGAGAAGTTCCTGTTTCCAGCAAACAAATATTGCTTACGTTTTCCCTATGTTTATAGTCCCCTGTCCTCGTTCATGCTAGCCAAATAGACCACAAACAGTCCAGTCATGCAGTTTTAAGAGGCGTTTGACTTTATACATACTCCTATGGAATTCTCGAGGAAAAGCTTGTTCCATATGAATTTCTACAAGATTTCTAAAACAAATGGAAAAACTCGAAGAATTCCTCCGACTCTGTGTGTGTATCTCTTTTGTAGCTAACGTGTTCCATTTAAGGGCTTCTCTAGAACAAAGGGAAAAAAAGATCCAAGTTGTTTGAATTCAAAGGATATATCTATACGAAAGGCAATAATGATAACTGGGAATCCTCCTGCAGGTTTGGCTAGAGAAGCGATATGTGGGATCGCAGCACACCTCGGAGTGGTTCAACACGGCTGGACGGAGTGTCAAGACCGGCCTCATCGCCAGCGTCATCGTCTCCCAGGTGCATACTGACTTTACTAACACTTGTGATTTCCCCAGCTTCATTTGTCTGTCATCTTCCTCGCTCCTCGGCCACATGCTATACCGGCAGCTGGAAATGTAGCTAACGAAAGTGTGGAATCGAGCAGTGGACATGGGCGGCAACGATCCTTCAGAGCTCGAACGTGGCGTGGCAGTACGGCGTGAGCGGGCCGTTCTGGTACGCGAGCGGCGCCACGATCCAGGTGCTCCTGTTCGGCGTGATGGCCATCGAGATCAAGCGCAAGGCGCCCAACGCGCACACGGTGTGCGAGATCGTGCGCGCCCGGTGGGGCCGCGCGGCGCACGCCGTGTTCCTCGTGTTCTGCCTCACCACCAACGTGATCGTCACCGCCATGCTGCTGCTGGGCGGCTCGGCCGTGGCCAACGCGCTCACCGGCATCAACGTGTACGCCGCCAGCTTCCTCATCCCGCTCGGCGTCGTCGTGTACACGCTCGCCGGTGGGCTCAAGGCCACCTTCCTCGCCAGCTACATCCACTCCGTCGTCGTCCACGTCGTCCTCGTCGTCTTCGTCTTCCTCGTGTACACCTCCAGCCACCGCCTCGGGAGCCCGCGGATCGTGCACGACCACCTCAGCGCCGTGGCGAGCGCGGCGCGGGACTGCTCGGCTCCCCTCTCCCACTCCGACCAGGCGTGTGGACCTGTTCATGGTAACTTCAAGGGTTCCTACCTCACCATGCTCAGCTCTGGTGGCCTCGTCTTCGGCATCATCAATATCGTTGGTAACTTCGGCACGGTCTTCGTCGACAATGTAAGCATAGCCAGGGATTTAGTCACGTTTATTTCTTCAGTTTGATCATCTGCATTCAGGATGGTATGAACCAACTTTATAAGTTTATGCAACGTGGTGCAGGGTTACTGGATGAGCGCGATCGCGGCGCGGCCATCGTCGACGCACAAGGGGTACTTGCTGGGTGGGCTGGTGTGGTTTGCGGTGCCATTCTCGCTGGCAACCTCGCTGGGGCTTGGCGCGCTGGCACTCGACCTCCCCATAACGGCAGAGGAGGCGGCCAAGGGCCTGGTCCCACCGGCCACGGCCACGGCGCTCATGGGCAAGTTCGGCTCCGTCCTCCTCCTCACCATGCTCTTCATGGCGGTCACCTCCGCAGGCTCGGCCGAGCTCGTGGCCGTCTCCACCCTCTGCACCTACGACATCTACAGAACATACATCAACCCGGACGCCACCGGCAAGCAGATCCTCCGTGTGTCGAGGGCCGTCGTGCTCGTGTTCGGCTGCCTCATGGGCGTCCTCGCCGTCATCCTCAACCTCGTCGGCGTCTCCCTGGGATGGATGTACCTCGCCATGGGCGTCATCATTGGCTCGGCCGTCATCCCCATCGCGCTGCTGCTGCTGTGGAGCAAGGCCAACGCCATCGGCGCCATCCTCGGCAGCATCACCGGCTGCGTCCTCGGCATCACCGTGTGGCTCACGGTCGCCAAGGTTCAGTACGGGCGCGTCGACCTCGACAGCACGGGCCGGAACGCGCCCATGCTGGCTGGCAACCTCGTGTCCATCCTGCTGGGTGGGGCGGTGCACGCGGCGTGCAGCGTGGCGTGGCCGCAGGGCTACGACTGGGAGAGCAGCCGGCAGATCACCACGGTGGAGTCCGTCGCGGCCGACGACGAGCTGGCCGAGGAGCTCAAGGAGGAGCGGCTGGTGCACGCGAAGCGGTGGATCGTCAAGTGGGGGGTGGCGTTCACGGCCGTGATCGTGGTGCTGTGGCCGGTGCTGTCGCTCCCGGCGGGGAAGTACAGCGCGGGTTACTTCACGCTGTGGGCGGCGATCGCCATCGCGTGGGGCACGGTGGGGTCGGCGGTCATCATCTTCATGCCGCTGGTGGAGAGCTGGGATACCATCTGCACGGTGTGCCAGGGGATGTTCACCAACGACGCCGTCTACGACCGCCTCGACGACATGAACCTGCGGCTCAAGGCCATCATGGGGGGCATGCCGGAGGCCGAGGAGCGTTACCAGGAGATGCACAAGGAGAAGAAGGGCCTTGGCGCCGATATGGAGATGGTGCGTCCTGCGTCCGGTGCCCACCCGTTCACGGTGGTAGCCAATAATGACGACGATCTTTCCACGCGTGCTTAAGGTCAAATACTACTAGCAATGTTTTTTACTTATCGATGATTCCCGCATTCAGTATCTGGCTAGCAGAAGCTAGCTTTGTGTACAACTGTACATCATACCCCGTTTGTACAGTCAATAAATCTTGTACTGAACATCGGTAAACTTGATCGTTTTCACGGTTTGTTTGTACTTGGTGTGAAATCTGCTCGTTTTCTTCGCTAAATGACACCTAATTCGATTAGTATCTTTTAGCAGTTCTCTGTGCCTCGCCTAGCCTGGTGGCGCACCGCCACCTCTATTCTGTCTTCTCATCCCACTTTTTGCCCCTTGTTCCCCATGTCATACCCTCGTGCTACTTTTTTTTTAAAAAAAAATAACATTAAAGAGGCAGTGACTGAACTTTCTGTGTGTTAATTTGGGATCTATTTGGCTTGTTCTAGGCTGCAACTGCAAAGCTCAAGGAAAAGGTTCAGAACATGTTTACTCTGTCCCTATTCAAATTTACTCTTTTCCTCCATTTCAGTTAAGTGGGCTTTTAGTAAATTTTAGCAACCAAAATTCTTTGCATACATGATGTATACTCGCCAACGTGCAGCATTGCCTGGATGAACTGTTCCCCATGATCTCATCACGCGCAAAAAAGCAACTGCCGGTCAGCTTCTCCTTCCAAAAAAGAGATGGCTTGGTTTCCTTTGATTGGTTTAAGAAAAAACTGGGAAGGGACACCAGAAGATTGATTAGGATGCACACATGGCGTTCATCCAAGCGGTGTTGCATGGTAGCAAGTATACATCAAGTATGCCTAAAATTTTGGTCCAAATTGTAGACACATTAGCGGTAGTGAGAAATATATTCATAGGGCTGTGACTGAACAAATATATCCATGCAACACGTCCTTGCTTGTTTAATTTGTTTTTCTGAATCCTGAACAAATAAATCCATAAGCATTGGCTAAAAATATAATATCAATTGATCATTTACCCTACGGTTCTTCACACATTTTATTTCACTAGAGAGTGCTGCTTTAGTTTGATCTTCGTAATGCAAAATTTAAATGCTAAAGCAAAGCTATGTGCTACCGCCTCTATTGCATTAGATCATCTTCAGCAGTCTCCCAAGATAGATTTCCCAATAAAGTGTTATCAGGATGTCCTAATTTTACTTTCATGTATTATCTGTAACACATGCTTTTACAGTCTGTAAACAATCTTATCTCATTAGCAACTACTCCCTCTGTCCGCGAAAATATGCAAGTCCAGGATTTCTCACGCTGATCAAGGAACAAGTAAAAAGACCATTATACCCCTAGTACTAGTAGTTACATTTGTCTCTTGGATGGTCTCTGTGGAAGTCCGTCGTCGTCAGTCACGACCAATAAAGCAACCAAGGCAACGAGCATGGAAAACTCTAGACGTTTTTTCTCTCCAGAACCACAGCATGGGCCTGTATTGGTGATTTTTTTTATGAATCCAAGGCATGTGGGTCCTATACTAAGCTGTCATAGCAAGCTATAGTTGTTTGTTTTCTTGGACAAAATTCAAATCTTACAATTGCTTGTTTTCATGGACAGAGGGAGTACCATAGTGAGAAAGACTAAACTCTCTCTCTATTTGGAGAGAGTTGAGATTGATTATTGGTTTGTTACAATACTTTTTGGAAAAATAGAGATGTAGTGGGAGTCGATTTTTTTTAGAATTACATAGTACAACAAAGACGCTCAACACGCACGCACACTCACCCCATGAATATACGTACGCAAACCCTACCCATATGAGCAACTCCGAAGGACCGAGCCGGCAGATAATGAGATTCACGAAGTCACCACAAGCGTCTCGCTATTGACGGGGACGTCGCCTACCTACCACCGAATGCATAGCGCTGGTAAATCCTGAAATAAATCCAGAAAAATGCGAGCACTAGGATTTGAACCCTAGTGGGTACCACCACAATGAACCGAACCAATTGATCTATGATCAGTTCTTGTAGTGGGACTGTGGGAGTCTATTGAAACACTATTTTACTATAAGCTCTCCTAGTACGATAGCTGGATAGGAAAAAAGAGACCGTTGGAAATACTCTTATGCCTTATCATTGGCCTCCTATGTCCTCACTCAACCCTCAGTTCCTTGGCCTCTGGATTGTTTCTATAAATTCTTGTCGCCACGTTTTCTTTCTTAGCCCCGACAAAGCTCGTGAATACTTGGGCCGCCTAGCCACATGATGTTCATATTTGCAACCCGTACTTGTGTTGTGGAAAAAAATAGTGAATATAAGAGTTAATAAGTAATAAAAGAATACAACACTAATGATTGCAATAGTTGATTCAATTCATATAGTAAGATGATTTTTAGATGTACTATGGTTCAGTTGGACTACTTCTGAGAGATGCAAGCTCTCAAGTGAAAAAAAGGAACTTCCTTTTCCTTTCTTTTCTTTTTGGAACTGCTAGCGCCCGGACGTCTGGCGTCCGGCGCAGCAACGGACGGTGTTTCACTTAAATATTGTATGTAATCATGTTAAATTTTGAAACATGCAATAAAATATCGGGGACCGCAACAACAATGACGTGATATTTGGAAGATACGTAGCGGTTAAATTTTTTTGAAACATTCGAGCGACCCGGACAACATGAATGGAAAAAAATCGCTGGAGCGGTTGAAACAACTTAGGTTGAAGGACTGCAACATTCCAGGAATAAAAATTGCAACAATCGTTGCCGACGTTTGACAAAAACGTTGCATAGATTGGAACAATTACACATGCATGGTTGAAACAATAACCGATTGAAACAACTTTGAGATGGTGGCTTGCAACAATCCATCGTAGGCGGAACAATCAAGCGTATGAAAATTGTAACATTAGCCACTACCATTTGATTATGATGTTGCATCGTTCGAAACAACTACACGTGCATGATTGAAGCAACTGCCAGTGGAAAACTGCAACAATCTCAGAGTGTTGCAGTCGCTTGTTGCATGCAACATCAAATTGATTTTTGAAACATTCAGTGAAAACTACAACACTCAAGATGAAACATATGTAACATTGAAAGATTTTTCGAAAACATATGCAACATTGAAACATTGTTTCGTGATTCGTCCAAGCACAGCGCCAGACAATATTGCAATCACTTGTTGCATGCAACATCAAGTTGATTTTTGAAACATCTAGTGAAAAAGTCCACCGCATCAAGTTGCACTTGTTCCGTGCTTCATTTTTCTTTCTATGCAACATGACATGTAACTGTTGAAATATGATTGCAACATGAAAACACATTTGCAACATATCGATTGATTTAAAAAAAGCCTAAAATATCCTAAATCATGGTTGCAACACCACATAATCATAACTGCAACACATCAAAATCATGTTTGCATGAGTGGAAAGAAGCAGAGTGGACTCAAGTGGTGGTGAAAGTAGTTGGATAGAAATACACCACGTCCTCATCCGGAGAAGGAACGCTCGTCCGAACGTCTTCATTGCAGCATTATCGTTTCTTTTTTCTTGCAAAAAAGGCACTTCCCTTTTTTTGAGCAATAAAAAAAAGCCGTAGCCTATTAAGCGGAAAAAAATAAGCACTTCCCTTAAGGCCCAGGGCCCAAGTTCTACGCGTCCGTCCATAGAAGGGCCGCGACACGAAGCCTCTGGAAGCGCGCACGCGCAACGCTTTTGGACGTCCACAGGGTCCACGAAGATAAGCTTTCTCTGCCCCGTCACCGCTCCCGGGCCACAGCCGCTCGCCGCGCGCTTTTCCCCCCAACTCCTTCGTGTGACCGAGCCGCATCCTACCCCCGCGCCGACGGGCTCCGGCGAGCTAGGCATGGCCGTCCTCCTCCGCGGCACGTACGCCGCCGCCGCCGTCACGACCGCGGGCCCCTCCTCGTCGCTCCTCGCCACCACCTTCCGCCGCGCCCGAGGCTGCGGGCGCCTCCTGCCCGCCGCGCCACGGCTCCGCCGCACGTTCGCGGCCCGCGCCTCGGCACAGCCGGTCGAAGTCTGTGCGAAGGAGTCCACCACCGTCCCTGGCCGACTAGGCGACTGTAAGCTCTCCCCCTCTCTCTGATTTTGTGTGGACACGCGCGGCTCCTGGTGGTAGCAATAGAATGCGAGGTAGCTGTGTGTGATGGCAATGCAGGTTGTGCTGGACGCTCTTTGAGATTCGGGGAGATCTGTCTGAGTTTAGTTTCCTGCTTTGAGGCTCGAGCTGCAGTGCCATGTTGAACATTTCACGTTTAGAGTGATGGTAGGTTAGCGAGTATGACTCATGAGTTGTCTATAAATACTTGTGTAATTTGTACCAAAACAATCTAGGATGGCTACCTAAAAAAAGAAAAAAAAATCTAGGGTGGCGTGGAATGAATTTTTTGGTAGCCTGATAGGTTTTAGCTCCCTACTGACATTAGACAGGCCGGCTTCTAATTTTCGTCCAACAATCTGCACTTACAGTTTGTGGAAAAATTTCACATGGTGTCCTTGTTCGAGCCATCATCGACATGACAATTTAAACCATGCAGGTTTTCTTAATCATGTAGCCAACCATAGGAGTGGAAAATCCCAAGGTGTACTATTATTAATCCATTTTCATCTGGAGAAGTTGATTTATTTGTTTCTCAGTGTGGAGACAGTGGATGTTAATATTGTTGTAGTATTTTGGGAGATGGACATGTGAAGGTGGTCTTTGGAGTTCAGTTTCTTGATCAATTGAATTGCTGCCTTATTCCCTGCTCTTCTTTTAGTTTTTCAGGAGTTACAATGTATTTAAGCCTTTTATGAATTTTGGATTCGATAGATGTTTTAGTCTCGTTATGCTTAAGCAGTTAAGCTTTAACAACTTAGCATCAGGATCTGTTTTCGATTCTTTTTAGTTTTTTTACCGAAGATAAATTTTAGTTTACTGCCTTATTTTAAGTTTTTCAGGATTTACAATGTGTTTAAGCCTCCGTGAATTTTGGGCTTAGATTTTATAGATGCTTGGGTCTCTATGCTTAAGCTGTTAAGTTTTAATAACTTAGCATTGGGATCTGTTTTCAATTTTTGTTGTCAGTTTATGCCATCTATAAACATTGATGAAATATGAGTGTTGGTCCACTAAGAGTGAAAGAGCTCCTTATTTGTGTGTAATAAAACTGTTTATACTGGGAGTACTGGCTTCTGTAGATACCTGTTCCTTTGATAGAATTACCTGCGTTCGAAATTCAGATACCTATTTTTATATTTGCCTGCTACAGCTAAAGTTGACCTGCGGTACATGTTTAGCTTACATGGGGAAATTATTTTTATTTTAGGCATCACCATTTTATCATGTTAATATAAGTAGATGTTTGCAAGGTCTGATTAAAAAAGGTGGGCAGCATTGGTATTCCCAAAATGGAAGAGCGTGAATCATGGTCTCATTGATGTCGGAAATGCAAAACCATAAGTTATGATTTTTTATTAACTGCATTGCAATTTTTTATGCTCTGACTGTTGAGACCTTACACTGTCATTTATTTCACATGACAGGTCCTTTCACACAGAGGGTTTTGTTGACAATAGAGGAGAAGCATCTGCCATATGATCTAAAGCTTGTTGATCTAGCTAATAAACCTGATTGGTACCTATCTGCACGGCGAGACTAATCTTTCTGAATTTAGTTTTTAGTGGATATTCTTGGCTTCATTGTTCAATGGCCCTGAATTGTAATTCTTGTGTTGCTTTGTCAGGTTATTTGAAATCAATCCAGAAGGTAAGGTTCCTATCGTGAAGCTCGAGGACAAATGGATCGCTGATTCTGATGTTATAACACAAGCATTAGAGGAGAAGTACCCTGAACCACCCTTGGCAACTCCACCGGACAAAGCTTCGATGTATGTGATTTTTCCAGTGCCCTAATGAATTACCCTGTTTTGCCGTCTTATAAGGGCTCCTTGGTCAGTTAATTTTCTCTTCTGCCCTTATCTGTTTCATTCTTTTTTCAGGCATAATATGTACATATGACTAAGCATACAAAATGTTAAATTTCATGTTTATTTATCACTTAATGTAACTGTGCTGGTAGTCATTCTTTTTTATCGTCTATAAATAGCCTTGTAAATAATTAACATGGTATTTATGCATTAAATCAGTGGCTGCGTTGGCACATTCTACATGAAACACTGTTTGATTGGTATCTTGGACTGTCTGCAACTTTGTTAGCTTTCGTTTCATTTGTTCTAATACTTGGCAGTAATGTTAATATTGGCATCATAATTATTGTCCATAAATTTTATTGCAGAGGGTCAAAAATATTTTCCACATTCATCGGTTTCCTCAAAAGCAAAGATCCAAATGATGGAACAGAACAGGCACTACTTGATGAGCTGACTTTGTTTGATAGTTATCTAAAGGATAATGTAAGTGGGTTAGTGGCAAGTGTGATGTTACATGATTGCTTGCAACTAATGCTGTTCAGTATTGCATGAATTATACCATGTGTTTGGCTCTTCTATTTGCCATATCCACACTTATTTTACAAATTCCTGTTAAGTATTGCATGAATTATACCATGCAGTTGGTCAGAGACGTTCAGAAAAGTACACAATCCTTAGCCCCTTCTTTTTTTTTTCTGTGTTTTCTTTCCTTATGTATGGTTACCTTATCAGTAATCAGAAGTAGAACAGCCTTTTTGTTTAACTTATATAAGAGTTTGAGTCAAGAATTTGGATTAAATAAATTTCAGTTTAGCAAGATTCATGAGATACCATAAATTACATTCAGTTTGTATGAGAGGAGTGTTTACTGCACGAGAACCATTTTTTGTGGGCTTAATGATTAGAGTATGCATTTATTATCTGATAACTTAATAGTCATTTCTGTGCTTCTTGTCTGAAATTAACTATGTTCTTATATTGAGATCCTGTTTGCCTTTTTGGTGCAGGGTCCGTTTATTAATGGTGGAGCAGTTTCTGCTGCTGATCTTTCTCTGGGCCCGAAACTATATCACATGGAGATAGCTCTGGGTCATTACAAGAATTGGTCTGTTCCAGAATCACTTTCACATATAAAACAATACATGAAGGTATGTTGTTTTTTCTTTAGGACTGACCTGTAACCGAACCTGAGACTGACCCCCTTTTTTCACCTAGTAAGCATGCACATCTCCCAACAATGGAACTAGGTATCTGTTCAAGGTTCAATTAATTTTTCACCTGCTGTCCTTGACCTAAACAGCTTACCAGTGCTTTACCAGTTGCATGTCATTTCTGTCCTCCGTGGTTTGTATGTTATTGGTACAGATCATGATTGAAAAACATATTATGGGAGTAAAAAAAAAAGCTGAGTGTTTTGCGGGCGATTGGGGAACTAAGAGATGCCTCATGAATCCAAGTCTGTTGACTCAACTATTCTAGTTATTACCTGCAGCAAATTTGTTCTATACATAATGCAAACATACACCACTGAAAAGTCACCTTTTAGAAGTATTAGCAAGGCATGGAAGAATACTAGCTTTTGCTGCTCGATATCATTGTTTTTATAAATTCCTTTTGCTTGACAGCTTCCTAAAGGAGTTGGCCTTGGGCATTTTATCCTTATTGGCACATTTGAATTTTCTTTTGCAGTCAATTTTCTCAATGGATTCTTTCGTCAAAACTCGAGCTCTGCAAGAGGATGTTATTGCTGGATGGCGCCCAAAAGTCATGGGTTAAATCACATTAGTATAGTAATAAGATCAGGTAAAATGAATATATGTTCCTGTTGTAGATGAAACAAAATTTGCCTGTTTAGATTTGCTTGGTTTGCTATTTTTCTTTTGTTGCAATAATGATGACATGATGGATGATTCATAATTATGTAGTAAACTAGAAATATGGAGGGATGCTTTTGGTTGGTTAATTATATGCAAAAGCAAATTTTTAATGAGATGTGATTGAATCACAAATACATTTTCGAAAACAAAACATATGTAACGAACTGTCTACCATGTGATTGTGGGCATTTCTGCCACTTGTTTGTACAAGGGAACATTAACTTCTTGGTTAATAGTACTGTAATAGCAGTTGTTCCCCACTTAAATGATGGGCTAATGATTGTAGAGTGGTTTAGTCTTGGCCATTACTAATTTCTACATTTTGATAGTTAGAAGCTAGTCGCAGCTCTGTATCCGTTGTGAATTGTGATGGACCTCTACCATTATCAAGGCCCAGCAACCAATATATCTTCATTGTTCATACTGTTTTCACTTTCTGAACTTTGGTCTTATTCGTTATCAAAGGATGCAAAATATCATTTTTGTTATGGCTTGCTTTAGTAAGAAAAACACTTCAAGAATGACTTAAATTTGACTATGTTTACACAATTTTTTTGAATAAGACGAGCAATCAAACTTCAGGTTAAAAAAGTCAAACAACCTAGGTTTTGAAACGGAGGGAGAAACAATAAGTTTATGATGTTTAGCTTCTTTGATAACGCTGAACAGTATTTTTGTAGCCAGACCATCATACATTATTTTGTTGTTATTGTCTTCTAGTTTTAGTTGCTAAAGTAAGGATTGATTGTGCACAAATATGTCTGCATTTAACGATAACCCACACGTGTTTCTATTTTCTCTTGTCACTTGCTGTAGTACTATGTCTGCATCCTTCTCAACGACTCAACTGACCCCATCAGCTGATACTCCATCTGAGCTGGTGGTAAATGTCTGTTCGAAAGTGCGGATCTGTCATTCTGCTGTTTGCCATAGAGATGCACTGTCAGTCTTTGCTTAAATCAGTTTCATGTGATGTGATGTGCTACTTTATTTTAATAGAGACATGCTGATTTGGCTAATTGGTTTATACCAAATGGCATATCATGTGATGTTATATTCCCTTCTTATTAGGAGAGACATGGCTATCAGAGGATCTAGATGCACAGGTTCGCCACATGTGTTTAGTCTGTACATCAAAGGTGATGGTTTTTATTGGAATTGTCCAGAGCATAGCATGTAAGGTATTCATATTTGATCTCCTTTGTTTTCTGTGTCAAATAGGAAATATCAATAAAAATCAGATACCTCCCATGGAATTGAGCACTATTGCCGAACAACATTTTTGTTGAACAAAAAGGAGTTGCTGTATAGTTGTTCTGTGTTACTGACCAACCTCTTGCTGAAATATTGAATGATAAAACAAGGAATTGACCATTTTATTACATAATTATGGTTGTTCTTTGTGATTACGCAAGTCCTAATTATTTTAGGTAAGTGGATCCACCCGAAAACTATTTGACGTGATTAATTTATGAGGAGAAACTATTTCACCTGAACCACAAAACATCATTGGGCAGAAACACTGAACATTTGAGCCAAGGTTATAATCATTTTGGCCTATTGTAATCCAAGGTCCCACAAAAAGTGGGATACCTTTCTGCTGATTTGAAGCTACTAACCTCCAAATATATTTATCCAAGCGTTCGTGTTTAATGAAGCGTCACTGTGTGTCAAGCTGAGCTGCCACATTATTAGCTGCCACTATTCTTTCGCCATGTTTCTGTAAGGCTTCCACATCGATCCTGCAATGATTGACAAGAACTTTGCATTCGGTGTAAATGATTGAGGCGTGGAAATCCCAACCATCGCGCTTATGCTTGTGGCAAGTGATGTTGTTTTATTAGACTTGTTTAGATTCTAGATATTTATTATTCCTCCCATCACATCTATCACATTCTAGATATTTATTATTCCTCCCATCACATCTATCACAGTATTTCCTATCATTTCCTCACTATTCATTGCTACAGTGAATATCTGCTACAGGAAATATCCAACTTTCTCCACCAACTAAACACCCACTCTGAAATCATGATAGTTGCAGAATTTTGATATGTGGATTGTCATATCTCTGTGATCTGACTATTGCTTATACCCCGAGTCCTGAGATATCCACTGAGTTGACGCCAAAGGAACCCCGGGTATGCGTTCCATGTACTCCCTCCGTGCCATAATAGATGACGTTATGGGATGCGTGTACGTGTTATTTTCTCAACTTTGACTCGATTTGTAGAAGAACATGTGTAATATTTATATCTTTAATAAATTTGATAAAAAAACTAGATTTAAATATCTATCTAATGATACTAATGATGTATTATAAATATTAATATTATTTTATATATAATCGGTTAATGTTGAAAGATGCTGTTTTTTTCGAGAAGCGAGAATGACATCTCGAGAAATGAGAATGACATCTATTTTGGGGACGGAGGGAGTATGCTGGTTCGTTTTCTTTCAACTCCGGCCTTCAAATCAGCTCGACCAAAAGAGTGCCCGCATATAAGATAAGATAATATCTCCAAAGGATGTGGCTATGTTCTTTTCTTCTTTGTTAGACACGCATCAATCGTCGCTGGTCAGTTGTCACAATTATGTTCTCCAAGGATAGTGCGCCTCCACTAACCGCTTCGCATTTCTGCGAGTGGTGTGAAGCACAGTTTACGTCAGTTCCCCTGCACAGCCTCTTTCGTTGCATAGAATGATTCTGCCTTGCCTTCCTGCCCTTTCGTGAATGGACATGATGGTGGTTCCGGCTGGGTTTGGCCAGGGCCGTATATGAGCAGGGCCAAGGTGGCCGACTGCACAGGGCCTCTAAATATTTAGGGCCCCCAAATCTTGTACTAATTAGGTAATTATCTACTACTCAGTTCTAAAAAAAGAGAAAAAGAAGGTCTACTGAAACCCATATGAGCAAGCACTGGTCTTATTAACTTATATACAGTCCCATGCGTGAATGTTTAGGACTTGTCTTTAGATAGCAAATGTACTCACATCATTTTACGTTTATTCATGAACAACTAGAGAATCAACCTATTTATCTCTCAGAGGCCACCTCTTCAATTGATATTCTGAACATCCTTCCAAGCTATAGCACAGTCGTTTATTACTTGCGAGTGAGACTCGACGAGTCTCACCAGACCATGCATACTCGCTTCGGCATACTCATCTCAGTCTTAATTCCATAAGGTATAGGTAGAAGCTCTATCTACCTTATCTATTTTAGCAAAATATTTCATACTTAATATGTTTCTATTGATGTAACAAATAATGTATACTGAAATTTTAGAATCAAGAGAAAGCATGCTTCGGTTATGTCATATTTTAGGACCCCATTATGTATTTCGCACCGGGGCCTCCAATTTCTAGCTACGGCCCTGGGTTTGGCTCATATGATGGGCCCCATGTATCTATCTTGCATCTAGGCATGTTATGTACTGTAAGCACTAGTAAAAGATCAACGGACTTACTCCCATCGTGTATCGCACTGACAACAGCAGAACACGGCATTTCGAGTTGCCAAACTGTTCTGCAACGTTCCTTTGTGATCATAGAGTTAAGTTGTTGCATATGCATGAACATCTTGTGTCTGGAGCTTCCAGTTTTAGCTGTTGTTTGTTATGGATCACCGGGCATCCCGGCTTTTTCTTCTGCCGGTATATCTAGTGCAGGTGGAGAAAATGCGGACCTAGATGATTGATCGCTGAGCTTCGATTGATTTACTGCTGTGGCCTGAGGTTTCCGATTGATTGAGCAAGCTTACTGTGCTCCAGATGTCACTATCCGTATCCGCCGCAGAGAACACGTCCAAGCTTGTGCGTTCTGACATTGCACAGGCGGCATGTTGCCATCCAGAAAACCCCCAATGCCGGAAAGAGTCCGTGTGGAGTTCAAGCGCTTCAAGCGTGCAGGTCACATGATGTTCCATGCTCGTCTACATGCCTCGGCCAGCCCATGTTGAAGTTAACAGTGGGAGTGGGACACTACAGCACAGCAGGAAGAAGATTGACTGATCGTCGCGCCCCGTGCTGTTCACTCCATGGCTCCCTCACCTTGCGTGACGGTACCGTACGCCTGAAAATTAAGGAGGCTCGGAGCTCGCTTTCATGGCGACTGAGAGCTGCATGGAAGCTTGCCTGGGCAGACGGCGACGCGCCACGGACGGACGTCAGAAGTCGGAACGCCATCCGTTTTCCAGGAAAGCTCCGCTGAGCACCGGCCGGCCAGGCGATCGACCCGGACGGAGATGGGCTCATCGGCAGTTCGGCATGGGCATGGGCGCTTCTGTTCTGTGCACAACTGTAGGCCGTTCCCGTCGTGTCCCTTTCCCGTTGAGAGATGCAGATACCCGAGCACATGTCTCGATGCCCTCCCTCGGTCGCTAGCGAAATTCTCCACTGACAAAGAGTGGGCACTGTATCCAGGTCGTAAACCCACCCCCTCGCTGGCAGTGGCAGCGAGCCCGTGCTCCTGTTCCCCGGGCCGGAATTCCACTGTTGCTTGGGCACAGATGGGCAGTCCGGAACAGATCGCGGCGACCTCGCGCACGGGGGCAGGCATATCCGGCGCTTCGCCATACCGCATTTAACGAGGGGGAGCAGAAAGAGAGACAGCGAGAAGCTCATCAAAACGCGCGGCGCCCGCCGAAGTATCCTGACACGGGATGCTCCCTGCTTGCTCGCATGCGCTGCCCCACGGGTGGGTGAGAGAGAGCGCGACGTGATAGCGTCGCACGAGGCTAGCCGACGTAGCCGTCTCCGTGCCGTGCAGATGCCCCTAACCCGAGCTGGTTGGAGAGGAAGACGTGTCACCTGGCCGTACATGGTGACGGTGGGAGTACCCGTCCGATCACCGTCCGGCGACAACCGTTCATCGGAAACTACGCGTTACCATAGGACACCGTACGCGTCGGAAACTACGCGTTACCATAGGGTGGTCGAAATTCGAAAACTCGTACCGGGGACCCCCTTGGGCCGGGCACGTCTGGCGTGTCTCTGACCCTGTGTGTCTTGCAAATGCTGAGCACACTGGTTTTTCTGAATCTGTTCCCCTCCTACATGACCTTCAAGCTTGAAGAGCCAGTCAGTGAGCTACTGAGCCAGTACATGTACATGCACATCTGCCCCGAGCCAACCGGAAGGCAAAGGGAAAGAGAGGCACAGCCGAAGTACCAGTACCACTGCGGCCTTGGGCCCGCCTGCCTGCCATCCCCTCCAATCAACCGCTGCCCTGTCGGCCGAGGCCCGGGCACCGGCGGCCCCAGCCCCACGCGTCCCCCTCACACGGCTGCTCCTCGCCCCGATCGCCGCCAACTCGCGCTCGTCCAAACCGCCTCGACCACGAGCTAAGCTAGGGATGGCAACACGTAATATCCGCGCGGATAGTGGTTTCAAATATCCGCATCCGCGACATAAAATCTGTGCCCGCGCCCGTGTCCACTATCCGCTATGGATATGAAAATATGCCCGCGTCCGCTATCCGCAGATATCCGTTATCCACGGGTTTACCCGTATATCCAAAAAACATACAATAAACCAAATCTAACAACAATTCATACGCCAAATCTACACCACCGGATGCTTCGAAAGCTGGCACTTGAGATTGAGAGCCGCTAGACATTGCAACTGCATAACAAATAGAAAAAATGGACACGACATGAACACTCAACTATGTGAGAGAACTAGATCAAGAGTAGTCACTAGACAGTACAACACCTTAGTTGCCTTAGTTTTTAGGTCTCACATGTCAGTTAACGGGTCTTGCGGGTTTGCGGATACGGATATTAATTTTTCATGTCCGTTAACAGATATCCGTTGGTTTAGACTCGTGCCCGCGCCCGCACCCGCGGATATAAAACTAGACCCAAACCCGCGCCCGTCGGGTTTACGATCCACGGGTTTGCGGAGTGCTCATTGCCATCCCTAGCCTAGCTACGGGCCCTGCCAGGCAGTGCAGGCCAAACCAGTGAGTGCCCTTGGCACGGCGCACCTCCATGCCATTTGCCATGGGCGCGCGCTTCCGGTCCGGCTATCCACGACTCGCGGGGGTCGCGCGCGCCACAGTGATAGGACGCTGATGGGGGGTATGGGCCGCCGATGAGATGGATAGAACTAGTAGAAGGCCGTTGGCGCGTCATCTATACGCTGGGACCCGTCGCGTCGAGACGTCTCCCGTCCACGTCAAGCCCCCAGGCCGGGTACGTTCTGGACGCCCCCGATGCCGCGGCGCACGAGGCCGAGCGCGTCAGGACGGCGCGTCGCGTTCCGGCACTGCCCTGCGACATGCCCATCGATCGATCGACCCGCTTGCCGCCGTCCTCTTGCGCGACGATCTTGATCGCGCAACACACGGCCAGTGTGCTCCGTCCCTTTGCGCGGAGCACGGGTACGTACGTGGCGATCGATCTGACGACAGGTGCAGGAGGAGCCGAGCCCAGGCGTCCCCATGCTTTGGCAGCCCATGCACGGGTGAGGAACGAACGAAGGTGCCATACGCGCAGAGCCGCTTTTAAATGTTTGCCCACTGGCCGGCTACAGTTTGGTTACGCTGGCAGAGTGGAAGCTGACAAGAGAAAACGGGCACAGATACATATCATCGACATGGGACCTGCACGCAGCACATCATTAGATCACGCTTGGATGGATGGTGGATCACAGGACCAGTGCTTAGTGGTTGTCGTATCTGAAATTTTTATGGAGATCATGTGCGAATCTATTAGATCAGGCTGGCAACTAGCTAGTCGGCACTAGTTTCACACGACGTCTAGGTTTCGTTCCATTTCAACATATCCCATTCGTATATGCTCATGCCTTGCGGCGATTTCATAAAGGTTCAAGGGATGTTCCATATGGGCATCAACCTCCTGGTTCTCTAAAATTCCGTATAGATAACATATGAGTGAGGTGTATATACAAAACATGAGAGAGTACTACTACATACACGTAACAACAACGAATTGACCTAACAGATAGGCATGGATTAGCGATCTCGCTATTTAGAATGAAATATATTGTGTTTCAATTCATGCAAATATCTACTAGTGCTTACCACAGTACCGCTCCAGCAGAATCCAAATTCAATTTTGGACCCACAAAATCCATTGCTTAAGAATGTATGTATTCCCCTTCTCTTTATTTCGTCGAAATTGCAACAACGTGTTTGATTACCATCCCATGTAGATGCCAAATTCACGACGGAACAAATCTGAAGAGGAAAAAAGAAAATCATCTCAATCTCCTTTGAGTTTTTTTTTCTTCGAAAGAATCCTTCGAGGTTTCAACATTCAACCCGTCATAGTCTAATATAATCCACTTCAGAATTTGCACTATCATTTTTTAATTAAAAAAAAACAGCACTTGAGCTCCTGCCGTTCCCGTCTTGGATATCAGCTATCAACTACTCTAAGCGAGAGAACAAGAACACTTTCAGCTCAAACCAGCCTTTCGTGTGGGTGGGGTGCACCAAAGCAAGGAGCACGGCTCCTCATGATCATAAGTCATAACGCAACAGTACAACATCTCCCAAAGTGCTCCGTCCTCGGACTCCGGGGGTAGGACGCCCGTCAATTCTCCAGATCGATGGCGACGGATCCAAGATTCTCAAAACGACATGGATGGAATATCGACATCTGGTGCCCACGAGAACGGCTTGCCTCGACCGGCCTCGCCATGCCGTGTAGCTTTTCCTCGTACGTACGTGCGTGCTTTAGCCGGCCAGCATAGCGAGAATAAAGCTAGGGGATGCAGCAGGTCACACACACTTGGTCCTGATTCGCCATGTTTAGCTGTGGTGGGAAAAAAGTATATTTTTTCTGAGATTCGTGTTATGTGAGGGGGATGAATATGAAAGGGGAAAAAGGAATTTTTAGGGATGCGTGTTCTGTGAGGGGGATGAATAGGAAGTAAAAAGTACTTTTGGGAACTAAATACGGCCTCGATCCGCATATACTCACTGCTCAGCACGGACAAGTGGTGTGAAGACTCAGGGCAGAAATTGCCCCAAAGCTGGAATGGTTCCATGCATGATTTGTATGGTTTGAGTGGTTTCATGTATGTCACTCAAACTATGGGGTTTGGTTCCATGAGATCATACTCATGGAATGAAATAGATCTTTTTGATATGGAACGGGACCAAACCATGCTGGGTTTCAAACCCTTCTATGCATAACCAAACAAACATACCAAGATATTTCATGTGGTTTGGAGCCCATTCCATATTAATCCATACAAAACGAACAAGTCCTCAGTCAGGCAGGCGCTCGATTGCGGGACGGTCAGGTCAGCACGGCGCAGGCACGTGAAATGGTAAAGCGGCGTCACTTTTGCCAAGCGATAGAAAAGGGTGGCGCCATGCATGTATCGCCGCCCACATTGGTTCCTCAGCACGTTGCATCGATTCACCTCTTGGAAGAAAAAAAAACAGTGGCATCTTTTGCCTACTCCCAGCTGCAGTGGTGTGTGTTCTAGCTTCGATCGATCTCTCAGGCTTCCTAGTGATGGACGTCAATGTGTCTAGTGACTGGTCTGATAAAGATTCAAGGAATGTCAAGTGATAATCTCCTGTTTGATCAGATAGCTTGCAATTTTTTTTGTCACCCTTGTGCCAATGTGTGAGCTTTCCAGTTGGACGGCCACTACTGCGTAGTACTAGAAGCGTGCAGCTAAACTTATAGCCCTTTTGCCTCCGGGGTAGGACCGTAGGAGTACGTATGATACGGTGTCACGATGTACACCGCCCAAGGTCTGATTCCTCCAGGTTGGATTTGAGTTGTCTGCAGAAAGATCGATCGAGGCACGACAGCAAGCCGTTGATGCGTCAGTTGTCAGAGCGAGGGCGTCAGGTCCAGATCTTCCTCGTTTCAAAGCCGATCTCATGGTGTCGAGACAAAAGCAGCATGGTGGTAGTAGTAGTGGAGCTAGCCCACCCTATCCTCGAGTCGCCATGACGAGGTAGCGACGCGATAGGAAAGAAGAAAAAAAGATCGGGAGACCTCAAAATATCCATCTCTCCGGTCAAGACGATGGGTAGCAGTAACAACGATGTAACCTATCTTTTTTTAAAAAAAAAATGAAACAGGAGCGCTGCTATGTCATGTAAGAAGAGGAAGTATGCGAGTTCTTACATAGTGTGTTATTACATAAAAGATGATTGGACTCTAAACTCTGAGTAAAGCATAACATTAAGATATATTTGAGGACACAGATGTTGTAATATTGCAGAGATAAGAGACATGCTTTCATAATTAAATACAATAAAATAAATAACAATTCTATAAATAACAAGTACATTTCTCAGATGACATACATGTTCATAGATTACATACATGAATAGAATAAATTCCAATGCTCGTACACATACTACAATTCCATCCATATTCATATGAAAATCCATAAATACATTCAATAGATGAAGTAGCCAGATAAAATACAAGAATATAGAAATTCTTTTTATATTTTACTCTTAGACAGGGGGTTGCTATTCTAGATAGCCGTCCAACGCCAAGGTGATTTAGATCCTTGACTAGTGTGACAGTTCTACTCAAAAATCACAAAATTCAACAAGTTCTTTTATCTAAAGTTGAATCTAGTCTCAATTATTGAAACTGCAGCCTCAATTACTAACCAGGAACAAAACACCAGTAACTCAGTAAGTGCCGAGGGGTTCAGTAATTAGGCAACGTATGATTCAGTAATCCAGTAATATTACTAGCTAACAGAACTACAACTAGTAATTAGAGATAATTCAGTAATAGTGCTAGTAATTCAGTAACTACTGAAATTTCATCTAGTAATCAGAGCACTAGTACAGTAATTCCTGCTACTATAACTAGTAAACAGAGACTAATAAATCCACAGCAGAGGCTACGAAGAGCTAATAATCAGGATTGAATGAAACAAGATTAGACAAAGAACAAGCCTATCAATTCTATGGACTGTCACACTAATTTCTCACTACACCGCTTATCATCATCGAGTATCAAATCCGCCCAAAAATGTGCAACCACACTCGAGCATAAATACTAGCAGATTGCACAAATAAATACTTGAACAACCGAGAAAGGCAACGGGTAACTCACAGCACGTAGATCAACTACGTGGGAAGATAAACTCAGTGAACTGAGGTTCTGTCCCAGAAAACCAACTTCCGCCGCTCACGTCTGAGTTGTCGAAGGCGGTGGGTTGACGGAGATACTGAGCCGACGTCGATGCCGAGGGGAACGTCACCGGCAGCGACCCGAGAAAAAGACGAATGCCGCACAGCAGAGGACCCAGGCACCTGGCCAAGGTGGACGGCGAACAGGACCAACCGGCGACCGTACAGACACCACACAGGCGAGTACACGGCACCAGCACCAAATCCCCCACACCCGAAATACTCACGAGAGCAGCTCCGGCAAGCAGCACCTGAGAACGGTGGCAGCCCCCACCAGGAATGGCGGCGCAAGGAGGAGCAGCCATAAGTGGATCTGAGAGAGTAGGAAATCGACTTAAGTGTTAAGAGAAAGAAAGACTTCCCCAAATATATAGGCGAGGAGGAGGAGCAGCAGCCATGCGCCGTCGCCCGGGCGCTCCTCCGCGTGCGGACGCCCGCTTCCTGCGGCGCCGTCGCGAAGGAGACGGAGGGATCGATGCCCTATCCGTTCTCTAACGGCTGGGTATCCTGCGTTGCTCTCGTGAGCATCTTGTTGGCCCGCTGGGCTGCTCGGTCCTTTGGGCCTTGCAGGGACCCAGCATGCCAACACTTCTCTCTTTTTTTTTAATCCATTAATTAAAAGGGAAAAATCCCATTATAGATAACAACAAACACATCACAGGCGCTGGACCTGAGGCTAATTTCCTTCTTAATCAGCGCTAACACTCGTTGTGGCGTTGCAGATGCACCGTCAAGACCCTCCGATTGCGTTCTTTCGATAGGTTCCATGCTGTGTAGATCATGATGGCCGCCCTTGACTGCTTGATGTTCTTCGGGAGTCCTGCTAGCGACGAATTCCACCATTCTTCAATGGGAATATCTCTGTCAGGGACCTGCACAAGACCACACCACTGCACTACGAGAACCCAAACTTGCTGTGCGACGACGCACTGCAAGCACGATGTACCCTATCTAGCCACGGCTTTTTCCCAGCAAGCCGAGAGGCCGAGAGCCGAGCCGGCACGCCAGGCACACGGATCTGCCGCGCGACGTGCCGTGGCAGCGGCCGGCCGGCGCGAGCGCGACACCCCCACACGCTCGCCAGTCGCCACTGTGAGAGGGCAGGCACGAGCACGAGCCGCACTAGCAGGCAGGCAGCCCGGCAGGCGAAGGGGCCAGCTCGCCAGCTCAGGTGCCCGGCCCAGCGTGTAGCCGCCTTTGGGCGCCAGACCCTGGACCACGCGCACGCACACCTTCTCCCCTCCCGCGCGCACGGCGAGGCAAAGCCTGGTGCCAACCGAAAGCCGCCGCTGCCCCCCCCCCCCCCCCCCCCGCGCGCGCGATGGCCGAGCCCAACCCCGACCCAACCGCGGCTAGTGCTCGGCCGCCGGGCCACACCTCTCTCCCGGGCTCGATCGGGAGGCGAGCGCGAGCACCGTGCCTTTTTGCGTTTGTTTATTGGGTTCGTCTGGCTCACGGTGGCGGGTGGCCCCGCGAGGGCGCCAGCACGGTGGCCGTGATGAGTGGCGGCCATGGTGCGGTGCTCCTCCGGGCGGGCGCACCATCATGCGGGCTCGTTGCCTTTTTGCGTGCCATCCATGCGTGCCCGCCGCGACGCGGGCTCCAAAGCGGCCATCATCGCTGGTCGATCGGATCCGTGCCCAGTTGTACTGAACTACTGTTAACACGGTAGATGTGGCACAGTTTGCTCGCAAAAAAAATGTGGCAAATACTGGATGCTAGTGCATGCATTATTTGGAGGGTTGAGCTACCAGGTAGTACTTGCAACATTTAGCCCTCGAATGATAGGCCTCAAAATAGACATAGCACCTAGAGCAAACCGCAAGTACAGAGTTTAGCACTGTTTGACGCGTCCATGATTGCTAAAATGCAAACCTACCGTCCTTGTTTAAACTTGCTCCGTAAATAAATCACTAGTAGCCTTTTTTTTCTGATAAATGAAGAGCTGCCTTCAACAAAAACACGCGAACAAACATCAAGCATTTTGGGTCGAAGAACATACATCATATTGTATTGTCGTGTACCCGTCATCCCTTTGAGTTTGAAATAAGAAAATATATACTACGCACAAGCGTTCAACTAGAGTGCGTTTAGTTTCAAAACTTTTCTCCCAAAAAAACACTATTCATCCAGCTTTTCACTATTCATCCTATCCCTCCTACTCACAAAAGAATATTCATCTATAGTATTTTTTTAGTCTACAGTATTTTTTCGAGTAATCTTTCTCAATCTAAACACACCCTAGAACGCAAGAACCTGAATATCAGTGGCTAGCAGGCGCATTTCTGTGGCGCACGAATCCCCGCCCCCCCCCACACACACACACACCCAACCCACCCAAACGTGCTAGCGCCAAACTTTCCCCGTTCTCACGATGCGCGAGTTCCCCACACTTTTTTCCATCATCTTTTTTTTTCCTGATAAAAGTCCGTGCCGTGTCGTACGTACATGTCTCCTCAGCATACGTACCGGCCGACAGAGTCCCATGAATCACTCGCTGCGTATTGTACCTAAACTCGCTCAGCCAGCAGCACCACCAGAAGAAAGTTGTTGACACGGAGCAGGACTGCAGGAAGGATGGTGTACCCTGGTAGGAGCCAGGAGGAGGACGAGCATCGATTCGTTGTACCAACCGTCCTCTCGTAGCCCGACAGCAGGGACTTGATCCGGTAGCGAGACGCGCCGAGGGCCCCGCGTGTCGTTGGATACGCCCGCCCGGTCCACGTCGAATCCCACGTTACCGTGGAGTGGCTAGCTAGGCTGGGTTCCGCCGCCGGCACCGGAGAAACTGATCTGTGAAGCTCACTCAACGATTTGGATGCGAGTAGACGTTTTTAGAGGATAGGATTTGCTTTTGCTATTCTTTTGTCTTACTCTATTACTATTACTAGTCTCCACGTTAATCCTCATGAGACGCGCTAAAAAGATCCTATAAATTCTCATACAATCAATCCATGAATCTAACACAATCGAACCTATTATGTTTTCTAACAAATTATCCATCTATGTATTATAAAAATAGGCTAAAATAAACCCCCTGAATATGTATGTAGATAAACTACATTTGCCATTATAGGAAAATCTAAAGTAAACCCCTAGTCTTTATGTAAATTACTCACCTATACCATTATAAAATTAATATCAAATAACCCCCAAGTTTTGCATATAAAATTAAAAAGTATTCAATTACATCATTATTAAAGTAACCATTAACATGAATCTAAATTCTACAAAATTATAATTAGTATTTCCATCATTAATAGAATATTTGTATTAGTGTTTGTAGAAAAGTAGTACATGTGTACTCGTGTACACATATATGAAGGAAGCTATAAAAATATAATTCATGTTGTTCATATAGCTCAGACAAAAGGCATAGCTAAATACACGTCAAACACATATCAAGGATGCAAAGTCAAATGCAAAATGAGAAAAAAAGTTACTAATTAAACTTATTACAACTAGATAATGATAAATATGTATATTTAGAGTATTGTATTAGATTATTTAATTGATGAAAGAAAGCGTAAGAAAAATAATTATAATTATTAGCTATAAGTTCTATTTTTATATTAATCTCTAATTAGCATGTATTGGGAGTAATAGTTGATAGGCTAATTTGCATAATGGTGGATTCTAGTTACAGCATACATCTTTTTACCACATAGCTGTCTAACTCTAAATGTTTAATTTCTCTTGGTGTGAATGTGATCGATAGACCACAGGGAACCAAAGATAGATACTAGCGAATGATGTTTGTCTATTATTTTCTATAGTCTATCTTTCCTTTTGAATAAATACAAAGGTGGGAGTACAGTTTTTCTATGTGCTCGAGTCCTAGTATTCTACAATCATTTCCTAGTGTGGATGCGGTGACGGCCATCATTAGGTGGACGAGGAAGCTTAGAAATAGTTACAAGAGAAGGCATTTTTAGTACTTGGTTGGACTCAGAGGGATAGCCATGGAGGCGTCTCTGGAGCCACAAATACATAAAAAAAAACTAACTTCTGACTATCATCAGTCTACAAGAAATTTAATGAAAGACATTGCAACCTCCAATGTAAGCTATATTCTTTGTGAAATCTAATCTACAACTCATATAAAGATATGCAAACATAACTAAATCATATATTTGTTGCTATCTTGAATCTTTTGGTGACTCAACAAATTGGTGACTCAACAAAAGAAATGGAATGATTGATAATTTCAGTGACTGAAAATACTGTAATATTATTATATATCCGTAAGTTCACACTTCACAAACAATTTTGAGCAACACTGACAACACACGCGTTCACATCGAGTCTTTTCGAAACCGATTGGCTTCACTCTACTTGAGTTTGTTGGCCGTGTGAGCATCAAGCCGGCCGCTAGCCGCAATTTAGACCTTTGATACCGATTGTCTATGTACGACGAGAAGAACTTATGTTACCATTTAAAAAGAAGAAGAATCTATTTGTTCGGTCCGCGCTAAACAAAGTGGAATCCAATTTCAGGTCATACTCCGTATTCAGTAGCACTCCAACATAGTGTATCAGTGTCATATTGTAGTCACTAGTCAGTGTGCTATTGAAAGAACAAGGTAATATAGGATTTGGAAGAGTCAAACCCCCCTTGTACTATCCACTCAGCTAATCGGCTAGCTAACTAGCAGAAATTAGATAGGTTGGACCATCTAATTGAATGATTGCTATCCAATTAGTTTGAAGGGTTTTATTGAGAATTACTTGGTCCTCGGATGCACCCTTGCTAAATTAGCTGGCTATCAAGGATCCAAACTAAGGCACGGTGACACTAAAAATGTATTACCTACCTTCTGAAATATTTGTGAAAAGGTTAAGATGACATTACTCCCAAATAACTTTTACAAATGTGGATAAGCCATTGGCTTCTATTTCTCAAAGCCCTGAGAATACCCTAATCCAATTGCAAAACAAGGGTTTATTCAGGACGGACTGTAGACCAATTTTTCATGTCAGATGCTGTTATTGAAGCACTTTTTCATGACAGATGCTGTTATTGAAGCACTGAAGTAGAAACACCCTGCCATTCTAAGAAGTAGTATACGCTAAGATGAACAAAAGCTCTAGGGTTCGATCAAAGTTGACATGCATCCATTTTACAAAGCAAGGTTAGCCAAACCCATCCATGGAAAACACACCCAAGGCTTTGCAAATTGTGTCATCCCAGAGCTTTGCACATACTACCCATGGAACGAGCCATGAACTCTTGTCCCTAAACATTTTTTCTGCTTCTCTCTAATCGTCTTGCATGATCTCTACACCTAAGAATAATACTCCTACGGAATAACCTTCCTTCCTCCACGCCCCCCGGCACGCACGCGCAGTCGCTGCAGCTCCCTTGTCCCCTCCTCTGTCTCCTACCCGGCATCGCTGAGCTGTGACTGGCCTGCAATGTCTTTGCTTTTTTCACAGCCCCAGCAGGATGTAGTACACCAGCGTGATGGGCAGCGCGATGAGCATGCCGAAGATGACTCTGCAAACCACACAGGCAAACCAACGGCAGGTGAGACAAAACCCCTGATGCAAAGGAAAGCAAAGCAAAGCACAAGGCCGAGAATCTCGGCGTCCTCTGCCTGCGAGAGCGAGACGGAGCAATGGATGGAACACAAAGGCTGTGTTTTTTTTTTTCGCTTACGCCGTGCTGAGGATGTCAGGGTGCACGCCGTACTCCTTGGCGAAGACGAATGGGACAATGCCCTGCGGCAGCGCGGCCTGCGTGTCGTCGTCGTCAGTAAACAAAACGAACATAGTCAGTCAGAGCCGGCGAGGACTAGGGGGAAAAAAGGCGAGGCGTTTCAGCGCCCCTGTGCTGTGTGTGCTGCTTGTGTTGTGCGCGCCAAGTCTAAAAGCTAAAGCGAGCTGTGCCACGCTTTTCCGGCACAGGGAGCATAAAGCATATCGATCGGCATGCCCGGCCGGCCACTTGAGCAGATGTTTGCTAGTATTTCTTCTCTCTCTTTTTTTTTCAATTCAACCAAAAGGTAGTTCTTGTCAGTGGCATGCCTGTGCTACGTTTGTGCGGTTGGTTGGTTGGTCGTGATGAGCGAGGCTTTTTGGGTTTGGGTTTTTACCTGGACGATGGCGACGTGGAGGAGCGTGCCGCGGAGGCCGACGGCGAAGGAGGCGGCGGCCATGACGGCCGGGCCGGTCAGGAACCGCACGGCCATGGCGAACGTCGCCACCTTGTTCCCGCACGCGATGATCCTCGGCTGCAGCGCCATGAACAGCCCTGCACACGACGTCGCAGTGTCAGTAACTCGGTACAAATAAAAGGTTCACTGTTCCATAGGTTCGCTGGCATGGCGTCATCCAGAGAAGAAGGGAGTGGATGCACGGACCGAGGCTGAACATGGCCATGCCGAGGCCGGCGTCGGAGAGGATCGCGATGGACTTGATGATTATAGCCGGCATCTCGAAGTTCCACCTGCATGCCATCACAAGAGCAAGATTAGTAAAGGATGTCCATTTAATAAGAGAAATTTACGAACGAGACCTCGCCGGAGTAGTGTGAGTGAGTAGTTTACCGGAAGCAGACGAGGGACCAGATGAGACCGATGAGGCTGGAGTAGGTGTTTGGGTTGCGGATGAGCTTGCGCCACACCATGATGAGGATGAGCCGAGTCATCACGCTCGTCGGCGGCATCGCGGTGGGACCCCCAACGCCGCCGGCATTGCCTTGCCCGGCCACCGCCGATTTCTCGTCGCCGCCCTCCGCGTCCCTCTCCGCCGCCGCGCCCCTGTTCCCGAAGCTGAAGTCGTCTCGCTCCACGAAGTCCTCCCCCTTCTCCTTCCTCCTGTCCGCCGTAACTGACCATCCAAGAAAAGAAACGGAATCCGTCTGAGCATATATATGCATATATACATATATGCAGCGCCGCACAAATTGAAAGGAAACAAACTATTCTTGCTACCTTTGCGCGGGGAGGCGACGGCCATGCGAACCTCCTTGCCGTCGTTGTACTCGGCGTTGCCGTTGCCGAAGACGTCGGAGACGGGCGACGTGCTGGAGCTCCACACGAACATGTGGAGGTCCTTGCCGTCCTCGCCCTTGGCCTGCTGCCCGTTGGCCGCCTTCTTGGGGTGTCCCTTGGTCGCCGGTGGCCCCGCCATGGCCGGGTTGGGCGCCGGGTACTGTCCGTACTTGTTGTTGCCAGCCTTGTCCTCCTCGTAGTTGGACGGCCTCGGCGTGGCGCCGGTGCGGACGCCGAAGGCGTCCCCGGCGGCGAAGTTGGAGCTCCGGCCAACCATGGAGTAGAAGTCGGTGTGGTTGAAGCTGGATCCCCTCGGCGTTGGGTTCCTCGACGACTGCAGCGAGTAGATCTCGGCGTTGGTGAGGTTGCTCGGCCGCGGCGTGGTGCTGGAGAACCCCATGGACCGGCGCGAGTAGATGTCGGAGCGCGACGCGTTGGAGCGGCGGACGGTGACATGGATCTTGCCGTCCTCCTTCACCTCGGCCTCCGTCTCGATGGCGTCGTTCCGGCCGTCGAGCGACACGACGTCCGGGTCGACGACGATGGACGCGATGGCGCCCGCCGTGTCCGGGAACTGCTCGGTGATGAGGATCCTGGCGCCGCGGTACTCGAACATGAAGAGCATCAGGGTGTACCAGATGATGCACTGGAGCACGACGATCTGGACCATGAGGCTGCCGGAGAAGTCGCCGTACATGCCCTTGAGGAGCGGGATGCCCATGACGAGCGTGTTGGGGAGGGTGGAGAGGGAGAAGAGCGTGATGGTCCACTCGAGGCAGCCCCGGCGGGAGAGGTAGCTCCAGGCGGTGAGGAGCGCGAGGACGATGAGCTTCTGGAGCGTGTCGGCGGCGATGAAGCGGAGGTTCATGGTGTAGGGGTTGTTGGTGGAGATGAAGTGGAAGGAGAGGAGCGGCACGGCGAAGAGCGCCACGAAGCGGTTGATGCCGGAGCACTGGTCCGGGGTGAAGATGCGCCACCACCGGACGGACCCGTAGGCGAGGATCATGGCCACGTAGAGCGGCACCATGGCCGTCATGACGTGGTAGAAGTCCGTGCCGGTGATCATCTTGCCCGGCGAGAGATTAGCTAGAGACGCTTCTTGAGAGAGCTGCTCTGATCCTCAGCGGGCAAGCTGCTGGGAGGAGCGAGATTTGTGGTGGGGTGGCTCGGTGTGGTGGGAGAGTGTGGTTTGTAGGGGGAGGAGGCCTGGAGCCAGAGCCACCATGGACGGGGGGAGGCAGGCCGAAGAGGGAGGGAGGAAGGGGGGGAGTGGGCATAGGCGCGTGTGATTATTTATACACATCAGATGGGCACTGCACACTCCCCGACATGAAGATGGGCCATGGGTTTAAGGAATGTAAAATTGGGGGTTTCTGTAGATTATTGTTTTACAAAAATATCTTCTCATAGGTAAGGAAACTGAAATGGCATTTTCTTTCTTCCTGGTGCCGTGGTGTATAGTAGAATTTTTTCCCTTGACATCTACACCCCGTGTTCTTGATGCCTTATGTACTACCAATTGACTCTATCACCTGATTTAGTAGGAGTCAACTGCAGAGGGAGGGAAAATTTAGTTTTGCAACAAGGTTGCTGGGGGGTTGGCCATTAATATCACGGTAGGCTGTGATACATAAGGGGCTGCTGTTTAGTTGGAGAAACTTTATTGTATCAGGTATAAATCAAAGATTTGGAGAATTAAACATGATTTAATTACAAACCAATTACATGGATGTGAAATCAGAAGACGAATCTACCGAGTCTAATTAATTTGTCGTTAGAGATTGTTTACTGTAGCACAACATTATCTAATCATGACATTAGGCTTTACGGATTCGTCTCGTAAACTCACCCGGAATTGAGTACTTCTAATTCGTATCAAATATTTGAATTTACTATAGCAATGAAACTAGTTGCCGAACTAAAACATGGCATATACATTCATCTATAAACGCAAGTATGGGATGATCTCCATATATATTGATATCAACGTATGTATATTAGCCATGTCATTCATAACTAGCACGGTTTTTACCATTAAAAAACAAACGTGTTCACGACACATTCCACTTCTTGTTACAACAAGGTTGTACCGTAGTTAGGACCTAACTAGTCTATCAACCAGCGCTACTGCATGGGCCAATTAGAAATAGTTTACAATTATATAACTATGAGAAGCTCTCTTTCATCAGTGTTAAATATTCTAATAATACTCTAGTATATATTTATCATTATATGTTTGTATTGGATTTAGTCGCTAACATTTGTTATTACATCACATTGTTTGATATTTACTAATTGAACATTTTATTTGAGTGGTGACACATATTATTTGTTTTTTTTATCTCTTCAGAACCCTCAAACGTGACTGCATGGTGACACATATTATCAGTATTTTTATATAATAATATCGAAAATAGTATGTTAAAAGCTAAAATTAATAATTTAGAATTTTATACTGGTATATTGTTATTTAACAAAAAAAATTATATTCAGATTTAGTGGTCATTTAACTTTTAATAATGACATACTCCGTAATTGATATTATTTTTAGGGAGTTATTTGGTATTATTTTCAAGGAAGTTATTTGATATTATTTTTATGATGGTACAACTAATTTACATCAACATTAGGGGGTTATTTAAATTATTTTTTGTAATGGTAGATATGGGTAATTTAGGCACATGTTTAGAGGGTTACTTTAGTCTATTTTCGTAACGGCAAGGTGGATAATTTATTAGAAAAGATCACAGATCCAATGGCTATTATGATTAGAGTTGTTGGATTGATGGTCGGAATGTTTTTTTTTTTGTGAGATTTTCTACTATCTTTTTAGAGTGTCCACCGGGATCCTAGGTGGAGGCCTCAAAAATCTTAATCGCGGCAAAAATTGGCATCAAACCAAACAGGGCCACGAAACTAGTATAAGGTAGAGGCTGTTTGGTAGCCTTTCAGGCCACCAGTGGCTGATGGCGTGGAAAATCAGCGCCACAACACAGCCGTTAAAGCTTCACGCAGTAATCCAATTCCAGAAAAATACTAATAAATTTGCAGTGGAGATTGGAGAAGCATAAACTCTTGTACGGAAACGGAAGCCTCGCCTGCTCGCCACGCCGGAACGCCGACAAGGCAACCAAAAAGCTGCGACGCGACTCCAAGGACGCCCCCCCGAATAATCAAAAGCGCCCCCCGCCATGCACTGGCGCAGCCCCTCGTCGGGCGCTGCGCTCCTGCGCGGCTTGCCTGCTGCGCGCACTCCGCGCAGCTGCCGTCGCGTCGCGGGCCGGCGATGCGAGCGCCGGCGAAGCCCGCGCACCGCCGCACGGTTCTGGAGCGGCGTCGTGAGTCGTGGCCGGGGAACAATGGCCAGAGGCGGGTGCATTTTTTACTCCCAAGCTCACTGGGTTCGCGGGGTGAGTCCGTCCCTGCTCCCCGCGTGCGCGCCCCACGGTCATCATCGCCTGCCGCGCGCGCGACGCATGGAAAGAACCAGGAAAAGGGGTAGAGGGAAGGAAATATCCTACGGTAGTATGGCCAGGGCGTGCACCGTTAGAAAACCTTTTGGCACATCGGCTCGGCTCCCATGCGCCTCAAAAAGCTGGGCAGTCGGCGCGCGCACACACACACACAAACGGGCTGGGCAGATGGGCTCGAAGGTTTTTCTATGCGGGTGGTCCTGCCGAGAGAGTACGTACCGTGCTCCTGTTGTTTATCCTGCACTTTTTTCTCTTGCTATGCTCCGTGGTTCATGCTACTACATTGCTACCAGCAGCTGTGCATCCTCGAATATACTACTGCCCACCCCCAAAAAGTGTGAACTTGTGTGGCAGACTTTTGTGCGTGTGATGTCTCCGTAAATCTCATCACAGATCATTTTCTTAATTTGTCTTCGTACACGAGACTGAGGCTTAACAAATTAAAGCAGCCTCATTGGCTTTGTTCATTTGGAATTCTGGGTGTCTACCACTTTGGCGAGATGCGACAGTACCGTTAGCTTACTAGTAGGTGGGGGCGGATGTAATGCAGCGTGATCCATATGAACCTAAACATCTTGGTATGTCTCCGTAACGGTGACTTACAAATTTCGTTCATTCATCGTGCTACCTAGCTCATGTCGTGTCTAACCGTACCCTTCTCTTATCAGTTATCACATAGTACGTATATTGCATTGTCGTCAACTCTTTACTTTCAACCATGTCTCGCGACCTTCTATCTTGGCAAAAGCATCACTAAGGTTTCCTCCATGTTCGTTCCCTACCTACTAGCTCAAACACCGATTCTTGCCTCTCCTTTGCTACAACTTATCAACCGTACTCTGCCGTGAGTCTTAAATTTGTCAAATGGCCAGTCTCAGCGGGAAGTTTCATCGACATTAAATTTATTAACACTGTACTTGCACAGTTAGCTAGTTTATAGGCTTGGTACTCGTGCAATGAAACATTCTATAGTGTAATTTGAAAATTCCAACGTTATCCAATCGCTATCTGCATACTTGTCACTGGCATTTCCCCCATTTGATAGATTCACAAATCACAACCTGGAACATCACCTTTGGGTCTGCTTTGCTGCTGTCATAAAAAACCAATTTTGGAGGCTGGTCTCCGAAAAGCTAAATTCAATCCAAATAACTTGCTAATACAAAATAAAAATTACTCTTCAGTAATGTATTGGAAATCATAACACGTTCAGGCTCTTGAATTTAAGTGCAACATCACACCTAGTATATGTGTATGCGTCTATTATGTGCACCTTGCACTTGCAAGATGCCCCGTTTGACGGTCCTCCAGAGAAATCATTAAAGCAGAGCAGGGAATGCAAAAAGGAGGAGCAACGATGATGAGAGGAGAAAGGCTTGCTCTGCTGCCTTGCTAGCTAGCTAAGCCTTTTTAGGACCCGGGTGACCAGAAAACTAGTATTTGTCAAGATTCCAAATGCTCTCATCCTCGCCCCGCCGCTTTACGATGCAAACACAGATCATTAGGCCATGTTCTTGCCTTAAGTAGAATCCCTTTGTGCAAAGCAATGGCCCGTCCTAATTGCACATTTTCGTGCATCACACAATTGTCCCATAGAACGTGGGATTTGTTTATTTTGGCCTAGATCGCTAACTTTCACCAACTTTCCAATCACATCGAGTCACATCTTCTCTCAAAGACACGCTTACCAATATACTATTCACACCTCCAACTTTCTCCAACTTCCTCAATTAAACAAGACCAAAAAAAAAGAAAACGTAGGATTTGGGCATTAGGCTCCCAAGATGAGCCCCCATCCAAAAACTGCAGCAGACTTTGCAGCTCTTTGTCGAAGTAGAATTCAGTGGTACGGTACGGTGGGGCTGTCAGCTAGTATGTGTATAGGGGATGGGAAGGTCCTTCCCTAGTACTGTAACGTATACTATGTGTAGACCTAGCGCCATAGTGGCCCACATGATGATGGCATATTCTGCGAGCGCATGACGTTGTCATGACTCATGACTGCGTCTAGCTAGATTCCAGTTTGCAGAGACCAGAACAAGTGAAGTGAAGCTAGTGTTCGTGGTGAGGATGGTGCCATAGGATGGACACGAGCTGGGCCGAGCCCGAGCCCGTGCTGGAGCCGGCCGTCTCTACGTGGCACGGGAGACGGATGGAGAGAGATCCCGCCCGGGCATGGGCTTTCGGTGCCGAGGACTCCACGATTTGCCTTGCTCGATCATGCATCCGCTGGCTCCCTCCCTGCTCAATTGCTCATCATCTGCAGTGAAAAAGATGGATCTCTATGCATTGAGTGAGCGGCATGAATATGACGATATGCTCTGGGTCCATCAGAGATTCAGAGGTTAGTAATATATTGGCAATGCTGCAGATATCAGCTGGCTGGATCGGGAAAGAGCTTGTGAGAGCTTGAGAAATGAAAGGCCAAGAAATTAAAGTCCCTCAAGAGGTACCGTATCTGGGGAGCTGATTAGGCTGGCGTGGTGCCCACTGGCACTATCATTACCATCACTCACACGGGTCCAAGCAGGGGAGTATTATAAAGATCTGAAGATGTGTGTTGCCCATTTTAACTTGGCATCTCTCCAAGATCACATATCGCTTCAAGGAAGAATTTTTTGGCCTCCCAGCAACTTGTGAGAGCTTGAGAAAAAAAAAAGTGGGTTTTACTCCGCCACTTGTCGCGGCTGTGCATTCCTTTACACGTATCCGTTGACACAGGATCTCTCTTAATCCTCGTGACCCGATTGTTTACGCGTACATGCTCGACACGTACTGCCTAGGCGCTCGCAACAGGCTCCGTTTTTTTTTTAGCGAAAAATAAAAAAAGAAAGTGGGAGGCCCACATGGGTTCCCAAAGCGCTACAACACACGGCATAGCCGCGCATATCGGGGAGGGAGGCCCAGCCAGCTCGGGAAAGGGAGCCTTGGCTTGGCCCAGAGGCGACGCACCATGGGTGCAACTGTGACGAGCCCATCGCAGGGTTAAAAACTTCGCGGGAACCGGTCCGAAAACCGCGGTTACCGGTCGAACCGCTCCGGACCGGTAGCGGTTCGGGGCGGTTTGAAACCGGTGGAATTCAAAAATTTCAAATTTGAATTTAAAAATTCGAAAAATCGGATAAAAATTCTTAAAAATACTTCATGGTGTGCTGGATCTATTGGTGTCAAAATTTCTCAAATATTTGGTCATTTGCTATTTTTTTCGCGAAATACAAGTTAAATAAAAAAAGAAAAAGAAAAAAACCGCTCGGCCCAACTCGGCCCAACTCGCGTAAACCCTAATAACCCCCCCCTCGCCCCCCTCACCCCCCAGAACACCCCCTCACTCCCCCCCCCCCCGCGCAGCTGAGCTTCAGCTCGGGCGAAAAACCGCCCCAGCCGCGCAACCGCCGCGCGCGACCGGATCCCGCGCCGGTACGAGCGGTTACCGCTCGGATTGAGCGGCTAACCGCTCTGGTTTGTGGCGCTCCGGTTCCCGGCTCGAGACGCCGGCAAACCGCTCCGGTACGAGCGGTTCCCGTTCGGTTTTGGCGGTTACCGCCCGACCGCGGGTGAGGTATGGATTTGATGCGGGTTTCAATGATTTAGGCTATTGTGATCTATGAAATTATGAAATGGATGTAGTGATGGAGATATTTAGGTATATTTTGATTGCATCCAAGTGATTTTAGAATGTATGAAGTGGATCTAGTGATTTGTAGCCATGTATGTACATTTTGATGTAGGGTATTGTGATTTTGGAAATAAGGAAATGGATGTAGGATTTAAGTATTGTGATATAGCTATGTGTTGTCAAGTTGACATTGATATGTTTATGTTTGTTCCATGTTTGTAGATACGCAATGTCTGGCAGAGAGAAAGATGTTGTATGGGAACACGGTGAAAAACTTCACCCCGGTTGGAGATGCAACTATTGTCATAAGTCCAAGGGAGGCGGTGGTGCCACTAGATTCAAACAACATTTGGCAGGGCGCGGGACGGAGGTCGTCCATTGTGATAGGGTTTCAAAGGAGGTGCGTGAGTACTTTCAGCGTGAGCTTGAAAGGGCAAAGAAGCTAACTGCTCAACGTGCTCAAGAGAAGTTGAGAAAGAAGAAGGCTGCAGCGGAAGGTAACTATCCTGGTGGAGATGAAGCGTATGATGAGGAGGCTGAGCTGCAGCGTGCCCTGAACCAATCAAGAGCGGAAGAGGAGTTCCGTCGCGGGGTGCAACAGAGAGGAGGTGCATACGAGCATGGAGGGGGTAGTGGTACGAGGGGAGAGGGTACGTTGCAGAGGATGCTTCGAAGGGCAACTTCAGCGAGGCAGACTCCTGGGGTGACGGACTACAACTTAGGTTCGGCGCGTGGATCGACGCAGCCAAGGATTGACACAGGCTCATAGACGCAGAAGGGTAAGAATGCAAAGGAAGCTATTGGGAGAGCTTGGTCAAAGTTTTTCCATACTGCGGGAGTTCCTGGAAGACAAGCTGACAGTCCATACTTTGTCAGCTTGTCCTGGAAGACAAGCTGATTGGGCACGGCGACATGTGGGTGACACTCATGTAGGGAAGCGGAAGTACCACATCGCGCCTAGCAAGGTTATCCTGAAGCGCCAACGAGGCCAGGCAACGGGAAAAGGGAAACAGAAAGAAATAGAAGTCCTGAGCGATGAAGACACTGATGATGGTGAGGGTGATAAAAGCCCAGAGTATCAGGAGTCTCAGGACAGCAGCTCTGGCGATGATGGTGATGACAGTAATGATGGTGATGGTAGCAGTGATGGTGATGATAGCAATGATGGTGGTGGCAGTGGTGGCGGCAGTGGCGGTGCTACTGGCGGTGGCGGGGGCGGAGGCGTGTCACCTTCAAACCCACCTGCTGGTCTCCATTTTACAGGTACCAAGTGTACGTATATATGAACATGTTTTTATTATTTTGACTTATGAGTATTAATTATACTATGTGGTTCATTGCAGGGGAGACTGAGTTCACACATGCAACCCAGGACATTGACCATGGAGCACCGATGTCGCAGAGGAGAACGGTTGGACCGACGGATTACGACTCTCCACAGTTCTCTTCTAGCTCCTCCTACGGGGAATCCTCACAGTCTAGTTATCACTATCCTATACCGGAGTTGAGCATGCAGCCACCGATGAGATGGGTGTACGAATGGCAAGATCCTCATTGGTATAATATGTTACTTCAGAAATGGCAGACGACATCGGCCTGGACGGGCCAAACTTGGCAGGAGTTCAAAGCTGAGTTGCTTGTAAGGCAGGGTTTGAATGTGATGTCCACCGCGGAGTATGAAATGGCCTCGCGATGCTACCGTTGAACAATTATTTGTATGAGAGGACTACTAAACTAACTATTTGTATTAACAATTATTTGTATCATAGGACTACTGAACAATTTGCATGGACATTTGTACTATGTTTGTATGTACAATTATATGTATGGATGTTTGTCTATATTTTTAGTTATTTTTTTCCTTAATTTACGCATATTTCATGCCAATTTTTTGCTGTCCCTCGAACCGGTTCAAACCGGTCGGTAACCGGTCCAAACCGGTCGGTAACCGGTTGAAACCGAACGGTTTTGGGGTGTCCACAAAACCGCCTCAAACCGGTCGGTAACCGGCTGAAACCGGTCGGTAACCGGTCAAACCGACCGGTAAGCCGCCCAAAACCGATTGCACGTGGGATTTGAATTCAAAATTTGAATTCAACCGGTTTCCACCGGTTCCCGGTCAAACCGGTCCGGTAAACCGCTACCGCCGGCCGGCGGTTCGGATTACCGGACCGGATTTGTAAACCCTGGCCCATCGACGCGTCGGGCGCACCGAAAGAGGTGATCGGGGAGAGGGTCCTCCGCTTCGCGTGGGCGCGCATGTCGGGGACAGAATTATGGAAGCCAATGCCACTGAGCTATCGGTAGATGAGATCCTTTGCAGGGACCAGGCGAGCTCTTTGTGCAAGTCGGTCCACTGTGGCGAAGATACTACTACTATCTAAAATGTATACATTTGATAAAGGAAAAATTGAAAAGAATTAAGGTACAAGCCGCGCGTGCAAGGAACATTTCTTTTTGAAAGTTGGATTAGTAATGATATTATCATTTCCTGGTTATTTGGCCATGGGCCATGGCACGTGGAAGTTGTGTGAACGGAGCTGACCGGCCTAAAACGTGCTAGCGTAGTGTCAGCAGACACTAGTTGTTCTGGCGACTAGCTTGTATCAATCATATACCTAAAACGACACTCGTTCATGTCTCCAGGAAGATGCAGATACAGAATAGTTAATGTTGGAACAGTAGGATTATCTCTCTTATCTTTGACTTGCATTGGATATTGACGATTTCCTATACATTTATTTGGCCATAACTTGTTTCATTAGTTACTACTCTCTCTGTTCCAAATTATTAGTCATCCTAAATGTCATTTTGTGTGTTTAAATTCATGACATCTTTTATAAACCTAAACATATATACTTATATAAATTCATAGCATCATCAATAAATCTGGTAAAAAGTCAAGATGACTAATAATTTGGAAAGAGACGGTAGTACTTGCTAATAAATTTCTTAGCAAAAGTTATAGGAAAAAATAGTTTCCCCAAACTCGATCTCTTTCATGTGACAACTCTTGATCTTTTCCCGGTTTCGCGTATATAAACAATTTGAGCGCAGCGTCTGTTTGCAAACAGAATTCCATATGCATGTGCACGTCACTAGTGTCTGCTAGTGTCTAGTAGTATATCTTCCCCCAACTTAGATGTACGTGCACACGTGGGGATGCCGACTAGCCCCCCCCCCCCCCCCCCTCCCGGCCTTTTGTTGCAATGCTATCCTCTTTGCGTGGTTCTGCTGAACCGAGGACTGTTTATGGCTCCCCATGAGCACAGGCATGTGCTCCTGGTGTCCTCATTCCCTCCTCAACCCTAAGCTACTGGCATCAGCACACCATGGTTTTGACCGGTTTGACTAATAAGCTGGATAAATTTGACTGGTCAGACCTCGGACACCACTCACCAATCAGCGATTTTTAGAGGTTGGAAAAACAATGGCGCACACCAAAGAGAGAAACGCAGATCAAAGCTCTCATCTCATCCGGACCACGGCGCAGATATGCTTGTTTACTCATGAACCGAGCTGAGCCGCGCAGCCGCACTCGATATGGAACGGCGTGCGCGCGCGCACAAAAATCGCAGGATCTGCGGTGAGATCGCGCTGTTGGAACGGGGCCGAGCAGCCACTGCGCTCAGCGTTGGAGTTGTGTGTGGCCGTGTGGGTGTGTGGTGGTGCCTGACTGCCTGCGAGAACCACGCGCGATCTCCATGTCGGGCGGAGATCATGCGTGATCCCTGGGGACTCGGGGCGGGGCCGCATCGGCTGCTCCGTCCTCTTCGTCCTCCTTGCAACCTGCTGCTCGTGAGCCATGATTCCGGCGTGGGAGTTTGCTGAAAACCAGTTTCAGTGCCCGCTGGGACTCGGTAACGGCGCGTCACGCATGAGCTTTGGCCTAGTGAAGGATTTCTGGTAGGATCACATGTACTACATACATACATGATACATCCTTTGGTTGTTTAGGTTAGAAGAATGAAGCAACACGTGAAACATGGGTACCAAACACACGCGCGCGCAATGGGGCGAGAGCAGTGGTTAGTGCTAGAAAGTTTATGGCATGCATGGGCAGATGTGGTTGATCCGAAAGCTTTGACCTACTAGGCATAGGGGGCGGCTGGCTAGCACCAGCAGCAGCAGTCGTCGCCTAGGTGGACAGGATCGCGTGATTCTGGCCGACATTCTTCGGAGTGGATTTGAGGTCACTCAAGCTGGCCGCCTTTAGTGCGAGGCTGTCCCCAAGTTCAGGACTGGTGTCTGCAAGCAAAATGTCACGAGTTCGGTTGCTCGGTTGCAACACGGCTCGGCCCAGCTCGATGGAGTTTTAATAACGAGCCGAGTAGCTATTTTTCTGTTTTCGTTAACCTCTGGAGAAAGGTCACAAGCGGCCCGTGAGCTAATAAACAATTACGCGCAAAACACAGGGGTTAGAGAGTAGGCTTAATTGTTTTTTAAATGTGCGTAGTTACTTACTATGAAATAGCTAAAAATGTATGCTTCACACATGGTGGATTTTGGATGCTCAGAACTTTACAATTTGTATATTTAGTTTTGTGTTTCTAAATTCTAATACAATGGCGGACGACCCCATACGGTTGGTACAACTGCTCCACCCATTCCCTACTATGGGCTTTGTTGCTGGAATGGGCTATTTTGTGTGCTGTGGGCTAGTTGTTCGGCCCAGGCCGAAGGCAAATACAAAAACACGCCTGGCCACACCAGCTGCTGCCCTGCTCCCTCGGCACACGCACGTACGCGACCTGCCATGGTGTGCCACCGCCACTACGCCGCGCCAACGATGTCGCAAATGCTCTCGGCACGGCATTGCTTCTGGGGGCATGGCTGCCGATGAGGTTCAACAGCACCAATGAAATCGAGCGGCAGCCGGATGGCATCATGTTGGGCGAGGAACAGATGCCCCTATAGCAGCAGGCCAGGTTCTGGAAATGGCAAGAAGACGATAACAAAAGTCAATCAAGAGGTAAAATCAACTTTAATAATCTAATTAGCATTTAGCAATCTATATTTGAGATGCAAGATACTCAGACTAAGATGCTTGGATTTTGTGTACTCCCTCCGTATAGAAAAAGAAGTCGTTAGGACATTGACACGTTCTTCAAAACATAGTTTTGACTTATCTTTTTTTTTGCCGTAAAATATATTTTAAAAATGGTAAACGTTGAATTGTCGGTCACGTTACCACATATCGTTTAGCTCTTTATTCGGGCTAAACAGCCATTTAAACGGATTAAACGACCAATAAACGGACACGACTAGGCTATGACGTGATGGTGTATAAACGGGCTAAACAACCGTGTAGAAAAACAGTTATTTCAATACAAGTCTATTCATATCATTTTCACATTTCTAAATTTAACACATAAAAAAGTATTTTCAGGTAAAGTTTAAAAAGTTTGACTTAAGACCAACCTTTACACATTTGAAGTCATTTTTTTTTAGTCGGGCCCTTTCTCCCGCCCTAGACTAAGAACAATATTTAATGGCAAATACCATCTTTAACCTATAAATGTCCACTTTACATGTTTATACTATTATTTTTGTGACTTTAAGCCTATATGGTCATTTTTACTATACTTTTTAAGAATGTTACGGCAGTCAGTGAGCCGTCCTGAACGATTATATAAATATCAAAGTTGTGCGAGAATCTATCTCTTAATCCTTCTAAATTCTATTAAACGAATCATATACTAATGAGAGTTAATTGCATCGTTAATACATAAACTTGGCTAGTAGGTGCATTTAGGTACATCATCTTTTAAATTGCTCATTTAGGTACAACAACTTGGCATGTGGGTGCATATAGGTCACCTGGATGGCATGTGGGAAAAAACCATGTGGATGCTTATGTGTACAATTAGCGCTTATGTGTACATTAATCATGGTGACAATGATTAGAAATAGATCCTTAGTTTTTTTCTCATTGGTTTACCCGCCCATTTTCTTTAGGTGTTCACGGGAGATGGTTTTGACGGAGGGTTTTGGCTTCACGTAACAATTTCAAGGTGAACACAGACGTCGCACAACACATAGACAAACGATCTTTTACGATTACATTGAGTTATCGATTGTCTTCATACTCCGCTAATTAGGATTTTGCAGATTTCTTTTAGCGTTGTTGATAAAAGAAGATTTGGTTTAGGGTTAGGTCACCAGCTGTAGTATCTCTTTTTTTCTTTCCACTAATTAGGATAAAAGTTATCTAATTTCTTCTTCAATGAAAAATGAAGCAGAGTACGAGTGTGTCATGGTTAAATATAAACTAAAAAGAATGGAACGAAGAGTAGAATCGATATCCCGAGCTTGAGAAGAAAAGGACTATGAGAGGATAAGCTGATTTTTTTTATTTTTATGATAAATTAGAGGATATGCGGGGCTTTTTCGATAAAGTAAAAGATAACATGTAAGCCCCCATATGATCTTTTTTTCCACATGCCATCTAGGTGACCTATATTCACCCACATGGCCAGTTGTTGTTTCTAAATATATAATTTGGAAGATGATGTACCTATATGCACCCATATGGCAAGTTGTTGTTTCTAAATAAGCAATTTGGAAGATGATGTACCTAGGTGCATCCACTCGCCAAGGTTATGTACTAATGACGCAATTAACTCTACTAATGATGAAGCAAGGTGAATGAAGCAAAGGTGAATATAGCCAATCGATGGCATTGCTGCACAGAGTCATGGGAAATTTACATATTGCAAAGAAATTTAAGAAATACTGATTTGTTGAATAATCAGGTTGAACTTAACTGGAATTTCACAGCTTCTTCTGTGGCTAGGGCAACTTTAGTGTGTGCGCTAAGGTGCTAGGAAGAGAGAGAGGGCCACCAGAACCTTACTAAACGATGGAGCGCCGGTGCTAGCTTAGAAAAGTTTGGCACCGAGAGCTAAAGTAAGCACCCGGAGCTAACACTTACAAAATATTTACCTATTCACGCAGGTGGTGGAGCATGTTGCTGGAAACCAAGAAAAGATAATCGTGAGAGTATTTTAGTTCTGGTGTGGGCCCACAACAGGGTGCTAGTCTTTGCTAGACATTGGAGCATTATTTGCTAAGCAGCTGCTCAGTGATGTGTCAATCCGTTGCACCTCTCATCTGAATAAACACTAAAGTTGATCCTGAACTCTCAAGCTGCAATGTAAGGAGTAAAAAAGAGGAGATCTGCATCCATGGACAAGCCAAACAGTGGATTAAGGCAGGCGCACGCATCATGTACTACCTCTACCTTTCAACAACAGCAACCTCATGGTGCAGTCCATGCAGTCCATGAGAGGGAGGGGGGGGGGGGGGGGGGGAGTGGCTGCGAGCACCGGAGCAACGCCCACGTGAGTTCCGTAGGTCTAGAGTGACGGCTAGGGATCTCTACAATGTGCCGGTGTCGAGGAGGGACTCCATGTCGGAGACACCTTCCTCCAATGGACGCCCTGCCGTGGCCTCTCCGACGGTGAGGCATGGCGTCATGCTCTCACGGGCGAAACAAATCTGTTGAATTATGCAGTGTTTTGCATCATACAAAAAATATATATAACATGAATATAATATTTGTGACCGATTGGCAGCATCCCTGCTAATAAATCAACATCAAATCTCATCCAAACACACACCGTTTATGTCCCGAAAACAAACCGTTTATGCAAACAATATAGCGAAAACAAACCGTTTATACAAGTAATATAGCGAAAACAAACCACAGATGAATATACAACTATCCATTGGAAACGAACTAAAAGATCGAAACAATCTCACGATGAATCCATATAAAAAAAAACTAACAATCTAAAATAACAGCAAAATCTGCAGAACTAAACAGTAGAATTGTTCTCTTTGCTCAGCTTCTTGGCCTCGGTGTCCTCAACCCAGCATCCGCTGCTAAGTCCACGCGCTCCACCAGCGCGCCGATTTGCATTCGCTGCTCGTCGCCGCCACCTTCTCCATCACTTTCGCAGCAACCGCGGGCACTGCATCGATCTCCTCCGTTACCATCTCCCACTCGAGATTGGAACCACCACCAGGCGTGTCGTCCGATGCCAGCTCGGACTTGATGATCTCCACTCCATCTGGCTCGCCGTCCACGCTGCCTCCATCAACCTGCAGCATCTCGTCACCCTGCTCTGCTGCTGCGTCAGAAAGCTCCGTTGGTTGTACGAACTCCTCAACGATCTCGACGACATTGGCGTCCGGTTCCGGCTCCTCCATGGCCGTCGCAGGCGCCACCTTGGTTGTTTCGACGACGGCATCCTGCGGCGTGAGCACCGGGGCCACCGTGCTCTCATCTGCGATCTCGCCGACAGCCACCGCCTCGGTTTGTGCCTCGACCGCCGGCTCCTTGGGCTCATCAAGGGCGTCGACAAGTTCCTGCCACGCGAGCTTCCTCCTGCTCCTCCGGGAGTACTTGCCACGGACGGTGTCGAGTCGTGGCAGCAGCTCCATCACCATCATCACCTCCCAAGCCCAGTCTGATGCAAACGGCCGGTAGAAGTTCTCGTAGTCATAGGCAAACGTGGAGGTGTAGAAACCGTAGGGGTTGTAGAAACCGTAGGGGTTGTAGTGCTGGTAGGAGAACAGCTGAAGCAAGGCCATTGCCGACGGATTTGGTTGCGGTGCGAAGTAGACGGAGGACGGTGGGTGGATTAATATAGAGAGGGCGAGGACGTGGGGTTGGAACTGAGTTAGCCACGAACACGAGAGGGCGAAGACATCGGGTTGGAACGGGTTAGTAGTGCGGGACTTTTCAAGACTCTCGTTTCTAGCCTTGGCCTTTTCCCTTTCGAACTATGCCAGACTCTGTCCGTTGCTTGCAGTTGCTGGCCGCCGCCGTGAAGGCGTGAACAGATAAGTCTCGGCAGTTCTCTTCACGTACCGCGTTAGGAACGGACAGGCATAGATGGACAATTTGGCCCATAAAAAAAAAAGACCCAATGCGTTGGCCCAGCTCGCGCACGGTTCGCAACAATCTGGCCCAATAGTGCGTTTCTTCTTCCCTGCGCCTCGCCGCGTGCTTGAGAGAGTCGGAGTCGGACTTGACCCTGGGTGTTATCCGGTGTGAGTTTTCAGCAAAATAAAACATTAGCACATATGTTCGCGCAATCATCTGATGGCTCAGAACACCAACGTTACACGTTTAAAAATGGACAAGAGACAACCTCTTGCACCAGATTATTTGGCTTGGGGGGCACACACCACCAAGATCTCAATGTGTAGGTAAAAGAAATCGCACCTTATCTGACATGGTGCTCGGCTGAACAATATCATACTCCGAAGGTAAGTAGGAACGTGCGGCTCATTCAAGCAACAACTCTGGTCAGGGAGTCGAGCACTTGCTGTCGGGTGGGCAGTGCTGGAATAGCTCCTCTCTCGGTCACTGTGAGAGCTCCACAGACGTTTGCAAACTTCAGGGCTTCTCGCAATCGCCCTTCGTCCTGTTTAAGTCACAAAAGGATAGCATGAATCGCTGTTGACCACGACCCTGTAGCTCAACATGTGCGCAGAATAAGAAATGACAGGCTAGACTGAAGAGCAAGAATGTCCAAACGAGAACGGACATCATAATCTAACTGTGGCCACCTGAAGATATTGCCAGACATCAGCTTACTGCATAGAGAAGTACTGATGCCTTTTATATATTTGTGGAATAGCCTATGGCAATCTCTAAATCAGTGAGCATCATGTGACTAGAGAAAATGTCTGTCATGGCGGGAAATTTAAGAGGACGTAGCCACCACTAGCAATATATGCATGTGCTGTTATAATCTTGCCATTGCGCTGTTCATAGTCTTCCTCACAGGCTACGGCTAGACATAGTTAGGTTTTGGTGCTTCCTTGCTTTACATGTAAGCTAGATGAATTGAACGTGAAAAGCAAAATGGTGAATGCAAACTTAAATTCAGCACCAAACCATAGATGTCTGCCTTTTTCATCATGGAATCACGTGACCTTATTCTTAAACTTTGAGGTTGACGTTCCATATAAAGATAACTGACAGATATCTATATCTATTCCTTAATTTGCTATAGCTTTAAAATTCATAGCATTGGGATTTTGGGTTATTTCAATAATATTCAGGATATGGAAAGTTTGGTTTGATACGCACACGTAAAATTTCTCTTTAATGCACAGCTTTCAGCAGATTGTGCATGTCTCTGTATAGATATCCAAGCTGAATATTTTTTACTCTGAAGTAAATGTACCCACTTTATTTCATTTTAAAATTGTTTCATGCACGTATAAAAGAGAGCAGGAATGCACTTCATCAAACTACAGGACCACCTACAAAAGAGTTTGACCTACTTCTTGAGAGAAGAAATGACTCAGAGTGCAGGCTCATATCATGTAATCTGTAGGTTAGTCATACCTGGAGCAGTGAAAAATCTGTGGCTAATTGAGATAGTATTCCAGCAACAAAGGCATCTCCAGCACCAGTTGTATCAACAGGAGTTACCTTCAGTCCACCAACTTTCCCACTAAATTCCTGTTATTTACAAAAAAAAGTACTGTGACTATTTTTTCCCCACACCTAATTACATAAGATATTGTTACCAAGTGAATGCAAGAAAGAACAATTCCATAAAGGTTATATAAATGTCGAGTGACTTTTGGACAAAAAAAATATATTTGTGTTCATGGAAGAACAATGAGGAGATGACATGCCACAGCAAGGAATAATAATAGTAATTCCAAATCAAAGGTGCATAAAATTACCTTGGAATAATACCTACAGCCATCTGGACCTTCAGTGACAAGAAGCAACTTCAGGTTCGGGTGAATAAGTTTCTTCACAACAGCATCATCATATGGATCCTCCCCATTCGTCAGAAAGGAAACCTCCTCTTCACTTATCTTGATAACATCAGCAGTTTCCCATATGCTCAGGATACCATCTCTAGCATCCTGAGCTGATGCCCACAATGGAAGCCTCAAATTCGGATCATATGAGACAAGTACTCCGGCATCTCTAGCTGCTTTGGCTGCTGCAATGTGTGCAGTTTTACAAGGCTCTGTTATAAGACTTATTGAGCCATGATGAAATATTTTTGCCTAGCATAAATTAGATGATTAAGATAAATCAGTTTTTCATGAATGTATTACATCATTACAGAAATACCAGCAGTGGTGACAAATAACTATTGAAATGATTTTATACCTTCCTTATTAGATCAAGTTCAAGTTCTTTTTCTTCAAGTAGCATATCAGCGCTTGGATTACGATAGAACATAAATTCACGTTCACCGTCACTTCGAAGTGTCACAAAAGCCAAAGCTGTTCTAGCATGAGCATCAAAAAGTAATCCTTGAGTGTTTACATTATTCTGCTTCAATATATCAGCTAGCATATAGCCAAATTCATCATCGCCAACCTACGAATGAAAAATATATGAGTAGAAACAAGAGTAGATGAAAATAAATATATAATGACGATAAACAAGACTTTGGTCCATTTTGAAGATTAAAAGGACAAGCAGCAACATTATCTGGAGTACAAATGAACGCATAGCGCAATAAAAGTGCTACGTGATTAACAGTATATACGATAATGTAAACGAATAAAAACCAATATGACATAAACGCCATGTATTTTTCTCCCAGATTTCAAACAGAAAAAGTGTATTTGCACATGTGTGTAACCCCCAGTCATTTTGTTAACATCTGGATAGTCAGGACAGATGTAAATATGTTACCTTTCCAATGAAAGCTGATGACCCGCCAAGACGAGCTATTCCAACTGCAACATTGGCAGGTGCACCCCCTGGAGCCTTCTTGAAAGCTGGTGCTTCTGCCAATGACACTCCACTGACAGTTGGAACAAAGTCAATTAGCAATTCACCAAAGCACACAACATGGGGAGTATCGCTCATTCCAGGAGCACCGTCATTGCTTAAGTTCGCCTTTGCTCCCACTAAGTTAATCAAACAGAAATCAGATCAGATTCTTCGGATTTGACAGCATCGTCTCTAAATTGACAAAGCACCTTTCTATTTATCCAAAATATTATTTGGTTAAGTGATTAATTGAGTGATCCCAGATGGGTCCATAATAGTCCACAAGAAAAAAATTAATTACCAAAGGCTGATCAGGCAACAAAGATACTAGTGCTATGCTGCTATATGTATCAGGAACCGTCACTGCAACAACAAAAAATTAGTTCAAACACAAATGCCCACCAATCACTACGAGTGACCCCATTCATTGTATCAAGCAAAAGGGATGGCGGTTTAGTTAACAAATTAGCACACCTTAGTTTGAGCATTGAATTTCTACATTATTGATGTTTCATGTAAATGCACAGGTCTGACTTCAACATCCAAAACTGGGCAAAATTGCCATCCTACTATGAGCGCAGAAATTTTGCACGCACATTGATCATCACACCTAAACAGTGAGCATTTCACATTGCACATTTTGAACTGGTAGAGGAACCAGCTTTAAAGAACACAAAACACCCTCCCAATGCTAATTCCTTCAGTTTGCACCGAGATCAAGTCCTCGGATACATACACGATACAGGGGCGGAGCCAGCCTTCAAAGCCACCGATGTTAGATGTAATTTCCACCGGTGTCAGTTCCTTTGTTAAACAGTGTAGAACAGTAATTCCTTTGCAAATTTCCATGAAGTCACTGTTGTCAGCTGACAGCAATCATAACACGTAACTCCGCCCCTGACACGATACACCTGTGACCTATCTCGTATTTCGGGAATTCGGGTAGCATCCCAAAGTTCCGGAAGCTTTGCTACAAAAACAGCATCGACTCCTAAAGCGCAGCCCCAACGAAAAAGTAGTGGTGGCAGCAAGCCGCAAGCAGTAAGCTGGGCAAACGGAGCACGCTAACAGAGTAACACCGCGCGTACAAAGCACAAGCACGCAGCACCGAGTACCTGCGCGCGTCCGGAGCGGAGCAGCAAAGGCGACACCGCGGGGCCTCGCGGCGGCGGAGGCGGAGCGCCTGCCGCCGGAGGGAGGGGCCGAGGAGGACGACGGGAGGCCACGGCCCGCAGCGCATGGCGGCGCCGCGGCGTGGAGGGCCATGGCGGATGCAGACGAGCGCGAGAGCGGAGCCGGACGAGGCGAGGGAGGCGTGTGGCCGCGGCCAGTGGGCGGAGGAAGCGAGGGGGCGAGCAGCCGCCGGTGCCCGGTGGTCAAGCTTCCTGGTGGATTCTGCTGGCTAGTGGAGAGTGGTCAGAGCGCTGCTTGGTTGTTGCGCGGGCAGGCAGGGTAGCTCGCTCGGCTGGATCGTGCGAATGTGCGATGGGCCGGCGGCGTGTCGAACAGACGGTGGAAAATAAAGTGGTCGTACTATCGTCTATTGGATTTTATTGTCATGATGTACCGCATCTGAAAATATGTGAAGTTATATTCCCACTGGTTCAAAAATAAGTTTGGATATTAACATAGTCTACAAAAGTGAAAACCTTAACGAAAGAAATTCTATAAAATACGGCATTTTGAATAAAAGTAATAAACTTTTTTGAAAGCACTTTTCAATGTGAATGGTGAACCTACTACAACTATCTCATGTGTCTTTTTTATTTATGTGTATCAATTTATATACTGATTGTCAATGTTGAAAAAACAGTTCGAACACATGAATAGCAAAAGCAACATTTAACTCACATGAATAGCAAAAGCAACATTTAACTTTTTTTTGTTCTACGATAATTATTCAATCTTTTTAAATTCTAATGAATATACATTGATAAATTATGGTTAGTTTTTTATCCTAAGTGGCAAGTGAAATAGGATCAAAGGATATATACTCCTCAGCAAAAACAGGTCCCTTCCCTTTTGATTAGAACTCATTTCACATGTGTTAGTTTTTATATTTGAAAATCATACAAGTAGATTCTTTTTTAATTTATTTCTTAACAATATTTAATAGAAAAAAAATAATACTATAATGAAACAGTTGTACCTAGGGAGGTGTAAAGGAAAAAACAACTGATGGCCCTCTGCCATTCTCTGAACTTTGGGAGCCCGTTCGGATCATAGTTATTTCATAAGAAAAGTATTGTGTTTTGATTAAATTTTTTACTAGATCTTAGAAACCTTAAATCAAATGTCTCCCACTTTGAAATGCCCTTGATGCTATAATTGTATTCTAGTATGTTCATCGGTACTTGTTCTCGGGTACGTACCCTAGTTTGGCCCAAGACAACCTAACTCCCTGGCCGCATCTGCAGCTAAACAAGCCCCAAGCTCTGCGCCCCAATAGAAACCCACCGCGGCGATTCCCCCACAATCGGGGGAACTTCCATCTCGTTCGAGGGTACCGCTCACCCCCGATTCGAGGGTACTCTCACCCCGAACGAGAATCTCCGTCACGTTCGAGCCCTGCTGTGCTCGAGGCTGCCGGCTAGGCTATGACTGCACGCCCCGTAGCGCCACGCCGCGGACGGGACATCGGTCGATTCCGTCTGCGCCCGACACTGTGGTCCTGCACCAAGCACTGTGCGGACAGGTTTGGCGTCAGGCGTTGCCACTATGCTAACTACCCTGTGACTTTATCCGTCCCAGGCACGCCACAACCCTCGAAGAGGAACCCCCGAAGAACAGCTGGGAAGGCCCGACGCCATCCCCGCCTCCAAGCGGCATCCCTCGAAGCAACGGTTGGCTGCAACCAAGTCAACGATAACGACGTCCATACCGTCAGCCGGAGTTGGGAGGCGCGATTCCCGCTCAAATAGTGTATGGCATGGGTAGCATAGTACATCTCACGATGTCAGCGCCACGTTCCCACATGTACGTACACTCTCACCCTTGGTCTATAAAAGGGGAAGGGAAGCCCCATGCAGAGGGGCGGACGATAGGCAACCCACCGTAAGAATACATAGCCATAGTTCACGATATTGGCACTCAGCTCAATCAACATAGGGACTTGGGAGCTCACCTCCCTCTCCCACCTTGCTTGTATCCCCTACTACAAGCAACACGAAACTTGGTGCTACGCACCACTGCTAGACGTACGGCCGCAAGGCCGAAACCAGAATAAATCCCCTCTGTCCCAAGTTCGATCGAAACTCGCCATCGAAGCGAGTGATTAGCAAAGCAATCACTTGTTGGTGCTGGTGCGACCAAATTAGACCTGAGCATTTTGCGGGCTGGGCCGAATTCGGGCCGGACCGGCAAAAAGCCTGGTTTGTTTCGGGCCTAAAATTTGTGCCTACACTCATCCCATGGGCAAGGTCGGGCCTAGATTTCGGGCCGGGCTCGGGCCGGACCGTGGGCGGGCTCGGGCTTCCCACTCTTTTTTAGTTGAAATATAAATGAAATAAATCATTTGGGCGGGCTCGGGCCGGCCTGGATTTTTTTCGGGCTTGGTTTTCGTTGCCCACGCCCATCCCATTAGGAGGTGTGAGCGTGCCAAAACCCACCGGGCTCAGACCAGGCCCATGGGCTGGGCTGGGCTGGGCCGGGCAACAAATGCTCCAAATCAGACACCGACACTTGTCATGTAAGCAAGCTGCAAGCATGATTAGCTATCTGGATGGGAGTGATTAAGTGGCCCTGGTTTCTAGTATCAAAAAGAAAAAGTGGCCCTGGTTTGATCTGTTTCAAGCTCCGCTCATGCACGTCAAGATTGTTTTGTGGACAACTGACATATCTTTTTATTTTCATGAAAAGTCTTATTTTCTTCATAATCATCACTTAAGATGTTGTAACCGCAACTCGTATAGGGCAGACAAACTTCAGAAAATAAAATAAATTAAAATGGAAAAAAACAATTTAAATCAGTATCCTAGCTGGGCCTTTTTGGGCTGAAAATAAGACTACTCGTTGTCTAGTCGTTTGTCGTAGTTCGGCCTTTTGGGGCGGAAAACAATTTTCTTTTGGATGGAATAGAGTTTCAGTTTAGCAACAGTAAGATAGACACAACTTGCTATATTTATGAGATACCGGTTTGGAGCTTCATCCTGTTCAGCATGCTACAGGACGCTAACGTATTTATATACCGCAATGTGGAATCCAGATCCAGCTACACTATGAAAAAAAACTCTTTTAATTGAAGAATATTTTTGTCCCACTAGGTTAACAACTTGTCCGTTCAACTTCAACCCAGACACCCAGTGGATGTGCGTCTCGTATCCTGTATATATACCTAGGTTGTGTTTAGATTGAGAAAGATTTCTCGAAAAAACTCTGTAGACAAAAAAAACACTGTAGATGAATAGTATTATGTGAGTGGGAGGGATGAGATGAATAGTAAAAAATTAATTGAATAGTGTATTTTTAGAGAAAATAGTTTAAATATAAACGCACCCCTAACACGATTTGTTTGTTCAATCGCGCCTTCGATCCCTCCCAGGCTGCTAGTGCTAGGCATTTGTCGGATTTAGCAGTAGACCTCGCGTTTGGCGCTGCGAGGAAGCTTCTTACTAAACTACGAGCTGTGCACCCCACTTGAACAAAACTCCACGTCCTGCCATATTGTAATTTTCGTTATTTCTGCGATATTGTGTCTCCTGTCTACCACTCAGTAACGACTAAAGAGACTTCATCAGGGGAAAAAAAAACATGGTCAGCAAAACCATTGTTGACATATGCCTATACTTCATCAAGTCCTGTGTACGTGTGTGATACGACTTTGAAGAAACACACGCGCGCCTCAACAAGGCAAACACACGGTTCACAATAAAGCTACGATCATTAGAGCTCACGGCCCGTTTAGATAGCGAAACAGCTATAGTAATATTTTATGAGAGGAATAACAGTTTTAATAGAATAAAAGCGTAAATGAATAGTAACGTCAAACCAATCTATAAATAAGATCTTAAACGTTTGCAACCTAAAATTTGACTAAGAAGTGACAAAAAGGGAGCAATTTCTCTCGATTGGTTTTTTTGAGTCGTTTACCGACTGTAATACCAAAGCCGGGGATTAGTCTAGAACGCAGAATCTTCAATGCCACCGTGGCCTCACGAACTTTCCACGTGCACGTACTCATAAACTAGACCCACTCCGTCGAACGAACCAACCGCTCGACACAAAAATAGGAAAAATGGATAGACTACCCGCGTGAAAGCGCCACTTGAAGCAAACGACGAGCCAATGCGAGCACCGTGCCAACCAGGCTACAACCCGAAAATTTCCACGGCGAAGCCTTGGCGTGCGCCCTTCCCTGCCCGGTGCCCCACACGCTCGTGGGCTCGCGGGGGTGGGTCCCGCCACACGCAGCCAGCCCACCTACGTACGCCGTCGAGTCAGCCAGCAGCCCACGCGCGGGTCCCACGGGCGGTTCCCGGGATCCTAGGCCCCACATGGTGGTGGGGGCGCGCTTACGAGGTGGGGCCAAAGCAAAGACCCACGCAGTGGCCATTGGCCAACTTGCCTGCCTGCCTGCCTGCCTGCAGCGCGGCAGGCTGCAGCCCACCCCGAGTCCCGACCCTGACGACGGCAAGTGGGCCGACCACCGGTGGTCCCACCAGTAAGTTGGATCGAACGAGAGCGGCGGGCCCCGCGCTACAGTCGGTGGGTTGTCCACCGCGCCAGGTGCGAGCCGAGCCGGCCGCGGGCCCCACCGCGGAGGAGCGTCCGAGCCGCTCGCTCGCCTTCGCTTTCCCGGCTCACCCCCGTCCTGCGTGTCACCCTTTTTGCTTTGCTTTGCTTTTCTTCATACTGATCGCTTCCGCTCGTACCCCCCGGCCGGTCAGGTTACGTCACGCAGGCGCCACGCATACACTCACTGACTCGTGGGGCCGTCCAGTTGCGGCCCCACTTGTCAACCAAATTAGGTGTGAATGCACCAGCCGCCAGCCGGGCGCCTTTCCGCATTAATTTAGTCGCTGCTCCGTGCTCAACCAATCGCACTCGAGGCTCGAATTTTTGGTTGTGATAGACGAATTTGATTTGCCGCTTGCGTCAGCTCGTGGTGGGAGTAGTAGGAGCGGTAGCCGGGAGAAGAGGAGGGAGCAGGCGCAAGCAATCGGAGCGCGGAGCAGCAGCAGCAACCACTTGCAGCGGGGCGAAGAAATTAAAACTGGAATAATTTAATGCGGCTTGGGGTGCACGGGGGCAGGTCAATCCTCGCACTCCACCTCCTCCTGCCCGCCCCCGCATCCGTAGCCATGTTGGATCCACCGCCCCACCACCGGTAGCTGCGGCGGCGGCGGCGGCGGCGGCGAGGCGGAGGGATGAAGAACTTCCTCAGGAAGCTGCACATCGGCGACTCGACTGGCGGCGACGGCACCTCGTCGCCGTCGGTACCGCCCCCGCCGCCAACGAAGAAGGGCGGCGGCGGCGGCGAGCACAAGCACGCCTCCGGGCTGTCGGGCTGGCTCAGCTCCGTGACCGGGCGGCCACACGCGCCGCCTCCGCCGCCGAACTTGCCGGCGCCTGCTCCTGCGGCTGCGGCTGCGGCTACGGCTACGGCTACGGCTACGGCGGCGGAGGTGGAGGCGGAGGAGTCAGCGTTGGCGACTGCGTTGGCTTCGGCGGTTGAGGAGAGGAGGGTTGCCCGCGAGGAGGAGTCAAGGAAGGAGGCGGAGGACGAGAGGAAGCGAGAGGTGGAGATGGAGAAGAAGGAGAAGCAGAAAGCGGAGCTGGAGGACTACCACATGCAGCTTGCACTCGAGATGAGCGTGCGGGAGAACCCCGAGGCGATGCAGATCGAGGTGGCCAAGCAGATCAGCCTTGGCTCCTGCCCGCTCCAGAGCTCCCCCGCGGAGGTCATCGCCTTCCGATACTGGGTACTCAGCATCTCCATCCCCACCTCTCCGTCCTAGCATCTTCTACTTAAAGTACTAAGTAGATTGTTCCCTTACTGCGATGGGATCTTACTCGTGCTATGTTCATGTGAATTGGACGTCAGAGCCGAAATGGGGTTTCATGTGTTAAGTTTGGCCAGCCGCCTGCTGTATGATGTATCAATTATGGTAGTGGTCTTATGATACACGTTGAGCTGATGAGCTCTGTTCTGGAATGGAATGAGGTATCAGACATTCAGACCATTGGATAGTGTAATTACATAACCTAGCTCGTTATGGTATCTATGCTCATTTCCTTTTCTGGTTTATCCCAGAAATACGCTAGTCAGGAATAGCTCACCATGGATTGGCCTGCTGTTGAGAATCTGATCAACCTTTTCTTTTTTTAGGATGTAGAATTTGGCTTAGGTATTTTTCACCATAATGAACACCTGTGTTATAGAAGCTACAAGTTACCCTTGCTTTTGTAGAAGGTTCATTTGCAATGCACCGAAAGACTCAATTAATAGCCTAGAATTAGCAGCAGACACTAACCACCATTAGATGTTCTCCTTCATCAGATATTGATAAGAAGTAAAACTGTCCTATGTATTTGTGGCTCTTACCATTTTCTTACTTCCTCATATGGTAGATTTGTTCGTGCTTCACAGAGTTTCAATGCCCTTAGCTACGACGACAAAATTTTGGATGGTTTCTATGACATTTGTGCCACTGGGGATGAAGCCACCTTATCGACCATACCTTCTCTGATGGAATTGCAAGCACTGCCTTTTTCACATGGAGCTAAAACTGAAGCTGTATTGGTCAACAGAGCACTAGACTCTGAGCTTGTAGCACTGGAGCAGAAGGCATTCATCATGGCTCTGGAAGTTCGCCCGAAAAATGCAGAGTCTGTTGGCTGGACTTTGGTTCAGACTCTCGCTACTTTAGTTTCCAACTACATGGGCGGACCAGTCGTTGATCCTGAAAGCATGCTGTTGAAGTATCGGGATATGAGCAGTGCATTGAGAGCTAATATAAGAAGTGCAGTTATACCTCTTGGGCAGCTAAAGGTTGGTTTAGCTCGGCACCGTGCACTTCTCTTTAAGGTCAGTAACAAATCACATTGTTGTCAGCAATCTGAGGCACATTACATTTGTTATACGAGATCTGTCATAAACAGTAAGCCCTAGAGATGCAGTCATGTATGAAAAATCATTTTAAAGTGCAATATCTTTTCCTATTGTTTAGTTAGTAGCATAAAACCTGACTTCATTTTTGTCATGCACTCAGCTCAGTTCATGACATAACTTTTCAACACATGTTAACGCCTGTTTGTTTGTTTCTGGTCTCTCAGTATTTTACTTTAATATCTATTCTATGCATACTTGCATTTAGGTGTTGGCAGACAGCCTTGCTGTGCCTTGTCGACTAGTTAAAGGAAGGCAGTACACTGGATCAGAGGATGGAGCTTTGGACATTGTGAAATTTAGTGATGGAAGGTATTGCACTTACTGATTTTCTTGATGGTAGAAGCTATCTTTTTTTAGTACTTGGATATTAAGGATTAGGATACATTTCTCTAGATTTCTGTTTTCAGCTCCTTATGTTAGCAATGGATTTTGCATTAATACACTACTATATATAACGTACCACATGTTTACAGGGAATGCATTGTCGATCTCATGATAGATCCTGGTACTCTTATTTCATCAGATGGCGCTGACCTGGGTAGAGAATTGGAAGACAGTTTGTTTGTAGATAATCAACATGACAGTAACACACAGTTGGCTTCTTCTTTCAGTGAAGCTTCAAGTTCTATTCATGGTTCATTTGAAAATGAATCACTTGAAAAAGGATTCACACCTAGCAATGCTGGGCATTCTGGCCCTTATGGAGCAACAAATGTCCAAACTGACAATGATGTATCTGGGTCTGGGGTATCGAGTTCATTTGAGGAGCTATCAATTAGCACTTATGCAAGTGAAAATGTTCCTATTACTCATGAATCTAATGCAGACCATACCATAACTTCAAAAAACAAAGATAAGTCAATCACATCAAATAATTCGTCATCAAGTTCGCCTCCATCTTCGGAGACAAGCAATACTCCAGCTGTACGGAGGAAGAAAGTGAAGGACGTCTCAGAGTATATGATTAGTGCTGCGAAGGAGAACCCCCAGATAGCAGAAAAGATCCATGCTGTATTACTTGAAAGTGGAGTTGTGCCACCACCTGACTTGTTTTCAGAAGAATCTAAGGAACAACCAAAAGACCTGATTGTTTACGACACTTCGGTGTTTCAAACAAAAGATGAAATGATAAGGACAATGAACGAGCTTGAATCTACATCACATGAGTGTTATGGTGGCCATGGTCCTTCATTGCCACATCATCCTGGACATGACCTCAAGATTGTTCCTTATCGGATGCCTCTTGACCTGAAGCCTGTCCAGGGATTGGGAGTTCACCACCCGTTCGATTCTCGCGATAACGCTAATCCCTCTATGCCTCTGTACGAACCATCTGCACCTCCCCAGGAAAATGCATTACAACTTATTAAGCAAATGCCTGTTACAGCTGCTGCTGTTGCAACAGCTGCCGTGGTCGCATCTTCGATGGTTGTTGCTGCTGCTAAATCTAACAGTGATATGAAACTAGATGTGCCAGTTGCAGCTGCTGCAACTGCTGCTGCAGTTGTCGCTACTACTGCTGCTGTTAACAAGCAATATGAATACCTTGACCCTGGTTGTCAATTGCTGTGCTTGCCAAGTTCATCAAACAAATCAATTGAAAAAGGTAGACATGACTTGTTGGATAGTGATCAGCTGGAAACAAATCATGGACAGGATAATGCCCTCGAGCATGAAAAGGATTCGGTTCAAGCACCTCAGGAAGCTGAACGAATTTCTGATAGGTCAACTGGGACAGAGAGTGCAAGATCTGAAATTGCTCTAGATGATGTTGCAGAGTTTGAAATCCAGTGGGAGGATCTTACCCTTGGAGAACGTGTCGGACTGGGTACAATTCTCTTGATTTTTGCAAATTCAGTTTTTTCATAATTCAGCTTGTATAATTCAAGTATTAATTTATTTGCAGTGCTACTGGCTAAAGATGGCCATTCCTAAGACATGGCTTTTCTTGACTTGAAATAACATAAAACATACTTTGAAACATGAAATCATGCTCCCTTATATTTTCATGCTGTTGTTCTGACTTGCTTCTTCTATCTCCAGGATCTTTTGGAGAAGTGTACAGGGGCGAGTGGCATGGAACAGTAAGTTCACCCATGTCTCACATTATTTGTATGTTACTAAAGTGTAGTTAGACTGAGTTTTGGAATAACAAGCCTAAACTTATGGTAGAATGAGATCTAACGTAACGATGAAAGGTTAGGTTCCAATAGAATAATGCATGAAGAACAGAATGATCCCTGCTGTTTCACCTCGTTAAGATTTAGATCACATTCTATTCTTTGTTGCAACCGCATAGGAGCACTCCTTTTTTTAGGGACACTAAGCACCATCTAACTGAGGTAGCGCTAAATCTTGCTACAAGTTACAGCTAGTCACATGGATGCAATAAATAATATTTCTTGAATTTTGTATAGGAGAAATTAAGTACCACAGCCGTATACAGACCCATATGTAGCTTTGTTACTAACCTTGACTGCCTGAGGGGGTATTACTTCTACATATAAACATGAGATCCACGTTACGTCAATCTGATAGTCATCGGGGTGTCTTTCAACAATCCCTTAGGCAATACATTCTCCCTAAAAAAATGGTTTCAGACATATTGTAGTAGTCGTCTAAAACTGTAGTATTATTGTGTATCCCCACCTGAACTGTAGAAGCTTGGCCTTGAAAGTGAAGAAAGTTAAAATTAAGGCAACTAACTTGTAAATGATAGATTTGATTAACCTAAACATAGCTCACTTGTTTTACTCTTGCCCAAATAGTAAAGAAAGTCGACCATTTCCATATTTGTGCTGCTTCTGTTGCATCATAGCAATTTGCTACTGTGTAGGAAGTCGCTGTCAAGAAATTCTTGCAACAAGATATTTCCAGTGATGCTTTGGAGGAATTTAGAACTGAGGTATGTGATTTACGCATTTTGAATATTTGAAGGCTACAAAATGGAATAGTGTTATCTTTATAATGAAATAATTTATTTTCTTAATATGAATGGCCAAATAATCTTGAGATCATCAGACACTTGAACCAATAATCTTGTGCTTGTCATACACAGTTATATAGATATGCAGAGCTTATGTATCTTCCATTTGGCAAAGGTTGCATTTGGAGCTAAATATTGTTGTGTTGTATTTGACCTTAAAAATTACAGTCTGTATCAGTTAGAACAGGCAGCCTAATCATTGTTATCGAGACCATTTAATGGTATTCTTAAATAAAAAATGGTTAAAATTTGTATTGGCATGTCTAACTTATTCAATACAAGATGGTGTTGTAATAAACAATGCTGTGTTGACCTGCCCAGTTTTAGAAGTAGACCATGGAAAATTAACGAATACTATTAGTTGATTTGAACATAGAACTATTCCTTTTGTTGTTTTAGTATTGCGCTCTCATTCTAAAATGGATCTCGTTTTAGAATGCATGCAGCAAACCTCAAACACAATATTTTTTTATCATTTGGCACATGAAAATGAAATGACTAAATTAAACATTTAAAACTATATGTGATTATATCCTTAGCAATTTTTACTAATAAATAATTATAAGAGTAACGTTAAATAATTATATGTACTCCCTCTGTTCCAAAATATTAGTCATTCTGGGTGTCATTTTGAGTGTCTAAATTCATGGATCTTCTATGAACCTAGAGATATACTTGTTTAGATTCATATCATCTTCAATGAATTTGGTAAAAAGTCAGGATGACTAATAATTTGGAACGGTGGGAGTATTCAAGATCAGTTGATTTTCTAAGGACAAGAAACCAAGAGATTTTATGGCACCTTCTACTCCTGTAGGCAGCCAGCAGTAGAAATTGAATCCAACAGTTCATATGTTATGCGGTTTAGACTTCTTTTTAATCTAATGTAAATGGAAGTTGTCATGTGAATTGTGGCGTTTTCCGTTGTAGCTGCGCATATGTAGCCAACACTGTCGCCTTGCTGAACCTGTACGCAGATCCTATGGACCAACGCTGCTGCAACATGCTTCTTGACACATCGGCTCTAGCTGCGCTGTGATTTATGTTCAAGTACAGGCTGGTTACTGTAACTGTTGTTGGTCAACATGGCAGCAGTGGATTGCGCCACAGGCCAATCTATATGCTCTGACATGGGATTAATGTGGATGACAGCCAATAAGATATGTTACCTTTTGTTATGGTAAAACTAGTGGATGGTGTTCCTTAATTGTTACCTGGCTAAGCTTTCGACTGTTGGCACCAGGAGAAGGCTCAGGAACGACAGCAGAAATCAGGGAAGGGCTAGCACTGAAATTACTCAGCTGTATATCCTAGTAATTGCAGAAAATTGCCATATTACCTCTTGAGAGATTCTTCACCTGCATTTTAGCAGTGGGAAGTAGATGGAAATCTAGATTCATTGCGGTAATTATAAAACAGCTAAAAACCGAACAGTGGTGGTAGGAGCACATCTGGGTCACAAAAAATAAGCTAGAGCTTGTTTGGCACTCTCACATGTATGAGATGAAAGTATGAAACCAACAAGGCAACAAATATGAAACTCTGTTGATCAGCGCAGTTTGGAAGTAGACCATGGCGACTTTCAAAATTTAACAAATTACAGTTATCTGACTGGACACAGTTTTTTTTAATGATTTTGGTTATATACATTTTAAAGTTCAAAAATATTTTCTTCACAATAAGCTAGTGCTTGTCATGTACCAACAGCATGGTTTGACATGGAATAATCTGTTGGCACATCTACATTATAATGGTTATTTATTTATGTTTACTTGTTTACTTTCATGCTTGTTCATAACACTATTTATTTCTTTTTAGGTTCATGCTTGTTCATAACGCTACTTATTTCTGTTTAGGTGGGAATAATGAGAAGACTGCGTCATCCTAATGTTGTTCTTTTCATGGGGGCTGTTACTCGTGTACCTCATCTTTCCATTGTGACTGAATTTCTTCCAAGGTACCTTTTTGCTGCCTTGTTGGAATCGCCAATAGATCGCCATTCGAATTTCCACTGATCCACCGTGGTCAAATGGCAGTCCTTTTAAAATGACCAAAGTATTCTTCCTAGAATATAATTAGGAGGAAACCATAATTTAACCTCAGCCTCTTGCGTGCATAGAATTTGCTCATATTATACAAAAAACATTTATAAACAGATTATTGTAGAGTTTTTAAATAGTGCTTTAAGATGCTTCTAAGAAAATTGGAGGCTGCTGCCATAGGGGCCAGCAATCTGCCAAGTTTACGCCGTAGTTAACAGCAACTATAGAAGAAGTTTTCAAAAAGTGCATTAAAATGCTTCTATGAAAAATGGTATAATAATAGTTCCCAAGTTTACACCATAGTTAATAGAATTAATAGAAGAGGATGTATAATAATAGTTTAAAATCTAAACACATTCCAGGACCTTAATGAGAGTACAAGATATAGACATGTAAAACTACATACACATAGTATGTAAAGTGTTATTCAGGTACAGGTTATCAGGGCTGTAAATCGTTACATAAACCGTTATTTAGTGTAGGTTATTGGGGCTGTGAATCATTATGTTTTCTCTTTGTTTTTTCCCCCTCTACAAGTTGACATGCATAAATACACAGCTGGTAACTGTACTATTTGCAATGCAGAGGTAGTTTATTTCGGTTGATCCATCGGCCCAATAACCAGTTGGATGAAAGAAGACGTTTAAGGATGGCACTTGATGTGGTATGATAAGTTACCTTTTGTTGTCTTGTTTCATTCATATTGAGAACTTCAATCTATTTTATTATTTTCTAATACATGGTCATTCTCTGCCACAGGCCCGTGGTATGAATTATTTACACAATTCCACCCCTGTCATAGTTCATCGAGATTTGAAGTCTCCAAATCTACTTGTTGACAAAAATTGGGTTGTGAAGGTAATAACAGGCCCATTAACAGTTGTAAGCTTCAGATCTTGGGCATTTCCAGATATATAACAAGTATTATTTGTCTTATCTTTAGGTTTGCGATTTTGGTTTATCACGTATAAAGCACAATACCTTCCTCTCCTCAAGATCCACTGCTGGAACAGTAAGCTTGCATAATTCTGTTGAATCAAACATTTTTCATTTTTTTTATAATCAGAAACTTATTCTTGAAAGCATCAAGTGCATATTTAGCTTGCCTTTTAGTTCTTCACATTTCTATCGAATGTTGTGCAAGATATATTTAGAATACCTCCCAATAGAAAATGATTGAAATGCTTGCGATTGACTTTTATTTTTAGAAGCAGGATTGTTATGTGTAGCTAGAGGGGTTGGGGTATGCAATCATGTTGGCTAGGACTAAAAAAAGCCGATTGTTACTCATATCTTGAGATAAATTTAAACTTGCATGTGTGATTTGTCTATTGATTATGCCATAATTTACTCTAAACTATATATGCATTCACGTTGGTACAAGGATGAGATGTATTGGAGAGTATTTTTAGATTCTGAAACATTGACATAAATGGATTGGAGAGTATATTTGGATTCTGAAACATTTACAGAAATATTAAGTCGTGCAGCTAGAGGGTAATTGTGCTGGCTAGGTCCAGAAGCCTGTTTAACAGTCACAATTCACTCTATCTTGGTATCAACGTAAACTTGCACATGCGATTTGTCTTTTGTTTATGCTGTGGCTACAAAGTGTATTTTCATTCATGCCATCATGTGAATAAGATTTTCTTAGTCAGTAACTTACAAGTTGCTTTAGGGTTAGGATAAATAGTTGTATATGTCGCTAACTGTTTGTGCTACATCAAATGCAGGCGGAGTGGATGGCACCAGAAGTACTTCGAAATGAACCATCAGATGAGAAGTAGGTTTTACATGTCATTCGCTTTGATTCGAAATGATTAAGTGATTGATGAATGCCATATGGATTTGTTTTCAGATGTGACGTCTTCAGCTATGGGGTAATATTATGGGAACTTTGTACGTTACTACAGCCATGGGAAGGTATGAATCCCATGCAGGTTGTTGGAGCTGTTGGTTTTCAGCAACGACGGCTTGATATTCCGGGCACTGTGGATCCTGCTGTAGCAGAGATAATCAAGAGATGCTGGCAGACGTTAGTATCCTTTCTCTCTCTGGGTTGTAATGAAACTTTAAATTTTTTATTGTATTGCAAAACTGTTGAGGCCTTAGATATGTAGTTATTTACTTAACAATAGCATCATCAGTTGGTAATTTTTCTGTCACATAAATACTACCATGAAATTGTGAAAGTAAATTTAACTTCTTGGGATCCCACATTCAATTTATGCTTCACTGGAGTATATCTTTTGAAAAATTTCATGACATACTGAAAAGATGGAACACACTATTTTATGACATAATGAAAAAAAGTATTATGAAACACTTCGCTACATTTCTCTTAAATTGAAGGGCAGTACTTTTCCTTTTATTTTTTTATCAATCCTATGTAGTTTCTGATTCTGTTTCTTTCTACTGTTTCATGCAGAGATCCAAGGATGCGTCCATCATTTTCAGATATAATGTCTGCTTTGAGGCCATTGTTGAAAAACATGCCTGCTAACCAACCTACCAGAAAGCGGACACAGCAAACAGATGATTAAGAATATAGTAGTCAGTATCAGCTGACAACACAACCAAAAAGAAAGGGCGTCTGTCCGGCTTGCCTTCCAGGCTTCAATCAACTGGCCATCTGTAACTATTACCATTGTTTTGTACAGTACGCCTAATGCGTATCTGATGAAAGACATGCGAAATTTTGGTCCCTTTGAATGCACCATTAGGTTCTCCATTGAAGCTAGCAAGAGTCTGTCCATATGCTGAAAGCCAACCCGAGTTCCATGACTGAATTAAAAGAAAGGAAAAGAAAAGAAAGGGAAAACGAATGGTTAAGGTTGCTGCATAATAATGTGGCTGGCACAATGGTGTACTGGAATCAGAAGTTGACATGGCAGGTAAATCTGGTCCATCTGCTCATCAGGCCTTACTTTTGTTAGTCCACGACCTAATGGAGTATTCATCTTTAAAGCCCCATCAATTGTAATGTTCTTGGGGCAGAAAGGTGGTTTCACCCTTTTCTTTCTTGCAGGCCCTTGTGTATATCGCATCTCAACAAATTTGATGTAACTGACAATTACTAGATTACAAAAGGAAATTTGTTTTTTTTGTACTTAAAATCATCATTCTTTATGGAGGGAAAGATGTCAAGCCTCTCTTTTTAAACAGTTGTACACCATTGTCGGTTGTCAAAGGGAGTGCCCATTCGTGTTTCGTAATGATCCTGCCTGCAACCGGGTGTGGTCCGGTAGTCCGGTTGATGGGTTTATTGTGCAGCTTGTTGATCGTTGTATACCTGTGTACAGACATCATCAAGATCTCGAGGCGCTACACAGGACACGAATCACGAGGTACCCTGGCCATGGCGCTTGGCCAGTTGGCCTTGCTCCTCCGAATTATCGAATCACTCGGCAGACCGGGCGGAGAGGCTCGCTCGGGACACATCTCACGAGTCTCGCGTGCTCTGAGATTGCCACCCATTTCCCCGCGCCACGCATCCAGCGTCGGTCTCCCGAGGCCCCCCGAGTCCCGACGATCCGACTCCGCGCACCCAGCACCGGCCCACCGGCCACGTGCCCCCACGTCTTCCCAGATTCCATCCACGGATCCACCCCGAGCTCTCTCAACAGTCAACGCGCTTGCCACGAGCCGACGCGATACAAGAGGCCAGCGAGCGACGCACGCGGCACCCAAGCTTTCCTTCCACCACTACAGACAAAGCCCCCAAACCCTCGCTCGCCCACTTGCCATCCGATCAAGCAGCAGACCGATCCGCCATGGCGTGCGCGTACGACAGGACCCGGGGCCGCGCCGGCGACGAGGCGGACGACTTCGACGAGTTCGACCCCACGCCGTTCGGCGGCGGCTACGACCTCTTCGCCACCTTCGGCCGCCCGCTGCCGCCGACCGAGGAGACCTGCTACCCGTGCTCGGAGCCCTCCACCTCCTACGACGCGCCCCACTACTCCGCGTCCGAGCCGTCCCCGTACGGCCACCACGCCAAGGCCAAGCCCAACTACGGGTTCCGCCCCCAGCAGGAGCAGCAGCAGCCGTCCTACGGCGGCGGCTACGGATCCAGGCCCCAGCCCACCGCGGAGGAGGCCGGTGGTTACGGATCTGGCTATGGTAGGAAGAATCAGGAGGAGAGCTACGGCTCTGGGTATGGATCCGGGTACGGGAGGAAGCCGCAGGCCGAGGAGAGCTACGGCTCCGGCGGTTACGGCGGCCAGGCCCGGCCGGAGGGGGGTTATGGGTCAGCAGTGCCTGGATCTGGATACGGCGCCACTCCGCCGGCTGAGAGCTACGGCTCTGGCTACGGGAGGAAGCCGCAGGTAGAAGAGAGCTACGACTCTGGCTACGGAAGGAAGCCGCAGGTAGAGGAGAGCTACGGCTCTGGCTACGGGAGGAAGCCTCAGGTTGAACAGAGCTACGGATCGGAGTATGGGTCTGGGTACGGCGCGAAGCCGCAGGTGGAGGAGAGCTATGGAACAGAGTACGGATCAGGGTACGGGAGGAAGCCTCAGGTCGAGCCGGTATACGGCAGGCCGCAGGGTGGGGAGGAGTATGGCAGTGGTGGGTATGGGAGGAAGACTCAGGAGGAGAGCTATGGTTCCTCGGGGTATGGCTATGGCAAGAAGACTGAGGAGCAGCTCTATGGTGGTTCTGGGTATGGGTATCGGAAGAAGGCGTCTGAGGATGAAGGTGCATATGGCTCTGGTGGGTATGGGAAGCCGAAGCAGTATGGGGAGGAGACGCAGGGATATGGATATGGAGAGGAAAAGCCAAAGTATCAGAGTGGTGGGTATGAGAGGCCGAGCTACGGTGGTGGAGATGAGTACCATGGAAGCTATGGGCGCAAGAAGGATGTAAGACCCTTTACTTATCTACCTTATTACCCTGTGGTGCTAATGTATGTTATTAGTTCTATATGTGGTGAAAGTTCAATGGAAAGCAGGTTACTTAATCATGTACGGATTGCCGTATTACGCCTTGCAATAGATGACCTTCTGATATAGGGATATGTATAACTGTTTAGCTGATAACATCTTTCTTAGAAAATACTGTTTGGGCAGAAGTAATGGACCTTGTGGATTGCTTGTATAGATAAATGCTACTGATATAAATATATGTTTAAGGTGATTTAATAGGTATTATCCATTGCCAAAAACATGTTGCGAAGAACATTCTCTATGAAGCTGATCCAGCATGAACTGCTTGTCAGTGCATGTAGTGTCTGAATGTGTGGTATTTAGGTTGCATAACAATTGAAAATGTGCATATTTGGGTTGCAAAAGTGTCGTACTGGTTGAGTTCTGTAGTATTCCTCTGAACTCCATTACAAACTTTGGGGTATATGACGTACTCGTTTTACCGTGAAGTAGTCAAGTAAAATAAATAAATAAATAATGGCCGTATATTTAATACACATTTGTAGAAGTGCAGCCTTTTCTTCAGCTGTGGTATTTTTTATGCATGGTTGTTAGGTATTATATTTCATAGCACATGTATTTGGGGTGGCAAGCAGAAGGCTTCAAATCAGGTTGATTGTTTTTTGAACAAACAGCATGAAACTGTTATGTTTGTTCTTAAAAGTTACAGTGGAAAAGGGTTATTTCTCCCTATATCTTCTCATGCATTGCTCGAAAGCTTGTAATTCTTTGAAAAGAGCTGTTTCCCCCCATCTCTTCTCATGCATTGCTGGCAAGCTTGTAATTCGTTCTCTGTGTAGCATATATTATTCTCTGTGGAAGAAAAGGTAGTTCCTTAAGAAATCGAAGATTCTATTTGCATTGTTGACACAAATGATTCCATAGCCCAGAAAATAGAATAAACCTTCGCTCCAATGCTAACTGTTTCTTGTTGGTACTTGGTAGGATGATGATTCCGATGAGGAGAAGAAGCAGCATCATCAGAAGCACCACCACCATCGTCGCCATGACTACGATGACTAAACACCCAGTGTGCGTACCTTCTGCTGGGCATGGCCCTCGGCCTACCGCCACTACCACTCTTTCTGGTTACTGCATAAATAAAGATGGGTGTGCTTGCCTTATCGGCACTGGACTATTTTCGGTTCCTCCGAGTGGGTAATGCTTACCAAGTGTGCTGTGTCTGTGTGGTTTGTATGTTCCAAATCGTCCAAATAAGTACCATCTGTATATGATGGTTGATGAACCTGGTGTGCAACCCTGCTGAGGCTGTATACTTCGCATTTGTTCTTGTGGTGTTTGTTTCTGTGATTGATACTCCCTCCATCCCAAATTTATAAGTCGTTTGACTTTTTTGGCTTCAACTTTGACTATTCGTCTTATTCAGAAAATTATACAAAATATCAATTTTTTTGTTATGACTTGGTTTACTAATGAATATTCTTTAAAATAACTTAAATTTGACTATATTTGCATAAAGTTTTTGAATAAGACGAGTGGTTAAAATTAGGGTAAAAAAAGTCAACCGACTTATAAATTGGGAGGGAGGTAATACTTGTTTTGGCTTCAGGCATGACTCCTCTCTCCTGTAGAAACTTAGAACTCCCCCTTCACGTCCTGCTGGCGCTGTTGCATTCAGCTACGCTGTCTGCAGGTATGTGGCCGCGTCGTGACATGAACTCGCCCCCATTGCAGTTGGAGCGATCGAGCTGGACCGGCTAGACGTGAAGTGCAAAACAAAGAATTCAATGTTTGGCTCCCTGCGTGTCACAATTCTGCTATTGACCTGCTCTAGCGGTTGTTAGATATCCCCGTTTCTGCCAGCTATTCTATCGATACCTTTCGCTGAAATAATCATCCGATAGATAAGCTGCCGGCAAATAGTGCCTAAAATTCGCTCCAGCTGGGCAATCAGAATGACCAGCAGGTGCCCTTGATGCGACGCCGGTTGTTGATATGGTGGCACCACCATCATCAGTTTGAGCAATGGCTGCCCAGTGTCCACTATGAAGGTGGGGATTTGGCTATAAGCCAATAAATTTTTAGAGGCCATGTCTAGTGTTAAATTTGTGGACAGAATTTTTACGCAGTGACAACCCTTTTGATTGCAATATCTTTTTTTTTTCCTAAAGAAAATAACTAAGCTACAGAAACAGTCTATAACTGCTACATTTGCTTTTCCAGGAAAAAGAAAGGTTCCTTAGCTCCTTGTACGTTCCAGTTGCGTGTAGATTCAAAGGTCTCGTGCATCGCAGCCCTTGCACGGCAGATGTTGCTTGCAATTCTGCGCAATTTTCTCCAAGCACAGACCCAACAAGGAAAAGAAAAAAAAAAACACGAAGCGCAGCAGCTACCAGCGACCTGAAGCCGAGGAGGCCGCAGCTCATTTTCAGGCTGCGTCACGCGGCCTCCCACGCCTCCACCCCCCGGCTTCCCCTCCCTCTCTTCCCGGCGAGCCCCTCCTCCACGCGTCTACCAACCACCACTCCACCAGGCGCGCGACCCAAGGCCTGAAGGCCACCGTGAAGCGGCTCGATCGGCTAGCCTGCTTTGCCGCGTGCGTGCGGCGGGGAGGTGGAGGGAGGGGGGCCTGGTGGTGCCGTGACGACGACGCGCCATGGAGGTGCCGCCGCTCCCAGCGGCGGTGGTGTCGGCGGAAGAGGAGCGGCGCAGCGCCGCGACGGGACCGTGCCTCTCCCGGCTGGTCTCCGGCGTGCTCTCGGGGGCCCTCACCGGCCTCTTCGCCGTCGGTACGCGCGCGCCTGCGACCCCGTCGCGCTGAGCCGCTGACGACGCCCTTGTGTTGCTTGTGTTTTTGGTTTGTGTGCTCTGTTTGACGCGGGTTTGTGGTGTTGTCTGAAGCTGGGGGCCTGACGGGGGCGTTCACCGGCGCATTGGCGGGGAGGGCCTCCGACAGCGGCGTCCTCCGGGGAGCTGGGCTGGGGGCGTTTGCGGGGGCGGTGCTCTCCATCGAGGTTCTGGAGGCTTCACGCGCGTACTGGAGCGCGGACCGATGAACCCGCAGAGCACGTCCTCCATGGTCCGTAAGCTTCTTCAGCCCCCACATGATTGTTGCGCAAATCAATTACCAGAGTACTCCGTAATGGTCCTGCGTTTGCTCAGAAATAATTGGATTTAGGAAATTCTTGATAGTTCCTTCCAGCCCATACCATGGAAATTACATTCTGCAATGCCATTATTGTCGTTTTGATTCTTGGTGGGCGTGCTTTCAAGCGAAATCGATGTTGCATTTCCAGGGTGATTTCATAGAGCAGCTCCTTCATGCTCGATTTCTGCAAGATCAGTATGAGCCATCAGCATATATGGCATATCGTTGGCAGGTCAGTTATTTTACCACTGGTAGCGTCCTCACTAGCAGACAGCAGAAATACTTACCATAGAGAGTTGCATCCATTTCTAGATGAGCAATAGATGTTTTCCAACAGGTTGGTATTGCAGACAATTATGATCTCTACGACGTCCTTGAAGAAGTTTTATCTGAGGGGCTCTCACACGATGCCTTAAAGAAGTTACCACATCATGTGGTGGCTGATCAGAAGCAAGAATCGATTGTTGAACATTTATCTTGTCCTATTTGCCTCCAGGTACTAATGTCACATTGCATATTTGTTTAGTGGAAAACTAACCTGCACCAGAATTTATCCTTCTCAGTCACTCTAATCAAACAAGAATTTGGGATAAACTCGTCCCCTTCAATGAAACACAAAATGGGACGGGACCCTGTCATGACACATTGTTTCAGGACCAAAACATATGTTTAATGTTTTGTGATATTTTAAGGTTCTGTTTTGCTTGTCTGTTTAGTTAGTTTAAAACAGTTCGCGAAATTCGCTATTCATTCGTCTCACAAAACACGCTTCCCAACAAAGTTTGCTATAGTATATATTTCACCAATTTCACCCAACTAAACATGCCATTTTCTTTTGGAGGTTCGCAGTTGATTAATCATAGGGACATTGTTTTGACACTTATTAGATGACTGAAAATAAGACGATGAATATTTTTTTTGGAGAATAAATAAGATGATGAATATTGAAGCAGGATTGTCCATTACTGTACCTCATACATCGATTATAGTTTACTCAGATGTTAAATCACCTGTGTCCACCTAATGGTTGCTTTACTTACTTCCAAAGAGTTTCCAGCTTTATGGACTAGTTATCTTAACTCTAAAGTGTAGCATACTGTCGGATGGTCATCTGCTTAGATTATAAGAGTGTTGGACTGTCTTTCGAAAAAAAAGAGTGTTGGACCTCAATCTATCACTTTGAGTGCAGTACACGGACTTACTTGTTAAGTTGTTATGCATTTTCTCAACAATGCCGTCAGGATGTCTGTCAACTTGGGTTGTGTTTTTTTAATGAAGTATCCACGTTTTATTTTGTAAGTGCCCCATGAATTTGGCATTTTTTTTTCTTGAGACCTACCAGCAGACATCATCATCTGGCTGGGACCGCTGGGTCGTGCCTGTATCAACAGCTCGTCCGTGCTTTTATCCGAGGCGCTGCAGGCAGCATCGTTTTCATTTTGATGTGGAAATTTTGATTTATATATTTTAGATTTGTTTCTTGGTCTCTTGGATACTAACAGTTTGCTCTTCGACCAGGATATTGTTGCCGGAGAGACCGTAAGGAAGTTGCCGAAGTGTTCACATACTTACCACCAGCCTTGCGTTGACAGATGGTTCGTTGACCACGGTTCATGCCCTGTATGTAGGCAAGAGGTATAGGTAGATTATGTTCGGCTCCGTGTTGTCATGTCCTGTAAAGTGTCTGCTGGCATCATATTGTAAGGATTATAGTAGCAGTGTAAAGCCATACCACTTGTTTGTAACTTTGTATAGTGAAAAATAGTTCCATGCATATATCAGAGATTGTGAGGTTCGTGTTTTTTGTCATTTATCTTGGGCATGTAAAAGGAAATTTAACTTTTGTATGTGGAGAAACAAAAAGATAAAGATATATACCATCGCTAACATGAGTCAACGGGTCTGATGATATATATCCAATTTTGTGATCTTTTAATAGTACAAATCTAATTTTTCCAAAGATAAACTATATTAAGGTAAACTGAACCAAGGGTCAATTGAATCAAGAAATAGTCCAGGGGTTGTATAGACCTTACATATAATTAAGGATAGTTTGAACCTTTTTTTTTTTCTCAATAGTGACCTAGAGTGACGTGAGTACATGACTTCTTTGAGTTACTAGGATCAGGGTCTGAGAATTGCCTCAGGTCGTCATCGTACCCATGCCGCAATTGCAATGGATGGGTGCTGGAGCAGCAGGAGATGCAGAATTCGGATGAAAACTCAAAAATGAACTAAACATTATTTGGACAAACCAATAATTCACCCCGAATAAAAAGGCAAGTTAATCTCTCCCAATATGATAGTTAGTGATGGGATGGGATCATTGAAAGACTGCAAAAATATCTCCAATAATTAATGAGTGGTATTGGTATGCTATAATAAATGCTTATTGGGAGATGGTCATCCAAATGGGAAGTCTGTTTTTCTTTTAAAAATGATGCAAGGTCATTTATTTGGAAACCTTGAAATCCTAGTTTTGTAGGGGGGAAAAGTTTTAGATTTGATTCTCATCAGCCGATAATCCTAGTTTAAGGTGGACTACTATTTGGGTGGGATCCACAAGGGACCCGCATAAATTTAGGTGGAACCCATACATTATTTTTGGGTGCGACCCGACATGGGCATACAGTATTTTAGGGGACCCAGATATTGTTCGAGTGGGACACACACATCCAGTGAGGTCCCACGGTCCTATTAAACGCATCCATCATTTAAGAAAATATATATGATGGTTTGTACTGAAAATATAAAAAAATATTTTTTTTCTATTATAAAAATCATAACTTTGTATACTACGTTCATCTATGCAGCTTAATACTTTTTTTTACTTGGCTTTCGGTTTATAAATTTAAACCGTTACTAATTTTATTTTTTTTCTCTTTCAAAGTTAAGAACTAGTGTAACATAACACATCTTCTTTACTTAAACATAAAAGTGAACAAAATTTAATAAAAAAATTATATAGTGCTTAAGTGATCATTAAGACAAATAATTATTTAAATTAAAATTGGATTAAGTATAGTGAGATAATGAATTTACATTTTCATCACTATTTTAAATTAACATATTTGATGCGCATCGACACGTCAGTTACATGAAAAGAGTAATGGCTATCGGCTTAAAACTGATTTTTAGAGAATATTTAATTTTGCGTGGGATTTTAGAAAATCTAGTTTTTACTGTACGGTAGTACATCCAAACAACCGCTCCGTGGACCTGTGTGTGATCACCAGTGACGACCCAGACAAACTTGGCCCCACACGTCAGAGTTGACACCTCTTGTACTCTTTTTGCTCCCCGCTCTTCCAGAAGCTTCCGGAACCTTCACAACGATCTGTTCAGCCCGTTCTCCAAGCATTAAGCTCCCGAACTCTCCAAACAACACCGAAACGTTCTCGACCTTTCCCTTCCATCATCCCATATATACTGCACCGCGACAACAGCCCTCGTCACAGAGCAACTCGAACAGCAGTTCTCCCGAAAACAAATCCGTTCCAAGAAAAAATCTCAAGGCAGCAGCAATGGCGTCTCACCGATTCTTCGCCTACGATCCCTACGACTACTACTACGCCGCCCCATACCACTATCCCTACCCGTACTACCAGTACCAGCATCCTACGCCATCCCACGGCGTCGGCGAGTTCTTCACCGACGCGGCGCCGGAGGCGGTGAGCGTGGCTCCGCGTCCCAGGGTCGAATCATCGAGGCCGGTCTCAATTCCCGTCCACTTCGTCGGGTCCGACCCGGAGCCCGAGCGCGGGACGGCCAGGGTGCCGAGGAAGCGGCGGGCTCCGTCGGCGGAGGCGGCGGCGGTGAGGGTGCAGGCGGCGGCGCGCGGCTTCCTGGCGAGGAGGTCGGTGCGGGCGGTGCGCGACGTTGAGCGGGAGGCGGAGGAGGTTGGGGAGAAGATCGCGCGCGAGGCGGAGGCGCTGCGCGGGGACGCGAGGGCGCGGATCGCCGTCGGGGAGGCGCTGATGAGGCTGCTGCTGCGTCTCGACGCGGTGCGCGGCGCGCGGGAGTACCGGAGGAGGGTCACCAAGCGGGTGCTCGCGCTGCAGGACGCCGTCGACGCCCTCGAAGCCAAGTCGGCGCCGGCGGCCACCATGGCCGTGGATGAGGACAAGTCCGAGGTGACAGCCGAGATGGCCGACGACGACGGCGCGGCAGCTTCGGAGCTCCCCAATGCGGTGGAGGATCACAAAGGCGAGATCGAAACAATGGCGGTGGCCGAGGACAGAGCTGACGGCGAGCCGGAAGAGGTGGAGGAGGCGGAAGAGGGGCAGGACGGGGCGAACCGTAACGGCCAGAAGCCGGAAGGTTCGGACGCTGAGGGCGATTGGGAGATGGTGACGGAGGGGGGATCCGAGCTTGCGACGGAGCCGCCGGCATCGCCCCCCGAGGCGCCGCGGCTTCAGGAACCGGCGGGATCAGATCTCCGGAGGGCGGCGGAGGTCAGTGCCGGCGCAGGAGACGGCGACCTGGATGCTCGGAAGGTAATGGAGATGGTGGCCGCGCTGTGCGAGCGGAACGCGCAGCAGTGCGCGGTGATCGGCGCACTGGCGGAGCGCGTGGACGCTCTGGAACGCGCCGTGCGGCGGGCCGAGGAAGCCGAGCGCCGGCGGCGGCGGGGAAAGAAGGCGAAGAAGGAGGGGAAGGGGAGTAACCACAGCAAGTGCTGCAGCGATTGTCCGATTGAGGGAGAGAGATCTGAGCACTAAATAACAGAGCTTTTGAGCTTTTCGTTTTCTTTAGTGATCGCCAGAAGTTTGAGTTCATTTGTAAATTCTTTCGTTTGGTTTGTATGCAATTCAGTTTTTTCAGTGTGATTTGCATGTCTTGGCTTGAGAATTATGTTGTGCCTTCCTAGTTCCTCCTGTGGCATCTATCTTGAAAAGTGTCTTTCGCGTTAAGAGGTGAATATGGGGAACATTGGATATATTCTGAAGAATGTTGGTGCTGCCGTCACGTACTATGACCGACAATCTCTTGCTCCGTCCGTCCCAAAATACTTTTGGCGCTTCTAGGATTTGAATTTTGTTCTAAAAAGATTACAACAATAGAAGCTCAATCATGAATTATGTATTGTTTAGGTAGGACCCACGTGGGACCCACGTATTGTTTAGGTGGGACCCATGTGGGACCCGTGCATTGTTTAGGCGGGACCCACGTGGGACCCGTGCATTGTTTAGGGGGGGCCACGTGGGACCCGTGCATTGTTTAGGCGGGACCCACGTGGGCCCCACTTATTGTTTAGGTGGGACCCATGTGGGCCCCACTTATTGTTTACGTGGGACCCATGTATTGTTTAGGTGGGACCCGCATATTGTTTAGATGGGATCCACGTGGAACCCACTTATTATTTAGGTGGGACCTACGTGGGACCCACGCAAGATGCTATAGGGGTAAATGCGTCATTTCACCTCTTCATTGGTATGCGTGCTGAATCCTAGAAGTGCAAATATTTTGGGACGGAGGGAGTAGGCTTTGCATCAAAGGCTTCGGCTCATACCAAGCTGTACACAGCAGTACTTACCCCCACCAAAGAAAAACAACACCAGTACTTTCTGCCATGATGCTCAATCAGCGCGGTGAAGTACGGAGTACTCTACTCTTAAAAAAAATCGATGAAGCTGCACGCCTATCTGTTTGTGATACAGTCCCTTTTCCATTTTCCTTGTGACGGTCAAGATTTCATGTTTACTTTTTATCTTTTTAATTCGAAAGAAACAGTAATCAGTCTCGCATCTCAAATCCACATTATAACTCCACCATACCTGAAATTCTGGCCAAATCGAGTGACACCACCGTCCCTAGGACTAGGATGGCCTTATCATGTTCACGACGGCTAGACGACAACTACTACAACATGACACAGACAAACAACGGTGTTGTGCTTGGCTCTTCTTTCTGCAAGTAACCTTAGCTCTGCGGTCTACCTGTGGCTGGCATGATAAGCTCTGGCCCTTCTTTTCGTCAGTGGGGACGAGCCCTTCTGTTTCTTCTCTTCAAAATTGGATGTCCAAATCTAAAGGGTTGTGGTTTATGCCTGTCCACACTTCCTTAGGCAGCCAACACCTTCTTCCTGATACTCCTGCTTGGTGATCCAAAACTCAGGTGCATCCTGCATGTTCGGCACAATAGGCCAGAAAGTATATAAGGGTGAGTTTAGATTGGGAGAAAAAACACTGTAGATCGTGTTGGGAAGCGTGTTCTGTGAGTGAGAGGGATGAGATGAATAGGGAAAAGTTGGATGAATAGTGTTTTTTTGGGAGAAGTTGGGTGAACTAAACGGGGCCTAACTTGCAATCCAACACAGCAATACGATGGTGCAATAACAATGAGAAAAATAGCAGCATTTATTGTGTTCCATTCCTATACTTGTTTCCCTATCCCAAAGTGACATATACAACTCTTCGTGCGAGTGCGTATACAAGTTACCTTCATGATTCCAGCAAGCACTGCACCTCCCAGGTAGACCATATGCTTTCTCCTAGGAGGATCCTCTATCCGCAGGCGTAATTTCTATGCTCAAAAAAGAGGGAATGTATCACCATAAGAAACAGAGAGAAAATGCTAATATGGAGATGAAACTATGAACACATGCTTTCAGAAAATGCACTGGGATTATTCCGCCTATGAGTCCAGTAAAATAATGCGCTTATATTTCATATTTGTAAAAAAAGGAAGTACAAGCTCTTTGACAGGAAGGATTTATCATAAAGTTGAATAGAGAAACATAGCAACTTTTGACCAATGATTACAACAATGCAAGGGTAGAACATCAACAAGATTACAACTATGTAGTACACCCAAAAAAAAGTTGGCTGTATATTACCTTCAGGCCATCTTTGTTTCCCTTCAAAACTACATCAAGATAGCGATCAAGAATTTCCTTCTCTAACCTGGTAAAAAGTAGTAATTTGTTAGGCATATGCAACCTAGAGTCCTATACCTGGCCAGAAGCTTAAATGAAGCAGGAAAACAATCGCTATAAGAAACATGACAGGTCGTTATCATAACAATGTCCGTCTACACCTATATGATAACTACCAAGGAGTCAAAACAAAAACACTTAACACGCATAGTGTTGTTTCCACCCATGATCTTTTCATGCTGGTAGTAGAATAAAATAGATAAATCAAGACGAGCATATCCTCAATATTACAAACTTTGAAGTACAAGAATTTTACAAAGTTTAAAGTTACAGAATACAAAATTTATAGTCTTACCGACTTGGCAGACCAGGGTACATGGTACTTCCTCCACTCAGGACGATATGTTGATAAAGCTGCAAAAATATGACCATATATTCTAATAAGAAAAAGATACAGAACATGATCGACCTATTAAAGAAACTATACAAGCTACAGCAAGTAAGAAACTAATGTAGTTGATATTTTGATATAGTTTGAGCCCCTTCAAAGAATTTGACTTAAATCCGGAACATAAACATCAAGTAAATGTAAATAGATTCAACATTCTAAACAAATGTAAACACTACTGTTTGGTTAACCACTTGATGTTGTGCTGTCTGAAAAGAAAGACAACAAGGCGACAATTATCCGCAAGTCTAATAACAGTATTTAAATAGCTAAGTTTGTTGAGTTGCCATATTCAAGATGAATATCACAGCCTCTATATAATTACACCCAAGTATAATTATACATGACTGTGTTCAGGAATATATTGTCCCAGAAAGTTTGAATCCACTAGTATCCTAACTCATACGAACTAAATCGGTGAAATAATATCCCAGTCCCATCTTTTCTCCCAATCCATGTTTCATTTGAACAAGTAAAAGATTGGACAGGTACTGTACTGTACTGGTAAGATATGTATACCGTCATCCGGTTGTCGATATCCATTTCCTGAATGCAACGGAATGCCATATCTGCCATCCCATCACCTTCAACATCTATCAATTCCTATTCAATAAACATTTGGTGAGTATTAACTTATTGCTGACTTTGCTGACAGATTGCATAACACCATCAGCAATGCTATGAAAGAATATAGATGGAATGGAATAGTCTTACAGGAGTGAAAAGAGCTTCAGGAGCTTGAAATCGTTCAGTGCCCACTTTAATAACTCTTCCATCTGGAAGCTGATCACAAAAACTGAGCTTACAATAAGAAAAGGAAAATGGAAGAAACAAAAGCAGGACAATATACTTACAGTGTAACTTTTCACAAGGATTGTGGTCTCAAGTCCAAGCTGGTATTCTCGTTTGTAATCGTAACTGTACATCATTTAGGTGTCATGAATAAATATATAACAGCAAGGTAGAAACTATAACTAATTTGAGAACAATAAAACAACTGACCTTATGTAGCATAGCTTCTCTTTTATTTCTCTGACCGTCTCAAAATCAGCAGATTTGTTCATAGCATACCTTTTAAAGTGGAGAATTAATTGAATTAGGAAAAAATGCAGCAGCAACTGCAGAAGAAAACATCTTCAGAGCAGGTAGGTATTACCCTCTCCTTGAGAGTAGGTCGACAAGATAAGATGTTATATGTCTTCCAGCTACATTCATTCTTTTCGTCAGATGTGGATAAGAGTATCCATCAACTACAGGCACCTGATGCATAATGATAATTATATAATTAAGATTAGAAACCTAAATGAATAGTTAAAACAGATTCTGGTAGGAATAAATGATAAGCAAATAACATAATATCAACAGGGCTTGTTGAAAGGAGCATCTTGAGCACAGAACCCTTTTTTTCTTGAACACGCAGGAGAGCTGCGTATCATTATGTTAAGAAAAATAAAGGAGTGGGCTAGAGACTTGAACAACCACACACACACACACAAACACACACACACACACACCCTTCATACATAAAACCTCTCTCACTTGTTAAAAGCTTGACCTTGACCTGTAGCTAAGAACTCATCCATCGGCTCGCCCTAGAGCGAGGAGATGGGATATTGTCAAGCTCAGGTCAAATTCCAAAGGTGCAGAAAACTCAAACATGTTTTATAAACCTAATAATGTGCAATGTCAATTACAAATTTTTATGCTTTTTTACTACTATATGTCCACAACAGTGCTTAAAGATTTAAAAATTTATAGTTGCCAATATCCTAAATCCTTTCATGCAGCATACTGAGTTCATTGACAGGTGTACTACTTAAAATGACATTGTATACAGTTCTGGATATGTTGCTGATTTCTATGATATTTGAGTTGGTTACACAAAGATGATTAGAAATGGAATGTACCATTTCAAAGTTTAGTAGCTAGTAGATAGGGAAGAACATTATTCTCATACCACATGAGTGACACCATCACCAGAGTCTATCACAAGTCCGGTTAGCAAGCCTGAAATGCTTACATACATGTAAAAGTGGGGTATCAATGTGATCTTGTACATGCTTGTGTGAAAACACACACAGTAGCATGTGGTAGGGAGGGAGAGAGATGACCTTGAGCGTATAGTGAAAGAACTGCTTGAATCTGGATGAAGACCCCAGCAAAGTTATATTTCTCGAACATTGTCTCAACCTGTACATCATGGGATTCAATTTGTTGGTCATTGATGTGAGAAACAGCAACATGGTAGTGTATGACAACTTGACAAAAGGAAGTGGCATACCATTTTTTCACGGTTTTTCACAGGATTGAGTGGTGGATCTGTCAGTAGGATTTTACACTCAGATGGATCAACCTAAATGGAGAAAATAGAAAGGTGTTTCTTTATCTAGAGCTACAAGACTTTTAAGAAATATAATGAAGGATATAGGGAAACTTTTTTTTTTTCCAACAAAAGGGTATGACATTACGAACAGAGGTGAGCATATCATTATACATATACCTTCAGCTCACTGTAGAAGGCATGATCCCAAATATGGCCCATGTCATCCCAATTTTGAACAATCCCATTGGTTACAGGATAAGATACATCAAGTTGATGCCTCAAGTCGGCACAAGCTGCTCCAACTACAATATCCTGTAATGAACACAAGCGCCAATTATAAGGTGTACTCAAGAAGTATGTTCCAGAAAGGTAATAACTGATAAGGCAGACTCAAACCGTCAGTTCTTGTTCCTGGAACGATTCCTCATAACGAAGCAGTGGTCTTCCTACAACACAAGGAAACACAGACGTAGGGAAGTTCTCTCCGGCAAAGCCACACTTTACATACTGCAGCCAAATGTATCAAATTAGAGAATGGAATCATCACACTTTAAAATCAGTAAGACCCTGCCCGTGTGGCGGGATTGATCCCATGATCCCAGAATTCATCGATCCCCAAAGACCCCAGACCCGCCGCCATCGACTCGCGAACCGGCCACCAAGCCGGAGCCCGAAGCGGCGGCGACTTCGCCAGGGCGCTACGCGAGAAGCTCGGCCCCGAGATTCGGCGCATAGACGGGTCGGAAGGTGGATCTAAGAAGGAAATGGAGCGGAAGAGGGATAGGAGAGGGCTTACCCCGGTGCCGTTGTCGCAGACCACGACGTTCTTGCTCTCCATTGGCTCCTCCTCTGCTCGCCCCCTTCCTCAACCCCTCTTACCTTTTCTGTTTCTCTGGGCGTGGAAGCTACGGCTGGAGGAGGAAGAGGAGAGGGACGAGGAAGACCGGGGGGAACTGACTGCAGCAACCGCGAATGCTCACTCACGGTCCGATTTCCACGTGGACGGCTGCTGATCAACTGCTTGCTTAAGAAATAAATTTATTTTTTTGAAAGAAAAAAGAAATAAGTTTATGCATTCCTACTTTTATTACACAAATGATCACTTCATTCCGTTTCTGGATTATTTGTATTTTTACCCTTATTTTGAAGTGTAATTGTGATTTTACCCTTACTTTTCCAAACTTTGTGAATTTGCCCCTATTATTTACAAGTTGTTGTGAATTTACCCTGGTCGTTGTGAATTTGCCCCTATTTTGACCGTTTACTACCGTTGGTTGGGGCAATATCACAATGATTTGTAAGAAATAAGGGCAAATTCACAAAGTTCAAAATAATGAGGGCAAAATCACAATTAAATATCAAAGTAGGGGTAAAAACGCAATAGCCCCGTAAATTATTTTTAATTAATAAATTAGTTCTACTAATGTTAAACAAATGTATTTTGCTGACATGGCGAACCATGTCCTCTGCCAGCATGGATCGAACACCCCCTTCCGCTCGCACAGAATTATCCCAGCACAGGGCTTATCACCGCCACCGGTGGCCGCTCGCTCTGCTCCCTCCCTCCAAGCTCCGGCAATGTCCACGGCCGCTCCATCCCCGACCCCCATCCCGCTAACCACCATCGCCGAGCTGCGGCAGCACCACTCGCAGCTCGTCCGCCTGGGCGTCGCCTCCCACCCATCCCACGCGCGCCGCCTCCTCTCCTTCCTCGCGCGCGACCCCGACTCCCACCTCCCCTACGCGGCCCGCCTCCTAGCGCACCACCCTGACCCGCACCCGGCGCTCTTCAACCCGCTCTTCTCCGAGCTCCCGCCGCGCCACGCCGCGCGCCTCCTTGCCCTCATGCTCTCCCTGCCCCTGGCCCCTGACCACTTCACCTTCCCTCGTCTCCTCCCCGGCGCCCAGCCGCTCCACCTCGTCGCCCAGCTCCACGCGCTGCTCCTCAAGCTCGGATTCCACGCCCACACGCAGTCGCTCAACGCGCTCCTCGCCGCGTACTTCGCCAACGCGCGCCCCGACCTCGCCTCCCGCGTCTTCCGCGGCGGCGGCGGCGCCCTTGATGTCGTGTCGTGGACCACCATGGTCGGCGGGCTCTGCAAGCTCGGGCTGGTCGACGACGCGCGGGAGGTGTTCGACGGGATGCTGGAGCGGAACCTGGTATCGTGGAACGCGATGATGTCCGGGTACGTGAAGGCCGGGCGGTTCCTGGACGCCCTGGAGGTGTTCGACGAGATGCGGGCGCGTGGGGTGGAGGGGAACGGGTTCGTCGCGGCGACGGTGGTGGTGGCGTGCACGGGCGCCGGCGCGTTGGCGCGCGGGAGGGAGGTGCACCGCTGGGTGGAGCGGAGCGGGATCGAGATGGACGGGAAGCTGGCGTCCGCGGTGGTCGACATGTACTGCAAGTGCGGGTGCGTCGAGGAGGCGCGGCGCGTGTTCGAGGCCCTGCCGTCGAAGGGCCTCACGTCGTGGAACTGCATGATCGGCGGGCTCGCCGTGCACGGGCGGGGCGAGGACGCCGTCGAGCTGTTTGGCCGGATGGAGAGGGACGGCGTGTCGCCGGACGACGTCACGCTGGTGAACGTGCTCACGGCCTGCGCGCACGCCGGGATGGTCGGTGAGGGTCGCCGCTGTTTCGATTATATCGTTCGAAGATACGGCATCGAGCCCAGGATGGAGCACTACGGTTGCCTGGTCGACTTGTATGGAAGAGCAGGGCAGCTGGAGGAAGCCAAGAAGGTGATCGACGATATGCCAATGGAGCCGGACGTCGGCGTTCTTGGCGCGCTCTTCGGCGCGTGCAGGATCCATGGCGACATCGATCTAGGTGAAGCGATCGGGTGGCGCGTCATCGAACTGGATTCCGAGAATAGCGGCCGCTACGTGTTGCTGGCCAACCTCCTCGCCAGCGCCGGCAGGTGGGAGGACGTGGCCAAGGTCCGGCAGCTCATGGACGAGCGGAACGTGAGCAAGGAAGCTGGGCGGTCCGTGATCGAGGTCGACGGCGAGGTCTGCGAGTTTCAGTGCGGGAGCCTGTGCCATCCCCGGGCAGAGGAGGTATACGGCATGGCCAAGGACATGATGAAGAGGATTGGGGCAGAGGGATATGTGCCCGATACGAGGGATGTGCTGCACGACATTGCCGAGGAGGAGAAGGAGACGCCGCTGCTCTACCACAGCGAGAAGCTGGCCATCGCCTTCGGGCTCCTGCGCACGAGGCCCGGCGACACGATGCGGATCACGAAGAATCTGAGAGTTTGCAGGGATTGCCATGAGGCGACCAAGTTCGTGTCTCGTATCTTTGAGCGCGAGATCGTCGTCAGGGACCGGAACCGGTTCCATCATTTCAAAGATGGGAAGTGCTCGTGTAAAGATTATTGGTAAAAAAAATACATTGATTTATCTAAAGATGGAGCTTAACCTTTTCTTTTAGTTTTGTTTGACCCATCTAGTTGAAGAGCATTCTAATCCAACGTGCTATACATATATGTATGTAGTGTTGCGATTAAAAACAAGTATACAAGGATATGTTATGACCAAAATTAAGACGGAGGCAAGTGCGTTAGTGGCGTCTAATAGCCCATATCATTAAAACATAATCTTGAGACAACTGCTTGAAAATATAGTTCCTGGTAAATTTAATTTTCTATACATTCAGTCAAAGTTGAGATAGATTGATCTGTTGAAACACAAGAATCACATTTTTTTCCTGTAGGACAAATTGCATTTTTCTAACGCATGGAGTAAGTTGTCACCCATTATCTTTATAATAACCCCATGGTATAAACAGAAAATATTATTTATAGTTACATATCAACAACAATTTAGATAATGGTGGAGTTGCCTCTGCAAAAATTTACCAGTCTTTCCAAATTTCATTCTCTAAATTATAGAGAGTCATTTACATAAAAACCGTTCTCTATATATTTTCATTCTCCGACAACTTTTCTATCTTGTTTAGCTATATATTTGAACCACTTAGAGAAGTTGTTGAAGATAATTTATTTTTATCAAAATCTTTGTATACTACTAACAATTAGGATGGATAGTCTCTTGGAGTTGCTCTAAGACTGTTTTCACAAAACGGCCTCTCTATATTCCCCATCAACAAAAATTCCACAACATACAATCGACATGAGTAAAAGAAAAACTATCCAACAACATTTCTGTCTTGTTTAGCTATATTTGAATAACCATTAGAGAAGTTGAAGATAATTTTTTCATGAAAAAGTCTATATAACCCCCTTACCTATTGGTACTGAACTACTTAACCCCCCGAACTATGAAACCGGGTATTCTACACCCCAAACTTTTCAAAACCAGACAAATAACCCCCTAGATGGTTTTGGACGGTGGTTTCGACTTTTTTCCCTTTTTATTTTTCGGTTGAATCTTTGAAAAATCATACTAAATTATAGAAAAAACATAAAATGGGAAATCAAATTTTCTTAGACTCCACATGAGCAGATCTACAGAGTGAATATATAATATAACATGCTCTAGTATAAATTTTTTGTTATGTCTTATATTGATTTCTCATTTTATGATTTTTCTATGATTTACTATGATTTTTTAAGATTCAGCCAAAAAATTAAAATCACCATCCAAAACCACTTAGGGGTTATTTGTCCGGTTTTGAAAAGTTTAGAGTGTGGTATATCCGGTTTTATAGTTTGAGGGGTTATGAAATCCAATATCAATAGGTGAGGGGGAGTTATGTAAACTTTTTTCCATTTTTCATCAACGTCTCTATTACTAACAATTAGAATGGATAGTCTTTTGGAGTTGACTGTTTTCACAAAACACGATCTCTCTACGCACGAGAAATTGAGAAATCTAGCATACTATCGACATGAGGGCTATTGACGTTCCAACCCGTCATAGGTCATACGGACTTTCGTAGCATGGCTCACGCGAGCATGTAACAGAGCACACTTTGTAGAAGCATTAACACGCATGTAACAGAGCACACCAGGTTCCCATTCACACGCATGTAGGAGCAAGTAGGGCAGCACAACGTGCAAATTTTGATAGAACTAAGATTGGTTCACCAGGAAACAAGTCACAGTTCTTAACATATATATTTCTAAAGCACAGCAAAAGAACCCATTATCCATCAGACACAACCAAGACATCCAGACAACCTAAGCAATTTCCCCAGCCAACTACTTCCATGGGTTGGCTTCGACCATCCTTAAGCTATTTTTGCCCCTGAGAAGTCCATTTCCGGGTGCTGTCGTGAAAAAAAGGTGAGAGCTCAGTTAGATACATGGAATAGATGAGTGGAAAACTAAAATTCGTGAAGCAAGTAGGCAAAATTGCAACCTCGTTTGTGAGACTTACCTCAGCCATGAACTTCTTGAGAATTTCTTGCTTCTGCATCTCATCACTTGTTGGAAGGCCCATCTGCTTCTGGCGTTGGTCAAACTGCAGTGATGGAGAAAATTAGTTATTCCCGAGCACAACAACATAGCATTTAGTCCCAAGCAAGTTGAGGTAGGCTAGAGATGAAACCCTTAGAAACAAAGGTCAAGAATTATTCAGGTACCCATCAGCATTTTGTGTATCTTACCATCATCTTCTCCACAGTTTGTCGAGTCTCTGGATCCAAATCCGAAAGCTTGCTGCTCTCTGGTTCCACCTTTTGGGTATCAACTTCAGGGTCCCCCTTTATCACAGATTTCCACCACTCCATTTGGTTGTGCTTTGTAAGCAATATATTAAGCGATTTTCCATCCTCTGCAATATGTTATGACAAGGAAAATCATATTTCTGAAGGTGAAGGAAAGGTCATCAACCTTAAAATGGCAGACTTACCTATGCTCCAGAAGCTGTCATCAACCTTAACTGGCTTATAGAGCTCACCCTGGTAAGAAAGTATGTCAAAGTAAAAGTTAGAATCGAAAATGGGCAACCCACATTTGATTCAAAAGAAGCATCGCTTTCCCATAAGAACAGAATTTATTATTGTAGCCACTTACATCAATGATAGGGGGCTGGCCCTTTAGGCCAACCTTCAGATGGTTCTTCTTTATATCGCAGACCACAAATCTTGATTTTGTTCCTTCAGGAACAGGAACGCTGATGTTAACCTCTGGCAACTGTTGAGTCCACGAGTACTTCTCCAAATCAAGACCATTCCCGGCATTTGGTTCTGTTTGTCAGGGCAGAGGAAAAAACAGATTTACTTTGGAGATCCCCAAAAAGGTGCAACAATACAAATGGCACCTGAAGAAATTGTCTTAAGAGATGTAATGGAAGGGAAAAAGGAAATTAGGCCACCATGTTAGAAATTTCAAGCTATACAGTTTCACTGCAAATGACGTGATACAAAACACCGCATGAGTTTACTTCTGTTAGAAATGGGGATCCAGAAATTTACTGTATATATGCCCATCCGGAAGCAAACACATGGCAAGTGAATGTAACTTTTCCGTCGATGTGGGTGCAATTCGGACACATCAAATCATATAAGTACCATACATAAAACAATCATGGAAGGAACATAAGGATACATAGATGTATCCTAATTTAGTTGAAATCTAGAAGCTCTACAAAATCACTACACCTGGTTAACTCAATCAAACTATCACATGAGTTATCAACAAAGGTAAAGCCATTCAACTTGGAACTGGTTAATTAGTAATTACACAAAGGTACTCTAAATTCATTCAACTTGAAACTGGGTAATTACGCAAAGGTAAATCCAAGCAACTTGAAACTGGCAGCAAACTCGAAATTCATTGTGAAAAAGGGAGCTTCTGCTCACTCTGCATCGCGGCACCATTGCAATCAACAGATCTTAAGAACAGCTTATATCGATCAGAGCATCAAACCCAACCTATCAAATTAACCAATAACAATTCTAATAAGAAATCGTGACTACCTAACTCTGATCTCCCGATTAAGAACAGCTGACAGGACTAACGGAACAACGTTTAGCACCAAAGGCCTAGCACTCAGCAGCAATAGCAAATTGAAAACAGGACGGCACCAGATCAGAGTACTTACGTCTCACGTTGCCCTCCTCCTTCTTATCCACCTCCATGCTGTCCTTCCCCGACGAGCTCTCCGGCTTCTGCTCTGCCGCAGGGGGCGCTGCTGCCGCCGCCGCCGCCTTGGCCGCCTTCTCCGCCTCGGCCGCCTTCTTCCTCTCGGCTTCCTCAGCCATCCGCTTCGCCTCCCTGGCAGCCCTCTCCTCGGCCTCCACCTGCGCCCTAGCTGCCGACGCCATCGCGGTGACCTTGCTCACCGCGGACGGGTCGCGGAAGAGGCCGGAACGGCGGTGCGCGACGCCGATTGCCGCCTGGAGGAACGGCAACGCGCCGCCGCACCGCTCCAGCAGCGCCGCCAGGGCCTCCTCGACTTCGGCGCCGCCCGCCGCCGCCGCCTGCTGCCGCGGCGCGGCCTCGTCGTCCTGGAAGTCGGAGATGATCGCCATGGGGGGCGATTCGCTGAGCTAGGGTTTGGTGCCGCGCGCCGGGGGACTTCGAGATGGATCTCAGATTTCGGCGAGGGTTTTGGATGGGGAGGAAGCGTGCGGGGGCTTTGGACTTCGTTATAAGGAAGGAGAGGGGGCGGCGGTCGGAGAGGAGCGGCGAGATGAGTTGGAACTCGAGGAGTCGAGGGCGCCCTGTTTGGTTTGGTGGTCTAGAAGACTCTGGAGCCTTGTAGGGTTGACGGCTCGGGTCTTCGAGGGTGGATGACAGGTGGGGTCGGTGTACATCGGATCGACTGGTATACAGACTGACAGACGCAATGTAGCGGTCGTTCTGTATATGGACGGTGATACAGATCTGGATCGAGGTCCTAATAATATTGGATTTGTATGAATAGAGCAAAGTACTAGTATGATCTCATTAAAAAAAAAAGTACTAGTATGTTTGGTTTAAACTTCGAGCCAAACACATTAAATTTGTTCTTCATGGAATTTGTTTTGTAAACAATTGTGAATCTTAATGACCAGTTGACAACTAAAAGAGTACGTACTTACAATCATGATTTAATGTTGGATTTTAAAAAACCATATAGATGGTATATAAGTTGATGTCAGGGCATGAAACATTCTAGCCAAAGCAAAAATGTTCCGAGAAGCCTCCACGCTAAAAAAAAAGATTGAGACGTGAGAGGAGGCACCAGAGTAAAAGCAACTCGAATTCATCCAATAAGATTTCAAATTACTTAAATTTGAATTATATGGATTCTGCGAACCCAGCGACGAACAGTGTTTCCTTTTTCCGAGAGCGTATCATTCTCTTCTCGCTCGCCACCGTGCCTTCCATACAGTCTTTTTACCCGCACGGCCGCACCCGCCCATGCGCGCCGTTCGCCGTGCTGCCACTCCGGCGGCGACTCCCATTCCTGCCGTACATCGCCTCCGCACCCGCCTCCGGCGATCTTCTCCACAACCGGTTCTCCTTACCATCTTGGCCACAGTGCCTTTCGATTAGATATTGCTCTCGATACACCGCAACAGCATGATCCGGAAGGGCTCTGCGCGCTTGAGCCCGCGCGCGCTCAAGCAAATCCACGCCAACCTCGTCGTCAGCGGCATCACCTCGCGCGGCCTGCAGCCGATGCGCGACCTTCTTCTCTCGTGCATCGCGTCGTTCCGCGGCCGCATGGACTACGCGCGCAGGCTGTTCGACGGAATCCCTCCCCCGGGCCCGGACCTCTTCATGCACAATGCCATGCTCCGCGGGTACGCGCACGCCGGCGTGCCTCACGCGGCCTTCGCGGTGTACAGGCACATGGAAACAGCGGGTCTGAGGCCCGACGGGTTCACCTTCTGCTACCTCCTTCGCGCCTGCTGTGCCGGCATGGGAATGCTGGCTTGTTCTAGCGCTGGGTGGCAGGTGCACGCCGTCGTCGTGAAGATTGGGTTCTTGGAGGACGCGTTCGTGAGGAACGCGCTCATCAATATGCACGCCAAGTGTGGGGACTTGGGTGTCGCTGGCATGCTTCTTGGTGAGGCCAGCGAGCAGGACATCGTGGCGTGGTCGGCTGTCATCGCTGGGCATGCGGCCAGGGGTAACCTGGACGTGGCGAGGCAGATGTTTGATCAATGCCGGCACAAGGATGTAGTGTGCTGGAACGTGATGCTCGGTGCATATGTGAAGCATGGGGAGATGGAAAAAGCGAGGGAGCTGTTTGATTGTGCTCCGGAGAAGGATGTGGTTTCGTGGAACACCATCATCACTGGGTACTCAATGCAGGGGATGCTGGACCAAGCGTTGGAGGCCTTTGACGAGATGAGGAGTGCAGGCTGGGTGCCTGATGATGCAACTATTGTTAGCTTGCTGTCATGCTGTGCGAGTGCAGGTTCACTTGATGCAGGAAGGATGATACATTCTTTGCAATTGGAAGGCAGGTCGTCAGTAAGTATCCTGACTGGAAATGCGTTGGTATCAATGTATGCAAAATGCGGGGATGTCAATACTGCAATGGAAATCTTTAATAGCATGAAGGAGAAAGATGTTTGGACATGGAATTCGATCATTGGAGGACTAGCCTTGCATGGACAAGCTGAAAAATCTGTTCAGTTCTTCAGTAAAATGCTTGAAGAGAAAATTCACCCGAATGCGATTTCTTTCCTATGTGTTCTCGGCGCGTGCAGCCACGCCGGACTGGTCGACGGTGGTCAGAGGTATTTCTCTCTTATGAAAGAAAAGTATGGTATTGAGCCTAATGCAAGGCACTACAGTTGCATAGTGGACATGCTTGGCCGTGCAGGTCTACTGGATGAAGCATTTGCAATTGTGAGCGGCATGAGGCGACCGAGCGCAGTTGTATGGAGGACACTGCTTGGCGCCTGCAGGACCCATGGGAATGTGGCTCTGGGAAAGATTGCTCAGGAGAGGCTTCTTAGCTTAAGTGGAGATGAAAGTGGTGACTATGTACTGCTCTCTGGCATTTATTCATCATATGGTGAATGGTCAAAGGTGGAGACAGTACGAAGATCAATGGATAAAAGAGGGCTAACAAAAGTTGTTGGCTGTGCTCATGTTGACTATAAAACTGCTAGTCTTTCAGCACGATGACAGTGATTATGGGTGTTCTACATATTGAATGAACAGTGATTATGGGTGTTCCACATATTGAATGGAAAATGGAAAAGGTGATAAACACCCATGAATGGCTTTCCATTTCTGTTTGTATACCAATGACTGGAAACCGTTGGTATATCCCAGGCCAGTCAAGTAAAACCAGCCATGGTTTCACTGCCAGTGCCAGTAGCAGGTATGGACTTATAAACCAGTATATTTTATTTTCCTTTTTTTTTAAATCTACTTGGGGAAAAGAAGATACCAACAACTCTTTCAGAAACTATTGTGATTCATCGAAAATCGTGCATGGATATTCATTTTCTGTAGCTTCTATAGATCACACCGTCAACCATAGTACAGAACTAATGCAACACGTGAGATACAAGAGGATCATAACCAGGGGTAACAGGCACATGGATGATTACATAAAGATAGCAGGTCCGATGAACACACTAGTATATCATATACTTCGCACTGCTGTAAGCAAATGATGCACGATTCGGTCTAGCGCCTTGAGAGGGCAATGGCGGAGAGTAATATCAGCAGTATCATCACAACCATGGCTCCGAATGAACCAATGAGGGATCCAGAGATGCGCTCGCAGAATGAGTCGAACTGCTGGCAAATAGCAAGCCAATTAGCCCTGACGTTGCCCTTATGTGCCAAGTACACAATAGCTGCTGCTGCAGATGCTCCCGCAGTCACCAGTGCTAGCATTGCCTTCAAAACAATCACAAGGAAAACATGTCACTAGTTGATATATTTGTTCATGTTCTTTTTTCAATAAGAAAACTTAGTAACCTTTCATACTCTCATGCAGGATGATTTTCAAGTTCTTAGTATGCTTTCAATTAGACAAAATGGCAATTTTACCGCGTCAAGAAAGATCAAGAGCAGCCTGCTGAATTTGGCCCTGCTCCTAATGATGTGCACAATCGATAATGGAAGTGAGAGGATGAGATAGGCGCAGACAATAGAATTTGCAACGACGAAGAACCTGCCGGACAAAGAAGGAAATTGAAACAGTTGGAGGATGAGGTACTCATAGGTTTTTGTTTACCTTGAAAGCGTTGCTATTTAGAATTATCAAGGTTGGCTTACGTGAGAGTGGGGAGATCACTGTACTGCGCCTTGAACCGGATGAACTGTGTGAAGAAAGGCAGTGTCTCGTTGGTGGTGCCCATGGCAATGGCACTAGCAAGGGTGCCGATGATGGCAATGAAGCGAAGTATGATATCAAGCACAGACAGCCCTCTACTGACCCCCCTGCTCAGGGGTGCCTTGGATGTCTCACCATGCTCACCGGATCCTTTCATTGCGGAGTTCTGAAGCTCTCACTGGTGGACTTAACTGATCAGCTGGTTTTGAAGAAAACAGACCCATCTTCCTCGTATATATATGTGTGTGGTGAGCTGCACGAGTTCCAAATGGATTAGGTCAGCTCGATGCCAGAGCAGGTGGACGTACAGGGTGTGTTCTGTGAGTACTTCCAGGTGCATTTCGGTTGACACCTACTCTACTTGCTCCATGGAGATCAATCGCTTCTTTTTGTGCAGAGTTTATGGTTTCTTTACATCCGTGGACTTCCAACGAGCGCTGTTTATGGGCCTTGGCATGTAACAGCTATGCGTCATATGCAGGAGGCTTCAACTAAACACTTGTTAGCTCGTTCCAACTCCAGAAGCATAGTGATTTTCACCTTTATGTCAGTTCATGAGATCCGGGGGTTGTCTGTTCTGAGTTGGTGAATTATTTCGTGATCGTTACTTATAGCTCCATTAATCGAATGTGGAGCGTCTAGCTATAACATACACACGTCCCTTGAATAGCACTAGTTTCATGCCCGTGTGTTGCTACGGGCAGCAAAATTTTACACAAGATAAAATTATCACTACTCATTTCATAAACGATTAGAAATATGTAGTACATAACACGGAATTAAAAGCATGATGTGACCAAGCTTATAAATAGCCTTGGTAAGATCACCAGGTATTCAAGCTTATAAGCTGAAGGTTGCCATGGAAAGTGAGGTTACAAGTTTAATTATGCATCATGACAGACCATCCAGCACAAAGATCTCAATAGCTATAATAATGCGTGTGTGAGAAAGATCTTCAGTTTGTAAGAGGTGATCTTTTAGTGTAGTGTTCCACCCGTCTCCAATCAGAACTGAAGCATTAACCATAAGTTTTTAACCATAAGTTTTGGCATAACAATGGAAAGAAAACTAATCAATCAGCATAGTACTGGCATGCTTAATGGCTCTCTCTCTCTCACTGTGGACAGAACTAAATAAGCTCCCAAAATAGATGAGCAGGAGTAGCAGTAGTAAAACTCACGCCACTGCAACCTGAGCTAACTCCAACCAACGACTGACTGGCTTACAGTGGCGGAGCTAGGATTGAACACAAGGAGGGGCCATTTTGCTACAGTAATCACAGCAACTTTTAACTCCAAAACAGATGCGCTGACCAGACTGCGCTACACATATGCTTACCTAAAGATTTCAGAATTAAAGTATGCTCATTAGATGGGTTTAAGTACGTGGGGGGAGTGAACTAGTTGGATGAATCAAATATTATCTCTCTTTCACTTTTTATTAGATGGGTTAAAGTATGCTCATTAGAGAAACATTAGATATCTAGTGTGGTTAGCATAGAGGAAGGGAGGGGGGGGGCATGGCCCACCTTGGCCAACACACAGCTCCGCCAGTGCTGGCAGTGGCATTGTGGCAACTTAGCATCCTCCTTTCCTTGCAGAGGTAGCTGATGACAGGTTCAGAGTTATGAAATTCAAAGCTCATCCTCATTTCCTTGCGTGAAGAATGTCCAACCACGCAACAAGATTTACAAAAGATAGCCTTCCTCCTATTCTTGCGTGAAGATGCAAGGTTTTCAGCATTGCATCTGTATGGACAGGGAGGAGAAAGCTAGCAGATCCAGTCCAATACGTCCATTACCAAGTCAATCTACGAGACCCAGGATTTTTAAATCCGAGCATCCGTATGAACAGGAACGAGAATGACGTACCTTATGCTCTTGATGGGCGAGGGGCGATGGTTCCTGGGTGCTCGTCGGGCGGACACAGGGTGGGCGTCGATCGTCCATACGACGACGGGGCTCGATTACCGGGTTGACGCCGCTCGCGAGGGGATTGATAAACGCCGTCCTGGCTGCCGGACGAGTCCCGGGCATCGGAGTCGGGCTTCGGAGCCCCCCAGCGGCCAGCGTCGACGTAGTTCCCTCGAGAGGGATGACGGGTGAGGTCGGGAGGGAAGAGGACGTGGGGTGAGAGATCGGAGTTCGAAAGAACGTGGGATCGCGACGAGAGGTGGCGACGTACGACGATAGCGCGCGCGAGGGAAGGGTACCAAAAATTTGACCCCTTTCTAGGAGTAGAGATTGATAACTGATTTATATGTTTTCTAAATTCGAGGAAGCATTGATAATTGATTTCTTTCCTTTGTGCAAAAGAATTATTTTGCTCAGTTCTATTGTTTTTGTTTTAGTCCTGTATGATTCGCTCATTTTGCATTCAGTTCAGGCCACGAAGAAAAATCATACAATAGTATGTTGCGTCCAGTTCAGATCAGGGATGTTTTTTCAACTGATTCTAAGAAGTATCATAGTCAGCGCACATAGCATATTCAACATTTCGTGGGCACAAATCGACGTACAACGTATAACTTAGTTTCCATTGCACATGCACATCTAGCACGCTTAAAGCAGTCCCAAACCAGTGACATGGCATGTAAACAGAAGAGAAATTGACACAAATATCAGTTATTCTTCTATAGTCTGACCATTCGTCAAATGTAAACAACCTTTCCAACGCGCTAGAGTACTTGACTACACTGTCATTCAATATTGATTGTTCACTTCCTGAACTCCGGAGTCCTACCGTGTCCGTGTCTGAATTCAGCAACCAGCACATTGGTATAAGTTGGATCAGTCCTGAGAAATCTCAATTTCATATGCTTCATCTCTTGGTGGATGATAAAGTTCACGAATTTGCAATAATAAAACCATTAACAGCCCATTTGGCATTTGCTTTATAACCCAGAAGGAAATCGCAAAAAGTGAAGTCAACCACATTGCACTTGTAGTTAGGAAAACAAAGAAGACCATAAAAACAGAGCGCAAAGGAAAAAAACAGAACATAGAAAAAACTCCAGCAATCTAGAGAGGATTTGGGGTATTCTTGCATTTGTAAAGGCTTCATAATCCTTGCATCTACATGCACATTCCACGGAGCACACTTGGCCAATGGCCAGCGAGGCTGATGGAGAGCCAGGCCGGTAGCCAGCAGCAGGAAGAGAGATAGAGAGAGAGACATACACCCTCCATCCCAAAATAGATGTCATTCTCGCTTCCCAATAAAAACATCATCTTTGAGCATTAGCCAATTCTATATAAAATAATATTAATATTTATAGTACATCATTAGTACCACTAGCAGAGAGATGCACGTGCGACACGCACGTGTTTTTAAAAGTTTATAATATAAAAGAGTTATATATACTATTTTTATTTTCTGATAATTATGTTTTTTATATTAATAAATTATGAATGATTGTTCAATATTATATCCACTGAGGTGCAATGTCAACAACAAATACAAAGATGTTAGTGGTATTTCTCTCAATGTGTGTCCAAAATTTTTAAAGAATTTATCACAAATCATTAGGCACTGCTATAAAGTGCGAGTTGTTTTTTTTTTCAAAAACATTTGTTCATCCGAATTATGTGTCCCCACGTGACATTGCTGTAAACATACATGATAGATCATATTAAAAAAGGAACACGAACATTATGTTGTATAAATAAATAAATTTATTTTAACCCTCCTTCTATGAGTACTGATCTATACACACAGAAGTCGGCGTCTCCCACGCTCGTCAGAGCCGAGCTGATAGCAAACATGGATTCGATCCAGGTCCTTTCCCCATGCTAAGCACCCAAAAGCAAGCCTGTAGCTCTATTGCTCTAAGCTTAGTCCTTTTTCTTTTACCACCAAGCTACGAACAGCAAACGACGGCAAGCAAGCACGCCTTCTCTGGTTCTCTCACCAACGGTTATGTCGCAGCTGTTCTTACCCGCCGGAGCCGCCGCCATAAAAAACAATACACATCTCCCTTCTCTTCTCTGCTCTTTGCTTCTCTCACGAGCCACGAGCACGAAAGCTAGCAGCTGCAGCCAGATCTAGCTGCTGGCGCCCTCCAAATTGGCTGCTGCGCCCATCAAACCAAGAAACAAATGTTGGAGAATCAAGAAGTACAGAACGCTAAGCCTCCTGAAATTAAATCCCCAAAGAGTCAAACCCTGTCCACGCCAACGTAAAAAGGTTCGGCTGGCTCGTAACACCAGCAGTGCTGGCATCGTTCTCGCTCGTCGGAGAAGGTTGTCCTGGACTGGATCTCGCCTGTACATGCGGCCCGTGGAAGAAGGGTGGTGACTCGAGCGGATCTAAACGGAGAGCGGCGACAGAAAGGGAGTTCATGACAGTCGACAGGGAACGAGCGGAGCAGAAGAGCGTGGGGAGGGTGGGAGGTCAAGTATGACAAGCTGATTTTGTTGGCAACGGGTACGGAAGAGGGGTAGAAGAGGCGGAGGTGAGATAAATAAATGATTTTTTGGCAGAAACATTTTCTAAATATCAGTTTTTGTGGGTTTATCCTCCTTCCCACCTCTGTTGACCATTATATATGGATCCAGCGTGAGGGGTAAGGTAGGCCCAAATTGGGTGAGAAACGTTTTTAATTCTACTCGTTCTTTTGTAGATAGATTAGATAGATATTTGAATCTAATTTTTAAAAAAATTTATTAGAGATATAAATACTACATATATTTTTCTATAAATTAAGTCAAAGTTAAGAAAATAACATGTATACGCATCCTATAGCGTCATCATTTTAAGGACGGAGGGAGTACTGCATTAGCAATAGTACTTTCTCAAAAAAAAAAAGTAGCAGTAGTACTATCAGCCGCTGCTGCAAACCATCACTAGGGTGGCCAAGCAGACTTCAACGGAGGAAGCGCATTCTGATATCTGTTTAAGGAAAGTTGGAAACATCATAGTCATCGGGCTGGTCCACCAGAATGCAAACTGTTTTATGGTAGCGAAAACATATCCTTTTTGAAGGCTCATCTTTTTAATTTAGAGAAAAGTCTATTTTTCACCCTCCAACTGTTACAAGTCTATTTTTCAACCTACAACTAAAAAACCGGACACTAAACACCCTCCAACTATCCAAACCGTGCAAAATTGGCCCTTTAGGTGGTTTTATAGTTTCCAAAAAATTAAAAAAGAATTTTGTATTAAAAAATTCATAACTAATTTATTTTGAACTAGATAAATTAGAATCCGGTGCAAATATTTTTTCTAAAAATGTGACCTACATGTTGGTGCACCATTAGAAGTTATTTTCATATTATTTATTTTCATTCTAATTATTTTTTGAAAAACAATAAGACACTAGTAATATAAATATATAATACCCAAATAAAATTAAATGATGTGCCAATAGGTTGGTTACATTTTAAGAGAACTTTTGGCACTGATTTCATATTTTTGGGTCCAAAATGAATTAGCTATTGTTTTTTAAAGTTTAAATAATATTTCTGCTATTTTTAGAAAATCCAAAACCATCCTCAAAATCACCCAAAGGGTCAATTTTGCATGGTTTGGGTAGTTGAAGGCCCTTTAATATCCGGTTTTGTAGTTTGAGGCTGAAAATCAAACTTTTATAACAGTTGAAGGGGGAAAAATAGACTTTTCCCTTTAATTTACACTTTTTTCAGAGCCCATTCAGACTGGCATCCATGGATATACATGTGATTAGTGAAAGTATATGATCAATCAGAGACCAAGCAAACTTCAACAAACAAGTGTATTTAGATCTCCATTGTTAGTACAACAACTTCAGGGGCAGAGCTTGTGCTCAATCTCAGCAAGGGTCAGTGCCATATGCAAGTAAAATAGAATAAATTTTTAAGTTATGCATGTACTATAAAACATTAGCTATAGCATTATAAAATACCTATATATAACTTTGTTATACTTGCAGTAGCTATATTCATGGTTATTGGTTAACAGGCATCCACCAATCTAATAAATGAATGGCCATCCAGACAGGCTCACTTTTGGTTCAGTTTTCATCACCTTATTGCAACTCGGTGAAACTCACTGAGCTGTCATTGCATATCTCTGGTCACTTTTAACAAATTCTAAGTGGCATATAAATTAGACCCAAATTCAGAAATCTTCAAAATTTCAACAACTGATCAGATGGATCATGGATAACAAAATTGGTTACCAAGACAGGTCCACGATTTACTTTATAACCTCAAAAAAGGGGAAATCACAGAAGGAGGTAAACCGCTAATTGCAATGCAGTTTTGAAAAGCCACATGGAAAGAAATTACTTGCCATAAAACAGAATGTTCAATAAGAGGGCATTCTTGTATTTTCCATTTTTCCAAGCCTTCATTACCATTGCATCCACATATGTACTCCCCGGAGCCCACTTAGCCAACTTGGTTGATAGAATCACACACACACAACCACATGAGAGAGAGAGAGAGACAGACACACAGAGAGAGAGAGAGAGAGAGACATTGCACCACCACCACCACCAACAACAGCAGCAGCAGAAGAATCAGACCATCAACCAGAGTGGCTTAAGCAGGCTTCAACAGGATAAGTGCATTCAGATCTTCTCTCTTAATGCAAATAATATGTAATCATCAGGCTGGTCCATCAGAATACCCCCCATAATAAAACCAAAATCAGAACCAAAGCCTTCATATTTCACTCTTTTTACCTACACACATCTTAACCGGAGCTAGCTCGGCCAGTATGGTGGACGAAAATCAGAGTAGATATGCATGGATGGATGGATATTCTTATTTTGGAATGGAGGGAGTATATGCACCACAGCGGCTTCAACGATCAATCTCCATTATTAGTGCAGAGGTAATAATAAGGCTGGGAAATCAGAAGTTTCATGAACACTGAAACTGGCATATATGTAGACTCCAGGCTTCCATTATGCCACCTAGCTGTTACATCACAATAAAAAAACTGTCAGAGTAGGTGCATACCACTGAGGAATGCTCAAGCAAAACCCAAAGCCAAAGTGCCAAACATGATCCAAGGAAAAAAAAAAGCCATGTATGGCAACACAAGGGAGTTTTTATGTACTGGTTAAGTACTCCACCACAGCAGCATAGAATGCTACAATAGAGACGCACATGAAAGACAAAAACAGTTACTACAACGCAACTTAGAGTAACAAGTTGACTATAGCACAGCAAGTCAGCAAACCAAACAAGATTCCATGGAGATGAGATTTAGATATCCACTCTCCAACACAGGTTGACAAATCATGGTAAACCCACATTATACAAACTTATATCTTATTTTATAAGAGAAATCAGAAACTTTTATAAGAAAAAACACAACGGAAATTCTGTTAAGTTACAGAAAAGGGTACTAGGCATTTCTGATTCAAAAAAATACCTTTTATTAGCATGGTTTAATGCAATTCAACCTCATACACTCCATAAGTTATATACAGAAACTGGAATTAGCTACTAGAATCAGAAATTCCCCTAGATGGAGACATCATTCCATTGAGGCCCCACTGAAGCAGCGCACCTAACCAGTCCAACCCAAAAGCTTAAGCGATTGAGAAGGGGCTAGGGCGGCTTTATAGCTCAACACCCCCTCGCACGCGCAACCCACGTGAGCGCAGACGGCTGCCTCTGGGGCGCAGCGTGGGAAATGGGTGGCGCAAGGAATGCGGGAACCGGGGCTCGAACTCAAGACCTCCTGGCTATAATACCATGAAGCGGCGCACCTAGCCAGTCCAACCCAAAAGCTTAAGCGATTGAGAAGGGGCTAGGGCGGCTTTATAGCTCAACACCCACAAATCAGTAGTATAGCAGATGCCATTGTCTCTGCTTCTCGTCATCTGTCAATGTTGCCCACAGGGTGGAACATTGCCAATTTGTATCTCAAATATCAGTGACAGTCAGATATCTGAAAACCATTAGGATGCCAACCAAATCAAAGAAAACCATTAGGATGCCAACCAAATCAAAGAAAACCATTAGCATGATACCAACCAAATCAAAAGCAGTACAGGCTGCATTGCAGTACTTCAAAATCAAAACATCTTCGAATTAGTGATGAAGAACTCATTAAACAAGTTAACATAACTTTAGGCAGGGGACTCTTCCAGTAGCATTCATAACTTTTGCATCTGCAGATGCATTCCACGGAGCCACTCTGCCTGCTAGGTGGAAATGCAGAAGATCAACGGGTGTGCTTGTGCGTCAACAAGCCAAGAGATATGCACCTTCTTCGATGTGCTATGTATGCATGTGCACAGACATACAGAAGAGGGAGTGGTAGCTGGTAAGGCTGTCAATGAGCCGAGCTCGAGCAAGCTGCAAGCCTGCGTGCCTGCCATGATCCACCAGAGGTCAAGCAGGCTTCAACGAGGAAATGCATTCAGATCTCCGTTCTTGGTGCAAACAATGCTAATCATCAGGCTGGCAGATCAGAACACACAAGCGGGCACACACACACGTCGCCTATTACTAGCATGGTTTAACAAAATCAATCTCATACACTCCATATGCTATATACAAAAACTGGAGTTAGCTGCTAGCATCAGAGATTCCCCTAGACAGAGTCATCATGCCATTGAGCCCCCATGAACGAGGAGCACTGCAGATGCAATTGTCTTTGTTTCTCATCATTTGCCATTGTTGCCCATAGGGTGAAATACTGGAGTTTGCCACTCAAATCAGTCGCAGCACGATATCAATATTCAATACCAACCAAATCAAAAGCAACACATGCTGCACTCCAATACTTCGAAATCAAGACAGGGTTCGAACAAGTGATGGAGAATTTGTAAGACATGTCATTCATCCAACCTGCAAATGCCTTCATAACTTTTGTATCTACAGACGCATTCCCCGGAGCCCACTCGGCATACTAGTGGAAACACAGAAGAGCAGTGTGGATATATGTGTGTGTATGCATGTGCCTGTATGTGACTGCAGTTGTCCTCAGAGAGGAAAACTGCACAACATAGCAGAAGAGGGGGAGAGGTAGGGATGTCAACGAGCGAGCCGAGCCAAGTTCGAGCAAGCCACCTGCCTGCCATGATCCACCACAGCAGTCAAGCGGGCTTCCACGAGGAAGCGCATTCAGATCTCCGTTCTTGGTGCAAAAAATGCTAATCATAAGGCTGGCAGATCAGAATACCCCCATGAGAAAAAAAGAACCAATCGAATACTCAGTTCAGAAATGAGACTGAAACCCTAGATCATAGATCCAGTGCCTTAAATCATCACGAATCCACAGGAAAACAAGCGATCTCTTAAGGCATAACAACATCACGCGCACAATACCGAATCCACAAAAAAAACAGAAGGAAGAAAAAGCGAAAGACACAAGGTGCGAAGTAAGAAAGTACTTTACAAACGCCTGTACATGAAAGATTTGGGCCGGCATGCACAATCCCCGGTTCAATGGACCCAGACTGTCCCTGGCTGCCACCGCAGCCCCCGGCCGCGCCTCCCACAAGGCCACAGGCAGCCCTCCACCCCGCCAGTCGCTAACTGAGGAAGTCGCTCGCCCCCACCGTCGGCCTACCAGCCGGTTGCCGTCCGCCTCCAGACGATTATCTAAGCCTCGCCGCCAGGCGCTCATCCCCGAACCCAAAACCCTAACCCTAACCCTAACCCATCCAGCACCATACCTCAATCCGAGAGAGAGAGGACCAGCAGGGAGAGGAGGAGGACACACCTCGTCGCCGACCGTCTACCATATCCCACCAGAGATGGACGAGCACGAATCGGAGAGGAAGAGAGAGCTGCGGAGCTCGGACGGAGGCGGCGCCAGTTCTGCCTGCGGCTGCACGGTTGGCATTTGTATGAACGGAAACAAGGGACGTTCGTGCGCGGTGCGCCGTGTGGACCCGTAAAATGCACACCCGATTAAAAATTACGTTTTCACAGGGAGAAGGCAGGGTAAGAGGGTATGAGATCCTTTGGAGTCCTTAGCGCGTGAGATAAAATCGAATCTTTAGCACATTGCGAGTTATATTGCTTACTCGTGTCCTGACTCGTGTCGTGGGTCATCGATCAAGCTAACCTTCCGAAGCGTGGCAACCATGCATCTACGTACCGGCGGTGGTCACCGGCGGCGTGGCCTCTGTCGCTTCGCTTTGCTCACCGTCGGCCTCGTGGTTTTCTTCTGCCACTGGAAACGAAAGCTGCAAACAAGACGATCAGGATGTTGAAGACAACGAACAGGCAAGCATGCATGCATCAAATGATGCGCAAAACTTTTCCGTGGACCATGGCCGCGCGTTCCGCTCGCGCGAGGAGTCCACCGGCGCGCTGGGCCGGAGCAGAGAGAGCAGCTAGTCGCTCTATGATCGTGGCCGGTAGGGGTTCATGGGTAGTTCTCTTTTTGTCACTGTGCGCGAGTCGGGTCTCAGGCTGAACGCATATGTCTGGCGCGCATTGTGTGTTGCCATTGACTTTTCTTGCCTGTTTGGATATTTATTCTAGCTAGCGTGTCTCAGCAGAAGCGATTCATTTCTATTTTCTCTGTGTCACGCGCGTAGTGTGTCTATTTATATGTGCCTCTCCTCGCAGCCCCGTCCAAGCTCCACTCTCGTTACTCCACTCTCCATGGCTTCAGACAGAGCTCGCTCACCACAGGCGTGTCTCCACTCTCCTCCACCCAAAAACAAAAGGTCGGCGGCCATGCCTGGGCAGCAGAAGAAGCAGGTTCCCACGTCGGAGAGGGAGAGCGACCAGAAACGGAGGGCGCTGACCATACCCGACGGCAAGCAGCAGCGGCGGGGCAAGAGGAGGCGAGCCAGGGCAGCGAGGGAGCCCCGGTGGTGGACGAGGAAGCCATGGAGAACCTGCAGGATAGGATCAGCGTCGGGGTTTTGCGCGGCCACGTCTGTCACCTCCCCCTTCATGTCAGTTTTCTGCTCCTGCTGGTGGTCTGTCGATTCGATCTATGCATGCGTTGATTTGGTTCTTCGGCCCACTATAAACTGCTAGATTTGTGCTATCAAATACTATCCTGAATCGACTGATATATTGCCGCGCGTGGTGGTCTTTGGTTGGTTGTAGAGCGAGGCTGGCGACATCGTGTGCTCCACCTGTCGCGGCCCGGACGCCGCCGCGTGCGTCGGCCTGGACGTCATCGTGAGCGACGCCAAGGTGCCCTGCGCCTACAAGGCGTACAGGTGCACGAGCTGGCCGGTCTACTATGACGTGGACGACCACCAGCATGCCTGCAGATGCAGGCCTTGCTTCTGCCCGGAACCGGGGTCAAGTTATTGGCCTCGCCGGCGAAGCTGGCCAAGCACTTGGACACCCGCCACGGCTGGCCCGTCATCAAGATCGCCTACGGGGAGGAGCGTGAGCTCCCCCCCCCCCCCGGTGCCGGAGCGGCAGGTCCTTGTGGCCGAGGACGACGGGAGCGTGTTCATGGTGTCCTTGCGCATGCTCGGCACGGTCACGACCTTGTCGCAGCTGTTGTGCATGAGGTCGAGCGGTGATGCGGGGCGCCCCAGATCCGCTCCTGCCTCCGGATGCTCGTCCCGACAAGCTGCGTGGTCCAGGATTGGATCACCCCCATGGTGGCCAACAGCAACATGCGCGGTGGGTTGCTGGAGCTATAGGCGAGGCCGATGGTGCTATTCCACGACGAGTCCGGCGAGGCGCCTGTCCTCATGGTCTGCATCGACAAGACCGATGCAGCCACCACCAGCCAGACGGCTGCTTGTTTGGGTGTCAGGCTCACGCAGCAGCACACCGACGATGGTGACACTACCGCTGCACCAAGAAGGAGAGGATGATGGCCTGCGTCGCGAGCCCAGGATGAAGAAGAACTCCAAGTATTTTGGGTGAGGCTAGGTTAGGGGGGGGGGGGTTTGATGTGAGTGCTTGTATGCACTGCATGTGGGGGAGGGGCCAGGCCCATGTAAAGAGAAGATCCTTGGTCGACATGTCCAAACACAACGTGTGGGGAGGACGCCACTGCCTACACTCCTCAGTAGTAATCTCTCATCAGACTCAGAAAGTCATAATCATGTAGTACTCCATAGGTCTTAACAAATGAAAACTCATAGCTAGACTAGCTGCATGAGGGTATATAAGGCCACCGGCAATGGGTTGCGCTAAGCTCTCTACAAGAGATCCACCTTAGCATTCTGGAATAAAAAAACAACAAGAGAGAAACGTCGCTATATGTAGCGGAAGCCGATATCACGCTATTCCATACAAGTGGGTCCCGCTGATGCGGTTTGCATGCTAAGAGGACGACACAATTGGTGGAATAAATGACATGTGTAGGTAAAAAAAATTAGAGATACATAGCTATAGGAGTTGTTTAGATGCTAGATATTCACTATTCCTTCCATCATATTATTTCTCATCCTTTCCTCACTATTCATTGCTACAATACATATGGCTACAGGAAATCTCCACATTTCTCCACCAACTAAACACCTCATAGATAGCTTGTTGGATGATTTGTCAATAATGATCTACATAGCTGACGTGTACAAAATTACCAAGAGCTACTCTCTATACCCACTGCTGGTGCCCTAAGTTTGTATCCGAACATGTATTCTCTTCATTTCGTAGGCCTCACCCTACTGTCCTGTTGTTTTTACCGTGCCTGCCCATGTGGCCGTCGTCCAGTGGTTGCGTTTCTCTAACGCGTTGCCGAAGCGACGCCCAAGTGGCGTATACGTGCCATCCTTGCCATTCGAAGAAATAGCCTGCACTGCACCTGGTTCATCTCGCGCTTCTCGACTCTTCCCGTCGTTGCTACACGAAGCCCACTTTTGGCCAATCCTTTCAGGTATGCAAATCTATCTTTTCTTTCATTGCGCGCGCCTTGGCGCAGGCTTAATTTATATTCATTGGATAAATAAAGTTAATTTATATAATTGGATATATAGAGGTAATATTTTGCAACTGTAAATATCTATACACCATACATAGAAGGATTAATTGTATTACAATACAGCCCTCAAGGGCAGGCCTAATGTGCAATTATATAAAGTCAGGTTATAATAGAAAAGAAACAACACAATAGAATTTCGTGTCATTTGGAATGGTTTTCGCCTTCCTTGGCTGCACAAGCGGTGAACTGCATAGTTTAATATCAAACACAATAGTCTACCTATGCATACATAATATTTATATTTCAGATAATTTGCCTCATTGTATGACTGAAACGAATAATACTGCATACATCATATTTATATTTGAGCATATTGCTCTGTTGTGACATCGACAATTTAATATTGCTTTTTTCATTGAATAAGTTTGACATAGAACAAAATAAATGTGATAGTAAAAAAATAAACATGTACACTGTAAACATTGTAAATTTATGAAAAACGATCATCATATAAGAAATACTAAAAATGTAGTCTAGATTTATTTCTCCGTTTTTTTAAAAAAAAAATCTGTGTGACATCTAGCAAAAAGCAAAGAAAATAAATATGTGCATGCACATGTTAATTTCATTCAAAATAGTCATCAACATCATTACGTTGTTCATTGTGGCCTGTATTCACAAGATCTGTCGTGATACAACAAAGTCACTGAACCATTGACTCGAAGAGGAAAATAAACATCCCTATTGCCCAGCTCTTGCAAACTCACCTCATTGTGCTCTAGAACTAAAAATAACCTAAGGAAAAGGTTTACTACTGGCTTTACTAGGACCTAAACTAGACTTGAACTAGGGTATGACAGCTCTGAACTTGGGAAATTATCAAAAGGCCATGAATAGAATCGAAATGCAAAATAATAGCACTGGGTGCAACTACGTAGACTAGATGTGGGGATCAACACTAGGTGAGGCCAGGCATGCCACAAAGAACTAGTGGATTTGCTACATTTGCCATGCTGTAGGTGATCAACTCCTATCTGTAAAACCACGAAGTTGCTAACGTGAAAGCCGTGCACCTCGTTGCATTGGGCATTAGTAAGTTGAGAAACCTCACTTCGCATCGATTCTCGCCCAATCTCATTCTGAGTTCCTGCAATCATTGACCAAGCTGGCTTTCATGCCACGCATCTATTCAGGTGGTGGCAACAAGAATACAAAGCCTGAGTTCTCCCGAATCAATGGAGGTGGTTCGATGTCAGATATGTCAATCTGCTCCATTGATTTTGATATGTCGTCAACGGAGAACGGTATGCTGCATTACAAAGTGCATTCGCTTAAGTAGAAGAAATTCAAATAGTGGCATTGGACAAATGGTTGATAGGAGCAAAGAGATAGTAACCTTGAGTCATCATCCAGCAGGAACGAATTGCTTACAGGATTGTTGGAATCTTCTGTCATTAACACTCTCATGTTTGATATAACCTAATACGATTAGTCATGTGTGTTCAATTCTTATCCAGGTGCAATGAAATACACAGATAAATACAATGTGAATGAAGCTTACCTCTGGCGAGACACTATGTGTCCCGTACTTGTCATCCCAGTACATAGTACTGATCCTGTATAGTTGTTGTATGCTAAGTACCTGAAAAAGAAGTCATGAGGTTGTTAACAAACTCTAAGGAAATCCATCTTCTGTTTGCAAAGTCAGAAAAAAATTAGATAATAACTATTTCTCCCTTACCGGACAAAGGTCGTGACTTATTTCATCCAATGTTTTCTTTGGCTTTTGATGAATTACCTGTAACAAAGATATGCATGAAAACTGTATAATCACTTGATTTGACTATTTTTATGCTGCAATTTACACTTTGTATATTATTTTGTATAATTGTATTGTCTCGGTTTTTAAATTGCACAACTTCTCTTGCCAGCATTAAACCTTACTATTTTTTCCTGTTAAAAAAATCGATGCTGGACATTATTGGAGAAGATGGTAAACAAATTACCAGGAAACCAATAGCTTGTCTAATATGTTTAAGCTCATCCCAGGCTGAACCTGCATACTGTAAGTAGGAAAAGCACGAGATGAGAACTTACATTGATGCTCAGTTGCAAGCATTCAAACATTATGTAACCCTAAAACACAGATTATTTTATCTTTATTCTGTTTTGAAATGAAAAATATCTTTATTTCGTTTTGCTGTTGTCACAGAAAAAACATGAATGTTAAGACTGACATGGTATAGATACAAAACATATTTTTGTACTATTCCTTCATTAATATGTTCATATTATCAAGCATCACGAGACATGTAAGAAGAATAGCTAATGATACCTCCTCAGTTGCCCTATAGCACCAATGTTCAAGTTCAGCTAATCCTGCTTTTACGTACTCGCCGTTACTGAATGAACAGCACTCCCTTCTCAATAGCAAACTGAAGACAGACAAACAGATAGGCGATGTTCAAATAAAAGCTCAATAAGACATTTCTGGAGTTTTGCAAGCCAAAAGTTAAGCACGTGCTCTGTTTGCTATGTATTTTTACCTGTTAAATAGCTGCACATTGATAAATGAGAATATCTGAGTGAATACTTTTCGGACCAAGAAAGGAGGAACCTGCAGCAGTGACATATAAGCAGGGCGCGGTGATATACACCTTTAATCAAGTTTGTAATGACCATACAAAAAAAAAATATGAGCAATGCTCTTGAATCTGTTCAAAAGAAAAACGAAACTTTATACTGACATTGTTCACTTTCAGTATGTTCAAGAAATTTCCTAGGCTCTTCACAATCCCTTGCCAGTGAGCAATTAAAGCTTGTTGGGCAGCAGTAGTAGTGTTTGAACGTGAAGATCCTTTCATTAAGCTTGCTCTTGATGTTCTTGGGGCCTGTAATTTTTGTGTTGGAAGGGTGAATCACATTAAGTTATCAGTTTATCAAATAAGGCACAACTGGCCATTCCTAAACATGTAAAAAGGAAAAAAAACCCCGAAAATATCTATCATTCTCTGGATCAGACATCATGAATACCTGAATGCACAAGCCAAGCAAGGGAGAGATCTCTTTCTTCAAATTATCTCGGATCATTCCATATATCTTCTCCACGTACGCTGTAAGTTGCTGCTTAAACAGTAAAGCAGGATACTTGGCTTCCACCTGTCTCAGTGTCTCAACTCCACTAACCATGCTTCCATTTATGAGAGAAAGGTTTACACCTTGTGGGGTTCCTCTGAAGCTCTGAAATTAGAAAAGGAATAACAGTTTTTTTTTCATTAACTGAGAAGATTGAGTTAAAGAACAAAGTAAAAGGAGGGCCAAAAATATGAACATATACCTGTGTCATTCGTCCAAAAAGTGTAGCAGAAGAGGACCGTCGACGCTGTGGAGCCATACCGGTTGATCCACTCGCCTTTAATGTCCTTTGAAGCAATAGCAACAGTGTTGAAGCATTCGAGAGCCAATATGCTAAGACTTCGTTGTTATCTTGTGTCTGCATAACACAACAAAACGATGTTATGATACTTTATTACCACTGTAGATAATGGCAAGAAAGTTGCACCACATGATCGTAACCTCAATTGCATGTCCAATGGTTTGAATGATGCGATCGAAAATACTTGTCCTCTCAACTTCAAATGATCTCCAATGAAGAAGGCATTTGTATATAATACAAGCAGCAACTGGTCTATTCCCAGCATAGCCTAAATGCTGTGCGATGCACCTAATTAATAGATCTTGATTTTCCTGCAAAGGTTCTGAACATATCAGTTGAAACTTGAAAGAGCAACATGAATGTAAAGGATCTGTGCAGTGATCATAAAAGGTATGAATAGATGGCACACCACACCTGCTGCTTCTCATTAAGAGATTTCTGTGGCTTATCATCAATGTCGTATTCCTTTTTAGGAGAGGATGTATTATTCGACTCCTGAAACACGAACATAGAAACAATGATTAATTATGATGTTTTCATGTGATTCAATACGTGTTGTTAACCTACAGAAAGGAACTCACTAGAGCTATTTTTGAATCGTTGCTTGATACTTGAACATTTTCGGAACTCCTCTGCAAAACAGACAAGAGTTACAAAATAATTGATTGAAGAATAGAAACACTCACTTGTATCTTCGGAAATAGAAGATACAAAACATAGCAACACTCACTTGCAAATTGGACTTGGAGCGGCCAGACAGAATTTTGCTTGGAGCCATTGAGACAGCTTGCTGACGAAGCACTTTATTTTCAGACTCTACGTTAGCAAGTTTCTCTTCTAGCCTGAATGAGAGAGTACGCAGATCACATAGACACATACGCATAAGATGAGGATCTGATGTTGGATAACAAAGCAACAACACAATTAGATTATAAAATGGAAGTGCTTATGTTTCACATTTTTTTTAAAAGTCTTAAAAAGGTTTAACCAAGTAAAACCTGCCCTAGATAGAAGAGTTAACAAATACATATTGATATGCATGTCCTCTGCAACATAAGAGTACTCTGAAGATTAAACACAAGGGGAATCTGGACATGGTTGATGCATAATATAAAACATAAAAGTATCCATGACAATAGCATAAAAGCAAACAAGGAGCATGTGAGTAGCATAACCTTCTCAGGTAGTCCTGAAATTGACGCATTTTTATTTCAGTCTCTTCCAGTTTCTTTTGCTTTTCTTCATTTGCTTGTTCTTCTTCAGAGCGTTTCTTTTCTAAATCATCAGCTCTTTGTTTCTCTGATTGTAATGAGGTCTACAGAAAAATAGAGTGATAAGCCACAATATGACTGCAAGTGTTATATTATTCAAGTATGAGGTGCTTCAGTTTATCTGGTAGTGTGTTATTGTTGAAACGATCGGTCAAGCAAATGATTGGATATTCTGGACAATAATGGTTGCTAGACTACAAACCTTAAGTTCTTGCACCTCTGTTTTCAAGCAATCAATCTTTTCAGTGTCTTGGACGATAACCTGAGTTTCCTGCACTACAGGAGGTGCTTCCACCATAGTCTTAGCAGCTTCTCGTTCCTTGACGAGCATTGTGTTTGCCTCTTCCAGTTTAGCTTGCAATGCTTCCATAGAGCTCTGTGCTTTTGACAACTCCTGAGCTTTTGCTTCTTCCAAGTCTGTCTGCACGCAAGTATATTAATTTGTGTCAAATAATTGTTATAGTAGATAACATATTAATATTTAAGCACATGTACTAAAACTATGTGAATATAATATTTTTCTTGCTTAAAAGCGTTTACAAAGTGGAAAATATGATAAGAAACAAATAAGTTCACAATTATACCCTTAGCCGTTTCTCTAACTGTATGCGCCATGTAAGTTCTTCCACTTTCTTTTCAAGTTTGTCCTTTGCTTCTTTGAGGGCACCTGTTTCTCTTGCTTCCTGAAGTAAAGAGATAGCAAATTGCAATGCATTATATGTGACAAGCATGTAAATTCTATGATGGTGCTTCCTAGTTCCAAACTAGATGACCTACTCCCAGAGAATGTTTCTCTTGGGAACATTTATTCTCCTCTGACATGGGAACAGTAATGTATTTTCTGGGATACATTGCATACCATTTTGAGTTTCTTGAGTTCTTTCCTCGCGATTCTTCCCCTCCATCTGCATTGTGCAACAATGGCTGCACATTTCAACTTCCTATGATACGAATGAGCCCTATGGCACCTATAACGAGCCTGCCATGGAGAGTCAGGGCAGGTACACATTCCATATTAGAAACAATCGCCCGGGTGAGTTGTATTATTATTTACTAGTAACTCAAAATCACCTGAATTGTGACTGCTGCCGTAGATTGCTTCTTAAATCTGAACTCATTTTTCGCTGCCATTGCTCGCAATGCAGTTTGTATGACAAGAACAGAAGTATATTGGAGTTTGTAGGACCTTCTTGCCTGATGCCTACGTTGATTTTTCTGAACTTTGATGGCAGCTGCTTCTCTTCGCATGTTATCATATAGTTTACAAGCCAATCTTCCTAAAACACAACAATATTGTTAATTGGTTAGTAACATGAAATATGTTCAGGGCTACAGTTAATTATATGGAAAACAGACCTCTCCATATTGCCTGAACACATACAGATGCCTTCCTCAAAGAAAGGAATTTCTTCCGCATGATATGTGTCCGCATTTTCCCCTGAATCGTTTTTGCCGCAGCACTGAGAACCTCAGTCCTCCTAGCATCTAATTCAGCCATCTGGCCGGCTCTCAGAAAAACTTTTGTTTTCCCTATCTGAGAATATAGATCAATGTTAATGTGATGGAAATTAGAAAATAAGCATCAAGGTCTTGTATTCATCTCGCTTCTAGTCTTATGATTGTAGAACAAAGCTGCCCTCAACTTAAACATACAAGCAAGCACTACAAATTTATACACAAGTTCTAAGCACGAAATATTTCTTTGACAGATCATTAATAACTCTATAATGTACATTAACTTTGCCTTGAATAACAAAACAATGAAATAAGATGAGTGGATTTGAGTTCATATACCTGAAAACCTGCAAGCCCCTTTTTTTCCAAAATCTTCTTGCATGCAACCTTTTCATCGCTACTATTGCCATTAAAAAAAAGTAACACTATTAGAACTTAGTAGTTAGTACCAAGTGAAATTAAATCTGCACAGTTCCAACAAAGAACTTACTTCCCTTCAAGGGCCTCTGGTGCAAGTATTCCAAAACGATGCAAGAATTCATAAAATGTGCGACGTGTAGGATACCCAGCACAACTGATCCTGATTGCTTCAAGTACACCCTGATGATAGAGTGTGATTTAGTCAAAGTAATTTTGCTATATGGAAAGACTCTGATTCGGGCAGCATAAAAATTGTTCAAAATTACTTACACCACAACGCAACTGTTGCATAACATTGACATTCTCAAAAATTGCCGGTTTTAACACATTATTTGGCTTCACGCATCTAATATAATGAGGCTCTGTAGAATTCAATGTGTCCATAAGGGCTTGAAGTTGTTGCTGACACATAGAAAGCATAGACCAAAAAAGAAAAATCAGTAATGCATAATAGCAAACTGGAAAGAAAAGGAAATGTGATATGTAGATGCAGGTATGACCTTGAAGCGAGCTCCAATGGAAGAGAACTTGGAAGATTTAGATGTCTCCTCTGGCAGAGGTGGAAATAATCCAGAGATGAATGAGCATTTAGAAGCACTTAGTAGCTCCTGGTGCTCTGCCACAACGTAGTCTTTATTTTTGTCGAGGAATTGATCAGACTGGTACAGCACCTGAATATATCACAAGTCCACAAGCATTAGCTAGCATCAGAATAGAATAGTGTCGTGATGTAACTGAATTTGGTGAACAAAAGCTACCTCTCCAGCATAGTGACAAATCGTAAAGTCAGTGCGAGATAGCTTTGGTTTGACAAAACGTTTGTGCTTTTGAAAAGTCTGGTAGAGCTTCTGGGCAAACGTTTCATGTGTTGACTTGGGAAACATACTGAATGAAGTTAGGGAGAGAGTCAGAGAGGAAGCATGTTACCATCTAGTCAGTGGCCACTAACTCAAATGCTCAACTATATCACACAAGAAAGACAAGAAAGATGATCGGTATGCATACCATGCTTCATCAAGAAGCGCAATAACACCACCAGGTTTCTGCAAATACACAATTTAAACAATAAAACTCGGTCTCAGTTAATAGTAAACTCAGTGATATGAGAAAAGAACCAAGTGAAAATCAATGGAAAACTGGCTGTTAAACACCTTTTTAAGTTCTGATGAGATCTAAACAAGTACAGGAAAAGTGACTGCAGCATCTTTCCCTGGCAAAAAAAAGGACTGTTTGCCTTGCTTGGGCTTCTCCAATGAATTACCATCAGTTTATGAATACCAGATGCCCCTTCCAGTGTATTCAACTTTGTTGGAGCTTTTAGCAAAAAGGTGTCAACTTCTAAATAGGCTATATGTACAATTTTGAGCTTATAGGTCCAGCGGTGAAGCCTAAGTTCGTACAAATATCCTTCACTGGAAATGGTGGTATTGCATTCCGCAACATGCAAATTTGCATGATTCTATATTACAACGCTTGTAATGTTGATTCTTAAAATACTTTAGGCTAAACTGCTATCTAAATTTTAGAAATGTTTATGCAACTATGCATACCTTCTCAATAAGATCAAGAACATCTTGATTATCAACAAACTCAATATAGCTCCAATCAATTTGCTCTTTAGTATACTCCTCTTGTTCCATCTTGAAAACGTGCTGAAAAGAACACAGAAAATACCTTTCACATTAATTTGTTTTCTTTTGGTTGATAAATGACCTGTGGATCAGTTGATATGAAAAGTTCCTTGTGAATGAATATTACCTGATTGAAATGCTGTTGCAATTTCTCATTTGTATAATTAATACAGAATTGTTCAAAACTGCAGAAATTATGATTCGTCAATTTTTGAAAATGAACACAGTAAGTTGTAGATACATGATTAAACTACAGTTAAGCTTACCTGTTTGACTTGAAGCTCTCAAAACCATAGATGTCCAGGACACCAATAAGACATTTAGAGCTAGCATCTTGTCCAATGGAACTGTTGATTTTATCAACAAGCCTGATAGATAGCGATGAGTCACAATGGTGAATGCAATATTCTTTTTTCTGTGTAGCATTCATAATATGTAACACATGTAACAAAGAACAAAATCACATTATTGTGTTACCAGTCAAACAAGCGAGAATATATCGTCTTTGCCAGGCCATCCCTGCTAACAGTAGCATTATAAGGATCGAGACTCCTTTTTATAACCTCCTCTGGTGTTACCATGACACGCTTACAAAGAGCATCTTCCAAGGCTTCAGGATTACACCTGACACAGAGTACACATCAACACTCCATACAGGATGCACATATCAATCTAATGAACTATGAAACAAAACCGAAGACAGGGTAATTACATAAGAAGCTCAGCAGTTGTTTCAAGATGAAATTTAGATTTTTCATCTTTCAAGACTGATGAATCAACTTCTTTCCCCTTAGAAAATTCAATATTGCCAATATGAAGGATAGCAGCAACAACCCTGAAAATAGCATCCTGGATAGAAATTAAATTATAGACAAGTGAGAAAAATATCGAGTTAAATTAACCATCAAACATGTAAAAAATGTATGAAAATAATTGAGTTACCTGTTCCTGAGTACTGATGCCCACAATATCCATTGCTCTTCTTGTAGCCAGATATTCATGGGCATCGCTTACTCCAACTAACTCGTAACAATTTGATTGATTGAGATAGTGAAAAGCCTTAGGATTTCCTAATTTGTACTTTTCAACCTCCTGAAAGTTCGATGTCAAAGGATGTAGTTTGTATTAATAACCAAATATCTTCAAAATAATGTAATCAAATTTAAAATTGGTGTAAAGGACACCAACCACAAATGCAGTAAGGCTCATAATAACTTCACAATGAAATATAAATCATTACCTCCTGAGGTGCTGAGCAAAGGAGATAAAAGCAGTGGTAATTGCGCTCTGGGTCAGATATTTGGCATACACGCGACCTTTCTAGAAGGTAAGTTCTGATTGCAGCACCTGAGATCCTCCCATGCTTATCAAACTGAATCTCAACGAACTTACCAAATCGACTGCATCAAGCATTATGAATGAGAAAAATGAGATCCCAAAATATAAGCAACTTCAGGATTTGGGATACTTATTCTGTACTTCCTTTACCTAGAATTGTTATTCCTGACAGTTTTTGCATTACCAAAAGCTTCAAGAACTGGATTTGACTGCAAACACAAGAATAAACAATACATGTTTAATTGACGTATAAATAGCTAAACACTGCAATTATCTTGCAAGAGCAAGTACTGGCTGTCTTACTTCAAGAACTTGTTGCTCTACTGTTCTTCCCTCAGTTGCCGCCCGACCACCCAAATAGGCAAGATACCTCATAAGCATTTTTGTTGTTTCTGTTTTTCCAGCACCACTCTCACCACTTACAAGAATGGCGTTGCTCTTATTTTCATTAATCATAGCCCTAATAAAAGACAAGAGTGAGACATCTTGTAGCCTATGGAAATACTGAAATGTTTCTGGTTATCAGCCTTGTTTTAGTTCACTAGAGGTTTTAGTATGCACAACTAGAGAAGTTCCTTTAAAAACACACACACACAGGAGGCTACATAAAAAAAAAAGGGGGAGAAAACACTTTAAAAGTTGTCATGTAAGGAACAATGCTCTAACTGATATACAGAACTACAAGAAATTTTCTTAAAAGAAACGTAGGAGGCTAGAAAAAAAAGGAGAAAACACTTAACGGTTGCAATACAAAAACAACACTCCAACCTCTAGTTATCAGAGTTACCTGTATGCAACATCTGCCACTGCAAAAACATGTGGACTTAGCTCTCCAAATGGTGCTCCCTTATACTGTTGCATCATATGTGGATCGTACAAATGGGGCAATCTTTGGAAAGGATTGACGGCAATGAGAATATTGCCAGTGTATGTCTGCAAACATGAGAAAATATCTGCTATAAGGAACACAGCCTCAGTTTAAAATTGACAGTGCAACAGACACAATAACACGTCTACAGTAGTTGACCCTACAGCAAACTGTGACAAAAGAGTTAACATATTGCATAAAAAACATACGGCATAAAAAAATAGTTAGCATACATAGATTTCATTTAGCTCATATCGGATCGCCAAATTCTGCAGCACTCCTGGTTCATGGAGATAGGAAAGCTTCGTCATGTCATCAACTCCACCAGCAGCTGCTTCTATATCTTTGGGATATAGTTTCGACAAATTTGCAACGATCTAAAAATGTGGCAGCACACTAGTTAGCAGCGATACAGAAAATGTAAAGCCCAAGGTGATTTACAAGGCCCAAGCTATAATCGGTCAATGAAAGCTGACAAAATTCGAATGCATTTTACCTTTTTCCCATTGGTTGCCTGGATCTCAGCCTCCTCGCCTTTGATCTTAACAACCTCTCCATCGACCCAGCAGATACCAGGGTCCTCAGCCCAGACATGAGAGCCCACAATTATATTAACTTTAGTCCCCTGCAACAGAAATTTGGGCGCCTCAATAATCTCAGGTACCGGCTACAACAGTTTCTGAATTTATTTGACAACACAATCGCAAAGCATTTGCATTGTTCCCCCCAATCCACCGCAGCAAATGCTGGTCACGCAATCCTAACAATCCGCAACGAGAAGAAGGAACTCACCATTTCGCCGGCTCCCTATGTGGAAGACGATCAGTCGAATGACAATGCCGCAAGCGACGGGGCGGGCCGGCGCATATCTCTCTGTCTCTTCCTCCCCACCGGCCGGCCACCGTAGTCGTCTTCGTTCGTCTCGGGGGCAGGGGAGGTGGCGCGGTGCAAAAGCGGGGGATTGGAGAGGGGGATGGCGATGTGTAGAAAGCGGTGTGGAGAGGGAGGAGGTGAGGAGGTGGAGTACGTGGAGCGGCCATGGCCGGCCCCGGCCTCGATCTCTGCGGGGCGCCATGCAATCCGCCCCGGTTCTCGCGCTCGCTTGCTGGTTTCCATCTACTCCTGCTAGAGGCCAGAGGATCTGCATGACTGCATCCGCCATCGCGGCCTCTTCCAGCACACGCGCCACTCGCAGAGGCCGCAGCCGGGAGAGGGTGCAGAGTTGCAGACGTTTCGTGCCAACGGATCTGTCTGTATCAGATCAAAATTAGCGTCTGAGATGAAATCTAAAATTATGCAACTTAAGCTAAGAAAAACTTCAAAAGACAATGCTGCCTTGCAGCTTAGGACATTTTGGTGCTGGGAAATTGGGATTCATCCAAGTTCATCGCAAATTCTAGAAAAAAAAAGGGTTAATCTCACATTGAGACATAATTCCTAGTTGCAGTAAAACATTCCAATAGAATTTTTGACCGAACATTCCAATAGAATTGTGCAAATCTCAAAATCTCACAACAGGTAGTGGTTGGGGTGGAAACGAGTCTGGCTCGGCTCGGCTCGTGAAAGTTTGCTACAGTGAAGGCTCGGCTCGGCTTGGCTTGGGAAAACAAACAAGCCAAACTTGAGGCTCGGCTCGTTTACAATCTCGAGCCGGCTTGCGAGCTTGATAAGTTGAGGCATTGCATGGCAATCAAAAGTAGGTTCCAGAGCATGTTCAACCCGTATTAAGGTTTTAAAATATGATCCTATAATAATATAGTCTTACAATAGTAGAAGAAATATAATGTTTGATTTGAGCAATAATAAATAATAATATGAAGCAAGTCCAAATAGCCCACGACTCAAATCTCATCCATGTTAAGACTCTCCATTTGTCCAAGTCCATATGTCGAATCTTTACATCATCCACGAGAAAATATTTATAGTGTAAACTTGGAAAAATAATTAAAAAATAATAAAAGATATGCACTATTTACTTTACACTTCACCACTAAGCTTTTTTTTAGCTCGCGAGCCGGCTCAGGCTCGACTCGTTTCACAAACAAGCCAAAATGCTGGCTCAGTTCGAGCCAAGCCGAGCCGAGCTAGGCGAGCCCGAGCCAAGCTCAAGAGCCCGAGGTTTTTGTCCACCCTTAGGTAGTGGTATGGCTAATAGATATATACTATCTCCTTCCTATTTGGGTCACTTCCACTTTTAATAATCACACAAATAAATAATTCATATGCAAGTTTTAGGGTTATTTAACATTCGTTTATAATGAGATAGGTGGGGTTACTCGAATCCAATGGCTATGATTATTAGAGTTGTTGGATTGATGGTTGATTGTTTCTGAGTTTTGTGAATTTTTTTATGATTTCTTTATTTTTTAAGTGTCACCTAGGATCCTAGGTGGCTTCATACGAAGCTTTCAAAAGTATACTCCAATTAGTAGCAGGACCATTCAAGGTTGTTAGTATCGGGATACTAGGTAGTATCGTTTTTGGCCTCACAGTATCGGATCGTAGAATCGTATCGTAGTATCGAAATTCTATCAAATTCTACAAAATTTATATTTTGTACATGATTTGTAATATATTATGTATAATGAGGTCTAAAATACTGAGTTTTCTCAATTTAATTTATCCTTTTGCACATTTCATTGGTCTTATTGACATTTTTTTTCAATGCAACTTAATTTAAATAATATTTATTGTAACTAGATCATTAAAAAATATTTCTACCACTAGTTATGTAGTATCCTAGGATCGTAGTATTGGGATACTACCAAATTATAGGTAGGACCGTGTGTAGCCTCAATGTAGTATCGGGATACTATAAAAATTAATATACTAGGTAGGATCGGTATCGTTTTGGTCCGGTAGAATCGTAGTATCGTACTACGTAAGATACTACGATACGTATCGGGACACTAACAACCTTGGGACCATTGCTTGTATCAACGCTTAGGGAGTCTTTAGATTGAGAAAGATTCACCAAAAAAACACTGTAGAAAAAAAACATTGTAGATAAATAGTGTTCTGTGAGTGAGAGGGATGAGATGACTAAAGAAAAGTTGGATGAAGTGTTTTTTTAGAAGGAAGTTGGTGAATCTAAATGCACCCTTGGATAGAAAGAAAAAAATTGTTAGAATAAAACGTGTGGTCAAAAGGAGACTCCAATCAGTAGCAGCAGGACCATTGGTTATTTCAACGCTTAAATAGAAAGGCTTAAATAGAAAGAAATAAACTGTTAAGATAAAGCGTGTGGTCACGTGAATGTGTGATTTTGCATGTTGCTACATGCATTCTTGTTGGTATATACAACAAGAGACTGCCATAGCACTCTCACAAAATGATTGCTGTTATGATTAATGCAAAAGATCGATCTTATCGTGCCAACTAGAGTGGGCCCACTTATTTTCCTTATATTTTAATCTACTTCTGGTCGGGTTTTTACATTCTTTATCCTTATTCATGATATATAACCAGCAGGACAAGCCCCTCCTCTTGTTCTTTTCAAAAAAGAAAAAAAGAAAAAAAAAGAAAACTGGAGTGGACACATTTATCTTGCCATCTAAGAGTTCGACCGGAGCATAATGGATAATGGGGTTATGTCACACCCGATTTTATAAAGAAAACCGCATGCATAACTATATGTATGTCAGGATCATGTTCCATACATATAGCGACATAAGAGTAATATAAAAGACAGTGCACAAAACGTAAAGTAAAAACTGTCGATTTATTACACTCACGATGAAGGCACGAATGCCTTTAAATGTTCAACACGTTAACTAAAAAGCGTAAAATCTTCCATCAAGCTTCCATCCACATGCAGCCGACTGGGGGAAACGCTCGCCTAGAAGTCATCGAACTCACTGAGATAGTCATCACATTCTCCTTCGTCTGATCTAAATTTTAGCAAGGATGAGTACTCTTATGGTTGGTACTCAGCAAGCGGGAGATCATGCAAGCTTCCAAGGGAGGCTAAAGGTTTTACAGCGGTTAGCATTTTAGTTGGGCAAATTTTATAAGCAACTTCTAGTTACTAAGGTGTAAGTTTATACCAACCAATTAAGCATAAAGATCCAATAAAATAGCCATGGAACCACAGTTTATTCTCGACTTTAAATTCAATTATCATGTGAGGATCCGGGCCGTTCATAACCGTGAACACGGCTGTTATAACAGTTTTACACTCTGCAGTGTACACTTTCACCACAATTCGCGTAAAAGCTCCGAAGAACTTAAAACCCAACCATACAGTGCGGGCCAGGCACGTACCACACTTCCGAGGTGTGACTGCATAGGGACGCTATGAGGCCTTTACAAAGATTCCCTAGTCAGAAATGACCCGCTAAGGTTTCCGGATGGGTAGCAGGCATAACCCTCCCTAATGGGCCTAGTGTCTTAGCCAAGCCCACTTCCCAAGAGAACCGGGCTATACACCGTCAACCGCCACCCCTCTTGCCCTTTCGGTAAGATCACCCTGACTAAGGTTTCTAATTAATCGGCCAAGACCAGAGCCATTGTGGTATTGTGGTTGTACGGAAAATCCCGGGTTGCCGCTCCATGTTCCAATCAACAAAGGTGTTCTTGTATTACCAAAGTTCAACATATAAAGCATGTTCCAACAAGTTTGCATAACCCATCCATATCCCAAGTTAAGCATCTAGCATCACTACCCAACAATAGGTAAAACTCTGGTGTAACAAGGTATGGTAAAAAGACTAGATGTCCTTAATTGGGTCCCGTCAATAAACAAAATAAAGTAAACTTAATTAACATGCTATGTAGATAGGTTCAAAAGAATATGAAGGGGGAGAATTTCCACTTGCCTTGCTCAACTAAAAAGTCCGGATCTTCGAATTGCACGGGCTCTTCTTCAAATTGCTCGTTCTCTACGATTCAAACAAGAGCATACAATAAATTAAATAAAACAATACATCATTCAAATTAAAAGACGTTAAAGGAGCAGCTAAATATGTAGTTCATGCAGAGACGGTTGCGTGAGCGTAAAAATCACTCAAAACGGGTTTGAAACGGTTTAAATATGTTTAAAACAAGGTTCAAGGACCTCTCTGCTAACTTTCTATCTTTCCAGGGGTTAAAACAGAAGAAACAGAGGTTATATACATAATTATACATATAAACAGAGGGGTTTATATGTGAAAAAGGGCGCTCAGGACTGCGGGTTGTATTTTGGTGGAGTTTAGGGGGCTAAACGTTAAAAACATGACTGATCTGTGATTATTTTTGAATAGGAGTGGACGGCGGGTTGATTTCACAGAAGTACAGGAGTTCTTTTGCAAAACGGCTAGGGCTGACCGGTACCCTATCTGTTTGACTACGATTGGGGTGGCACGTGGCCGTCGGATCGCGATCGGGCGCCTGCGGTTTGATGGGGCGGCGCTAGTCGCCGGCGGTGGCTGGCAGGCGGCGGGGCGCGGCCGCGCAACGCCGGCGTGAGCCCGGGATTGAGCTATAGGGCACGTTTTCGAGCGTGGTTTGGCTCGAGAGAGAGCTGACACCACGGCGAACGCGATGGTGGGCTTGGTGTGAAGGTTTAGGCGGTGTGGCGGCTCGGCGACGCACGACGGCGGCGGACCAAGTCCGGCGAGGCTGCATGCGTGCGTGGAAGTGAAAGAGAGGGGAAAGAAGGGGGCCAAGGCTTGCTTACCCACTTACCAAGCTCCACGACGAGGTCGCAGAGGGAAACGGGCGGCGGGGATGGAGTTAGACGTCGGCCGGCGGCGAGCTTTGGGGGTGGTTGCGAGCAAGAGCTCGATGTAGAGATGGGGAACCGAGCGAGGGGTGCTAGGAGGCTTTATAGGGTGCGGTGAGGGTAGAGGCGCTGCCAGTGGAAGGGGAGAGGGACGGATGGTGGCGAATCGAAGCTCCACTTACCATTAATGGCCGGTGAGTGGGGGATTGAAGGCGGCGGCCGTTGAGGGAGGTAGTGGAGGTTGAGTGGGGGCGATTGGGCTTCGGTGGAAGACAGTGCGGGTTTCGGGGAGGCGAGGAGGCGCGAGTGGAGGCGCGGTGGTGGCGGCAGGCGAGCAGGCGCTGCGCGACGGGGTGCCGATGCGGCGTGGCTGGAGGTAGGGGATGGGCCTGACAGGTGGGCCCCACCTGTCAGTGAGAGAAGAGGGAGAGAGACTGCGGGAGGGAGGTGCTGGGCCGGCTGGGCCAATAGGAAGATTGGGCCGCGCAAAAGCTGCAGAAGAGGGATAGAAAAAGGACTGGGCCAACGGGAAAGAAGAGAAGGAAGGTGGGCCGGGCTGAGAAAAGAGAAAGAGAGGGAAAGATTTAAGATTTGAACTTTTTCATGATTTTGTAAATTCAAAACTTCACTCAAAAACCATGCAACAAATTATGAATGCAAAAATCACTTGTGTTCTATAAACTTAAATGATATTCAAATTATTTTTAAGATTAAATTTATTTATTAATTTATTAATTCCTTAAAAGAAAACTATGATAACTTGTTGCTTACTTTGTTTTTATTGTGATGGTCTTTTGGGTGTTACAGGTTATCTTGTCGTCCCACTCAAAATGACATGTAGAAATGGAGCTCTTTGTGTAGATGTCTAACTGTACAACATGTACAATGACAATTTGCATACACTCAACAAATAGACATTAGCATACACTATATAGATAATGGAAAACCACTAGAAATGTGGAATCACATGTTGCGTAGTACATTCCTACAAACCTCTACCCAGAAGAAGGAAAAAAAATAGAGGAAAAAAAGATACCCTTTGCTTTCACAGTATGCCTAACAGAGTAACAGTGCAATGAGGTTTAATCACCACGAGTTCATGGTCTAATTTGAACAATTTCTTCTGTTGGATCAATCCTAACAATTGTATACACCGCTATAAGTTGGAGCTGGACGTTCCGCAGAAACCGGTGCCAACAACAAGAAATGTTATAGCCTGTAGATATATGTAAACGAAATAGAAATCGCCTCCATAAACCAAGTTGTAGGTTGCACAAAAGAAGAGGAAGAGGGCAACCAAAATCTCTGACATGGTCCATCTGCAACGAACATGAAAACGGCGCACGAATATTAGAGTAAGGTTAAACTAAATCTTCGATGAAAATTCTCAGTAACCAACACAAAATGCTCATGCTACCTGTCCCAAGACCTACTGGGAGGCTTTTCAAGTATTTGCGGCACAGGCTTTGTTCCGTTTGAATTACCAAGCTTCTCTGTGACAACCCACTCGTTTACGCTCCCGAGCTCAAGCAAACCGATGAATGTCGCCTTCGTCCGGTGAAAAGACATAACATTCTCAAAAAGGATCCAGAATGGTATGAAATGGAGAGAACTGGAAGCAAAGCAGAGTTGTTAGAAACACTAACAAGGATCCTATCCGGTGTGAGATAAGTAGCTCTTGACGACACGAACCTAGGATTTCTGATGGCATATATAAGTGTTATTGTTGTTGGGACATAGACCACCCCCCATAGAGGGACTGTGACCTCAGGAATCAGGACGGACAAGGGGATTACTACACAGTAAAGCATGAAAGGTACCACATGAGCAACGACCTTCCTAATGAAAAAGAAGCTGTAGATCAAATAAAGCTTCCTCCAAAACGACACCTCCTGCTCCATAATTTAGAGGACATTAGATAAATGTCACAAGTGAAACAGACAAAAACGGACTGGTGGGATCACCCACACAAACAGAGTATAAGATACTCATGCTTACCAGACAAGAAATTACCTTATCTCTAAATCACGACGTGGCTACAAGTATAATAAGAAAATTTACCTTAGTCAGAATTATCTCTGCTCCGGTCTTCCGAAACAAATTTGCTGCCCCACAAGTCCACCGATGTTGTTGACGGCGATATGCCTTCAGATTGCTTGGCAGCTCGCTTTTAACCTATGATCCCAATTTCCAAAATAAGTTCCTCGCAAGTCACATCACATGTAGAAATATGATTTCTGACATTTCTTAAATCTATATGTTGTTGATCACATCCAGCATTTTATCATGCTGCCTTCTGAATATCTACCTTAACATCTCCGACATAGATGAATTTCCATCCTTTGAGACATGCTCTGACCGCTAAATCCATGTCTTCCACTGTGGTTCGATCCTCCCAGCCCCCGGCTTCCTTGATGGAAGAAATTCTCCAGACACCAGCAGTTCCTAAAGTTAAATATGTTAATCTGACAGAATTATGAATGATTGAATTCTGACTGAAAGATTTTTCTGCTATACCGTTAAAACCAAAGAAGGCAAACGCTGATGAACCTGCTTCCTGCTCTACTTTGAAGTGATAGTCTAATGTCATCTTTTGTATCCTTGTCATCAGGAATTCATTGGGGTTAACTGCAAAACCGTCCCGAAATGCCAGTCAGCAAGTTCCTGTCAATTGGAACAAGAGATGCATCAGACAGATACATCCTACTCAGCACATATAAGGGGCAAAATGTATGTGCTTTTTTAAGCATGTTTTTCTTTTCATACCGTAACCAGAGGTGTCAGTGTCTGGTCACTACTTTTTCAGTGACTTACTTATATGTTGATCAACAAAACAATATGAATTCATAAGTCATCATCAGCAACGTTGGAAATTTGTGGTTGTTGTGGAGGTATGTAGGCTGTACAATCTAGTTAGCCATGGGAACATTTTACTAATTCCATTAAAGATATTTGCCGTGCAACTTCAAAAGGATTCTTTCAACTAATTGTTATATCCAAAAGTAGAAAAAAGGTGACTGCGATTACCACAACCAAATGACACAACTTCAAATTCTTTGAACTAATTTTTATATCCAAAAGTATAAAAAAGGTGTCCGATTGCGATTACAATGACCAAATGAAACCTTTTTCTAAGCCAGTTTACATGAGTTGTTGCACATATATAAGATAAGGGGCTAAAAAAAGACCACTTGAGAGAGCATAGGGAAAGGTAAATAGTTAGATACCATGATCTAACAAAAACTGCAATCTAATATGCCTACATCATAACAACCTTAGCTCGACATCATAACAACCACAACACAGACCCTGGAAAATGGAACACGTGACCAGGACAGACAGAGTCAATACTTTTTATGCATGCTTACCAAATTCCCACCGTGCTTGAACAAGTGCAATTCGTGGATTGTGCACAAGATATGGGACGGTCCTTAGGAGGAAGTCAGGTTCCGGTTGGAAATCGGCGTCAAACACGGCGACAAAATCACACTGCTGTACATAGTCGTAGAGCATTCCTTGTTTCAGTGCACCAGCCTTGTACCCTTTCCGATTGTTTCTCACCTCATATTTTACGTTCTTGCCTTTGTTAGCCCAAAACTTGCATTCAAGCTCCACCAGATCCTGTCGAGAACATACTACAAACGTGACATATCTTTGAGGAGGCCAACGGAAAAATCCAATAATGCTAGTAGTCATAGAGCAGCTCAAAGTTGGAGGAAATATACTGTACAAACTTTTCTGAGAATCATGTTCTGTGAGTGTGAGAGGGAATAGCTGTAATGAACAATGAATTTGTGTAGTGAGAAGCTTCAGAGTTGAGGACGTACCTTGATCGTTGGATCAGTGGAATCGTCGAGAACCTGTACGATGACCCTATTCGACGGCCATGCCAGCCCGCACGCTGCTCCAATGGAAAGCTTGTACACCTGCGTGAACCCAAACAGCCAAATGGTACGCATTAGACGTACGAACAATCCTTACGTTCAAAACAAAAAAACTGTACCAACAACCGTAAATAAATCCATCATTTATTTGCGAGTAGTAAATGCGAACGCGCACCTCCCGCTCGTTGTACATGGGGATTTGCACGAGCACCATGGGGTAGCATCCGCCGACGTCGCGGCCGCCCGCCTCTTCGTCGCCTTCCTCTTCCTCCTCGTCCTCGGCGGCGGCGGCGGCGGCGCCAGCAATGGGGCCCGCCGCCATGTACCTCCTGCACCTGCGCGGCGCGAGGAGGCTTGCGGCGGCGAGGAACACGGCGTCGGCGAGCAGCATGGCCGACAGGGCCAGGAGCACCCACGACGCCGCGGCCAGCGCCGGCGCCACCGCCGCCGCGCGCGCCGCGTCCCACGCGCCCCGCAGCAGCGCCTCGACGCCCGATGGCCCGGACGACGACCACCACCAGAGGGACGGAACGGCGACGACGTGGCTGACACCAGACGACGATGACGTCCACCACCGGCGCAGGAGGAGTAGGTTCGTCGTCGTCGATGACGATGACGACCCGTCGAGGTCGAGCCACCCCGCCGCCACCGCGGCTAAGGAGGCCACCGCCGCTGCGCCGGTCATTCCCGCCTCCGAGTGGCGCGGCGCCTGTGTCCTCCTCTCCCCTGGTCCCTGTGCGGGCTGCAGCTTTTGGGAGGGAGACGTTGCTTTTCGCGGGTCTCGTCGGTGCGCGCGGGGAGGACGCTTTTGCACTCTGGCTTATGAACACAGTGATGAGGCCAGTGGACCAACGGAGTACAAGACCTCACGAGGGCAGCCGCTCTGAGGCTGAATAGTCGGATGCGCTGGCTTCCCAGCAGCTTGAACCGCTGACGTGTAGGACAGCGCACGACAGACCCCACATGTCAGTGTTAGGTGGTAATCAGGTTCAGGTGCTAACTCACCAGTTGGCAAGTGCGTAGTACGGAGTACATCACGGTTCCAGTGGGCTACTAGGCATCACGTACCGGTACTGTTGGGTGGGCCCACCTTTATCTACGGCCCACTTGTCATAGCAGCGAGCTCACTAGCCCCATCACCACCACCAGCCCAAGGGAAATGCCAAAAGCGAACGTCGCGGAGGTGGACGCGAAGGGATTCGCTGCGCCTGCGCGGTTGGCGTGGCTGCCGCCCGCCGAAGTGTCGCCGTCGTGGCTGCCGCGCCCACAGCGCCCGGCCGGCCACCCACGATCGAATAGGTTTGGGTGGACGCGCCGGCCGCGACGAGAGAGCTTTCCTTTCCCCGTTTTGGATGCTCCCCCTCGTCGTGTTCCTCGTGCTCCGCTACAGGACACGCTTGTCGTCCGAGATCGAATCGACCACACCGTCGTTTGGATCGATCCCGCACGGATGCATGGGCGCGGCACGGTTCAGCCGGACGCATCGGTGGGTGTGGACGGCGGCATGAGCACGCGACGAACGTGCTGATCTGATGGGACTCGCAGTGTTAATGCTAGAATGGTACGAGTTCTCTTGATGCAGTGATGCAGGCCGAAAATGTACATGTACAAAACTGCAAAGCGCGACGATTGGAGTCCTAAATATGCAATTTTCTCTAACAAAACGTATGGGACTGATTTCTAAAAATTTATAGATGCAACCTTTATTTGATGATGGTATATCTCAATATATATAAGATCTCTTTCGATGTAGGGCTAAACTTTAGTCAGCTAAAAATTAGCTCTTTGTGAGGTAGGTTAAAGATGGTCTAAAAATTAGCTAACTCATTACCTACACTTTAGTTCACTGGCCCTTCAAATCTAGCTAACGAGGGCTTGTCCTTGCACCAAAATCTTGTCTCATTATACGTCTTCACCATGAATAGAATAGTCTTTTATCAACAATTGGGCTAAAATTAGCATTGCATCAAAACACACATGGAGCTAATTTTAGCTGATTAAAACTTAGACATCTAAATTTTATCTTATATTAGACGATTAAATCTTAGCCAATGCTAAACTTTAGTTTTAGACCATCCGACAAACCCATAAATCTACTAAACTTTAGTGACAGCAGGGAAACCAATTTGTTCTCTGCCTAATTTACATTTAGATAAGGTGCTACATGTTGCCATTGCCTTCCTACCAAACCAATCCCTTTTTGGGAATGAGTACTATGTTGGTACAAATATACGATCAGCCTATTACCACTGTCTTTAACAAATTGTATATATCTTACATTCATTAGATAGACCAAGACTCTGCCTAATGAGAACAAAAGCGATCGTACCTAGATGTGACTATTCTTTGTGGTAGAATATACCCTCGGTCTAATAAGAACAAGAGCAGCCGTCGTACCCATCCGTCTCCACTCTCAGTTCGACATGCATGGATGCTCTCCTAATAATATGTATTACCTCTCTATACGTGAAATAATTTGTAATTACTGGACGCGATAGGAGCAATAAACACAATTCAAATTAAGGCCTAGGTTATTAGAAGAGTAAAGAGCATTAGTAACACAATGCAAAGACCTAATTTTAAATTAGGGAAGTCCGTTTTCACCCTCCAATTCTTATAAAAGTCTGATTCTAAACCCCACAACTATAAAACCAGACACTAAAGGGCATCCAACTATCCCATCGAACAAACTTAGCGCTTTTGTGTGCTTTTGAAAGTAGTTTACAATTTATGAAAATAGAAAAATATTATTTAAACTAAAAAACATAAACAATTTATTTTGATTTTTTTTAAAAAAATATGAAATCATTGCCTCTTAAGATGTAACCTCCCTTTTAATGTTATTTAACATTATGTGTTCATATTGCTAGTGTTTTACTTTTTTCAAAAAGTAATTAGAATAAAAATAAATAATATGCATATAACTTTAAATGGTACAGTCACATTTTTAGAAAAAAAAATTGGCATTGGATTCATTTTTTTCTAATTTAAAATAAATTATGAATGAGATTTTTAATACAAAACTATTTTTTGTATTTTTAGAAAATAGAAAACCACCTTCAAAATCACCCAAAGGGTACAATTTCGAGATGGTTCTCGGTGTCTAATTTGGTAGTTATAATTAAAAATCAGACTTCTGTAATAGTTAGGGGTGACGAATAAACTTTTCCCTTTTAAGTTTGTAACCCCTAGCCCGACTGAACCTGTAAGATTTACATGTTTGTGCAGGTTCGTCAGGGTAGTTGATACTTGATAGGCCATGCTAGGTACATACCACTTATGTAATTGTTCCACTGATGACTGATCGTTGATGTACCAAGTACCGCATGGCAGTACAGCACCCAATGGCATACACATCCGTACAGTAACTCCATAAGACATGCTGTTAAGACATTACAACAGCAGAGCCGTCTTCTTTCACCAAGCAACATTGTATCGATGGACATACATAGCAGAGCAGCTACAGGCCTACACTTATTAAGTTGGCATCCCAATTTCCAATTCTGTAAAAATGCACGCTTCCATACAACCTCCACGACTGCGCTACAAAGAACGAACTCAGTCGAAAAGCACACAGCTCAGCAACTACCATACTACCTCTATGTTTCTCTCTGTATGGGTATGGCCACACCACCGCGGCGTTGCATATAGAAGCCCTCCAGTCTTCACCGAGACTGTTGAATGCGGAATGTACAATGGATCAAAGCCGGAGAAACTAAACCAAGCTAAAACAACATGGGGCCGAAGTTGCGCGAACAATCAATGGCGGAGGCCGGGTTCACCAATCACCACTGGTACTTGGCCTTGACGAGGACCTCCTCGTAGAGCTCCGCGGCATGGTCCCAGCTGAGGTCCTGCGACATGCCGCGCGCCTGGATGCCCTTCCAGCTCTCCTTGTACTTCCGGTACGTGTCGAGGCAGTGCCCGAGCGCCTCGATCAGCTTGTTGGCCTCGGCGCGGTCGAACGTCCACCCGAGCCCGGCGTCGCCGAACGGGTCGAACGGCGTCACCGTGTCCCTCAGCCCGCCCACGGCGTGCACCACGGGGACGGTGCCGTACGCCATGGCGTACAGCTGGTTCAGCCCGCACGGCTCGAACCGGGACGGCATCACCAGCACGTCGGCGCCCGCCGTGATGCGGTGCGCCATGGGCACCGAGAACCCGACCCACCCGCGCACCTTGTCGCTGTGCGACCGCTCCAGGTGCTGGAGCATGCGCTCCAGGTCGGCGCGCCCGGCGCCCAGCATCACCAGCTGAACGTCCTGCCCTGCCAGCCATGGCATCGCGTCCCCGATGATGTCCACGCCTTTCTGCCCGTCCAGACGCCCGATGAACCCGAGCAGCGGCACGTCGTCGCGCACCTCCAGGCCCAGCTCACGCTGCAGGGCCGCCTTGCACTGACGCTTGCCGGTGTCAAGCGTCTGGAGGCTGTAGTTGGTGTAGCCGTCCGACTGCAGGTGCACGTCCACCTCGGGGTTCCACTCGTGTTGGTCGATGCCGTTCACGATGCCGTTGATCTTCCAGTCGTTGGACCGGATGATGTCGTGGAGGCCCCAGCCGCCTTCTACCGTCTTCAGCTCCCATAGGTAGCCGCGGCTCACTGTGATCACCCGGTCCGCCATCTTCAGGCCCGCGGCGAAGATGTTGGCGTGCTCGCCGCCGACGGGGTCGTACAGCTCGAAGTGCTGGAGGTAGTGCTCAGGCAGGTCCATGTACGGGTATTCAGCTACAGGGCCACGACCCTGCAACACAAGAGGGAATTCATTAGGATCCAGAAAGAGAAGTCTAGTTGAGATCCGACCAAAACCAATAATTGACTGAGAATCTGAAACAAAGAGTTGACAAATTGAAATAAAATGCATGCCATTGTTCAGTAACCTTCCATCCGGCATGATCATAAATTCATAATCGAACAATTTAAAATCTAAAGAAAAAATCAGCAATGTCACAGAAAAGTTCTTGATTAGGAGAAGGAAAAACCTGGTGAGCAATGTTATGTATGACAAGAACTGAGCGTGTGTACTGCATTACGCCATTGTCTCTGTAATATGCTTTCAGATAAACAGGCAGGAGTGCAGTGTGCCAATCGTTAGCAATGAACACCAAATTGCCATCACCATAGCATATACCACCACATGGAACATGCCAAGGAACCTGAAAATTATGGAGGAACACAACAGATACTTAAGTGTTCTTAGTCACATATATAACATAACAGAACAATATTCAGGTATAGTGTACAAGGAACATGCCAGTAAATAAAATATCATGAGCATTAGGGAGAATCAAGACAATAAATATCATCTGTTGGTGCATAAGATGAGGCTAACAGTCCAATAATTTGACATTTGGGTGGATTTGGATTTGTAATTGTATAAGTCTGAAATCCACAAAATTCAGAATTTTTCAATATGCTTGACAGTGGAGTTGGCGGGAATACCTCAACAGCAACCTTGCAGAACAAAATCATGCGCTTCATAATTTCCTGAAATAAAAAATGGGAAATCGTATTTCAATGGAAAGCTCTTTTGCTAGATCTTAGATAACCCGTACAGTGAAATTCAATTGTGAAAATAATCAAGGAAAAGAAGATTCACCTGTCTACTTCCCCCATATATGTCACCTTGTCGGTGCCGGAAGAGAGGCGCATCAATGAACACAAAATCTACTCCATCGATAAATGCATGGAAATATTTCACCTCCAAGTCCTACAAGCCAGAACAAATGCCAATTAAATCAAATACATTGTGATATGAGCCCTTGGCATTTTCTATGTCAAGCTCCAGATCGGGAGGTTTACACATACCTGTCCTGCAGCTTTGTAGTACTTCGTGATTCCCATGTCAAAGGCTTCGGCATAATCCCCATACCTTGGTACCACAACCTTAGATTGAAACAAGCATTCCACAAAACGTTAGAAGTCATCTAATTCTACTCAGAGTACCTGATTTAAAGTACCAAAGTATGTGACTGTATCGGTATTTTGGTTACATAATACTGTACACCATAGTAATTTATAATAAGATAACCATTTTTGCATCGCTATGTTAAGCAATAGTTTCTAACAAGATGATCATTCTACATAATATTTCATCATAAAACCACAAGGGAGTCATGCCAGTGCTCTGTATCATATATATATGATCAAGGTATCAGATACTTATAACATAAGAACCGGAATTCACTTTCAGATCATGTTGTTCATGTGCAATTAACCTACTTGTATTTTATCGCATCCAACTGTGTGCTTCTCAAGGTATCAAAGCGTAGAATGTAGATTTACCAGATGATGAAATACTGAAGATGCCGGGAAAAAAAAAAACAAACTAAGGCAACCAAATGAATAACAGGAGCCTGAGAGTACTACCATAACACGATGGCCTCTTCTTGCCAAAGCCTTGGGAAGAGCTCCAGCAACATCTCCAAGACCACCTACAATATTCAGTCAATTGCTCACATCAGTAATTCATTCAAGCAACCTGAAATGAATCGCAGCTCTAGGAAGAAATCGAAAACACTGATGTTGTCCTTGCCTGTTTTGCACCAGGGAGAACATTCAGCAGCCACCACGATCACGTTCATGACATTCTCCCCGGCAAGAGGGCCAGGATCATTGTCCTCGTAGTGTTCAAAAGAACCAGAAGCATCTGCATGAACACCGGCACCATCATCCTCCGTATCGGCAGGATCGTCGAATCCGATATATTTCTTGAAATCCCAAGTGGCCTCTTGTACTGAAGGCTCAGGTTGAGTAGGAGCTGCTATTGGATTTGGAACTTCTTCGACGCCAACCTGTGCACGCTTCTTCTCTGCAACTTCAGCGTTGCCATCGGTGTCAGGCTTGGGAATCGAAGCTGGTGGAGTCCGGAGTTCCGTGTCTTCGGTGGGAAGGATGACGGTGTAGTCCGGACCTTCGAACTTCACTATGCTCACCGGCGGCGCGGCGACGATGGACTTGATCTCACCGCCCGCCAGCGCGCCGTTCTGGCTGGACACGGCGGCGGCGTCCCTGGAGACGTAACGGCCGACCGGCTGAACAGGATCCCTCTGCAAAGCGGAGCACATGTCAGTTTGAGAAAAAGAAGCAAATGATCCTACATCGGGGGCAAGGTGGACCAACTAACCGTCTTCCGCCGCGTGCGGGGCTGCCTGCTGCTGCTGGCTTCGGCATCGGCGGCGGCGGCGTCGGTCCTCCGCTCCGGCGGCGCCGCGTCCTTGCCCCCGGGACCGACCTCCGCGCGCACCACCACCGCGTCCCGACGCGCACGCGGTGGCGGCGCCCAGAGCGGGAAATTCAGGCTAGCGCCGCCGCATATGGGGAACAGCGGGGCCCGTCTGCGGGCCCCGGGGGTGAGCGCGAGGATGAATGCGGAGGACGTGGCCGCCGACGACATGGCACCGCCGCGCGGCGGGGATCGATGATATATCGCCGGCGCACGCGGAGGCAGCAGCGCGGTGGAGCGGCGGAGTGATGGACTGAGGAGGGAAGACCGGGCCGCGCGGGGTTGGGTTGAAGGAGTGCACGGCGCCGCGCGGGGCGGCCGTGGCTTTGTTTGCGGTGGCTGGCGGGTGGGGCCAAAAGGGGATCACGGCGGCGCGACGCCCACCGCGCGGGGTGGCGCTCGCGGCTCACGAGTGGGGTGGCGGATGCGCGAACGGCCTCGCGTCGTTTGCTCGCGCTTTTGCGGCTGCGGCGCGCGCGTGGTTGGAGTTGGACTGGGACTCTGGGAGGGAGGGAGGCAGGCGGTCGGCGCACGAGCCGTTTCCACCTGTGGGCAGCGCGGCGATTGGCGGTGCCTCGCCTATGACATGCGGGCCCGGTACTCAGATGGTCCCACCTGTCGGCCGCACGGATGGCTGGGGAATGAGCGGAAAAACGGTGTGCTCCGCCTCCGCTGTTCCTGACTGATCGGATCCTTTCTGGAACCTGGTTTCTTGCAGTGGGTGGGCCCCGCTTGCTGAGAGGGCGATAGCGTGGCGTGCTGACCTTTGGCAGTTGGGCCGTGTCTGGCAAGCGAGAGGGTAAACGTGAGATGAGATCGAAGCGGGCTCGGCCATTCTGCTGAAGCTCGAAAGGATGCTTTTAAAGCCCTAAACCCCTGTCCCTACGGCGTGAGCGGTGGGTGTGCCGCACACAGCTCAACGTGAGTGCTCGTCCACGTTCTCCAGTGCAAACGGACTGTCGCTCGGGTGGGAGACGGCGTGTTCGTCTGTTCCGGCAAGGCTGCCCGCAAACGGTGACACGGGCGACTATATATGGCCAAATAGACGGCACGAGGCATGGCATTGCCATGGCCCGTCACTGTGATCATGGTGCCAGTGCTCAGCCCGAACCGATGCCTGGGCTGCCATCTCGGCCCATAGGATAGAAGAGGGAGAAAGCTGGTGGGACCTATAGGGGCAAAATCGTCTTTGCATAAGGCACTTAATGGTTCACAGACGAAAATCCAAACGAGTGCCATCTAAGGAAAGAAAATTGAACTCGGTGTCAAATAGAGAACGAATATTCTTTCAGAGCAAAAAAAAAAAGGAATGGTTAATAGATATGTGCCATTACAATTTACAACTTCTCCATTTTTTAGGCGTGCCATTACTTCTCGCATAATATGAAAAGGCCGTGAGATAGACAATTATAATGATTTGCTATAAGCTTTATTTTTATATTACTTCTAATTACCCCGAGCGAGAGCACGCGTTGATAGGCTAGTTTTTCGCTAACTGAAAAGGCTAGCACCTCTCAAAACCTCATTCACGGAATGTGGAATTCAACTACTTATTTTTTACTATTTATTTGGACCCATTATTGTTAGCTCTGTAAGTCTTTATAGAAAACTTGCCAAGAACAAGGTTAGTTTTTTTTCAATCACTGTGTTGATGTGATTAACACAACGTGTACAATTGTATTACTCTCTTCCGCATATGGTTTGATTAAAGGAGGTGTGTTTTTTCCCTATGCATGCTGGAAATTGGTTTGTTTTGTAGGGTGTAGCTAGTTTCATGACAAATAATCTCGTAGGATATAATGGCAGACCAAAAACCATTATTAACTTTCTTACTTATGTTTTCCTACTTAAAGGCTCTATATGTTCTGGTACACACAAAATTCTTAAAAGTGACTTATGCTAATTCTTGGAACACAAGTGAGTATGAGCAGCACCTCAAATCACATGCACCTATATGTTCTGGTACGCACTGGTCTTGTGGTTGCATATGATTGAGTTGTTAGGGGTATGTATACAGTGAATTTAGTCTTCATTATTGATTTAATATTTTTTTGCACACCAGTTGCTATGTAGCTTCACTCCTGCTTCCTCTAGTCAATGGGATACAAGACAACATGAATTTCAAATTGGTAATCTACATATAAAATTCTTACATGAAACACCCTCATTACCAAAATATTACATACAAAATTTAATAGTTCTCATATGAATGCATGCTTTACATGAGGATGTAGTCATAGTGCATAGATGTGAATCCAGCTTGCAAACATCAAAGAGGATGTGCGCAAATGAAAACTTCAGCTTACGAACATCAGTGAGGACGTGCTCAAATGAAAACTTCAGCTTGCAAACATTAAAGAGGATATGTACGTACAAATGAAAACTTCAACTTGCTAACATCGAGGATGATGTGCATATTTTGTTGTTGAATGTTTCCAATGATGGACATGTTGAAGCCACTCTCCACTGCCGCTAGGCACGTCATCCCAGGCCTCGGCTCTTGAAAATAGTTCTCGTGTAGAAGTGCTGAAGAAAGTGAAACATGAGTGTTGGAATATGCTCATCCCCTGTCTCCACATAGTCTCCAACACTGATTTTCTCTTCTTCTTCTTCTTGAAAGTGGGGTGGGGGGGCAAAAGCCCCCACATGATAGGTTTTCCATTGATCCTGGGTAGGCCGGTCACCATGTACTAGACGAAGAGCGAGAACGTTGTTCTTTGTCTAGATTCCAAATGCAGTTACTTCGGCCTAACGATGGTTGCTTCTACTGAACATCAGTCGGAATGAGTATTGCCATTTAACATATGACAAGTGTATCGCTAATTTCCCCATTTGTAAATCTAAGTGTTATATATTCATGTAGTACCATCTCTTTAATCAGGTGACGGAATCAGATGCGTCATGTCAAGTGGTTGTCGGGTTCTCGAATAATGACACTATAATAACATAACATTTCCATGTGATCAAATATGTCTGAAGTGGTTTTTCTTTGAGATGTTAATAGGTGGGTTTTCTTCGGAAAAGCTATATCGTTCCAAGCTAGCTGTGTTCTCTATCTTTATTTCGCTGAGGTTAATCAAAGAAAGCCAACATAGTGGGGGTGGTGGCAGGGAAGCAATGGCCGAATCTCAATAGCGGTGTGGAGAGCGGGGGGAGGCGTGTTCGGCCCGCGCGGCATGGAGCAGGGTGTGGAGAGCGGGGGGAGGCGTGTTCGGCCCGCGCGGCATGGAGCAGGGTGTGGAGAGCGGGGGGAGGTGTGTTCGGCCCACGCGGCATGGAGCAGGGGAGGGAGAAGAGGAGAGGAGAGAGAATGCTGCTTATGCCTATAGGGGCACAAGGCATTTAATTGTTCTTGAACGGAAAAATCCAACAGAATGTCATATGAGAAAGGAAAGTTGAACTCGGTATCAAATAGAGAACGGAACTTTTTTTTGAGGACCAAAACATAAACGACTATTTTTTCTGGTATCAAATATGGAATTTACTTTTTCCCCAGGGTTCCACATACTTGCTAGCTAGGTTTATACTCAGAAACCTAACATCTCTTCTCGGCTCTCGTCGCTATTGTCGTTTCAAATATGGTCCCGTGTTTAGTACACCGGTAATCCAAGATGAGAAAAAAATGCAATATTTTTTTACATAAGAAAACTGCAACATTGGGAAGATTAATATTAAGATTTGAGATCCTACTATACCTCAGGTAAAATGTTGAAACGATCATGTGGTCAGGCCATTCCAGTGAGTGTTTCATAGGAGTTTGATATATATTTAATAAGGTGCTACATAAGCAATTTGGATGATTAAAGAAGAGAAAGATGGAAGGAGTTTTATCTATACGAAATCTTGTATACACTGTTTTCAAGTCCAATTGTGTCTTACAATTAAATGTTGTACTGAGCACGTAGAAAAAATAAAAAATGAAATCATGTATTGTAGGTGTTGTGTCATCCCCTAGTTTTATTGTAATGAAACCTTCCACTAGCAATAGACTTGTAGAAAAAGCATCGTGCTGATAGGTCAACTCCTCTACCAAGCCTAACAGCCTACCAAAAGCTTCGGAGCTCCGCCTTCCTTTCCTTCGCAGCTAGGTTCATACGTATGACCTGGGCAACCTTAAATTGACCAGAGAGAGGCAGTATATACAAAATCGTGATATGATTACATACATTCATAAACATTCGTAATAATCTGTTCCTTGCAGAGATTTTGCTTACTTCAGTTCACAGACAAAACACACACACAAAAAAAGCACGGTCTCGATCGTCATCGATCCGCTGCGCTCGCTCTAGCTGGACGTGCCATTGTTAACGATGGTGATGTTGAGCTTCCTGAGCGTCTCGAGCGCGATGAGCTCGTTCGCCTTGTCCGTGGGGTGGTACTCATCCCAGAACACGTACTTGCTCCGGTCCTTGCACAGCGTCGACAGCGGCGTGCAGGTGAGCGTGGGGCGTATCCTTCCCAGCGTGCAGCAGGGCGCCTTCGAGTTATTGAACCCATACATGTAGGGCCGGTCGATCACGTCCTGGAAGTAGTCGAACGCCTCGCCGAACCGGAACGTCGCGTTGGGCAGCGACGACGACAGCCGCTCGATCACCGCCCCAGCCTGCGTGTTGAAGCTCTTGGCCAGCTTGTTGGTCGAGTCCTGGCACCCGCCCGATGACGTCAGGTAGCGCTGCAGCGGGATGCACCCCATGGGGCCCAGCCCGAAGAATGTCAGACGCCGGGCCCCCAGCGAGTGCAGCAGCTTCAGCTGGGCCTCGAGGGTGTTCACCATGTACTTGACGAACGTGTCGCCGTTGTAGGTCCACGAGTCGGAGTAGACTGGAAGGAGGTAGTTGTTGATGAAGTCGTTGGCGCCTATGGCCACCACGTAGTAGCCCTCGCTGAAGAACTTGTCCGCTGCTGCCTTGCCGATCTTCTCCCTCATGTACGCCTGCGTCCCTTGGAATAGCTCGATCTGCTTGTACAGCGAGAACCTCTGGATCTGCACGACGATCCATTGGTTAATTGAGCGACCATGTCGAAGGTTCCAAATAAAAGCACTCCCTCCGTCCCAAAATACATATCATTTTCAAGGGTTTTTTTTATATCTAGATTGATGACATTTTCTATTAACTTGGACACATTTTGGAACAGAGGGCCAATAGTTCGCTAGAAAGAAAAAGAGAATATATATCTAGCTTACAAAGAGGGAGGACGTCTCGTTGAGGATGCCACCGCCGCCGGAGGCGTAGTTGACGCCGTTCTTGAAGATGGTGTCGGCGTCGAGGGACGGATCGAGGAACGCGGGCGGGCGTGGGAGGCCCATCTTGTCGCCAACGATGTCGGCGACGGTGCGGCCGTTGCAGAACCTGCCGTTGGGCATGCCGCGGCCGAAGTCGATGCCGTACCAGGGCGTCGCGGCGCGGGCGAGGCTCTTGGTCAGGTAGTTGTTGTTGCCCACGTCGGACAGCGAGTCGCCGAAGATGAACTGCACCACGTCGCCGCGGCACAGCCCCAGGAGCAGCGCCATGGCCAGGGCCACGGCCAGAGGCTTCCTCTCCTGGCGAGCCATTGCCATGGATCGATCGATCGGCCGGTCAGTCTTGCGAGGCTCTGTGTCGAGGTAGAGGGCGGCGAGCTGCGGGGAATGGCTGTTTTTAACGGTGAGGTGATCTGTAGTGGGCCGGCCGGTGCTATTAGTAGTTTACCGGGGGCTTGACTGGATTTGCACGCATGGACAGGTTTGGAGGTTCGGGACGGTGATCAGTTCTTGGGTTTTGAAGCGGTGGACAGGGGGTTGGATGTGGTTCGATACACCTACCAACCTGCGAAGCGTGGGAATGAGGGAGCTTCTGGTGGTAACTGGCAAGTAGAGGAGTTGGCCTAACATGAGATCGTTTAGCCATTTGGTCGCTGTCAGGTAGTGTCAGCCCAGCGGTGACTTATATATATATATATATATATATATATATATATATATATATATATATATATATATATATATACACCTCACCTGGAGAAGTTTTTTTTTTTGGGGTACTCAACTGGAGAAGTTGAACGCGCCTTTGTTCGGAGGAATCACCGTATGATTTTCACGAATAATCCATCCTTGTTACTTGTAAGAGATTTTTGCCGTACCATTCATGAAAACAGTGGCTACTGTTGACTAGCGAGACGGCTTATTTGAATGAAGGTGCTTGCAAATAATGAGAAAACAAGATCGAACACAAGACACGATTTTAATGTGGAAAACCCTTGCGGGAAAAACCACGGGCGCTAGCCAGCAAGAACTTCACTATGTGGAGGAGTCAGGGTTACAACACCGTCGCGGCGGCTTAGAAGAATAAAATAGAACACTTGGTGGACACCCTCCGGTAGCGACCTGGGCCTAATGGGCCTTTGACTTGTGATGAAATTGGATCACAACTCAAGACAAATTTCATCTTGTAGTATAATCACCACCTTCATCTTGGACAATAAAGAAAATACTTCTGGCGCTAAATAGCTTCTTGGGCTAATCCATCAAACCAACTAAGCTTGAGCATAGCTCAAACTTAGCAACTGGGACTGGCTTTGTCAACATATCAGCAGGATTATCACAAGTGCTAATCTTGCGTACCTTTAACTTGCCTTCTCAATCTCATCACGGACAAAGTTATACTTGATGTCAATGTGCTTAGTCCTCTCATGAAACATCTGATCTTTAGTGAGAAATATTGCACTTTGACTATCAGAAAACAGGTTAACACAAGATTTAACTCCACAAAGCTCAGCAAACAAACCCTTCAACCAAATCAACTCTTTGGATGCTTCACAAATAGCCATGTACTCAGCCTCAGTAGTAGACAAAGCAACCACAGACTGCAAAGTAGCCTTCCAACTCACAGCACAACTGCCAACAGTAAAGACATAACCTGTGAGTGATCTGTGCTTGTCCAAATCACCAGCATAATCTGAATCAACATATCTAACGAGCCCCTTATCTGTCCTCCCAAACTTCAGACAAAAATCTGATGTGCCTCTGAGGTACCTGAAAATCCACTGAACAGCCGTCCAGTGTTCTTTACCAGGATTAGCCATGTATCTACTAACCAAACTCATAGCATATGATAAATCTGGGCGAGAGCAAACCATAGCATACATCAGAGAACCAACAGCACTAGAATACGGAACTCTTGACATGTATTCAACATCTTCAGCTGAACTAACACACTGCTTAGTTGACAACTTAAAATTCGGTGCAATAGGAGTACTAACCGGCTTAGCATCATGCATGTTGAAATGCTGAAGAACCTTCTCAATGTAACTATGCTGACTAAGAAACAACAAACCAGCAGAACGGTCTCTAATAATTTCCATACCTAGAATCTTCTTAGCAGCACCAATGTCCTTCATATCAAACTCACTGCTCAACAATTTCTTCAACGCAGTGATCTGTCTGCCGCTCTTGGCAGCAATCAGCATGTCATCGACATATAACAGCAAGTATATAGGTGATTTATTAACAGTCTTCATGTAAACATAGCTATTATATTGAGACCTTTTAAAGCCATGTGACAACATAAATGAATCAAACCTTTTATACCACTGACGGGGAGATTGCTTCAAACCATACAAGGACCTTTTCAACTTGCACACATAATTCTCCTTGCCTGGTACTATGAACCCTTCAAGTTGGTCCATGTATATCTCCTCCTCAAGCTCACCGTGCAAAAATGCAGTCTTCACATCTAACTGCTCAAGCTCAAGATCATGTGATGCAACAATACTGAGGAAAGTGTGAATAGAGCTATGCTTCACAACAAGAGAGAATACCTCATTATAATCAACACCAGGAATTCAACTGTACCCTTTTGCTACTAACCTTGACTTGAATCTAAGAGGCTCACTAGGAGACAAACCCTCCTTCCTCTTGCAAACCCATTTGCAACGGACAGTCTTCTTCTCCTTTGGCAATGGAACAACCTTCCAAGTACAATTCTTCTCGAGATATTGCATCTCCTCCTGCATAGCTGAAATCCACTTCTCACAGTCACCACAATCAATAGCTTCTTTATATGTTGCTGGCTCATAAGTGCTATCAACATGTTCAGCACAACTCAAAGCATAATAAGTCATATTACATTCTTCAATAAGACGGGGTTTAGGTCCACAACCCCTCTTTTGCCTGCGATGAGCAATAGGAACATCCTCCTCTAGTTGCAAAATAGGAGGTGATTGCTGAACATCATCACTATGAGCTTCATCATCAACAACATCACCCACGGTCTCCACGTGCACATGTTCCTCATCAATAACATGCTCCACCTGCACAATGACATGCTGCAATTCTCTTGCTGAATTTTCTAGAACATGATATGAAGACAACTTATCAGTAAACATCACAGATTCATTGAAAACAACACTCCTGCTCATGAAAGTCTTTCTTGTTTCGGGATTCCACAATTTATATCCTTTGACTCCCGAACCATAACCATGAAACAGACATTTAATAGCTCTAGGCTCCAATTTACCATTGTCAACATGAGCATAAGCAGTGCAGCCAAAAACTTTTAACTGTGAATAATCTGCAGGTGTACCAGACCATACCTCAATGGGTGTTTTCTTATTGAGTGGAATAGAAGGCGACCTGTTAATCAAGTAACATGCAGTGTTCGCGGCCTCTGCCCAGAAATGCTTATTCATCTTGGCGTTAGACAGCATACAACGGGCTTTCGAGATAATGGTTCTGTTCATGCGCTCAGCCACACCATTCTGCTGAGGTGTGTACGGGATGGTATGATGCCTAACAATGCCTTCTTGTCTGCAATAATCATCAAAAACATCCGAATAGAATTCTCCACCATTATCAGTACGAAACACTTTTACCTTGTTCTCAATTTGCCTTTCTATCATAGTCTTCCACTCTTTAAATGCAGCAAAGGTATCATCTTTATTTTTCATAAAGTAAGGCCATACTCTTCTTGAGTAATCATCAATAATGGTAAGTATGTAACGAGCACCGCCACGAGAAGGCTTACGGGAAGGACCCCAAACATCAGCATGTACATAATCAAGAGTACCTTTGGTGGTGTGAACAGAGGTATTGAATTTTACCCTCTTGTGCTTCCCAAAAACACAATGCTCGCAGAACTTCCTGCCACTCAGACTACAGCCAGGGAGGAGGTCTCTCTTCATCAATTCTGCCATGCCAAGTTCACTCATGTGTCCAAGACTCATATGCCAAAGGTCAGTCTTGCTATGTTCAGCATTAGTAACAGCAACAGCGGAAACAGAACCATGCAAAGTACTACCTCTAAAGATATATAAATTAGCAGAATTCTTATCACCAATAGGCCAAACAAGAGAACCCTTTGATACCTTTAAAACTCCATCACAACCGGAGTAGTTGAAGCCTATTTCATCAAGTGTGCTGATCGAAATAAGATTTCTGGTTATAGTTGGTATGAACCTCACATTCTCAAGAGTGTGAATCATCCCATCATGAGCCTTGATCTGAACAGAGCCAATGCCCACAATCTGACATGGATTATCATCACCCATACGCACAACATCTCCCTTCTGCACAGGTTTATAAGAACTAAACCAATCTCTGTTAGTGCAGATATGAAATGAATATGCAGAATCCAGAATCCATTCATCATGACCAGAAACACAAGAAGCAATAGCCAGACAATCTCTAGAATCAGAACCCTCACCAGCAGAGACAACAGATGCCTTACCATCAGGATTATTCATCCTCTTCTCCTTATTCCGAAGCTTAAAACAATCCTCAATAAAATAAGTCTTCTTCTTACAATACTTACAGAACTTCTTGGTGGTGGGTTTTCTGGACTTGGAGCGACCTCTACACTTATCACGCTCGTTGTCATCATTGGAGTATCTCTGCTCAGGTCTGCCTATAACATGGAGTGCATCGCCCTTGGAGGACGAGGACCCATCATTGTGCACCATGCCTTTCATCTTCTCCCTGGATTTGAGTGCCTCATAAACATCCGCTAGGGTTAGTTCATCATGGCTTAACAGTATGGTGTCATGAAAATTGGCATATGAATTTGGCAGAGAACATAACAGTAAGAGGTCTAAATCTTCATCCTCATACTTAACCTCCATCGACACTAGGTCGGCAACGATATCCTTGAAAACAGATATATGGTTCAACACCGAACCACCCTCCTGCATCTTGAGCGTGAACAACTTCATCTTCATATGTATCTTACTGGTTAGATCCTTGGACATACAGATCGATTCCAGTTTGAGCCAAATTTCTGCAGCACTCTTTTCCTGCAGACACTCTTGCAAGATATCATTAGAAAGATGGAGCTGAATTAGGAACAGAGCCTTACGGCCCTTGCGCTTCTCCTCATCGGACCATGCCTCCTTCTTCTTCTTGCCGAAACCATCCAGCGCCTCATCCAGATCATTGGATTGCGCCAGAACAGCCCTCATCTTGACTTACCACAACGCCCTCGTGCTATAATCCAGCAGCGGTAGATCATACTTCATAGAAGCCATTGCAAAGAAATAACAAGAGAAAATAATCTGCAGTAATAAATCTAGGTACGTTACTGTGTAACCCTAGCAAAACCTGCAGGAACCTCTGGTAGATCTTGCGTGTGCACGTAGCAAAGATCAACTGGATTGATTTTTCACCAGGAACCCTACGACGAAACCGACGATCTGCTCCTCGATGCGCGAGTTGATTTTCTGTACGCACGAGGCCGATTAAATTCGACCAAATCACGGGAGCCGATTCCGTCTCGACCGGCAAGTCTCGATGGACGCGAGACAAACGCGCCTCGGATGAGATACAAGACACCGACGACGACAGAGACCGAAAGACGGAGACGCGGAGCAGATCGCCCCACCGAAGAACAGAGCGGCGGCAGCGCGACGCTCGAATCTCGTAACTGGCTTTTGATATCACTTGTTAGCAAATAATGCGAAAACAAGATCGAACACAAGACACAATTTTAACGTGGAAAACACTTGCGGGAAAACCAGTGGCGCCAGCCAGCAAGAACTTTACTATGTGGAGGAGTCAGAGTTACAACACCATCGCGGCGACTTACATGAATAAAATATAACACTAGATGGACACCCCTGGTAGCGACCTGGGCCTAATGGGCCTTTGACTTGTGATGAAATTGGATCACAACTCAACAGAAGGGATATCGCTGACTTCAATCGACTTGTAAGGCATGGTTTATTATATGAGTTAACTATATGCACATTATATATGTCCTAACACATTGAGCTGTTAAGTCTCAATTTGATAACTATGGGCGGAATAGTTTCGGTTATGTGCTCTTATTGGGAGTATATGTTTATAGACCAAAGTAATATTTTAGCTTTCACCTATATACTTCTCTAGCATTTATTCATCAAGGACGCTAGCTAAGTTATTAGTTGTCTTTAATTTTGTGAATTCTTGACCAATTGTTTATCCTTACTTCTTCTTTGTTAGTTACTTAGTTGATTGCACAAGAAAATCCAAGTGTTATTAATGACCGGACGGATTTGTTTCGTGTGCTGGTGATCTGTCTAATAAACACTTCACATTATGCCTTGGTTATTGTCGTTCAGATTCCAGGTGAATATCTAATTCCGTTATTGTTACCGTCGATCATATCCCAAGATAATTGTGATGTCATCTTCTTGGGTACTTATGTCCTCTTCCCACCTTTTTCTTCCTCCCACCACCACACCAGCGCGGGAGGGCTAGAGTCCGGCCACCGCTATCACCATCATCTCTAGCCACCACCGTTTTCTCCATCGACACCCCTACCCGGCGCCGGCCCAACCGCCATCCCCCACCGCATGGCCGCCGGCGCCCCCGCATTAGCTTCCTTCGTCGGGCCAGCCTGCCATCGGCGGGCCTCCCTCTCTAAGGCCGGCGGTGTGGCCTCCTAGCAACCCCGAAATCCTAACCCGAACCCTTAACCACGGCAGAATCTCAACGTAGTTGTAGAAGAATGGGGAAACGAGGGTGAAGAAAAATTTGGACGAGGAGCTCAGCTTCACCCAGGCGAGCTTTAGCTTTCTCCTATATATTTATGGCACATGAATTTACTTATTAGCACTTGAGGTGATCTTATTAGGTTCTTTTGTACACTATAAGAATCCCCATGGCCCTCAACTATTAGGCAAGAAAATACACCTTAATATGTACACCAGCGAGCTTTCTTAGATTTTTGCATGCCATATACACGGCAGAATAAATAAATTTCTTTTCTGGTGTTCAAGGTCACATCTTGATGCCGTTTTCTCAAGTTGAAGCAACTTCAATAACCCGTGAAAAAACAACTTAATGTGCGTAGTATCAAACAAAACCCGGCCTAGTCTCAAAAGGTACAATCCGAATCACTGTAAAGAGATCCGGCTTAGACAAATCGCGGACATGACTGATACGTGGAAGAAAGTGGTAACATCTAGTACTTCTAAAGTCAAACTGTGCAACACTTGAAGCTCTTTTCTCCAGCGGAAGCCACATCCGCCGCTGCTCTCTCATAAACTTCTTCGTGCCACAATGGCGACCATCAAATACCATCAACTCCAGCATTTTGGCATTCAACACAAAGAATGTTGCAAGGTTAATTTGTGACGTTGTGCCTTGGTACTTTCTCAACACAACTGTCTTCAGACGGATGTCAAGGCTTTTGATAACATCATCCTGCCACAAATTCTTGTGCGCTGTTACTTTATCCGTCTGAAATACAAGAGATAAAAAAAACTTTCAGATCAATGATTTGATACAATTGCATGTCGTTAGAGTAAACTAAAAGTAGATGGACAGTTAACAAAATCAACTACTACTACTGGTATTGTTACCTGGATGTACAGCGTCTCCAAGCATGGAAAGCATCTCATCAGGTCGACAAACACACCAATGCTAAGAGATGGAATATTGATAGCCAAAGTCTTGACGCTACTCACCACCGTCCCAAAGCTAACAGCACTCAATTCCTTGACCAAACAGGAAAAAACACAACATTAGTGCACTACAAATACTATGAAATTTCTCTCTGCACGTGGAAATTCAGTAAAGAAAAATAGAAAATAAAAACACTTTGTGAAGGCAAAGAGAGATCAGAATGCTTACCTGAAGTACCGTGGCCTCAGGTGCCAACAACTTGGAGTAGAAATCAAGATCACAAAGGCACCCTACGGTCTCCAGCTTGGGTGCCGAAACCACCGACAGATTCATCGCGACACGAGATTCAACCTGCAGCAACCTCTCGAGCAATGGCGCGTCCTCAATGACAAGCTCGTCAGTGTAAACGCGCAGTCCGAGGCTGACAAGGGAACGTGAGTTGATGCGTATGCACTCGAAGCGACTCCTGCCGGTGAGCAGGAAGGACTCGAGCACGGGGCATCCTGCCATGACGCCGTGCAGGGACTGTTAGATTATATTGGTCTCGGTCTATATGAATAATCCTAAGTAAATCTCAAAAGCTCATTAGCACTTGAGGGGGTATGTCATCTATTAGTCTCATATTCACCTGTCGCTAGACTGACCACGATTCGATCATTACTCTCCTTGGCTGCCTCATATGGTCTTATGATCCATCAGATGGATGTAAAGACAGCTTTCATGAATGGAAAGTTGGATGAGAAAATTTATATGGATCAGCCTGATGGATTTGTGGTGAAGGGTCAAGAGAACAAGGTGTGTAAGCTGGTGAAGTCTTTGTATGTCCTGAAACAAGCACCTAAGCAGGGGCACGAGAAGTTTGACAGAATACTAACTTCTGTGGGCTTTACCATTAACGAGGCTGATAGATGTGTGTACTATCGCTATAGTGGGGGTGGAGTTATACTGTGCTTGTATGTGGACGACATACTGATTTTTGGCACAAATATTGATATGATCAATGAGGTCAAGTCTTTTCTATCAAAGAGTGATTGTTAATTATTGGGCTTGGCCCATATGAATAATCCTAAGTAAATCTCAAAAGCCCATTAGCACTTGAGGGGGTACGTCATCTATTAGTCCCATATTACTAATGGATGAGGGTGTGGGGGGTTTTCCTCCAATAAATAGAGACCACCTCACTCATGGAATAAGTGCACCATAGACTCTATACAGGAATCCCCTAGGTTTGGGAGTCCCTAAGAAGGTCTATACGAGTTAGGGTTTTGCTACTTCTTATTGTTGCGTTGTCATCGTAGTCTACTCCATCCCGAGCACCGGCGTGCACCGACAAACGGGAGAGCAGGTCTCCGGAACCAGTCGTCTTCGAGATCCTGCATCGGGAGAGGGCGAATAAGGTTTTTGGGAAGCGCTGCGCGCGACTGCTCAAGATGTCTTCACCACGGCTCGTCCTCCGTCCAAGTCTGGTGCTGCGGCGTATCGTCGTCTACAACATTGTCTGCTGCACTCCGTCAGTTGAACTGTCGTTGTTCCAACTGCGCCGTTCCTCTTCTCTACGGCAATTCCTCAGTACGTACATTGTGTTTTAATCATGTTTTCTGATGTCATGATTATGTTGTTCGTACTGCCTAGTCTGCTAGAGAATTGCATGTTAGGATTGTTTATCGTCATGTTTAATCTAGTTCGGAAATTAAACTTACAATTGCCTATATTTCCAACAATCCAAAAACCTTATTATAGGCAATCTGTTGATTTATCGATGGCTGGTTTCGCTAGGTCACTGAGGCCAGAAAAGTTTTCTGGTGTGAACTTTAAGATCTGGAAATCCAAGGTTCGCCTCTGGTTTACTGCTATGCACATCTGGGAGACGAGACTTGGCAAGCCTGAGGGCGAACTAACTGCTGAAGAGTAGAAAAAGTTCGATGATGCCAATAATCTCTTCATAGAATGTATCATGAGCAATCTATATGACGGGCTGGTCCGTGTTTACACAGAAGAGACAGATGCGAAGGCCCTGTGGGATGCTCTGGTTGCTAAGTATGATGCAACAGACGCAGGCAATGAGCTATACTTTATGGAGAGCTTCCATGACTACAGGATGGTTAACAACCGTTCTGTAGTGGAACAGGCGCATGAGGTGTAGTGCATTGTCAAGGATCTTGACCTCCTTAAGTGTCCTATTCCCGACAAGTTTGTGGCTGGATGCATTATTGCAAAGCTGCCTTCCTCGTGGAGGAGCTTCGCCACAACTCTGAAACACAAGAGATAGGAAATATCAGTTGAAAACCTGATAGCATCTCTTGATGTTGAAGAGAAGGCTCGGAAGAAGGATGCTACTGAGAAGGAAGATCAAGGTCAGTCCAACGCCAACATGGTCCAGAAGTTCTCGCGTGCAGGCAAGAACAACAACAAGAAGAAACAAGCCCATGAAGACTACTACCTTGAAGAAGAAGAAGAAGAACAAGGCTGAGCTAAAGTGTTTTACTTGTGGTGAGCTGGGACACTTCTCCAAGGATTGTCCAGATCGTGCAGACCGCAAGGGAAACAAAGCTAAGGAGCCCTAGGATGTCAACATGGTGACCATTGGCAATACTGATGGTGTTGACGTAAAAATCGGGAAAGACCTTGACGTGCTAGCACACGAAATCGGCTGTGACCGATGATGCAGGGCATGCCAGTCAATCTGACCTGTTGATTGACAAGGAAAATCGGACGTTAATAACACAATGAAATCGGTTGGGTTTCCGATTTGACAATGAATACCAGATCGGCAATGAATTCAGATCTATGATAGAGAGTCGGTTAGATCAGCCGATTCCGATGCAAAGCAGAGTAAGATTACTAAAACGTAACCTAACTAGCTAACCAGAGCAACACTTAGAATAGATTTAAACGGCTATACCAGATCCGATAATGAAGTATAAATAACAGACGATCAAAGCTTATTCTAAGCTGGATAAGGGTTGAATAAAATCTAAACGAACTAACAGCGATACGCCGATTACTAAAGCCTAGATACTTATCCGATAACTGTTGAATAACTTAAACGAAGCAACAGCGATACGCCGGTTGCTAAAGCTTAAGGATTATTCGGTAAAAGACGGAACTTGCGAAGCAAGCCCTGAGATCTGATCACCCTTGACGTGGTCGAAGAACTCGTGAAAAGAAAATAGCGAAGTCACCGACAAATGTATGTAAGATGCGAAAAAGTGTAAAGGTTTGTTTGATGTTGGTGTGTACAGACTTCTATGACCACGCAGGGTCGATATTTATACCCTGATAAATATGACTCCTTAACGCATACGACAAACTTACTTGACGCAAAAGAAAAGGTCTTTCTTACAACGTTTACTACTCAAACTCTATAAAAATAACCGACTCATTATTTTGGTCCTTCTATAAGCTTAACATGGTAACCTTCCAGGACTCCTCCACGTCATCATCCTCTTCTCCGATTTTGATTCTCATCGGACTCTGACTCTGATTCAAACCGCTCTTCCTCTCAGACTCTGATTCCGATTTGATCTGCTCCATTTCCCGGACTCCGATTCCGATTCTGTACCTCTGCTTCACTTTTGACACCAATGTGACCTGTTAAAATCCGGTGTTAACAGATGCCCCCTAGTTTCGTGGTAGAATCTGATTCTGACTCGAAACTATTTGATCCTTATCCTTTAAGTCAAACATTTTAGGTCAAAACATCTTCTCTTTCCTCTTTTACCCTTAGCGAAACCTATATAAGGCCAACCCTTTCGTATTCCTCATTCATCTTCTTCCCTCAGCCACCGCCGCTTCATCTTCCTCTGCTCCCCGACCTTGGATCGTCGAGCGCAAGTAACCTTCGGCATGGATCAACTCTTCAAAGACTCCGACAACCTTCTCCTATGGCGTCTCTCTAAGAAATCCCTGAGGTAAGCCTTCACCCAGTCTTTAGATCGAGATCTATTCTGTTCTTGTCAGATCTGTTCTTACTAGCAATGCATTCTTCTTAGGCCATCCACAACAGCATCATCATCCCAGTAGCAGATAAGCCGGGTCTTGCCATACTAGTCCCAGTAGGTTCTCTAGACCCCACTGACTTCATCAACCAAGAAACACAACGACTTCCTTACAAATCGTTTGACTCAGAACATGACTGGAGCAATGCTTTTAGGTCATGGCCAACCCTTACCACTGGATGGAGAACTTGGTATAAAAGGGTTGCCAAATCCAAGATAGATGAATGGGAATCTTATGACCTCCGTCAATGTATCGCCCTTTCTTTGGCTGACATGGAGCGAAACGAGCCTTTACTAGCCGTCGCTTCATATTTCTGGTCCGATGCTCTGAATGCTTTTCTTTTCGGTCAAGGTCCGATGACTCCTACCTTAGCCGATGTACTGATGCTCACCGGTTTGAATATATCGGAATCGGACAAGACCTTCCTCATTCCCTCCAAGGCCACCCACAAGATTGACACCAAACAGATAGGGGGTTGGAAAGGATACATAGAGAAGTATTCCAAGACATCAGGGCCTGTGGATGCAAGACAACACTCAGCTTTCTTGAATATGTGGTTAGAGCACTTCGTCTTTTGTTGGAAGACAGTAGGCCCATCAATCCACTATCTCCAATTGGCAGAATACTTAACCTCAGGAAACAATTTTCCAATCGGAAAACACCTTCTTGGATCAGTATATAAGCTTCTTCATGAGGTTTCCATCCGATTGAGATCCAAGCAACAAATCGGACATCTCGGAAGTCCATGGTGGTTTGTTAACCTCTGGTTAAACATGCACATACAGAAGCTGTTGGATGTCTCTGTGATTATCAAAGTATTCCCTGCCGATCAACTGAACGACGAAGAAGCTGAAGATCGGCGATGCATGTCCTTTGGCGAGGCTGCCTCAAGTTTCCCTAGAGAACGGCTTCCTTCTACTCGCACAGCCGAGTACTTTAGGGGGTTCTACAATGGTCTCAAGAAAGAATCTATGCCTTGGCATGTGTATGCTGATCCTGATCATCATTTCGAACTCCCGTTCAAATTCCGATTTGATGATATTGACACAGATGGGGAGAGCCAAAAGAACTTCAAGGAAACTATCACCCCTCAAATACTCCCTGCAGACATCTTTATGGGGAAAAAGCAGCATTCATTTGAATATTATCATCCATCACTGGCTGCTCGTCAAATCGGATTTGGCCAAGGGCCAATTTCCTTGTACCTAGCCGACATGGTGAAGCCCAGAGACATAGTCCCTTTAGGCATATCATACGATAGACTAATAAGTTTATCACCTTCTCGGGAAACCATAGATCTATCTCTTTGGAAATTCTCAAGCTTCACGACGGCTTCATTCAAAACTTGGTGGCAAGAATGGAGGAATCATCTTTTCAGCCGACCTGCTCATGATTATTGCCTAATCCTCAACCCTGATTTTGAGACTAGCGACCAGGTAAGAGCTCTATACTTAATCATTCTTCTTCAATCACTGATTACTTTGTATTTGACTCTTTCTCCTTTTACCTTTGATCTTAGGACGTGGCAATAAATCTTCCTTCGGTCAGCAACAGCGGTCGTCCGATCGAGTACATGCCTCCCTCAGACAATCCTTATATTGGGAGTCCCAGCCCATCCGTGATGGATGTCGCTACTGGTCGGAACAAGAATTCGGCCAAGAGCACCCCTCCAACTATGCAACAAAGCACTAGCTCCTCCAAAAGGCCGAAGAACAAGACCCAAGAAACTTCTTCTTCCATGGCTAGCCAAGCAGAAATCAAGCCATCAGAGTCACAAGCTACGCCTTCAAGAATCGGAGAGAAACGCAAACTGGTGCTATCAAAAACACTTTCGAGGAAGATACCAAAAATTGTCCGAAAAATTTCAGCTTCAGAGGCTGCCAGACGCATATCGAAAGCACGCTCAAGTATTGGTGGTTCATCAACTATTCCTGAAGCTGGCACAATAAATCCGATTCAAGAAAATCTATCGGACACTACAGCAACAGCTGCATCGGAACTGGTAAGCAGATCTCCGATCTGTTGCAACCCTATTGTTTCTCGAACTAATTTCATGTGTAAACAGGCACATCCCCTGATCACATCTCATGAAGAATCGGATCAAACGAAAACTGCTCCAACCTTGTCTTCACCGCCAATTCTTCCATCGATCACTGTTCAACCAGGATCAACAATCCAAGCCCCAGAATCGGCCCAAGAATCTATCGTAAGAATGTTTATTATGTCTTTGCTACGATGAAAGTTAATCCATTCTATTCTTCATATCTGAATTTTTGTACTTAGGGACGAACGGCAATCGCTTCCATCGGAACTGCAATCGGCCTCCCAACTCCTCAACCGTCCCAGTTTGATGAAGTCAACTTGAAGCAGGTAATTCCTTCTCTCTTCGTTTCCCCTTTTCAAAATAGGAAAAGACAATATCCGATTGTCACTTTTCTTTTTTAGGCACAAGATTCTCCAACCCCCAGTGCTCTTGCGGCAGAACTAGCTGGTCCTTCTACAGCAGAATCGGCTCCAAGCTCTGATCCGATCAGGCTTCACCTCGAAGAAATGCTAAGTCTTCTGAACATTGAAATCGGACAACTTGTGAAGAACGCCGATCTTGTCCGATCAGCTTTCAAACACTTGCAAGGTCAAATACCTGAGTCAGTCGAGGAAGCTCTCTTCCCAGCTGCCTTTATAGAATTCAACTATTACTAGGTGACAAAAGCCCAGAAGAGACTATCCGATCGAGCTGAATTTGAAAAATCTTCTAAGGACCAGGAGCAAATTAAATCGGATATTGAAGGCATAGACAACCAAATCGGAAACCTGAAGCAAACTCAGGAAACCTTAGAAAAGACCATATTCGATTGGAAGTAAAGGCGTGAAGCTCATATGCAAGCCATAGCCAAGATTGACGCAGAACTACAAACTGTGGAAGTCGACCTGCAGCAGATCCCTGAGGCCTTGACAACCTTCGAACAGAATAAGCAAACCCTTATTCAAAAGGTTGATCACCTTAAGGAGAACTTAAAGCCGATTGAGGGCTCGGCTAATGAAGATCGGAAAGCCATTTCCGATGTAGATGCTATTTGCTTGCGTGAGATCAAAGCGATCCAAGATTTCCTTGGGTCGTTGTAAACCTTTGCCAATGATATCTTTTGTAATGCATTTATTGAGGTTACCAAACTATTCTGCATGTACAAATCTTTGACCTATCTTCTGTCCGATTTCTGCCAAGTCTGAAAAGTCTCAATTACCTTTAATCAATATGATCAGCTTTTACAGCGAACCTTCTGAAAATAGCAACTTTTGACCAAAATGCATTGGTCCTTGCACTCATTTATATCAAAAATTGAATGCTCTGAATCGAGTAGGTAGATCCTTTTGCCAATAAATAGAACTATACGCAGAATCCATCATATCGCCTCTCTTGCTATTCAAATATGGCATCTTCATCCAATGAGGTACAGAATAGTTCTCTTTCTTCACCTCACTATTGATTAAAGCAAACTAATCTTTCCAACTTTCAGGTTCAACGAACACTGGAGCTCATCATCACTCAGCTCCAATCTGGCGCTCCCCTTTCTTCAAACCATCAGCTTTTCTTGGCTACCCACAAATATGAAATTATGAACTTACTTCCTGAAGCTCTTACCTCAGTGTCTTCTTTCATCCATAGCCAAGAATCTCCAGGCAATGATATATCCAGGATTCAACGCCAAATCCATAACCTCGAGGACACCTTGAACAGAGAACAATCCCGACTTATCCGCCTACAGAGCAGCAGGGATCGACTCTGGAGAGAAATTAACACAATCAATCAGTCTATATCTAGGTCTGAAGCCAACATTAGCCAGATTCATGTTTCTATCGATTCTAGAAATCAAATCATAGAGAACCATGAGCACCATGAATCCCGCATGCAAGCCATTCAGTCAATTCAGAACTTTCTGAACACTCTGTAACGTTTTATATTTTTGCCCTAAGGGCGAAGCATACCGCATCGGCCATGTAACCTTGGATATGTAATTCTCTAATTTGCATGCACTTCTTTCACTTATTTTTTCTGCTGGAGGCGATACTTTGTATCGGCTATGATCTTTTCCGATTCTTCTAAAAAATCAGCTCATGCATCAACCCAAATACTGGGATAATATTTTTTCAAGTATTTTCCATTCAAAGCTCGAGGAAATTCTTCTCCTTCTAAAGTCTCCAATATATACGCATTGCCTGGAGCACACTGATTTATTCGATACGGACCTTCCCAAGTTGGAGACCATTTACCGAATTTAGAATCTTTAGATCCAATCGGCAAAATTAACTTCCACACCAATTCTCCCTGAGAAAATTCCTTAACTTTGACCTTCTTGTTATACCATCTAGCAATACGCTCTTTATTAGCCTCTAGATTCTCAAGGGCTTTCAAACGGTATTGAGTTAAATCTTCCAACTCATCCTTCATAATAATCGAATATTCATCGGCCGTCAACTTATTTTGAAACTCAACACGTCTAGAGCCGATTTTCAACTCCCATGGCAACACAACCTCATGTCCATAAACTAATTGATAAGGTGACATTTTAATCGCGCCATGACAAGCCATCCGATATGACCATAACGCCTCATGGAGCACTACATGTCATCTTCTGGGAAATTCATCAATCTTTCTCTTTATCAACTTAATCACGCTTTTGTTAGAAGCTTCTGCCTGACCATTAGCCTGAGCATAATAAGGAGAAGAATTTAATATTTTAATCCCCATGCTTTCAGCAAACTCTCCAAATTCCCCTGAAGTAAACATAGTTCCCTGATCGGTTGTAATTGTTTGAGGAATACGAAACCGATAGATAATATACTCTTTAACAAAATCCACCATATTAGCCGATGACACAATCTTCAAAGGAATTGCTTCAACCCATTTAGTAAAATAATCAGTCGCCACTAACACAAACTTATGTCTTTTACTCGATGCAGGGTTAATCTGTCTGATTAAATCAATTCCCCATCCTCGAAAAGGCCAAGGCTTTAAAATCGGATTCATATTTTTATAGCAGATACAGGAGCCCTTTGAACATTCCCAAATCACTGACAATCCTGACATCCCTTGTAATATTTGAAATAATCTTCAAGAATTGTAGGCCAAAAATATCCATTCCTCCTTATCATCCATTTCATCTTGAAAGCCGATTGATGTGCCCCACATACATCTTCATGGATTTCTCCCATTAATACCTTAGCTTCTTCCGATCCAATACATTTGAGAAGAACTTCATCAATCGTCCGATAATATAGATCATCTTCGAGTATAACATATTTCACTGCTTGAATCCTTATCTTCCTTTCAACTTTTTTCGATGGATCTTTCAAATATTCATAAATCTTTCTGCAATCGGAATCTTCTAACCCCAAACTTGAAATTTCTCTGATCGGACGATAACCAGATGCCCCTTGAGCCAATCGGTTAGCCTCTTCATTATGACATTTGGGAATATGCTCAATCTTAACAAGTCTGAATTCTCTTAACAACTGGAGACATTCATCATGATATATCCTCAAAATATCATCGTTGCATTCATATTCATCCATCAATTGCTTTACTACCAATAGGGAATCTCCAAATATTTCAATAGCATCGGCCTTAATCTCTTTGAGTAGTTTGATACCTTTAAGAACAGCCCGATATTCTGCTTGATTATTGGTGGCTTCTTTCTCAATCGGAAAAGAGAATTCAAAGCTTGCCCCCCGAGGCGAGATCAACACAATTCCGATTCCAGAGCCAACTCCACAAGAAGATCCATCAAAAAATAAAGTCCATGGAGCAAGTTCTACCTACCCAATTTCTGGACCACAATGATGAGTGACAAAATCAGCCAGTACTTGCCCTTTGACTGCTTTCAATGATTCAAAACGTAAATCAAACTCCGAAAGAGCCAAAATCCACTTTCCGATTCTACCATTTAAAATCGGCAATGACGGCATGTATTTTATGACATCATCTTTACTAACAACCACACATTCAGCCGATAGCAAATAATGTCTGAGCTTGGTACAGGAAAAGTATAGACATAAGCATAACTTTTCAACCGGAGAATACCTTGTCTCTGCATCTAAAAGCCTTCTACTCACAAAGTAGATAACACGCTCTTTTCCTTCAAACTCTTGAATCAGGGCCGATCCGATAGAAGAATCATCAGCCGATAAATATAATTTGAACGGCTTATTTTTCTGAGGAACTAAAACAGGAGGAGACACCAAATATCTCTTAATTCGTTCCAAAGCCTCTTCCTGCTCCTTTCCCCATACAAACTCCTGATCGGCCTTCAATTTCAATAAGGGTGTAAACGGCTTAATCCTCCCAGAGAGATTAGAAATAAATCTCCTAATGAAATTAATCTTGCCGATTAATGATTGAAGTTTAGTCTTATTTTTCGGAGCAACAATCTTATTGATGGAACCTATCAGAGTTTGACTGATCTCAATCCCTCTTTCATGAACCATAAATCCCAGAAATCGACCAGCAGAAACCCCAAATGCACACTTCATCGGATTCATCTTCAAGCCATGTCTTCTTGTGCACTCCAGAGTCTTGCGTAAATCGGCTAAATATTGTCTATAGCTTTCCGATTTAACCACCACATCGTCAATATAAATTTCAACAATCTTGCCGATAAGCTCATGGAAAATATAATTCATAGCACGTTGATATGTAGCTCCAGTATTTTTCAAATCAAAAGTCATGACTACCCATTCATATAAACCAACATGCCCCGGACATCAAAAAGCAGTTTTATGAATATCTTCTTTAGCCATAAAAATCTGATTATAACCAGCATTACCGTCCAAGAAGCTTATGACTTTGTGCCCTGCTGCAGCATCAACCAATAAATCGGCAATAGGCATCGGATATCCATCCATTGGAGTCGTCTTATTAAGATTCCTGAATTCAATGCAAACACGCAATTTCCCATTCTTTTTAAATACAGGAACCACATTAGAAATCCACTCAGCATATCGGCATTGCCAAATGAATTTTGCTTCAATCAACTTAGTCATCTCGGCCTTTATGTCAGGTAATATCTTAGGATCACATCGTCGAGAATCTTGCTGATATGGCCGATATCCTGGCTTTATAGGCAACCGATGTTCAACAATATATCGGTCTAAACCAGGCATCTCATAGTATTGCCAAGCAAAACAATCTTTAAACTCTCTTAATAAAGAGGTTAATTCTCTCTTGTACTCATGATCTAATTTTGCACTAATAAACATCGGCCTTGGTTTATCACCATCTCCTAAATCTATTTTCAATAGTACATCGGCCGACGTGAAGCCATACCCTAATTTCCCTTCATCTTCTTGAAGAAACTCATCCATCAGAACGATTCTTCTGAGCCGACTGCTTGGATCGGCTGTAGACCGAAATCGGCCACTCTGAGGAATTCAGTATCCAAAGCTCTTCCCGATATACACATCACTTGCTCATAATTCTATGGCTGTACTTCTGCAATGGCTATGCTATATGACGCATCTGCTTTGACAACCTCTACTGTATCCTCAATCCATTGAACCAAACATTGATGCCTGGTTGATGGAATGCAGCAATTAGCATGGATCCAATCTCTCTCCAGCAACTGGTTATATGATCCTTTGCCATTGACTATGAAGAAAGTAGTAGGCAAAGTCTTACTTCCAATAGTCAACTCCACGCATAATGCCCCCCGAGCCGGAGAAATCTTCCCTTCATAATCTTTCAGCATCATATCCGTTTTGATCAGATCATCTTCACTTTTGCCGATTTTGCGAAAAACGGCATATGGCATCAAATTAACAGCCGCTCCCCCATCAACCATCATCTTGGTCATTGGCTTACCATCAACATGTCCCTTTAGAAACAAAGGCTTCAAGTGAACACGTTCTTTTTCTTCTAGTTTCTCAAAAGTTGCTTGCATTGGTTCTAAATTCAATTGAGCCATCGCTTCTTCAATCTTAGAATTTTCTTCATCACTAGCCGATGCCATGAATTCCCTTGGCAGCATGAAAACCATGTTAACATCGGCCGCATTATCATCTTGATCATATTGTTTAGGACGCCATACTTTAAATGACACCTTCTTATTCCTCAAAAGCTGGCGTGACTTTTCTTCTTGAATTTCGTCAAATCGGAGCCTTTGTAACCTCCTTTTCTGTGATTTCGTAATTCCATCTGGACACCACCTTGGTTGAGGTATTTTAGCTTCGCGATGAATATTCCGATCCCGATTTGGCAAAGGCTGTTCATCAGAAACCAAATTATTAGCACGCTCTTCCAACTCTCTGCTCATAATCGGCCTATTTCCCAACCGATTATATACACTCTGCCTGCCTTCGATTCTTTCATGAACTGGAGTACGCTGATACTCTTCATCCCTATCCTGAATAATTGGCAGACACTCCCTATCTTCAAATCGGGGCCTTTTGAATGACCTATCTCTTCCATAGCCTCCATTGCACTCTGGGCAATCATCTGGAGATGGTAACTTGATTCCTTCTTCCCAGCAGTAAACGAAAAAAAGGACATCTCCAGTGATCCTTATCCCGATACATCCTTTCCTCTTGTTGCCTTGTTCTTTCTTGCTGACGTTGATATTTCTTAATCAACCCTTGAGAAGTAACATGTCTTTGAGGGTTTCTGGGATAATCATTCTTTTCCATCTTTCCTTTATCTTTTAAATCAGAAGCAGAAATTTGCACTCTAGGATCAATAGCTCATTTTTCTTTTGCAGATTCCGATGTCAAAAGCTTTGTCTGCAAAGCGTTTCCCTTAACTGGCTCTACCAGATTCTCTGGGAAAGGATGCCTGTCAATCTTCATCGGCTTGACTGGCTTAGAAGGAATCTCAAATTGCAACTTCCCTTGCTCAATTGCCGATTGAATTTGGTTTCTGAAAACTTTGCAATCATTGGTATTATGAGAAGTAGCATTGTGCCACTTGCAATATATCATCTTCTTGAGCTCTTCTGTAGATGGAAGACTTTACAATTTGATCATCCCTTCTTTCAGTAGCATATCAAAAATCTTATCAGCCTTGGTAACATCAAAACCAAATCTTTCTGGTTCTTTCTTACCAAATGGACAAGCAATCGGCTTCTTATTTTTTACCCATTCTGCTAAGCCGATTTCTTTATCTTCATCGGAATCGGAATCGGAACTATACCCAAGAAAGTTTACCTTCTTATGATAAGGTCGCTTCTGTTCATACACCCGATTCTCATGCCTTGACATCCTTTGCACAATGTGGCTCAAGCTTTCAAATTCCTGAGAATCATACTTTTCTTTGAAATAAGGAAGTAAACCATCAAATGCCAATTGTGCCAATTGGATATCTATTAAGTTCAATCCATAGCATCTATTTTTTGTCTTCCTGATTCTCTGAATGAAGTTTGCTACCGATTCATCATTCCTTTGCTTCAAGCTTGTCAAATCAGTAATGGTCTTCTCTTGAACACCAGCAAAGAAATATTCATGAAATTGCTTTTCTAGGTCACACCAGTAGATAATTGAATTTGCTGGCAATGTCATAAACCATGAAAAAGTCGGCCCAGATAAAGAACTTGAAAATAATCGGACCCTTAATGCATCAGTAGCAGCAGCCTCTCCACATTGCACCAAAAATCTATTGACATGCTTAATAGTGGAGATATCATCATTACTAGAAAATTTAGTAAAATCAGGGATCTTGTAACGATGAGGATAAGGTAGCGAATCATAAGCAGGTGGATAGGGAGTTCTATACATCACATATTGAGTCTTGGGCTTCAATCCAAACTGATTTTGCATAATTTCAGCAATTTGAGCTGCCCAATCCACTTGATTTGCTCCCTGTGCTATTTCTTGTACTGGTTGTTGCACTCTCTCTATCTCTTGACTTGGCTGAATCGGCCTTATATATCCCTTCGGTGCCGATTCATTCTGCCCAGATGGTTCTGGCTGACCAATCATATGTCCTGAAGACGTATTTTGATTGGACATCTGACCCTGACCTTGATGTTGGGTATTGCGATAAACCTCCATAGCTATCATAGTATCATGTGACTCTGACTGATTCGGCATATTCATATTAGGTGTTTTTGCCAATTCTAGTCTTGGAGTCCATACTTGGTGTATGATTCCATTCTCATCGATTAAAACCCAATTAATCCCATCAGTATGCGGTACCCAGGCCATCTTTGGCTCCTCAGGTTGAGTCTTCTGATTTGATTTAGGAGATCACGAAATATTCAGGAGGCATCCCCAACCCAGTTTTAGGATCATATCCCTTGAAAAAGTCTGTTCCCCTTGACGCCGAAGGAATCGGTGATGATGTGGTAAAAACTGCTGAGCTGTTTGTTGGGATCTGAATTTGAGGCATAACCAATGATGTTGTTGCTAGAAAACTTCCTTGCATAATCGACCTTGATGCCGATTGCATCTGCCCGATCGGCTGATCGGATGTTGAGCCATTGTACACCTGAGAAAATGCATGTTTTGCAGCCCTTGCCTGAACATCCTTTGCTGAGGTATCAACTTCAAATGGAGGAAGTTGTTGATATGTTGGGCCTTTAAATTGAAGATCACCATCACGCAATGAGCGAATCACTTGGTTGTGTAATTCATTACCCAAGACTTTGCCTTGATTTGCAAAAGCATAATGGACTGCTTCATTTATCATCTCATGTATCATTCCAGGTGTCTCAGCTATTTTGACTTCATGAGGCAATGGAAAGTCAGTTTTCTTGATAGCTTGGCCTCGTTTAGTAGTACTGAATGACTTTAAGCATAAAAGTTCAAAATCTTCAACTGCTCTTGCCACTTCAGCCTTCTGTTCGTCACTAAGATCTTTTTTAGTAGTATCAATGACATTCTGATTCCCAATGTCAAAACGACCACCTTCCTTCTTTGACATGATTGAAGTTGTCTGGTCCCACCGGGCGTGCCAAAAGTGTGTTGACGCAAAAATCGGGAAAGACCTTCACGTGCTAGCACACGAAATCGGCTGTGACCGATGATGCAGGGCATGCCAGTCAATCTGACCTGTTGATTGACAAGGAAAATCGGACGTTAATAACACAATGAAATCGGCTGGGTTTCCGATTTGACGATGAATACCAGATCGGTAATGAATTCCGATCTATGATAGAGAGTCGGCTAGATCAGCCGATTCCGATGCAAAGCAGAGTAAGATTACTAAAACGTAACCTAACAAGCTAAGCAGAGCAACACTTAGAATAGATCTAAATGGCTATACCAGATCCGTTAATGAAGTATAAATAACAGCCGATGAAAGCTTATTCTAAGCTGGATAAGGGTTGAATAAAATCTAAACGAAGTAACAGCGATACGCCGGTTACTAAAGCCTAGATACTTATCCGATAACTGTTAAATAACCTGTGACATCCCCGATTTTTGAAAGGCACGAAGTTTGACCAAAGTCAAAATTTGGTCAAAATTCGACATAAATTTGAAGTAAAAATGTATAATTGATCAAGAAGATTGGGAGAGAATGTTTGACACAAAATTGGGATGAAATAGAGTATGGAAATAGCACAATTAAATGGAGGAAAGAAAAAGAGAGAAGTTACTATTCACTATCCGACAATAGAGGTTAAGTTTCAGATTTTCAGTTAATATGGAGCCAAGTTCGAGTTAAAGTATAAATCTGTCGGCTGGTCCTTTGACGACGGTGTAAAAACGAAAAATGTTTACCAATCTATAAGGAATAATTTTGTTGTTTTGACTAAATCGAGATCAGGTCAACATCATGGAGAAAATCAAGCTCAGAAATCGAATCAGCTAAAGTTTCAGCCAAATTCCAGAATTATCAAGGCTGAGATGAAATTTCTCAAATTAAGCTCAAACCGTTGAGAATTTGAAAGAGGTCCAAAAATAAGAAATGAAATTCAAGTCAAGGAAAAGAACTTTTGTGTTTGGAGGAATTGCATGTTCTATTCAAAATTTGGGAGTAATTTGAGTTTGAAATTCTGAACCAACCTAGGGTTTCAGAGTTCTTATGAACACCCTAGCCGACCGGGGATCAAGGCTCAAATTCGAGCGTTTGGTTGAGAATTTGAGTATGGTGCCAACATAGAAAATGAAATTGAAGTCATTACGGACAAGTTTCATTTGGGGATCGAGGAGAGTTTGAATGGAAATTTGAAAGTAATTTGAAGAATTCGATTTCGGGGTCTGAAAATGCGGAATAAAAACCGGCCGACATTGGAGCTTCGAATCCGCGCTATACACTGCTTGAATCGGTCATGAGTTAAAATGAAAGTTGGAGTGCTATGTTTCTCATACAAGTCTTGTGTTTGGAGTTTGACAAGTTTAGAAGAGGTTTTGGGAGAAATCATGGCCGCAATCTCCCGGTTCCGAGCTCGGTTGGGCGGCAATGGCGGCTGACGTCGGTGGGGGGAGGCGGTGGCTCGGCCACGCGTCGCCGGGCATGGCATCACCATGGCGAAGTGTTCAGCAGGAGCTGGCGATCGTCCAGGGTCGGCTCTCGTCGATAAATACTCCTCCTTGGGCTCCTTTCTATCGCTTTCCTCCTCCTCCTCGTTTCCGTCCACTTCTCGGTCGCCGGCGAAGTTCGCCGTCGTGCGCTCTTTACCAACCACCTCCGTTCGATTCCTCTCGCGCACAGCTTCGTCTTGAACTCCTTTACCTCCCCGAGCAATCTTCGTTGAACTTCACCCATCCCAGAACCCCGCGCCGTCGTTTTCCTCTTCTCTGTCCACCGCCACCGCCGTGGTCGACGGCTCTCGTGGGCAGCCTTGCTCCGGCCGTCTCAGCCCGTGCTAGAGGGTGAGCTAGTTTCCCCTTGGTTCCCTGGTGCTCATAGGCTAGTTGTTGGCTCGGTTTGGGGTACGGGTTGCCGGTTTCGCATCGTCGCCGCCGCGTTCGCCGCCGTGCGCACGTCCGCCATGGCTGGCGCACGTGAGCAGGCCGCTCGGGGGCATCGCAGCTCGTGTTAGGGGGTGCGCTAGGTTCGCCGTGGGTTGCTGGTGCTCGCAGGTGGGTTCTCCTCGTGCGAGTCACCGGGTTTGGCCGGACGGCGTGTCGCCGCCGTGCGCCGCCGCCTGAGTTGTCGCGGAGGCGAGGTTGCGTGAGGAGCTGTCGGGTTTTGGGGTTAGGCAAGTGCGCAGAGGCGAGGCGGTGCCGTAGGGCTCGGTGTCGGGGTCGGGGGACCTCGCCGCCGGCGAGTCGGGGCCGGTCAAGGCCGGCGAGGGCGCGGTCAGCGCTCCTCTGTTTTGAACGGAGGAGGGGGCCGCGAGTTAGAAGATAGGAAAGTCCAGGGGGTTTTCTACAAAACTGCCAATTAGGTTTTGGAAATAGATTTAAATTTTTGTTTTTCACCTTTTAATTCATAGAAAATCATAGGAAAGTCCAAAAATGATGAAATAAATTTTGTTAAACTTGTTTTAAAATTTGTCATCCGTTAAAAATGCTAAGTCATTAAGTGTAGATAATTAATTTAATTCCTTTTGTTTAGATTAATTAAATAAATGTTTAATAATTTCTAAAAGGGTTAAAATTCTGAATAATTCTTTTATAATTAGAAATAACTTCTAAAATTGTTTTATGTATTTATTTAAATGTTTTATCCATTTAGAAAATGATTTTAAATCATTAAAAATAAACTAAAAATGATTTAAGGCAAGTTTTATTAAAGGAAAAATATAGGTTTGTCTTTTAAAAATCTTGGGGTAGTTTGTGTTGGCTTGCAACTTTATCGAGAAGGGAAAGTTGTTTAGCTTCTTTGAAAAGTGTTGCATAGCATATCGCTAACTTGCATTACGTTTTAGTCTCTCAAGCTTCGGAGTACGAGCTCGTGGGATTCGCGGAGGAGCAGCGACAAGTCAAACCTGTTCGTGAAAAGAATCTCGTATCGCGGAAGAATCTAACCTGTTCGTGATTCCAGGCAAGCCCCGGAGCATCTTTGAATCACCCATTATTTCATAATATTCATGAGTCCAAATTTTATGATTTTATGTGCATTAGGTTAGGGATTGGTTGAAACCTTTTGATGCATAAAATAATCCTTGGTAGAACTATCCTTGCTTAGTTAAGAAACTTGATTAGCAATGTCTACATTGGCTATGCTTAGAAAGGTTAAGTAAAAGATGATGAACTAGGCCATCACCAATTCTATATGAATCATGAAAGGATCGAGTTGAAAGATAGTGGGCAGAAGCTGGTAGGAGAGATTGAGGTAAGCTCAATCCATAGTTCTGCCTACTTGTTTAAGTGACTAAGGACCGTTCCGTTGTTTAAGTAATTGATCGAGTGATTCTACTTGGTTTCTTACTGGGTTATGGGACCAGTAAAGCCCCTTAGATTAGTTGGTTCACTGATTGGAAATATCGCTTACCCGTGCTTGCTGGGTCGGAGAAAGGCGGGACCGTAACCTGTAACTCACGGGGTGGTCGCCAGACGTGGGGCCCACGTGGGGGTGCGTTCCCGGGTTCGAGTAAGGATATTTCGGGTCGTTGGCCCAGCTGATTGAAAGGTTGTTGCGTACAGGATCGACTGTGCGTGACTGGGGGCTAGGTATCTCCTGCAGGATGTACATTGATCCGGATCGACACAACTCTTGGTTATGAGTGCACTTGATCAGGTTTTAAACATCGTAGAGGAAACAAGTTGAACAAGATCAGTGTGATTCATAAATGCTGGTTGAGCTTAGTACAACCTGTATGCAAAATATTTTAACACCTAGATGAATAAGTAACAACTCAACTGAGCATAGAATACATAAAATATAAGGATCAAGCGTTAGTAATGCGTTTTGGCAAAAGAGTCGCGTCAGCCAAACCCACATAAAGGCCAATTATATTCCTTGGGAGTCTTTTCTTTGGTAAGGCGGGTAAGTCTTGCTGAGTACCTTCGTACTCAGGGAATCTCCCTTTTGTTTTTCAGAAGAAGCTACGGAGGAGATCACCATGAAGATCCAGAAGACCTAAATCATCGTGGTCCCGATGATTCTAGGGTTAAGACGGAGGTTGTAGATATTTGTGATATAGAACTACCTAGACTGGTTTGTATTAAACTCTTAGTAATGGCTTGACTTGCATTTAAGTTCTCTTCAAAACCTGGCTTGTAATAAGTAAGAATCTTGGTATGTTATGTAAAAATGATAATGCTCGTTGTGTTCTCCTTACCGAAAACGATCCTGAGGTATGGCAGAGATATGAGTTGACGTGGTTTATCGAGGAGTCCTTGGGACACTCGACAGATCATCAGTTTAAACTGTTTGAAGTGCGTTCGATGACCGTAACAGGTCGTTACGACGCACTTGAGCCAGTTTAAATTGGCGGTTCTGCCACATAACTTAAACGAAGCAACAGCGATACGCCGGTTGCTAAAGCTTAAGGATTATTCGGTAAAAGACAGAACTTACGAAGCAAGCCCTGAGATCTGATCACCCTTGACGTGGTCGAAGAACTCGTGAAAAGAAAATAGCGAAGTCGCCGACAAATGTATGTAAGATGCGAAAAAGTGTAAAGGTTTGTTTGATGTTGGTGTGTACAGACTTCTATGACCACGCAGGGTCGATATTTATACCCTGATAACTATGACTCTTAAGCGCATACGACAAACTTACTTGACGCAAAAGAAAAGGTCTTTCTTACAACCGTTTACTACTCAAACTCTATAAAAATAACCGACTCTTTATTTCGGTCCTTCTATAAGCTTAACCTGGTAACCTTCCAGGACTCCTCCACATCATCGTCCTCTTCTCCGATTTTGATTCTCATCGGACTCTGACTCTGATTCAAACCACTCTTCCTCTCGGACTCCGATTCCGATTTGATCTTCTCCATTTCCCGGACTCCGATTCCGATTCTGTACCTCTGCTTCACTTTTGGCACCGATGTGACCTGTTAAAATCCGGTGTCAACAGATGGGTATGGTAATTTACCTACCGTACTTTCAGTTTTTCAATCCATGAGTTGGTGGCTTGATACGGGTGCTAATGTTCATGTGTGTGCTGAAATATCCTGGGCAATGTGTCACATGCTTCTGTTCATGGTGTTGGCATGGTCGATCTGAAGTTTACTTCGGGAAAGATCGTGCAGCTGAACAACGTGCAGCATGTCCCCACTATCAATAAGAATCTTGTGAGCGGGTCGGTCCTGATCAAGGACGGGTTTAAAGTAGTGATAGAGTCTAATAAATTTGTCGTGTCGAAACATGGACAATTCGTTGGTAAAGGCTATGATTGCGGAGGCTTGTTCCGCTTTTCTCTTGCTGATTTTTGTAATAAGTCTGTGAACCATATTTGTGGCAATATTAGTGATGATGCGAGCATTTGGCATTCACGTTTATGCCATGTGAATTTTGGTTTGATGTCTCGGCTTTCCAGCATGTGTTTAATTCCGAATTTCACCATTGCCAAAGGTTCTAAGTGCCATAGTTGTGTGCAATCGAAACAACCTCGGAAGCCTCACAAGGTAGCCGAGGAGAGACACTTGGCACAATAGAACTCATGCATTCTGATCTTTGTGAGATGAATGGTGTGTTGACAAAGGGTGGAAAGAGATACTTCATGACGTTAATAGATGATGCGACTAGATTTTGCTATGTTTATTTGTTGCAAACTAAGGATGAAGCGTTAGACTACCTTAAAATCTATAAGACCGAAGTTGAGAATCAACTAGAGAGAAAGATCAAGCGTTTAAGGTCTGATCGTGGTGGAGAATATTTTCCTAAAGTGTTTGATGAATTCTGTGAGGAATATGGCATTATTCATGAGAGGACACCTCCCTATTCACCCGAGTCTAACGGAGTTGCTGAGAGGAAAAACCGCACGTTGACTGACTTGGTTAACTCCATGTTAGACACTGTTGGTTTATCAAAGGCATGGTGGGGGGAGGCTGTATTGACTCCGTGTCATGTCTTGAATAGAATTCCTAACAAGAATAAAGATCAAACTCCGTATGAGCTATGGAATGGAAGAAAACCATCACTTTCTTATTTACGCACATGGGGATGTTTGGCAAAAGTAAATGTGCCTATTCCTAAGAAGCATAAGTTGGGACCTAAGACAGTGGATTCTATCTTTCTAGGATATGCTCAAAGGAGCATTGCTTATAGGTTTTTAGTGGTTAAATCTGAGGTACCTAATATGAAGGTTGATACTATTATGGAATCTCGTGATGCAACATTTTTTGAGAATATATTTCCTACACAAGATATGCATAGCATTTCTAGATTTTCTACTGAGATAACTTCTATACCAGTTGTATCTTTTGAGTCGTTTGAACAACCTAATGAGAATGAGAATATCCTAGAGAAGGATGACAGTAAAGCTCCTAGAAGGAGCAAGAGACAGAGGGTTGCTAAATCCTTTGGTGATGATTTCACTGTGTACCTTGCGGATAATACCCCCACGTCTATAGCTGAGGCGTATGCATCTCCAGATGCTGATGATTAGAAAGAAGCTGTTCAGAGCAAGATGGACTCGATTCTTTCTAATAGAACATGGGAGCTCCCTGAACGACCCTACAGGTGTAAACCAGTGGGTTGTAAATGGGTGTTCAAGAAGAAGCTTAGGCCAGATGGTACTATTGATAAGTACAAGGCACGACTTGTGGCTAAAGGTTACATACAAAAAGAAGACGAAGATTTCTTTGATACTTATTCACCTGTCGCTAGACTGACCACGATTCGATCATTACTCTCCTTGGCTGCCTCATATGGTCTTATGATCCATCAGATGGATGTAAAGACAGCTTTCCTGAATGGAAAGTTGGATGAGAAAATTTATATGGATCAGCCTGATGGGTTTGTGGTGAAGGGTCAAGAGAACAAGGTGTGTAAGCTGGTGAAGTCTTTGTATGGCCTGAAACAAGCACCTAAGCAGGGGCACGAGAAGTTTGACAGAATACTAACTTCTGTGGGCTTTACCATTAACGAGGCTGATAGATGTGTGTACTATCGCTATAGTGGGGGTGGAGTTATACTGTGCTTGTATGTGGACGACATACTGATTTTTGGCACAAATATTGATATGATCAATGAGGTCAAGTCTTTTCTATCAAAGAGTGATTGTTAGATTATTGGGCTTGGCCCATATGAATAATGCTAAGTAAATCTCAAAAGCCCATTAGCACTTGAGAGGGTACGTCATCTATTAGTCCCATATTGCTAATGGATGAGGGTGTGGGGGGTTTTCCTCCCAATAAATAGAGACCACCTCACTCATGGAATAAGTGCACCATAGACTCTATACAGGAATCCCCTAGGTTTGGGAGTCCCTAAGAAGGTCTATACGAGTTAGGGTTTTGCTACTTCTTATTGTTGCGTTGTCATCGTAGTCTACTCCATCCCGAGCACCGGCGTGCACCGGCAAACGGGAGAGCAGGTCTCCGGAACCAGTCGTCTTCGAGATCCTGCATCGGGAGAGGGCGAATAAGGTTTTTGGAAAGCGCTGCGCGCGACTGCTCAAGACGTCTTCACCATGGCTCGTCCTCCGTCCAAGTATGGTGCTGCGGCGTACCATCGTCTGCAACATCGTCTGCTGCGCTCCGTCCGTAGAACCATCGTCGTTCCAACTACGCTGTTCCTCTTCTCTACGGCAATTCCTCAGTACGTACATTGTGTTTTAATCATGTTTTCTGATGTCATGATTATGTTGTTCGTACTGCCTAGTCTGCTAGAGAATTACATGCTAGGATTGTTTATCGTCATGTTTAATCTAGTTCGGAAATTAAACTTACAATTGCCTATATTTCCAACAGGGACTCCTCCGAGATCACGACGTCCTCGAGGCCAAGCTGCCAGAGCTCGGGGAAGAAGAAGGGCTCGCCCTCCGGGAATTGGCACTTGGCGAAGGTGGCGAGGCGGAGGGTGGCGGAGAACCGGAGGGCGGAGGGCGGCAGCTGGGGATCCGGCGAGAGGTCGTAGAGTCCGCCCATGTCGAACTCGAGCTCCTCGAGGCCATCGAGCGCCGGGGAGCCGAGCCAGGCGTCGACCATGGCAGTGGAGGTGGACGACGTGGATGGAGAGGCGGCGGGTGGGGCCCAAGTGGGAGGCGAGGATGTTGGTGGTGAGGGTGGCGACACGAGGTCGTCGTAGCGCGGCCACTGGAGATCCCTGTGGTCGAGGTTGAGCGGGGCGGTGCGGTCGTCGTCGTCTTCCTCTTCTGGTTTGCTTGCAGATTCAACATGGGGGCGAATCCATCTGCGACGGTGGCGGAGGAAGGTGGTGTGGTTCTTCTATCTTGCAAGGTGCGTCCGCTGCTTCCGTCTGCATGATGATGATGATGATGATCGGCGACGACTCTGGCACGTTGGTGTTGAGCTTGTGAAATATTGAAGAACGGGTTGAGCGCTCAGGCAGCCGATGCGTTGCATTATATTGGGGGGTTGTACAAAAGAGATCGGTACAAGACCAACTGATACACGATCAGGACTCTTTTTTTTTGGGAAATACACGTTCAGGACTCTCTAAGTCCTAGTAGAGTACTCCGTACAACACAAGAAGATAGAGTCGTGCTGGTGCACGCGGTGAGCCCGTGATGGTACCTGGATAATTTGGATGAAAAACACGGCCACGGAAGACACATCCATAGTCGCTCTGGGCCGCAAAAACTGCTGGGCCTGTCACCTGACTACCTGAGCGAACTGTTTTCCCCCTGTTCACGACGTGTAAATTTGCATGTAGCACGCTGCACGCGCCACGCGGCAAACATGGCTCCTGTTTATTTGATTTTTTGAAGAGAGATCAGAGAGGGAACAGCTATGCGTAGCAGCAGCGGTTGGCAATTTGGCATGCCATTCGAACTCGAAACCACCCAACCGCGCGCGCGCCGCACCTCTACATATAGCCGGATAAGCCAACGTTGCGAGGGCAGTTCCACCACACTTCCACGTACGATCTCCATCCTGCCAAGAACGCGCTCATCCATGGACAGCAGCGACCCCACGCCCACGGCCGGCGCAGTATCCATCGACGTCCGCGGTGGCTCGCCGCGCAGCCGCTCCGCCATTCGCGCCGCGCCCGCTTCGCCGCCGCCGGGCGTCGGTCGCAAGCGCCGCGCGGTGGCGAGGGGCGTCCAGAGCGCGCTGTCCAAGACGTCGATGCTCGCCAACTTCCTCCCGACGGGGACGCTCCTGACCTTCGAGATGTGCCTCCCGGCGGCGTCCGGGGACGGCTCGTGCTCCGCCGTGAGCGTCGCCATGATCCGCGCCCTCCTCGCGCTCTGCGCCGCCTCCTGCTTCCTCTTCCACTTCACCGACAGCTTCCGATCGCCCGAGGACGGGAAGGTGTACTATGGCCTCGTCACGCCCACCGGCCTGTCGCTGTTCAGAACTGGCCTCGGCGTCGAGGCGCCCAGGGAGGACAGGTACAGGCTCGCCTTCGTCGACGTCGTGCACGCCGCCATGTCGGTGCTCGTCTTCGCCGCCGTCGCGCTCGCCGACTATAGGGTCTCCGGGTGCCTCCTCCCCGGGCACCGCAAGGAGATGGACGAGGTGATGGAGAGCTTCCCGCTCATGGTGGGCGCCGTGTGTAGCGGCCTCTTCCTGGTGTTCCCCAACACTCGCTACGGCATCGGTTGCTTGGCTGCTTGAAAAATAGTAGCAGATATCAGCACCCAGACCAGAGCATGGTAGTGTTCATTATCAGTGATCAAATGTGTCTTTGACCTTTTTCATGTTTTCTCAGCACCTGTACAAATTTGGATGTGTTGTAATCATACCTTATTCAGTACCAATTTGAATATCTTCCGAATGCGTTATGTATAAGGGGAACTGGCACTCTGGCAGCGTATAAATTTCAGGTGTGTAGGATATGGACTATATAAGAGAATAGCCGCCACATTGCTTTACAGCAGATGCAAAATGCATTCGTTTCAAAGAATGGCACACTCACAGTCTAACACTGCCTCTCAATCTATCCTAACATAACCTGCCGCCGCCGTATGCTACGTTCTAACTACGATATTACAGGAAGCCACACTGTAAGCAATGCAAAACCCTCCTACCTATACCAAAAAGAACAGATGAGGCTAATCGTCTACAATACGTATTCCCTAATTAGACTTGAACCTCTTCCGACCGTGGGCACAGCGAAACTGGGTGATGTCCAAAACTTTGTTGCCTTTGGTTTCTAAAGTCCCATGGGGGCTGTGTCAAGATTGTCCTAGCACTGAAGCACCAAGATGTTGGTTCAGGCAACGATCAACAGCAGCCACTGTATATGAACGACCGCTTTTCATTAGTTCTGTTACTCTTTGCAACATGTTCCTCGTTTCGTCTTCTGAAATTTGTCCCAGAGGCACATCATATCCCTTGGTTCTTGGTAGTGGGCAATCACATACCCATCCTCACAGCCTTCTACCAAGATCCTCCCATCATTCTCGTACTTGACATCCAAGCCACCCTTCTTCATCTCATTTATCCATATCCCCATTGCGACATCCTCCAGCTTGAACATCTGTAAGAGTCAAGACAACAAGATTGTTCAGTAGATGTAGATTTCACAATACCATGAGCACAGTGGTAAAAACAAGCAACTGGTAAAGCCAGGAATTTTTTAGAAACCGAGAAGGTCCTGGTGCTTCGATGTTTGACTTTAAATTCTATCCAAACTGAAGCAACTAGGCCTTTGCAATTACTCCATACAACAATACAAAAGAAAATTTTGCTGAAGTTTGGCAGTACCTTTAACTCCCCCCTCTTGTGCTTCCTGTAAACTTCCTTTGCTATGTCCTTTGAAACAATGTATCCCGGTCCATGTGCCCATGGAGGATAACTCTCCTCAGGCCATTCCTAAAGTAAAGCATAATTACAACACTTAATCCACCATAGAAATGACAGGAACAGGGAATTAAATTATTGAAAATAGCAGACAAAATTATGCCTACAAAACAGTTGTGCTGAAGCAGAAAGTGACAAACAACCCCTAATTAGTGGTTACCAGCTTTTTTATGCTGATTCTCACGTCTCCCCACTCCCCAAGATTACTTACTGAAAGTCTATGTAAAGAAGTGATTGTAGACAATGTACAAAAATTCATTCATTCTAGCTTTCACTTGAAATGTGGAACCTGTCTACTCTGTGCTACAACTTACAGGCAATCTACCCCTTTTGTTTCAGAAGCACGTGTGAATTCACAACAAAATATACCTTACTTGTCAGTTCAATTATATGTGTAGGCAAGCAATCTGTAGAGGTGTATGTGATCTACTTTTTCATATCCACTTTTCAATGACTATAAGGAAAAAAAAATTGACCAGCCTAGGAGGAACTAGGTTAACTTAAGGCTAAAAAATGTCCTCTTCGCCTCATTGTTTGAGCTATTTGGCTGCTTATTCATCTATGTGGGTGCCCCTAACCTCCTAGTGCACGCTCCCTACAAAGCTTGAGCTGCTTAAGTGAGTGCATTGGCAGTATCTCAATCCACCTCCCAGGACATCAGAGAAAATACAGTCTTCATAGGCCAAAATAGTAACAGTTCCATTATCTCTTGATATAAATATATATATATTTTAACACAACTTACCTCAGGGGTTATGTACCATTTGCTGTATGGATCTCGATGAGGCTGAGAATCAGAATTGACACGACCATAAAGAAGTCCGTCGCTGATGTTTATTCGGTCTAGGGAAGAAAGTATTTCATCCACTCGAACAAAAGCATCATCATCTGTTTTCATCACATACTTGGCTGACAGGACATTTGTCTGAAAAGAATACTTGCTTAGAGAATGCACACATAAGGTCAAGTATCCTCTAATTAAATAAAACAGAATATAAATTATGCATACTCCATAGATGCAGATCGCTATGGTCTTCCAGAGAATCAGGCTATAGTAATCCACAAATGGCATCAACTGGATGTCTCCATATGTCCGTGCTTCATTCCAGAGTTCTTCGTTCACCACCTCATTTTTGTGCTTTTAAAATGAAAGGAAGATGAGTATATACTCTGAAGTTGGCAACTCTATTCAAACTAATAAAGGGGAGAAAAACATAACAAAAATAGAAGAGTAGCTGGTAAGACCATTATGTTGAATTACTGTCCAAACACAGTACTGACGAAAGAGTATTATGATAATTTGCAAGCAGCTAAATAGATAATACCATGAACACAGGCAGAAATACCGTCAACATAGTGGTAATTGCAGGCATAAGATGTATGTGATTGACGATATGCACTCAACATATTTTTTAGGGTGTATTAATATGAGTGACGCCTTCTAATATGCTGATGTACTTCTACATATATAGACAATTGTGCATGCGTTACTTCTAAGGCTAGAGCCATTATAAAAACACAATTCTGCGGCTACTATATGGTAGAATTACCATGATATAGCTGTTTTTTTTTTCCAATTTTCATTCTTACCAGGCCAACAAAGAATCGGACAGCAACTTTTGCTGAGCGGACATCATCATATTGCATCCAAGTTCTGCGAACTGCCATCCGGCGTTTGAAATTGTTTGCTGTAGAGAAGACACCTATGAAAAGATCAACATGTCGATCAATGGGGACAGGTGGAGCCTTCAATGTTTCCAAGTCCATGACATGCTCGAAGTCCTCTGTTGTTGGCAGACCACTTGCTATCACAGAGAGCAATTTAATGTCTCCTGCAATTCTTACTTCACCAACAAACCCTGGTTCCATATCCTGGAGAGATCAATGTATGAAGTGTAAGAATAAGGATAAAATAAACCACATAAGACATATTGCGATATACTGATATATAACCACAATAGTGCATAAGTAACGAAAACAATTTCATGTTAAGAGTGCTTGAAATAAAAAATATACCATGCAGGGAAAATCATTTTGACTGTATATTGCTATAGGACGCAAAGGCATGATGAATTACTAGCACTAATGCAAGACTTACCTCTCGGAACGCAAAGGAAGTGATATGTTTGCCATCTACAGTCATATGAATCCCATGTGCTCCGACACGAAGAATTGCTACAGCAAGATATCCATGTTTGAAGGGGAAATATTTTCTAGGTTCTGCACTCCTTTTCCTTGCAGGTGGCATGGTCGAAACATTAGAACGTAACTTAGAGGCCAAGACTTCTTTCTGGTCCTTACCAACCATGCCACTACATTTTTCTAGATCATCCACTGTAAAACAAGAGAAGGCAAATAACCAATGTCAATCCTGAGGGAAGATTAAATATATTGTTGCCAGACCACATGCCATTTGGTCGATAAAATCATGAGAAAAAACAAGTGAACAAAAGAAGTACTGAAGTATATATATAGATCAAGCAGTCGGACATTTCGGATGCATTACCTCAGAGAAGTGCATAATTACAGAAATGTATAAAAGCTAAAGCCCATTTCATCTTCATCTTGTTTTATTTGTAAATTCCTCGTTTTAATACTTCAACAAGTGGATATAATTATATTGCAACCCAATATTTTACTAGATACTACTCATATATAATGCAATACTATATTATCATGGCGCTTGCATGGCCTGAGCAAGATAAGCAGAGTACCTTTTGCACTGTCCTTTGCATCTGATTCAGAAGATGGGCAACGGTCTTCAGAACCCCAATCATCAGCTACAGTCCATGTATTTTGTACTATTACAGGATCTTCTGTAAGTTTATCACCAAGAAGGCGGACATTATAATGAAGCACGATGGGGGGGTCTGGTTCACCAGGAACTGCAGCTCCAGTTAACTCTATCTTAAAATTACCCAGAAGACCACCAGGAGTACCAATGACAGTTATGGAAGAGCCCTGAATCAATCCACAGGGGATCTTTAAAGCAAACCTATCCCCTACCCTCGTGGCATTCATTCTTCTGATAGAATATGGGCATTGTTTTCCTTTGTCCTTTTGCTGAGTGCTGCCATTAACAGAAGCAACTGAATCATCATAAGCCAGGGCTGTATTTAGTTCTCTCCATGCAACTCCAGCTTCCTTGATTGCATTCACTCCATCTGGTAGGATATGGGCATGAGATAATAGATCCCTCAAATGATTCCAAGAATGCAAAGACTGTAGTTCTCTATCAGAGAGATTTCTGGTAATGGAAAGGTTGGATGCCAAGAGTTCAGTTGATATCACTTCAGAAGAGTTCTGTGGGTTCTGGATTGCAGGTGGATTTGGAACATCCAACCAATGTAGTTCTGACGTTCTGTTTTGCTGCAAGACATACTTAAGCGATCTTTCCGCGAGTGGGCTATCCAATATCACATATCTTAGCATCAAGATGACGAACAAAGATACTATGACAAAGCCACCATGCCATTTCTTCATCACTCAAAAAACTTGTGACAATTTGGTCTGGGGTTCTCATGCACTACGGCTTCACTCTAAAGCATCGCATAATTTCAGAAGAAGAAAAAACAGAAAAAAAAAATCCGACCAAAAGGTTGAACAATTCCGGCTGAACTGCCGCCCTGATGTGGTATATCCAACAACTCCTTCAAAGTACCAAACGTTCCCAGATGTATCCTGGAAGACTTATCACCACAAGGAAGTGTACCAGAGAAACTTGAGGCAGGTTGGTGTCCCCTACTAACCAGAAGAAGCCACCAAACAAGAATGAGCTTTATCCTGTAAAGAAGGAGGTGCATGTTCATTAATGTTTTGTCACACTGAACTTTTGAGATGCTGATGGCATAAAAGCATTCATTTGCGCATAGAAGGCTAATGTTTAATAACACGCCATGTGTGTACTATTACAGTATGGGGTACATATCAGAACCTATCACGAATTTCATACTCACAAAACCCTCTACAAATCAGTCATGCACTTCAATTCAACTGAGAACAAACTCCCAAGCAAACTGACTCTCATGGCAATTCAAACCACCACTAACAGCATTAATACCTCTGCAAGCAATCATCACATGCCGAATCCAACTGTGAGCATGCTACTCACTTCCAAATGGGGAAGAATTTAGGGTGACCTTGAATCGCATCAAGAGAAAAAGATAAAAATGTTGAGGGAAAATCAGACTAGTAGCAAAACAATCACACAATTGTAAGACGGGATCGCCCCTACCAAAGTACCAATAGCCTCGTTGTATATATGTATTGGGGGGAATCGAAAAATCACAGTGCACGATACAGCCAACGGCGCAACGCTCAAACTACGCAGTCATGCAGATAACGAGAAGTTTGAGATACAGAATCAGAAACCAGCGGGAGGGAAAAAAAAAGCAATTACAGCGATGGGAAACACCATATTACATTTTCGCAAATATAAAAAAACGATAAAATAGACACCGCGAATCTAGCTCCGAGTCGCCAACCCACAGAAACCGACAAAATTCCTTTTGAAGATTAAAAAAAAAAAAGGAAAGAGCACCGCTGCCTTTGGAAATGCGCAGATCACCAACGAAATCTGGCGCACGCCGCCGCAAGCGAGATCAGAGACGAAGCAGAGAGCAAGCAAGCACACGAGCAGGCAAACCCCGAGAATTTCGCAGGAAATCGCCACGCGATACAGCCAGCCTGCACAGTCCGCACGATGGGACCGCCCCCCATCTCGCAATGCAACTCTCGGAGGCCACCCACAAAGCACACACCCAATGCCAGAGCCACTCACCAGGAATCACCGCCGCCGCCGCCACCCGGCTGCTCGGCCCCCACGGAGGTCCTCGCGCGCGCACCCGGACCCTCTCCCGCCCAGCCCCGCCCGCCGCGGGGCGCGGGAGCGAGGTGGAGCTAGCGAGCAGCGAGGCTTGGAGAAGACAAGCCGGCGGGAGGTGCGAGCGAGCGAGAAGGCGGGGAGGGAGGGCGGAAGCGCAGTGCGCAGGCGAAGCGAGGGAAGTCGAAGGCCTCGAAGACGGTGTGAGTGTGACCGTGCTAGGAGGAGGCTGCTTCAGCTTGACGCCACGAACCGACCGACCGCGACCGGGGCGAATAGGAGGCGCCGTCCGGCGTCCGGTGTCGCGGGGCCGGGCGAGCTGGCGGGCGCTCCTCTTTTCCTTCCCTGCCGTGGCGGAGAAGAGAAGAGTCGCGGTCGTGTGGTGTGGGTGTGGGTGTGGGTGTGGGTGGGTTGGTGCGGTCGGGCCAGGCCGGTCCGCCGCGCGCGCTGGCTCGCTGAGCCGCAGCCGCGCGGACCGGGAAGAATAGGGATCTGGCTCGGTCGTGAGGTCGTGTTTAGCTGAGTTTAGTTCACTAAGCTTCTCTTAAAAAACACTATTTATCTAATTTTTTTCTATTCATTCCATCTCTCTCACTCACAGAACACGCTTCCCAACACGATCTACAGTGTTTTTCTGGATCTACGGTGTTTTTTCTCCCAATCTAAACTCACCCTTAGTTTCGAAAGTTTTTTTAGTCTAATATTCATCCTTCTCAGGTTGTGTACAGATTTAGGAAAAAGTACTTCTCCAACAAGATTTTTCTATTCATTCCACCCATAGAACACGCTTCCCAGTACACTATTCATCTAGAAAAAGTACTTTACTTCTAATCTGAACACAGCTTCAAAAAACACGTTTCCAAAAAAATTCCTCTTTAACTCCTTTTAACTTTCCTATTCATCTATCACAGAACACGATTACCAGACCAGAAAAACATCTTTTCTTCTCTTCCCAGCTAAACACACGGCGGTGGCGGGTTCGCTGTGGCTCGGGGAGCGAGCGGGAGGGGGTTTCTTTCTCGGTCGGAGAGCGGCGCGGCGCCGGAGCGAGCGAGCAGAGCAGGGGACCCGCGTTTGGGGGACCGATGCTTCCTTTGTACTACTACTACAGTCGTCTGTGCCAGTCACGCTGCGGCTTTGCCACCTCGCGTGCTGTGGGAGGCGGATGATATGCTGTCGTGTGCGATGCAGATTTGGCCGTAGAAAATTTTTGGGCAGCCGTAGGTGTTCAAGACTTCGCTGCGAAGATCATTTTATTTGTCCTATAATCCTACTCTCTCCGCCCACACGAGAAAAACCTGGTCAATTATATATAAAAATCTATGTTACAATATAAATACTATTAAATAGATATTAAATATCTAGTTTTTACAAAAATTATTTGAAGACTCGAATGTTGTACGTATTTTCTACCAATCAGTCAAACTTGTGGCACGCACACCAACGACGACACTCTTTTAGTGATGGAGGGGATATTCGTTAAGCCTTTCTGAAAATTGTACAAAGACTTAGTTTTATCAAACCCATCTATCGAATGTTGTACGTATTTTCTACGAATCAGTCAAACTTGTGGCACGTACACCAACGACAACACTCTATTAGGGATGGAGAGTATATTCGTTAAGCCTTTCTGAAAACTGTACAAAGACTTAGTTTTATCAAACCCGTCTATCGATAGCCTCTAGTCCACAACTACATGCAAGAATGCATCCACAGTAAGTTTTTTTTAGCCAACATCCACAGTAATAATTGTGTAACTATGATAGTACGTGGTGTTAATCGTCGTTGCAAAATAAAGCATAGTATTCTCGCCTGGAGAGACGCAGCTGATCAGTTAAACTTAAACCATTTAACATTGCAATGTGATCTTTGGTGGTATTACAAAAAGAGACTCGCATTCTCACATCATTTGTGGCGCGGTCTAATATGGTCGATGATAGCCATAGTCAAATAATCAAACTAATTGAATGCATCAGCAGATCAGCTCCACAAAATCAACTCTCGCTTATCCGCTTGCCATTTGTGACGCGGTACTTGGACTCTTGAGAGAGCCTTTCCCTTTTCATCCTACTTTCCACATGCCCCTGCCGGTCAAAAACCGGTGCCCATGCGGCCATGCCCCGTGGCGCCGCTTTAGCTAAAGCCCCCGTCGAGACCCGCCCGTCCTTGGAAATTGCGGGTCCGCCCGGCCCGGGTTTGCATCGCGATGTTAACGGTCAGACACGGTCACGCCTCAAGCGGAAGGAGCCTAGTACTATAGCAGTACAATAATTCGTCCTGCTTCGTGTCGTGTTCTCCCGGGACGTGTCGTGGCGTCTTGTGTCCCTTTCAGGCTTACTACTACGAAACAGGCCGGGAAACGAGAAGATATTGACACTTCCAGGTGTGGGACGGCAACCGTGTAAACGTTCGGTGGCTTGGCTTTGGTGGTGGGCACTGGGCAGGGCAGCTGGTGCTAAAATCAGGCATCCGAACAAAAAGCTCTCAAATCTCCAACCCCCAAGTCCCGACTCCCAAGCAAAGTGCATGTCTTTGCGCTTTCCTTTTCTTTTCAGAGAAATTCTTTTCTTAAGAAATGGTTCCACTTTTCGGTGGAAGAAGATGCTAGCTACTGACAAAAACAATATGTAATGTGAAACTAGTACTTTTGATGATTGATGATTGTATATTTGGTAAATTCAACGATAATATTACGTGTGTTCGTGCACGAGATAGACGTACGTTGTTCAGTGCTAATTACTACAAGTGTTACAAAACTAGCTAGTTGCTTTTCGAGATGTAAACACGAGCTTTTTTTTCAATGTTTTCTCTTGCCTCTTATATCCTGCTAATTTAGCACAAGCAGCGGTATTGTAGGAGTAGTCATTTTCCTCTTCCTTTCCTGGAACGTCCTTGTTGGCCAGTTTTTCGTTGTTGATCCAATCCAATCCAACTACGATGGCTCGTGCCAAGACTAGAGAGAGGACCTCACACCATTTATACCGTTTTATAAAGGTGACATACGACTTCTCTTTTGAAAATGGACTTGGTATATCGTTTCAACTTCTTACGTACTCCGTACAGTGATGTACTGAAAATTAAGAGTTGCTCGTGCGTAGTGCCACTACTGTTGGGTATAGGCATCGACCAACCATTACGTTTCCCCCACCATGTTTCCTATGCATCTTGCATCACACGTTGACCTATCAAAAGAAAGTATCACTATCACACACGTCGGCTGGCATTTTCTTGGGAGAAAGAGAAGAGGTTGCAACTTCTGGGGCCTCATCTCAACTAATCACCCAATACCAACAGCGATATGCTAATTTGATGTTAATTGCTCATCTTATGTTTTGTCACAACAAAAAAGCTAGCTAGGGGACACCAAGCACGCTATCAATCAGCTAGAGCTAGTCTGATGTTTGCGTGCACCTTTGGAGCAAGGATTATGGTGGGTTACAATAAGGCTAAATGCTGACGTGGAGGGAAGAAGAGAAAAGAGAGAGGGAAGGTGGGATATAAGAGCCGGTATTATAAGGCTGACTCAGCTGGCGATTTAGCTGTCCACATCAGACTATTCCTATGTAGAGGAGGGAGAAACCGAGATAGAAGTAAAACAGTCGACTAGTTGGTCGCTAGCGCAAGCAGCAACTCCAAGAAAAGCACAGCTCTCCAGCCAATGCAAGTGCATGCATGCAAGACAGTGACTTCTTTAATCGCCAGCTTTACTCATCAATTGCTATATTAGCAGGCGGAAAGAATGACGATATGTGAGGTGGCCTTCTTGAATCGCCAACAGCCGGCGATTTTATAAGCCTTGCTCTAAGTTTACAGCGCACTTGGACACAAGAACCAAGAAAATATGTGTGAGAGATACGTGGTCATGTAATGTTTTCAAATGGTAAAGTCGCTTCTAGTCGCTGGAGTACCGACTAGGTGATTAATCACGACTAGGTATTGATTAATTATGATTAGTTCTGAGCTAGTCAACCTAGTCCTCCGGTCGATCTAGAGCAGTTTTATAGCCCAGTCGGACACCAATAGAAGAGAATGACACAAATATTACGTTGAGCACATACTTGGTTTAGGGCCAACATATAGTTTCCTTTATGGGTTTGTTTTTAATGAAGAACACATAAAATGCAATAAAAACATAAGTTCTTCAAGTCCAATCTCAAATCTCAAAGTGCATAGTAGTATAAATGAAAGACATGAATAGATCATTATTGATTCTAGATTGTTCAGCCATCCAAAACTGGATCCAACTGGAGTTCTCCTTCTTCTTGAATCCTATGTTGGCAGAAGTGTTGAAACCCAACCACATGTGCAAAGGTACAAGGCTAGTCGTTTGACTAGAGTACCTCGACTAGTCGTGATTAATCACTTATTAGCTCCCTGATTGCTCGACTAGCCAATAAAATCGAATCGATTTCCCTGATCGATGTCGAGATAATGATATGTTGATTAATCATTGATTAATCGTGATTAATCGAGTGATTTGAAAACACTGGGGTCATGTATTTATTGTGAAGTTGTAACCACTATATGAGTTGACTAAGAAGTGGGCTGTAAACATCTATTCAGCCAGCTGCTAGCTGTATTATTAAACTTGGTCCGGGTTTACCCTTATGACTGAAGTGTCGCTTGCATAACTACTGGTGTGCTGATTTTGTAATTGCATATTTTGACAGCTAGCCCTTGTTTAACACTAAGCTGAGGCTAAAAAAAAGTCAGTCGGACAGTTCTGACTGGCTCACCATCTATGCTAAATAGCACATCAGTTGCATGATCTAACAATAGACGAATCTGTAAAACTGTAGTCGCTTCGCTTTTACTTTAGGTAAAGTCAACAAATTTACTTTAGGTAAAGTCAACAAAATGATGCCCGAAGATTTTTTGTAAAAAATAACTCGAACACTATCTTATTTGAAACGAAATAGACCAGCCACATTCAACTTCAGATCATCTTTTAATTAAGCCCTTTGATGAGGAATCGAGTGGCCGTTTATACTCGAATAGTTTTTCTTTCTTAAAAGAAGTCCACGCTCAGTAGCTAGATCGCGTTTCTGCCTAAGACGTCACCTTCTAGAATCAAAAGGAGTGTTTTGTTCAGGAATCTCAGGCTTTAGTACTTTACAATAGAACTTGAGAGAAGAAAAAAGCACAATGTAGTCTTGGAGAGTATTCAAATTGTTTTGTCTCAAAGTTGGGTTCGTATGTTTAGAGTCCTGGCAGAAAAACCAGGCTGTGTTTTAGTTGGGGGAGGAAAATTACCTTTTTTTTAAAAAAAACGTGTTGTGTGAGAGGATGAATATAAATTAAAAAAAATATCTTTTGGAATTGAACATAGCCCCCATCAAAAGATTAACCATTTGTGTGCCAAGATGAACTAATACTGTATTCTACTAGTAGCAAGTATGATCTGATTCCCCGGCGTCTGCGCGTGCAACAGTTTCATTACTCCACTGTACGGCACGCCAGTTGCCAGAAGAACGAGATCCGGGATCCCGTGTGAATGGGAGCTTAACGACTTAACGAGCCAGCTGGCAGCTCAGCGAACGTGAGCTTAAAATGCTTAAATAGCTTCACAGGCCTTTTTATTATTGGGCTCAGGTACCGGCCTACCCCTTCGTTTCCCGGCTTACTCGTTCCCGGCCTACCCTTCGTTCCCGGCCCACTATCAGAAGATGGGCCGAGGCCCGAAGGCCGCCGGAGCACATGACACAAAAAAACACACCGAAATGCCACAGAAAAATGGCTTTACCGGGGCCCGGAGGTTCTCCTGTGAAAAAACTGACATCAATCGGTTTTCTGACGACTCGAGTCCCACTTCCTGTTCTGTCCATGAGCCAGGGACACCATGAGCCGGACAAGTGTCACGCCCAGACGCTGCTACGCAGCATATCAGCGGCCGCGGGCGCAACCCACGGGCCCGACGAACCCAGGTGTGCGGCCGTGCGCCGCGGCGAGCGACAAAGCAAAACCACCCGACGCCGCTAGAGCCTACCACTGTTCGCTGGCCCCCGCCGCCCGATCGCACACGAGGAGCCAGGCTGACGCGAGCCACGGAACGCAATTGGCTGCCTGGATTTCGCCCCCCGGGACGACGACGACGACGGGGGCATTATCCGCCGGCCGGCTTCCAGACGCTACGCGAAAGCGGGAACCGGACAAAACCCATCCACCAGCTCAGTCACGAAACTACGGGATAAACCATCTCCGACCACGGCGAAATCCTCGTCAGCCACGACCCAACTCATCGGAAACTTGAACTTGAACACTGTTCAGTCGCCGCGGCGTGAAGCTATTTAAACCACGACTCGCCGTCCCCGTTCCCTCCAAAATTCCCAAGGATTAAACAAGCTACAGCACACGACACTCAAAGGCGAAGCTGCCGTACAACACCCAGTTGTAGAGTGAAAAGTTTTGATCGCACAAGCAGCGCAGTAGTATAGGTAGCTACCAATGTCACCGACGGCCATGTCGCTAACCACGACGAGCCGCTTGGCGCCAATCTGCCGGGCACAGGACGTGTCCAACAAGCAGGCAGCCAAGCAGAAGCGCCCGCCTCCCTCAGCCAAGCCCACGCCCCCGGACGCCACCACCGCCGCGAGGCTCGACAGGAGGCGGCTGCTCCAGTCCGCGGGTCTGGGCCTCGGGCTCGGGCTCGCCACGGCAAGCCGGGCGCGGGCCGAGACGACAACGGCGGCGCCGCCAGCAACGGCGCCGGAGGAGGTGACGTCGAACCGGATGTCCTACTCTCGTTTCCTCGAGTACCTCGACGCCGGCGCGGTGAGGAAGGTGGACTTCTTCGACAACGGCACGGTGGCCGTCGTGGAGCTCGACGACCCTGCGCTGGGGGCATCCAGGATCCACCGCGTGCGTGTCCAGCTGCCGGGCTCCCTCCCCGGCGAGCTGGTCCGGAAGCTCCGTGACCGAGGGGTGGACTTCGCGGCCCACCCCGTGGAGCCCAACCCCGGGCTCGTCTTCCTCGACCTCCTCCTAAACTTCGGCTTCCCTCTCCTCTTCGTCGCCTCGCTCATCTGGAGATCCATCACCATGAACAACCCCGGCGCCGGTGGGCCCAACCTCCCGTTCGGGCTCGGGAAATCCAAGGCCAAGTTCCAGATGGAGCCCAACACGGGGATCACCTTCGACGACGTCGCCGGCGTGGACGAGGCCAAGCAAGACTTCCAAGAGATCGTGCAGTTCCTCAAGTCTCCGGAGAAGTTCACCGCGGTGGGGGCGAAGATCCCAAAAGGCGTCTTACTGGTGGGTCCACCGGGGACGGGGAAGACGCTGCTGGCGAAGGCCATCGCCGGGGAAGCCGGCGTGCCATTCTTCTCCCTCTCCGGCTCCGAGTTCATCGAGATGTTCGTCGGCGTCGGCGCGTCGAGGGTGCGGGACCTCTTCAACAAGGCCAAGGCCAACGCGCCATGCCTCGTGTTCATCGACGAGATCGACGCCGTGGGGCGCCAGCGCGGCACGGGGATCGGCGGCGGGAACGACGAGAGGGAGCAGACGCTGAACCAGCTGCTCACGGAGATGGACGGCTTCGATGGCGACAGCGGCGTCATCGTGATCGGCGCCACGAACCGCCCGGAGATCCTCGACGACGCGCTGCTCCGACCCGGAAGGTTCGACCGCCAGGTCAGCGTCGCCCTCCCCGACGTGCGTGGACGGGAGGAGATCCTTAGGGTGCACTGCTCGAACAAGAAGCTTGACCCCGACGTGTCGCTCAATGTGGTCGCCATGCGAACGCCTGGGTTCAGTGGCGCCGACCTTGCCAACCTCATGAACGAGGCTGCCATACTCGCTGGCCGACGTGGCAAGGATCGGATCACCGTCAAGGAGATCGATGACTCTATCGATCGCATTGTTGCTGGCCTTGAGGGTACCAGCATGACCGATGGCAAGAGCAAGTTGCTCGTCGCCTACCACGAGATCGGCCACGCCGTCTGCGCGTAAGTACACTACTAATCGACCATCCATCCTGTGCATTTCTCAAGCTATTCTTTCCATTGTATATCACATCATATGCTAAGTTGCTAACCCGAGTTGGATGGATGCAAATTAAACTTGATGCAGGACGCTGACGCCGGGGCACGACGAGGTGCAGAAGGTGACGCTGATCCCGAGGGGGCAGGCGCGAGGGCTGACGTGGTTCCTGCCGGGGGAGGATCCGACGCTGGTGTCGAGGCAGCAGGTGTTCGCGCGCATCGTGGGGGGTCTGGGAGGGCGCGCGGCGGAGGAGGTGATCTTCGGCGAGCCGGAGGTGACGACGGGCGCGGCGGGGGACCTGCAGCAGGTGACGCAGGTGGCGAGGCAGATGGTGACCACGTTCGGGATGTCGGAGATCGGGCCGTGGGCGCTCGTCGAGCCGGCGGCGCAGAGCGGCGACGTCGTGATGCGGATGCTGGCGAGGAACTCCATGTCAGAGAAGCTCGCCGCCGACATCGACGCCGCCGTGAAGCGCATCGTGGACCGGGCGTACGAGGTCGCCAAGGAGCATGTCAGGAGGAACCGGGCGGCGATCGACCAGCTGGTGGACGTGCTCATGGAGAAGGAGACGCTGTCTGGGGACGAGTTCAGGGCCATCTTGTCCGAGTACGTGGACATTGGCAAGGAGCAGAGGGACACGGCTGCCAGGACAGAGCTAGTTACCGCGTGAAGGCCGTGCAGAGTGCTAGTACTCTGTAGTCTCTGGCTCTCTGCTCTAGTGTAGAAAGATAGCAATAGTAATAGCATAGCGTAGTGTAAATCAGAGATGTGATGTACTTGAGACACTTGATACAAAGGTAATTAAACTAGAAATTGACTCCAGTGCTGTTAAGGCCTCCTTTCAAATGCAGGAGCCTCATAGGAATATCAATTCACAGGATTCAGGAACTGGAGCTCCAGAGGGAACTAAGATTACATTCAGCATGAGTAGGAGACATAGCATAAGCTGAAATCCCATCATGCCATAATGACGCTCGCAAAAAGGACCTAACCACTTTTATAAGTTGATTTCGTGATTTGGATCAGTACTTGCTGATTCTTGGTGCGTCCCCACCTTCAAGAGCCAAGAGCCGCCTCTTCTTGTAGTTGGCCTTGAAGCAGGCCTGCCGCAGCCTCTTCGTCTTCTCCTCGAGCTGAACGTACGGCATCTGCTCCAGGAGCTGCTTCTCCTGCTGCAGCATCTCCACCATCGCCCGCAGCTGCCCCTCCCCGGTTGCCTTACCCGCCTCCTGCAGGACCTGCAACGCAATCAACCAACCTCCTAGCTTTGAAGCGTCGATCAAAAATTGCAAAAATTCTACCTAATCTGCAGCATTGCAAACTGAAACTGTGGAGACATAGACGTAGGGGACCTGGACATTGTTGATGAGTGACTGCAAGCTCTTCATCTTGCGGTGGGGCCACCTCGGGATGCCGAGCTCCCGGCACCGCTTCTTGAGGAGGGTGAGGCCGACGTTGAGCTCCCTCGCCGCCTGCATGATCGGCATGTAGAAGTACTGGGACACGATCTCGAACGTCAGGGCCGTCTCCTCTCCTGGTTTCACACGCTGGTCGTCGTCTCTGACGACCATAGCGTTGGAGTTGGAGGACACCTCCTCCTTGTCGTCGCCGTAGCAAAGCTGCGGCAAGCTCTTGTGGCCGTCTTCTGTCTTGCTGTCAGCTTGCTCCATCTCGTCCCAATGCTTCAGCGCATCGTCCTTGAAGATGGCGTCGAGCTCATCTGAATCCCAATGAACAAGAAGTTGAAAGCTACAGGACCGGAAGACGATCTCGCATCTTGCATATGAACCTGAATTCTGGAATTATGAAAAGCAAGAAGAATACCTTGCAGAATGTTGGTCGGCGTAATGGTCGAGCAGGTTGGTTGGAAGTGCAAGCTCGGGAAGGAGAGGAGCGCTTCCTCTTCGAGCAGGTAGCTATCAGGCCAGGGACTTGTCCAAAAAGGCCACAAGTTGCTGCGAAGAAACCTTACACTGAGACCTTCTGTGCAGCCAAGAACATGGTAAATAATGCGCTAGTACGAAAGAGCAACGAGTGTACCTCTCTTCATTGTTGGCCTCCATTCTTTCCGTGAGATGCTAGAATGGTTTGCAGGCCAGCAATATATGGAGAACGTGGAAGGCAAATGCGGCTATTAAACCCTGAGATCATTGGGCAAATGGAAACGGACATTTAAAACCACGGGAGGAATTAATGCTAAGGATGGTGGAGAGGGAGTTACAGAGATAATTAGTTCTTTGTAATTGCAGAGCATGCCTTTGGGGCTCGTGCATTAGAGAGAATGCATGCATAGTGGCCAATCAAAGCTTTTCGGCTAGATTCAGCTCAAGATTTTGTTTCTACTTGCATGTGGAGCGAGATTTTCACCGTCGATCTACGACATTTTTTTTCTACTGGGGTTTGCAAGGATTCTAAAACTTAATTTACCCTATAGTAGATCTGTTTGAAGGTCATTTTTGTTCACCTCTGAATAGAAAGAATGGTACACTATAAAAATGTTCCTTTCTTGGATAACGATGTCATGTTTTTGGGTTTAAAGGCCTATACTTATCCATAAAATGTCTTTTATGAACTGATCATGCTAGCAATAATGATCGTGCACAGGGAATTATGTACCCATTTAATCCCTGTTCGTGAGAACGAGTTGTTGAGTTGGATCATCTGCAGTGATTCTAACAATAGCATTTGAAGTTGTACTCAAATAATTGGCAGCCAAATCAATATATTATGGAAATAAGTCTGCTTTTGTTCGTCATGCAATTAGTAGCGTCCTCATAGATCTACAAATTTTACCAAACATAGTATTAAAACTCAACTAGTTTAAAAGATTTTGTGTTTTCATTATCATAGTGATCGAGGTACAGACATTACATGAGGGACATGTACAGGACAAGAACTGATGAAAATAAAAGCTTTGTTTCTACACTGCAAAACCTCTTCTATGTTCCAAATACAACAATTTCGCTGCACCTTTTAACTCCAATCTCTACATGACCTATAAAAATATTCTAGCACTGAAAAAATCTCCGGGGTAAGGGGATGCGAGGTATCCCCTGAGACGAAGACATGCACCTTGTCATGCAGATCAATCCAACTGTATCCTGGATGCTTGTGAATGCCTTGCCGTTCCATGTCTCCCCTAACCACAGATGCACTTCCCCACCTCCCTTCATGGGCATGTAAGTTATGCATCAAAACATATGGCGCAGAACTATCAGGATCAATCTCAGATAATATCTTGGCGGCCATTTGTGCCAGCGGTCGATTCTTTTTAGCAGTGCAGGCACCAAGTAATGCCCCCCACACAGATCGGTCTGGAGCAATTGGCATGCTCTTGATCACCTCCAATGCATCCTCAAGCTGGCCATGTCGTCCTATGAGATTGACGAGTGCAGCATAGTGCTCAACCCTAGCAGCAATGCTGTACTCATGAACCATGGTATGAAAAACCACCCGTCCTTCGGAGACAAGGCCAGCATTTCCACATGCACTCAGGAGAGAAATAAAAGTTATATGACTTGGCACAATCTTGGCACCCCTCATCTCTTCAAACAGCTGTAAGGCTTCAGTAGCATGACCATGATGCTCATACGCTCCTATCAGCGCATTCCAAGAAACTAAATTTTTTTGTGTACGCATCTGGCTGAAGATGGCTTTTGCTTTGGTTAGTGCACCACATCTGGAGTACATTGTTATAAGTGCATTGCTGGTTGCGGTATCTGGCAGAAATGACTTCTCAATAAGTTGGTGGATCTGTGCCCCAAGACGCAACATAGCAAGTGATGCACATGCTGCTAGAGCTGACGAGAAAGTGTGACGATCAGGCCTCTCACCTACTTCTAACATCTTTTGAAATAGCTTGATTGTACCATCATAATCCTCATTTTGCTCATAACCTGAAATCATTGTATTCCACGTGAATATGCTACGCTCTGGCATCACATCAAAGAATCCCCGAGCATGTACCACGTCCCCTTTTTGTGTAAACCCATGTATCATCAAATTCCAGGTCACTGCATCAGGCTCTGGTACTTCCCAAAACAGCTTCTCTGCCTCCTCCATGTCAGAGGCCTGAGTGTACCCTGCAATCATAGTGTTCCATGACACCAAATCCTTATCTGGCATCTCATCAAACAATGCCCTAGCTGAGCAAACATCTCCAGTTTTGTTATAGCACATCATCATTGAATTCCATGACACAACGTTCCTCTCAAACACCCTGCTCTTATGTCCCTTGTTCTGGCTCTGTGTTTTTGGTATCATATCAAACAACCTTATTGCATCGGTTATCCTCCCAGTTTGTCCATAAGCAGCAATCAGGGTGTTGTAAGCATCAACAGCCTTGTCCATGTCTATCGGCTTCAGGCGCTTTGTCAACAGCTCATCAGCCTCTTGCAACAAGCCATTCCTGGTTAAACCAGAGACCATAGCAGACAATGACGCAGAGTCCTTGACAGGCATTGCCTCAAACACGCTGAGTGCTTTGCTCGCTTGGCCAACAGCAAAGAACCCAGTGACCATCGTGTTCCATGAAGCCGTGTTCCTCTGGGGCATTTCGTCGAACAGACTCTGGGCTTCGTCCATCAGCCCGCGGCGCGTGTAGACGCCGAGAAGTGTGTTCCACGTGACGGTGTCGCGCTGGGGCATTTCGTCGAACAGGCGGCGCGCGGCCGCGAGGTGGTCCGGGTGTGGAGACCGGGCGTACGCGGCGAGGAGCGTATTCCACGAGACGGCGTCTCGCACTGGCATGGAGTCGAAGAAGGAGCGCGCGGCGAGTACATCCCGGCCGCGAGAGAGCGCCGCGAGGAGCGAGTTCCAGGTGACGACGGAGCGGACTGGGAGCGCGTCGAAGAGGCGCCGGGCGGCGGCGAAGCGGCCGCGGCGGAGGAGCGCCGCGAGAGAGCGGTTGTGTTGGCGGACAAGGTCGTCGGTGGCAACCGCCGGCGTTGATTTGGGGCCGGCGGCGGCGCGGCGGTGTGGGATGGCAGCCGGGATGCGAGGCGGCCATCTCCGCATCAGTGACTGACCAGGGCAGCAGTTCGGATTGGTTGGACCGGGCCTTCGTACCCTAGGCCGACGGTGGCCAAATATGTGAACAGAGTGCCGATTTCTTTATTCTCCCTGGCAAAATGGTGACATGACACTTTTTCTTAGAAACGGAAAATATTTTATCATTTCAGCCTCTGTATCAATCAATATATGTAACTGTTCATTATTATATCACCATAGATAAACTTTAAAGATATTGAGAATAGGAAAAATATCATATTTTAAACAAAGAGTCTATTACTAAAACACCATCTATTAGAAGCGAAAATAAATTAGGGGTGACATGACACAAAACTTATAAAGAGAGAGGAGCTGGGTTTCATGAGATTGAAACTCACGGTTACCTAGCTTATGAAACTGGTATCAAACTCCATTGAGAGAGTTTGGGTTTCATCCTTATACATTTACCAACACTCATAGATCATTTAGCTAGAACAATTAAATGTTTTGTTAGCATATGAAACCATGAAATGAAACTTTGCGTTGAGAATCCTAGTTTCATCGATCAACTTGGATAACATACACTCTTGAAAACTACACGATCAAACCTTACATTGAGAATGACCTTAGTAAGAAGTGGTCCATTTGTCCTTAAATGCTTATCTACATATACACTACAAAGAGAGGGATCCCTTCACACATGTCGCCATGTCGGTATGATAATTGGTCGGCTCTAAACTACACCCGTTATTGTGTCTTGTGTCAAGATCGAAGGTGATCTAGCATACAATGATTTGATGATATATATTGGCTCGGGTAACGTGCCCTACGTCCAGTCAAGGCCGATCAATTGTATTCTCGAACCCAGGTAATCAAATGAGTTAGGGAGTTACAACTTAGTGGTGGAAACTTAGTTATCTGAAAAGTCAAATAACCTACAATTTGAAATGAGGTAGCACAAGACAATTGGCTAGTGTCCCTAGTATTTTGGGATAAACTGAAGTGGATGTAACCTATTGAAAGGACCTGGATGTCGCCTAGAGGGGGGTGAATAGGCCGATCTGAAATTTACAACAAAATAGCAGCGAAAAAATATTTCTCAACAAATGAGCTGTCAGCCACCCAAACCGGAACTTCCGGTTCTACCAAACCGGAACTTCTGGTTCTACATAGAACAGAGCACTTAGCTCAAAAAGCCCTTCTCACGAGCTCTGATTTGATGAATCTTGTAGAGTGAGCTTCTGCAATGTGTCTTTAGCAAGTTCACAGAGTCCCTGCACAAAGAAACACTACCAATACAGTAGATCAAACAATTTCATTAAATCACCAAAAATGTAAGAATAAATGGAACAAAGGAGAGACACAAGGATTTGTTTGACCGAAGTTCGGATTCACCCTGTGCCCGCAAACAGCCACACATGACCCGTGAATCCTACTCTCCGTTGAGGAACTCTTTAGGGACCGAGTCTTTTTTAACTCCTCCCACCGAGTTGGGTCTCTTTCAACCACTTCCCCACTTCCACTATCTTGCTTCTTCCTTGCGGAGGCGAAGCGCAACCCTCACAAACTTCCCGCAGCTCATCACACGAATTAGGAGCTCATGAGCAACCTCTAACCGTCTAGGAGGCCAAACCTCCAAGAGTAACAAATGTATCACTTGTAGAACGAGGTCAACGCAGCAATGCTCAAAGTGTTTGTGCTCTCACAATATTGCTCACGATTTCTCTCTACAACCCAACACAAAGATATGATCTAATCTCAAGCTACCTCATAAAAAGGGGTTGGGGAGAGCTAAACTTGGCTTTCTTTCAGTTCTGGGTGCAAGGGCAGCACAGCAGCAGCAGCCAACACAAGAGGGGGTGGAGAGGCTTTTATAGATGCTCTCCACGAAACTAGCCGTTAGTAGCCGTTGGAAGTCGGAACCTCCGGTTTCCCAAAACCGGAACTTCCGGGATTCAAACGAACTAGCCGTTGGACCCTGTCAGCACACGAACTACTCAAGAACCAAAACTTCCAGTTTGGGAAACCGGAACTTCCGGTTTTCCCCAGTCAGCACAAGTTTAAGTGTTCGTGTGGCTTGTGTGTCTCTCATCAACTCACATAGGTTACTTTGAGCACTGATACTTGATCAAGACACAATGTGATGCATCCCTCTTAATAGTTCGACTTTCCTAAACTCAAGATTATAATAAAGCACATTTCTTCAACTTGAGCTTCTCTTTTGATTATTGAGCCATACTTGATCAATATCTCTTTATGAGGATTTGCTCAACTTCTTTCTTGTCTCTGAGCACATAAACCTTTGAGCTAGTGACTTAAATCAAGATCTCTAACTCATGAGAGTGATATCCATTCCTTGGTCCATATAGTCACTCTTGTCATATAAAATAATTATGCTTTATATTATGAGACTCGCATGACCTTTGATTCCTCGGTGTCAACCACTTGGCTTGATTCTTCACCTTAGCTGAGTTCTTCGCGGTCAAGTCACCACTTGCCCTTCACCTTTGCTTAGTCCCTCAAATCCAAGCACTTGGTCAGAACAACCTTCACCTTAGGGTCACTTGAGCTTCACTGAGGACAGCACCTTAATAAATCTTTTCTTCAAATACTTGTTGTTGAATTTCCATCTTTTGAAGTGTAGCTTTGTTTTACACAATCATTCATGCCTTCATAGTTTGTCCTTTGAACATATTTGTAAGTTTCCAATAATGAGACCATCATATATAATTTAACCACATGTCTCATTGGTAATGCATTTATGAAACATTGCAATTTTCAGTCCTTGGAATATTATGATTCATCGCTTGACCTTGTGTTCATGACATTATCACGGGATCATATACTATTGTGAGTCATATAACCAATATTCAATTTGTTATGTCCATGTAGCTGGTGAATATGTGAATACCAACCTGCTCAAATCTTAGATGAAAACGTTAGTCCTTTAATCATTGTTGTCACACAAATCACCAAAACCACTAGGGGAACTAGATGCTCTTTCACCTATCTATATAATATTGGGAAAAACTTTGTTGTTAGCCTTCTGTTCTTTGAGTTGTTTTATATAACGGAATAACAAATGCTCTCTTGGTAGATAATTGCTAGGTTTCACAGCTGTTGTGCATGATGAAATAACTAAGTGCGTCAAACAAATGAAAAATATAAAGAATCGATAAACTAAAAGTGTGCAGAGAAAAGGAAGGAAATAAACGCATGGAAACATAAACAAAGAAATGCCTCCCATTATTAAATTCCAAATAAGGAAAAGAAAATGAAGAGACTAAACAATCACGTTTGTAAAAGAAAGGAAAAAAAGTAATTAGGTTGACAAGGGCAACACTTCTCGAGTGCATCGTACGCCCTTGGTGGTGTTTTCCAAGGCACCTCTCTCCCGCCCTCTGGGTGTCAATAACAATGTTTATGGCTCCTTTCTTGGGCAACTGATGTTTTAGGGTCACTTTTTTTAGACATTCCCATTAAAAGTCTATGTCTCTTTCCATTACTAGCCTATCAACCCGTGTGGCTCTCTTTTAGATATTCTAACACAATGCTCTCAAGATGCATATTTATTATTATTATCTAATTGCAACAATTGTGATAGGTTTAGTTAGTAACTTTGCATAACACCTCCATATGTGTTTGATATGTATTTGCTTGCACATTTTATTTAAGAGATGTGAATGATATGAAATTGGTATTCTTATATCTTCCGCCAAACATGAATGTATAGTGACACACATTACATGTAGTATTTTTATATAGATAATACCATAAATAATATCTTGACAATGATAAAAATAACAATTTAGAATTTTATATTGGTGTAATTTAATATTTTATTATAATTATATAATTTAGATTCCGAAATTGGGTTTACTTTGACTTTTAATAATAACATCATGGGATAACTTATATGCAAACATATAGAGGGTTACTTTATATTATTTTTTTTATAATGGTAGAGGTAGGTGATTTAGATAAATGTTTAGGGAGTTACTTTAGTCTCATAATGACAGTGGTGAGTAATTTATTAGAAAAGATAACAGATCCAAGACTATTATATATGATTAAAGTTGCCGAATTGATGGCATGATATTTCTAATTTTTGTGAGAATTTATAGTTTTTTTTCTGTTTTTTTAGATTATCAACCTAAGATCCTAGATAGTTTTACTTTCACGTAGAGGGTCAGCGCTAGGGGTGGGCATTCGGTTCCCTCGAACCGAACCGAACGGTTCTTCGGTTTTTTCCAAACTTCGGTTCTCAAAAAATAGGAACCGATCGGTTCCTAAGGAAACCAGAAACCAAGGAATTTTGGTTTGGTTTTTTCGGTTCGGTTTGGTTTTTTACCGAACTAACCGACTGCCACCTGCACATCAGGTTCAGTAGAAAATTTTGGCATGGTTTCGCCTGAAATTGACTAATCAGCAGCATTTCAACAGTAAAATGAGCACAATTGTTACAACATAACAGTTACCAAGTTGTCAACAACATAGTGCAATAGGAAACAACTAACATAAAACACCAAAGTGCATTATTACAGTCTAGGATGACAGAAAAAAATAAAAGAAGCAAGCAACCAAGCAACATGAGGTCTTAGCTCTTCTGTTCTCCAACACTCCAGCACCACTGCACCACCACTTCTCCTGCTGCAGTCCTGAAACAAACTTTAACAGGTGAGTAGTTAATAAAATTAATCACAATGTAACTAGATATGAAAAATTCTCACATGATCAAGTAGTCGCAGGTTTGGTGGACTTGCTTGTGCTTGGCTGTGACTTTGACTTGCACTTTGAGGATCTGGTTTGCTGTGACTTAGTGCTAGCCTTGCTACCTTGCACAAGAGACTTGCAAGCATTGTTGTCAATAATTGCCATGTCCTTAAACTCCTGAATTAGTTCTGAAAATGATAGAAATGCAAGCAGATAGTAAATAAATTGAGAAACAATGTGTGGTCAATAGTTTAATAAACAAAGCTTTGTCAAGTATTGATTCACCTTCTTCTAACTTGGTCATTTCTTCTGTATTCTCTGCAACATTGATAGGAGTAGCCCTCTTAAGCCAATCTTGAGTACATACCAGAGCTTCCACCATAAATGGAGTTAGTGAAGACCTAAATTCATCCAAAATGCGTCCACTTGTACTAAAGGCAGATTCACTGGCAACAGTGGAGATAGGGATGCCAAGCACATCACGAGCCATTTTAGAGAGGATAGGGAACCTACTGGACTGCTTCTTTCAAAAATCAAGAATATCAAACTTTTTTGAGTCTTCTTCCAACTCTTCAGCCAAATACTTGTCCAATTCTGACCTATAACCCCCCTGATGCAGCTACTTGATCCACCAGAGTTGAGCCTCATCTTCTTCAAAACAATGTTCTTCATCATTCTTGCTTGTTCTCCACATTCTTTAGATTGGGGTGAGTCACTTGACTGGGGTATACCATCACTTGGAGTAGAATAAATGACTTTGTACTCTTCAAACAATTCATGCAAACATTTAGTTAATGCTAACCAGATTTTCTGCCCATCACCCGCACCATACATTTCATCAACAGCGATCTCAACATATTGTGAAAGCTTGTATCTAGGATCAAGCACAATAGCAACAAAAATCAGCATGTTGATGTTCTCCTTCTCCTTCTCTTTCCCCTTGCCCTTCTCATTCAGCACCTCCAAATTGTCATGCCACTGCCCCCCAGTACTTGTCATACTTTTCTTTCATTCTCTTCCCCATCGCTGCTTGGACAGCATCATCACTGCTCAACCAGTTCTGAACCAAAATGTTGATCTCTCCAATCTCATGAAAGAATGTGTGAGCAGGCATTTTTAGGTATGCTGAAACACGCTTAGTTATTGCCGCAAAATGACCTAAAAATTCAGCCAACTTCCTTGCATTCTCCCAATCTCCTTCTTCAGGAACACCAGGACCCTTGTCATTACCCTTGTCACTAAGCAAATCAATTGTGAAGTATGGATCTTCCTCAGCATACCTTGTAAATGCCTTTTCATAGATGCAAGCTGTTGCCAACATGTCATATGTTGAGTTCCACCTGGTGCACACATCAAGGCTCAAGAATGCCTTGCTAGTTATCTTCTCCAAAGCAGCACACTTTTTGAATTTAACCAACCTGGAGGTACCATTCTTGACAAATCTTACAACAGCTCGGACACGCTTGATTGAGATGTCCACTTCCTTCAAACCATCTTGCACAATCAAGTTAACTATATGGGCAGCACATCTCATGTGAAGATACTTGCCTCCTGCAATGCTAGTTTTCAAATTATTCATTTGCCTCCTCAAATAATTTATACCACTATCATTCGCACTAGCATTATCAACTGTTACTATCATGACTTTGTCTAACCCCCAATCTAACAAGACTTTCTGCAAGTGTTTCCCAATATCATCACCTTTCTTGCTTTTAACCTTGAAAAAACTGATGATCTTCTTGTGCAAGCACCAATCAATGTCAATAAAGTGAGCTGTAACAGTCATATAACTATCTTGTTGTTGTGATGTCCAACAATCAGTGGTGAGGCTAACTCTTTGACAATTTTCTTGGAGAAATATTTTCAGTTTAGCTTTATGTTCAAAGTAGGCTTTCATGGTGTCCCTACTGCAGAGGTACCATTTATCACTGGATGTGCACCAATTTCTTGATTACAATAGTTGCAGCTGCCCTTGACCAGAACACCATTTTTGTCCTTTACCTTGGTGAAGTGCTGCCACATAGCAGATCTTGCTGTTATCTCCTTTCTCTTCTTGCCCTCTTTGGCTTCAACATCAATAACCTCTTTCTCCTCTTTCTCACCATCAGCAGCACCTTGGTCGACAACATCAACCGCATCCTCATTGCCCTCCTTTTCATACTGAGCACCATGGACATCAATCCAGTCGCTCAACTGCTAGTCAATATCATTCTCATCCTCGGACTGAGACATCTGAAAGAGAATGCTACTAAATCCTAGTGAACTCAAATCATACTGTAGGATTTAGATGGAAACGAGAGTTGGGAGGGAGAAACCTTACCGTGCAGGATGCAATCGATGTAAATGCCATTTTTGTCCGCCGCAGTGCCACTGCCGGCGTCCTGGCGAGCGGCGGCCGGCGGCAGGTCCTTGCGAGCGGTGGCCGGCGGGGGTGGCAGCAGCCAGCAGGGAGGCAGGAGCGCGGAGCGCCTGGCGAGCAGGCGAGCAGCAGGAGGCCAGGAGCAGGCACCAGTAGGCGAGCAGCAGGAGCAGGCACCATCGGCAGCGGGCAGGACTGCAGGAGCGGCGGACTGCGGATGGCGTCGCCACTGTCGGGGCCTCGGGGAGTCGGCGGGGGGGGGGGGGGGGCGTCGTGCCTGGCGGCTGGGGTGGTGGTGGACTGGTGGGTTGGGGATTCAGATTTGTGTCTAGGGTTCCTTGTTTGCAGTGTAGTGGGCTGGGCCTTATTGACTTATTGGGCCAGATTGTATACTTCGGTTCGGTTCGGTTAACCGAGGGTAAGAACCGAAGTAACCGATATAATTTCGGTTCCTAGATAACTGGAACCGAACAGGGAACCGAACAGGGAACCGAATATTTCGGTTTCGGTTTTTTCGGTTTGGTTCTCGGGTATTTTGGTTCGGTTTCGGTTCTCCGGTTAATTTGCCCACCCCTAGTCAGCACGAGGGAAGACCCAATCTCTCTTCTCTCTCGCCCTCTCCCTCAGCAACCTTTTTATTTATGCTGAGATCTGAAAGTCCATGTGCATTGAGACTTGGCAATGGGTGTTGCACTTCAGCTCCTTGTTATTGTTAACCCGGCGTGATCAGTTGCACATCGTGGCAGCTGGGATCTTTTTTTAAAATGAATCGGGCAGGAAAGTATGAGATTATTATATCAAAAAGAAGATAGATCTACAACCAATGAGAAAACCCGGCCAGTTGAATCGAGACATCCACAGACCACACGTGGTGCACGATACTATTGCGACTACTCAACTCAAAACAAACAACGTGGTGATGCTTGTCAGGTCCTCGTCAGGTTCGAACGACGTGGTGACGTTCGTCGATCAGCACACACGACGCATATCCACCCAGCTGACTTTTAGTAGGCCATATATTTATATTTTTTCCCCTGCTATGGCAATAGAAACAACGGTTATTCACAGGCAATTAGGGAAGACTTCTCGAACAAGAATCTTAGTGTGGGTGAGAGTGCCTGTTGTATTTTTTTGCTTAAAGGAAAGTCTATTGACCAACTCACGGCCAGGATACACAACACATGATTTATTCTAAAAAGTAATGAAAAAATAATGTGAGACCAGATATCATACCGCATCATGCAATAGCACCTAACAAAGTCTCTATCTTCATCTACCATGATAACAAAACTGAAGATCAAAACTTGAGTTTCACTACAACCCTGTTCGGATTACAAACTAAACACTATTCATTTCAACTTTTTACTATTCAACTATTCTTCTCTTTCACAGAACACACTTTCTAGAACTTAGCTGTAGTGTTTTTCTACAGCTACAATGTTTTCATCCCAATCTGAACACTGAGAACAAGTTCATCGAACCTCTATTGTATTCATAAGCTCTGGACAATATGTTTGACTGAAATGTATGTGCCCACGGTAGCGATCCCCACAGCAAGCACGATAATACCTACACACGCCACCCGCTCGTACCCAGCCACCTTCTTGGACGTCATCGAGCTGATCTTGAGGTAGCACGCGCACGGCATCAGCATGATGACCGAGCTGCACATGAGCGCGCCGGTGAGCATGGTGACATAGCCGAACAGTGGCACGGCGAGGGCGACGACGGTGGTGCCGACGACCAGCGCTGTCCTGATGGCGATGCTCAGCGGCCGGCTGTCGGCCACCCGGAGGCTGTCCTCGACGGCGTCGGCGATTGGGATGACGAACAGCGCGTACTTCGTCAGAGGGTTCACTAGGGTCGTGTAGATGGCGATCTTGGACCTCAGGTTGCCTGGTGGCAGATTGAGCGTCACCTGCGACTGCGTCGACGCGCCGAACATCAGGTAGGATGCCACCCCGGTGAGCCCGTAGCCGAGAGCAGAAACCGCGAAGCATAGCACCAACACCTACAATTAAATCCACGGGCGAAAAAGAGCATGGATTTCCGTTATGAATGAATATATATATTTTAACATAAATGAATGAATATCTACAATGGAACAAATTTTTGTTACTACCTACGTTCCAAATTGTAGTTTGGTTGACTTTTTAGATCCCAAGCTTACTGTTCGTCTAAAAAAAATCGTAAAATATTACCAAATTTAGTTATTCATGAAGTACTTATATTAATATAAAGTACTAAGTTATAACAAAAAAATGTCATTTTTCTAATGTTTTTTTTAATAAGACGAGTAGTCAAATTTAAAGTCAAACGAACTATAATTTCACACAGAGGGAGTATTTTATAGGAGTAGTACATACTTTTGGGAACATTTTTCGGTCACTCATGCCGAGGTATAGCTTGGGGATGACCGGGTGGCTGCTGAAGCAGAAAGCATAGAGGCTCATGGCAGCAGGGAGCCCCGTCCAGTGCACGAGCACGCCCTTCTCATGGAAGCCGACGCCATCGAACGCTCCAATGCACAAGATGGCAGAAACGAGCACAGCAGAGGCGAGGACACCTCCAAGGGAGACGTAGGCGAGTTTGCCCAGGCTTCGTAGCCACGTCGTGGGGAGCACGACCAGGCTCGCCATCAACACGAACGCTTGCTTCCCAGTGAGCGTGAGGTGGCCAGTGATGTGGAACCTCAAAGCTGGGAAGAGCTTGTCAAGGTTGTCGCCTTCCATGATCAAGAAGTCGATCGCGGCCAGGTAGAGCTCCAGGTACATGAACGTTGCCGCGAGGATCTTGCCCTTCCGGCCGAAGGCGACCTCGCCGACATCGGTGTAGTTCTTGATTCGTGACGTCGAGTCGACGCACCGTTGTAGCAGTATCCCTGTGTAGCAGCAGATGATCGCTATGGCGACGAAGACGATCAAGCTTAGCCATCCTCCCTGGGATAGGGCATAGGGAATGGATAGAATTCCTATCCCTGCAGAAACATACAAATTAAGAGGCAGAAATAATTGTTGCATGAAACAATGGGAGCTAAGTTGAGCATGATCCGATATATTGGACTGTAAATGAACCAACTAAATTAAAACCTGAGAGAGCGTTGATTCCATTGAAAGAAGTTTTAAGGAAACCAGTGCCGCGTCCTGGGTGAGCACTAGTGATGTCCATTATTTGGCACACACCGTACACCCGGCAGGCTGGACTGTCACACCGCGGACTTGACTTCAAAAGGGAAAAGGTTTTCTTTTGTGTGGAGTGTCCTTGCTGAGAGTCTGAGGACGTGCTCTATAAATAGCATAGCATGGATCATGGCTAGCACTTTTGAATAAACGTTAATAATGTTTTGTGTTTCTAGTCAATTATATTGACAAGTTGATGAGAAGCCTAGCATGGATCTTAGTTATATACTCCTTCCATTCCAAAACGTAGGTCGTTTGACATTTTCAGCCTCAATTTTGACCGCTCGACTTATTCAATTTTTTTTTTGCAAAATATCATATTTTTTGTTATGGCTAGCTTTAGTAATAAATAAAATTTAAGAATGACCTAAATTTGATTACATTTGCACAAATTTTTTAAATAAGACGAGCGGTCAAATTTGAGGCTGAAAAAGTCAAACGACCTATATTTTGGAACGGAGGGAGTATAAGATTACTTTTATTTAGTGTCGGATTTGAGTACCTCTCAGTCCAAACAAGTTGAGAAGCAAGACTCAATCAAAATACACCTATCATTGCTCATGAGGTCGAATAATTAAAATGTGGATCTAATAATGCCATCAGGCAAGTTTGTTGCACATGGTTAAAATTAACTTCTCTGATTTGCCTATTTGAGACTAACTTGGATGCCACCACCGTGAAAAAGAAATGGACCTGTCAAGAAACTCACGCAAGACAGACATACCAAACATACAACACCTTACTGTTCAATCCAATTTTAAAACAAAACAGTAAAAATGTATGAACTGTTAGCCAATATCTAGAGATAGTACACCTCTGTCAGATAATGCGCAACAGAGCTTATAAATGTAGATAGCCAGCGATAATCGAAATTATCCCCTCTAGCCAAATAACTAGTCTTTTGGTCATGGGCATGGTTCTCAAAAGACAATTTTAACTTGTACTTGTTTGTTAAAAATGTTACAAAAGTAGGATTTTATTAAATTATATAAGAGAAATCTATTCATATTACTCTCAAATAAATATACTCATCAAGACATAAAGTTTTTTGGAGCCAAACTTGAGAATATTATTAACTAAGATAGTTTAAAAAGATTTACTTATCTGTGACCGGAGGAACTAGTATATTATGTACTTGTTATAATGTTGATTATAATGACAACTTTTATATTTGATACTTGGGACGTCGTTTTTCTCAAATAGATGTGGGTTTAAGTTTCCTAGGTCTTGCTTTTCCCTCAAGTGCTAGTTCTAAATTATATATTGTCAAGTTAATCTGGTGCTCACTCCCTTACTATTTATAAGATGTGCATGTATTTCATTCAAACCTTGCAATTTTCAACTAATTAATTAATAAGTATATTTTTATGAAACAAGGGAAAAACTTGGTTGTAGCAGTAGATCCACAGTTTAACCATTAATAAATATATTAGATACAGCAACATAATACAGAGCATTGGAATTAGTCTTAATGTATCTTGATTGTAGCAGTAGTTTTTCTTAATATGGAAGTGTTTCACACTAAGATACTCCCACCTACGCTTACATGCATGGATGTCATTTTCCGTCGCCAATAAAATACATCATCAATCAAATTAGATTTTTTCATGTGGACTAATAAGTCACGAAAAACATTTATTCATGTGGAAATAATTTCTACATTGTATTATATATATCATGTTACGCGAATAGAGGTGTGTGTGTGTGTGAGAGAGAGAGAGAGAGAGAGAGTTCTTCTCATTTGTTATTAACTGACATGTTACCAAAAAATCTTATGTGCTGCACACAATACACTACGACTAATCTAAGTTGTGATGCATGCTAAACTTGGTATTTAAGAGTGAATTGATATTCTACTTTGTTGTGAGCCGTAGCAGAAACTTTAGGTGTACAGAAGCGGAGCCTATCACATAGTAAGCCAAAGCGCATTTTTAGATCACATCGAGCTAAGCTACGTCCTTTCATTAAATGAAAGGGTGTACCATTGAGCCAAGGTCTAAAACCAATTGTCCAATTGCAGTTGACCCCCTTTTTTTTTACGGTACAATTGCAGTTGACCTTGTATATATCAGGCTACCAGCTAACAGTAGTGCTGGGACTGGGAGACCAGGCACACGGTGCGGATGCGCCGTACAACGATTGTGTAGTGGTCGATGCATGTGTTTTTATGTAAAGCTTGACTGTAATAGTTGACTCAAATGATCACATGTGTAGGGAATATTGCTAACTGTTATGCGCTACGCGTATAGCATGTGGCCACGGCGATCGGTACATCCATATGCTTGTATGCTGCGATGCGTTGGCGCATCTGCACATATATAATTAACAGGGGCATTAGCAAAGCAGGATAAATGCATGCACATACCCGTAGTTGCTAATTAATTAGCATATATGATATCCCTGTAGTTCAGGTGAGTGAAAAAGCTCAAAATTACTCTAGTTTGTCATGTATGCTTGGAACAATAAGGAACGAAATGCTGTTGCTCCAGCGTCATCGGTGAGAAACCACAGCACACAGCCTCGAAGGCCTCCGGCACATTCGAGGAAGTTTTGAGGAAATTGATGCATGAAACAATGGGATCAGAGCTAAGTTGAGCTAGCATGCGTTTCTGAAGAAGATCAAGATATATGGGACAGTAAATGAACCAACTAAATTGAAACCTGAGAGAGCGTTGATTCCATTGAAAGAAGTTTTAAGGAAATCAGTGCCGCGTCCTGGGTGAGCACCAGTGACGTCCATTATTTGGTACACCCGGCAGGCTGGACTGTCACACCGCGGACTTGACTTCAAAAGGGAAAAGGTTTTCTTTTGTGTGGAGTGTCCTTGATGAGAGTCTGAGGATGTGCTCTATAAATAGCTTACGTGGTTCTTGGTTAATTAACTCTTTTGAATAAACATTTGATATACAATGCATGATGCTTTGTGTTTCTGGACAACTGACAAGTTGAGAAAGCCTAGACTGGATCTTGGTTACAAATATTACTTTGAGAAAACCTAGATTGGATCTTGGTTATAAATATTTACTTTTATTTTAGTGTCGTCATTGAGTAGCGCTCAGTTCATACAAGTTGAGAAGCAAGACTTAATCAAAATTCACCTATCATTTCTCATGAGGCCGAATAATAAGATTGTGGATCCAATAACACCATCAAGCAAATTTGTTGCATAGATCTCCTACATATTTCATCTATTGTCTCGTACTACTTCATAGACCACTTACATATCCCTTAGTTTCTTACACATTTAGTAGAAAAAAATTAAAAAGATATCGCATAACAATTACTAATATGACTTCATATTATCTACGATGGCAAGGCATATAACTTCATATTATCCCTGGTGGACCCTAGAATGGATGATTGGAGGATGGTTCCTTGTGAAAACATTGTTTAGTGCTCCGAATTGGCGATGATGGTGCATGGTGCATCGTGTCCCTCTTGGGTTCGTTGCTGTAGGAAACCTCCATGCCTGCTCTGCTGACCACCTCGTTGTCGGCCCGGTGATGGTTGGCCTCCACGTCGTTCGGCTCTTGGTGGTCCTTGTCATGGAAGATGGATCCCTGATGAAAACCATGTCCAATTGGACTGACGACTATGGCACATGGTGCGTCAAGTCCTTCTTGAGGGCATCGCCTTGGGTTACCTCCATGCCTCCATAGTTGGCAGTCTGACTTGTGGTTTGGATGGTCGTCCTCATGTGTGTTGCGTGCTTGTGCTTCCTTGATACATCATCACCATGTTTGTTGGAGTTGCCACTACTTTGGTGGATACTTTGCAATCATTATGTTGGCGGATGCTTTTCTGCCCCCCTCCCCCCTACTTTGCTCATTCTGGCGGATTCTTGCCGTCATGGCTACTCCTACTATGGTGTATGCTTTGCCGCCGTAGTTGCACTACTTGTTGGTCGTCTCTGGTGAATGCTTTGCCGCCATGGGCACCCTTATGTTTCTTTGTGGTCTCAGTTAGCGGTCTCGATGAAGGTGCTTTTCATGTAGGATCACATGTTTTAAGTCATTTGGTTTTGGCTTGGCATGTGTGAAGGTTGAGTGGGTTCTGCTACTACTAACTTATCAGTCATTTGTTTTGTTGTCCTTTTCTTCTGTTTTTTCTATGTTTTTAGTCATTTGTGCACTTGTGTAGGTTAATCACTATTTGGTATGTGTCAAGTTATGTCTATACAATACTTTCTTCTTAATGAAATACGTACTAAAGCATAGTCGCCAAAAAAATATTATCTACAAAAAGGGTAACACGAGGTGTGTGTGAGATCAGAACGCTTCTGATCGTATAACTTGAAAGCTTGACTAAGGTACGGTATAGGAAACAATGCAGAAGATGTATTCATTTGTGAACAATGATAGCCCCCACTTTATTCAGACCATCCGGATTATTATGAAAAGCTTAGGGATATAAAATATGAATTTCATGTGTCACAGATATGAATGTCGTTTTGTGACGCTATAATTTTTCAGACCTCATCGAGTTAAACCACGTCCTTGTAAATGAAAGTGCGTAGCATCGAGCCATGGTGTAAAACCCAATTGCAGTTGACCTTTCTTTCTTTTTTTGACAGTACAATAATTGCAGTTGACCTAGTGTATATACCAGCTGGTAGAATTGGTACATGTGCAGATGTGCCATACCAACCATTGTGTAGAAGTCGATGCAGCATGTGGTTTTGGAAAATATGGAGCACATGTAAAGCTTGACTGTAATACTTAAATGATCACTTGTAGGTCCATTTTGGCCTTTGGGAGACCCAATAATCCACGGGGAATCCCGACCTTTTTCGAGGGCTGCAGCCCCGCGTTAGCCCTGCGTGGAACGCGGGCTAAACTTCCCCAGTATTTGGAAACCTATTGTTGACAGTCTTTAAGTGACATATTTCACCATGAACATCTAACGATAACATATGTTGTTTAGGCTAATTTGGTTCCACTTTATATCTTAGTGATTTCAGGAACACAAATCTACAATAGAGAGAAAATTACCATTAACTATAAAGAATAATATTCCATTCTGAAAAAGCTCAAATTAGTGGAGGGATCCACTCGTCATAGAAGCGCCGCTCAAACTGACTCAATGCACATACGAAGAGAGAGAGAGAGAGAGAGGAGTAATGAGTTCCTTAGCACTCTACTCCAGCCATGTACCTCTACGGATGTTTCTTCCTCTTGGTATAAAACTGAGTAATTATTCGTGACTAATGAGGAAGTTGGTATAAAACTGAGTAATTATTCGTGACTAATGAGGAAGTAAAGAAGGTGGACAATAAAGTCAAAAAAGTAATGAGCACCATGTACAACATGCAGACTTTCTCTCCCTTAATGGTACAAGTTTACGTCAAATCGAAAGTGGGTCTAAAGCTCTACTCTGCAGAGTTTTAGACTAGGGGTGCAACAAAAAAATAAAAATACAAACCAAATACAGTTTGGAATACACATAGGACAAAAATGCACAAAACCCGGTACAAGATGAACGGCTAGGATAGCTCCCATCCAGATGGACGGGAGCATAGAGTAATAATCGGTGGTTGCAAGTTACGAGAGATCAGCTCACCATATTCTGTTGTCATCGTATTTGTACAAGGTACTATAGTATGCTCCGGGTCGACAGACATAGTAGCTACAATAGTAACGAGTAGTGTAGAAGTTAGTGTCTATACTAAGTGTTAATTATCCTTTGTTTGCTGTGTATCACACAAATAGATCGAGGTAGACCAAATGTGGTGATAGCCTGCAGGTCGTTGTATTCCGCCACATTCGGCTATGCGGTATGCTCTATGTCGGAGGCGCCTGTACGTAGATGCAGGGATAAGCTGGTGCCTCATGCATGTGAGTTCAATAGTGAGTTGAACCTAAATCCTTTCTAGCCTTGGCCATGATATTCATTTTCTCCACCATTTTGCTGAAGGTTTCTCTTGGATCTTAGAATTATAGATATTCACATACGTTCTCTTGGATTCGATACCTTTCTCGTGATTGTTCTATATATACCCTTTGGGCTCTTTAATGCCATCCTAGAAAGGCACCACCTTGTGACGAAAAGCTTTTTGGTGTCGGTGCCGGAAAAAAAAAAGTTCATATTACTTTTCGTGTATATGCTCTGGAACATTTAGGAACGGAATGCTGTTGCTCCAGCGCCCCTTGGCTTGGCCTGTTGGCCAACAGGCAAGAACCCGGTGACCGTAGTGTTCCAAGAAGCCGTACGTGCTCTTCTGCGGCATCTCATCGAACAGCCTCATGTGGGCTTCGTCCACTAGCCGATGCTGTGCGCAGGTGCCGAGAACACGTGTGTTCCACGTGACCGCCGCCACGCTGTGGCATTTAGTTAAACAGGCGGTCGGCGAGGTGGTCCGGACGTACGCGGCGAAGAGACTGAGTCTTGAAAGTGGCAATGACGTAGAAGAAGGTTGGGCTCGCGGTGGTGGGAGAGAGCGCTGCTAGGAACGGGGTTGGCGCGTAGAAGAGACGGTTGTGCTTGCGTTGCAGAAGGAAAGGTTTCGTCGACAGACCACTTTGGGCCAGGTGGCCCATCAATGAATGGAAAAAGACCCGTGTGCTGAGATTTTCTTTTATTTTTTCTTTTGCCTTTTTATTTTTTGTTTTCCAATGATGACAATATTAACTCAGTTGTGCTATACAGATCTGATTGTTTTTCCTAAAACGTTGTAGTTGTCATTATTAGTGTTTTTTTTATGGAAAATGGTCTTTCTTTCTTCTAACCCGAGTCTCCATCCATGTCTCCGAGGCAATTAACGACAAATAAATCATCCAAATTCAATTCTGATCACACCATTATGTTTGTTATGATTAGATCTTCAAAACTAAACCACACTTGACCATGTTTGGACTATATTTTCTTTTTGGAATATTTTTTAGGTTAAACAAATTATTTTAATACAAAAATATTCTAAAAATATGTATATAATCCAAACATGGTCAAGTGTGGTTTAGTTTTGAAGATCTTATTATAACAAACATAATGGTGTGATCAGAGTTGAATTTGGATGATTTATTTGTCGTTAATTGCCTCGGAGACACGGATGGAGACACGGGTTAGGAGACACACAAGTCGCAGCCATAGCTACTTACTTCTGTGTTTGAAAATTAACTACTTAATTATACTCGCACGCATAACAAAATTGACTTAACATTCGATTGCCCCGCATTGATGGACTCGTTTATCAGTATCTTTGAGTTGGTTTACTCTTTTCATATCGTTGGATTGTGCAAAGTAGTTCCTAGTTCACCCATCCGCAAGTGGAATGAAAGCATCTAATAGCCCAAGAGTAAATTAAGACTTTTGAAAATTTTCGTCATTTGAAAAAAATGAGTTTAGAATTTAATGTTTTCCCATTTACAAGTTCAACCTACTCGACAAAATGCCAAATGCAACAAAACACAGATACATTCGAACATATGGAAGAAAATAAACAACTCAGAATAACATGAAAAGAGAAATATCATGAGAATGAAGACATCATTTCTGTTTTCCAGTGGTACTGAGATTGAGAGGTTGACTATTTTCTTAATCTGTGTTGGATGATTCACTAAGAGCTGTAGAACCCTTGAGCCACAAAGACTTAATTGATCATTAAGAATGTCCACTTCTTCATCTCTGGAATGCACAAGCTTCAATCCGTGTAATAAATTACTTTATTTATTGGAGCTCCCAGTCTCCAAAAGACCAAAAGTTCATCATGAAACTCCAATTCACCAAGGCGCCATCAAATACTGAGAGTAACAAGCTCCCAAAACCTCACTTGACTCATGATACACGCTTGTTACTCAAAAGAGCACCAACGATATCCTTAATCTTAAAATTAATCAACTAGTAAGCTCATCTCTTTAATTATAAGGTGTATCAGGTGTATAGAGTATCAAAGGACAAACTCGGAGACCATGGGAAGGGGCATGTGAAGGCTAGGGCCTACCTAGAGCTCAAGAACTAGTCGTTGAAAAGTAACTACCCTAAAACCAAATTTCATTGGATAATCCAATGCTTGAAGGTCACCAGATATTTTGGCCCGCTGTGTGTAAATACATATAGGCGTTGAAAAGTTAACCACGTTTGCTGAAAAAGTTCATCCGATAAATTCATTCGATTGGTCATAAATCATCTGGTGTAACGGAGTTGTCTGAAACTTGACCTGCTTCGTCTTTGTACAAAAAAATGACTTTGGTACAAATTTCATCCTATGTAAAATGGAAATAGACAACACATAATTTGGTGACTTAACGTTGAAATTGAAATTTCCTTGGCTCTTGGCATCACTGTATACAATTGAATTGTAAAATACTCATCGGATGGATTCATTCTTAGGTCATCGGATCTTCCATTGACACCATTTTTGCAGCATATCAGAGACCAAAAGCTCTGACATGTGAAAAAACCATATTGCGGGCGATGGCCACTTTTGAGTTGGGCTCCTCCAATGCTGTTTTTTTTAGTTGTCCATCCATTCCTTCGCTTCCTCGTGTCATGGTGCATTTGAAGTTAATATTCTGGCAGGCAGAGTGTTGAATAACCAAAAGTGATAACTCTCTTAGCAGGATTTGTACAACACCACAGTTAATCAGGATTTTGAATCGAACAGCGGAATTCAGAGATATCCTGAACACAGATGTCAATGTGAACACAAACATTACCTGCACATAATAGGCACGCATCTAGTGGAAGACCTATGTTATCCATGAATATATTCTCCTAGTGCTACTGCCCTTGACCTACTGCCCTAATATTCTTGCTGGGTCAGGAATTTTACAGCATAAGGATTCCTACTGCCCTTTCTTTAAAGGGAACATAGTATATTTCCTTATAAAAGTAACCAAATCGAACATAATCCAACACCATATTTTTTGTAAGATTAAAATCCAGGATAAAAAGCATCAATAACCTAAAATACATTACAGAACTATTTCACTCGGCAATCTGTCTAAAGACCTAATAGGATATCACAATATATGAAGGCAGGTCGCACACCAGTCGGTGCAAGCTGGGTGGTGGAACAGTGCCCCCAAAATCTTAGAGGCCCCAAATTTTGCCTTAAGTGATTTTTAACTACAGTTAATAATAGATAGGAGAAAATTGCAGAGTAATCAACAACATTTATTTTCCCCTTACACTTCTTCATCTTCATTTCTTTGGTTTCCCACTACTCTTTGCACAACAACCAGTCATAGTAATTTGCTGCCATAGCAACTCCTCAGTCTCCATGAAAAACAATTCTTCCCCGACCTTTCTCTTCCAATCCTCCTGCTCCTCCGATCACTATGACAAAATGAGTCGTACTTTGTGCCCAATTGGTTGCTTACTTGATTGTTGGAGTGTATAGAGGCCCATAAGGCCTGGCCCATATAGTGGCCCATTTAGGCTGTATATATGTCACCCTTCTAGGGTTTTGAGGAATATACAGTGAATAATTTCTCCAACATAGTATCAGACTAGGCTAGGGTTTTCCCTCTCTCTCCCTCTCTCCCTCCCACCCAGCCGCCACCTTTGCTCCTGCTGCCGTCGGCCGCCGGCGCCACCATGGCTGGCCGGCCGCCGCACCTCCCTCCTCTCCCTTCCCCTCCTCCTGAGTTGGACGCAGCCGCCACCTCCTCTGCTGCGCTGCCGCCGCCGCTGCTGCTTGCAGCCGCCGTCCAGGGCCTGGATCTGGCGCCGCCGCCGCCGCTGGAGCTGGCGCCGCCGCCGCTGGAGCTGGCGCCGCCGCCGCCGCCATCCAGGGCCGCCTCCTCCGCCGTCCAGCCGCCTGGGACGCAGCCGCCGCCGCCATCCAGGGCCGCCTCCTACGCCGTCCAGCCGCCTGGGACGCAGCCGCCGCCGCCATCTCTCTCCTCTGCTGGCGCAGGCCAGCTCCGGCCGCCGCCCGGCCACCAGTGGCCCCCTCTCCCTCCACCCCTTCCTGTAGGGGAAGCCGGCGCAGATCTGCAGCCCCCCCTGCAGGGTTGGCCGTGGGGCCCACCGAGCAGCAGCCCCCACCGCTCGCGGAGCTCGTGGATCTCGCGGCTGCTGCGGGCCTGGCTGACTCTGCGGGCCTCGCCGACCCCGCGAGGCTTCGCGTGTTCTCCTCTCCGCGACACGGGCAAGCAGGTCTTCGACGGGGCCGTGTCGGCCGACGCGGCTCTCGCCGCCGCCCTCCGTGCGGCCAAGGCTGAGGCCGCGGCGGCCGAGGAGCGGGTTCGCGCGGCCTCTGCCACCTGGGCGCGTGAGCGTGCCACCGCAGACGCTCTCGCTCGCGGGTTGCCGAGGCTGAGTGTTACCTTCAGCCCACCTCCAACTCCCAGCCCGTCGTCCCCTACAACGCCCCACCTCCGCTCGAGGGCTCTCGCGGCCACCTCCCCGACCCGGTGGTCACCCAGCTCCATCTCCAGGCCATGGGTGTCCAGCACATCCGGGGGATGGTCAGCATTGTCCTCGATTCTTCGTCCACCTCCTACAACCGCTGGCGGGACCAGGTGCTCATGGCTCTCCGACGCTACCACCTCACCGACCACGTCCTCGCCGACACCCCTGAGGCCGCTCGGGACCTGACCTGGCACCTCCTCGACACCGTCGTCCTGTCCTGGATCTCGGGGGCCGTCGCCCAGGATCTCCAGGACTCCGTCAACCCTCTCGGCGGCACCGCACGTGCTGCTTGGCTAGCCCTTGAGAACCAGTTTCTCGGGCACACCGAGACTCGTGCCCTTCAGCTCAGTGCAGCCTTTGCCACCTTCGAGCAGGGTGACCTCTCCGTCGGGGAGTACTGCCGCAAAATGAAGAGCATGGCCGACTCTCTTGCGGACCTTGGCTGCCCCGTGGAGGACCGGCTCTTGGTGCTCCATATCCTCCATGGTCTCAATGGCACCTTCGACCACATACGGGACTGGATCACCAGGCAGCGGCCTTTCCCCTCCTACCTCCAGGTTCGGGACGACCTTGTCCTCAAGGAGCTCACACGACGTCCCCAGGCGCCCATGACTCCCTCGTCCTCGTCCACCGCGCTCGTGGCCTCTCCGCCGACCCCTGCGACTCCGCCCGCCACTTCTCTCCTTGGTGCTCCTCCCCCCGGGCCGAGCGGGGGTGGGGGGAACCATGGTGGCCGCCGTCGCTGGGGCGGGGGTCGCGGTGGTGGTTCTGGTGGAGGACGTCGGGGCCCACAGGCTCCACCTGCTCCTGGCGGCTCTTCTCCCGCTCCTGAGGGTACGCCTTGGCCATCCTTCTCCAACCCGTGGTCAGGGCGTATCTCGGTGTGGCTGTTTCCGGCTCCGGGAGGCGGACCTCGCCCTCAGCACCAGCCTGCGGCTCTGGTTGCGGGACATGCTCCGTTGGGCCCGACGACTTGGTTTCCACCCACCCAGCCCAGCCTGCCTCCTTTCTGGCCTGGGGGATGGGACCAGGCAGCGTTGGCTCAGTCGTTCAGTACCATGGGCCTGACTCTGCCGAGCAACCCTGAGTGGATCGCCGACTCGGGGGCCTCGTACCATACGACCCCTGATCCTGGTATACTTTCTTCCGTCCACTCCCCACCTGTCTCTTGTCCTTCTTCAATCATGGTGGGGAATGGTTCATGCCTTCCTGTCACTTCTGTGGGCACTGCTCCTGGTCTTTTTCGTCTTTCCAATGTTCTAGTTGCCCCTCAGATGGTTCACAATCTTCTTTCTATTCGTCAGTTTACTGCCGACAACTCTTGTTCTGTTGAATTTGACTCTTCTGGTCTTACTGTGAAGGATCTGGCTTCCCGGCGCCCACTTCTCCGATGTGACAGCCCGGGACCCCTTTACACCTTCCGCCTCCCGTCTTCCGCTGCTCCGACTTCGACTTCTTCTGCTTCATCCGCTGCTTTCGCCACCACATCTACTTCCACGACTTGGCACCGTCGGCTCGGTCATCCCGGCCGCGACGTTTTGGCCCGTCTTAGTCGTAGTACAGGTCTCCCATGTACTAGGGCTCCTGATGAGCATCTTTGTCATGCGTGCCAGTTGGGTCGTCATGTTCGACTCCCTTTTTCTTCTTCTTCTTCGCATGCGAGTCATGCCTTTGATCTTGTTCATTATGACTTATGGACATCTCCTGTACTCAGCATTTCTGGTTATAAATATTACTTGGTGGTGGTGGATGATTTTTCTCGTTATTCGTGGACTTTTCCCTTGCGAGCAAAGTCTGATGCTTTTCCTACCCTTCTCCACTTCTTTGCTTGGGTTTCTACTCAGTTTGGTCGCACTGTGAAGGTTGCTCAGTGTGACAATGGTCGTGAGTTCGATAATCACACCTCTCGTGACTTCTTTCTCTCTCAGGGGATTCAGCTGCATCTGTCCTGCCCGTACACCTCTGCCCACAACGGCAGGGCTGAGCGGATGATTCGCACCACAAACGATGTCATTCGCACCCTTCTCATTCAGGCCTCTCTTCCAGCCCGATTCTGGGCTGAGGCTCTCCATACTACCACTTACTTGCTCAACCGCCTCCCCTCCATTGCCATTTCTGCCCCCACCCCACACCATGCTCTCTTCGGTACTCCTCCCAGCTACGATCACCTTCGTGTCTTCGGGTGCGCGTGCTACCCTAACACCTCTGCTACTACTCCTCACAAGCTCGCGCCCCGCTCGACTCGTTGTGTGTTTCTTAGTTACTCCCCTGATCACAAGGGGTACCGCTGCTTTGATCTTACCTCCCGTCGTATCCTCATCTCCCGGCACGTCGTCTTTGACGAGTCAGATTTTCCTTACTCCACCTCTACCACCCCATCTCCCGACCCTGAGCTGGAGTCCCTCTTTTTGACTGACCCGGTGGTTCCACCACCAGCTTCTTTTTATCCTCCCTTTACAGGTGTTCCTAGTCCGGTGACTCCTACCGGCCCGTGGGTGGCCCCGGAGCCCCCCGCCGTGCCACGCGCGGCCCCGGCGTCCCCCGTTGCGCCACGCGCGGCCCCGGAGCCCCCATAGTGCCACGCGCAGCCTCGGAGCCCCCCACCGCGCCATGCGCGGCCCCGACGTCCCCTGCCGCGCCATGCGCGGCCCCGGCACCCCCCGCCGGGCCACGTGCGGCCCACGTGCCCCCAGGCTTCCCAGCACGCTCCTGGCAGCCTGTGCACGTCTACCGGTGACGGCCGGTGCCGGGGCCGGCGGCGTCGCTCCCGCCACCGCCTCCTCCCTCGGCGCCGCCAGCCCGCCCTCGGATCAGCTCCCGCGTCAATCCGGGAGTGTACCACCCGCCTGTTGTCCATCGGGATCCTGGCCATACCCATCCCATGGTGACACGGCGAGCGGCGGGCGTCTCGCGACCTGTGGCTCTCTCTGCCGTCGAGAGTGAGCCTGGGGTCTCTCCGGTACCCTCCTCCGTCCGCGAGGCTCTGGCTGACCCTCACTGGCATCGTGCGATGGAGGAGGAGTACGCGGCCCTTCTTGCCAACCAGACGTGGGACCTCGTACCGAGTCCGTCTGGTGGCAACGTCGTCACCGGCAAGTGGATCTGGACCCACAAGCGCCGGGCTGACGGGTCCCTGGAGCGCTACAAGGCTCGCTGGGTCCTTCGTGGTTTCACCCAGCGGCCTGGTGTGGACTACGACGAGACCTTCAGTCCAGTGGTGAAGCCGGCCACCGTGCGCACGGTTCTGTCGCTGGCTCTCCAGCGCTCGTGGCCGGTTCACCAGCTGGATGTGAAGAACGCCTTTCTTCACGGGACTCTCACCGAGACCGTCTACTGCAGCCAGCCGACAGGGTTCGTCGACACCAGTCGTCCCGATCTGGTGTGCCGCCTCAACAAGTCACTCTATGGCTTGAAGCAGGCTCCCCGGGCGTGGTACTCTCGGTTCGCCACGTTCTTGAGCTCGCTGGGCTTCACCGAGTGCAAGTCGGACACTTCGTTGTTCGTCTTCCGCCGAGGGACCGAGGCTGCCTATCTGCTGTTGTACGTCGACGACATCCTTCTCACGGCGTCCAGTCAGCCCCTGCTCCAGAGTATCATCCACTCTCTGCAGCAGGAGTTCGCCATGAAGGACCTGGGCGTGCTCCACCACTTTCTCGGAGTCACCGTGGAGCCCCGACCTTCCGGCCTCTTCCTCCACCAGCGACAATACGCTCTCGACATCCTGGAGCGGGCCGGGATGGCTGACTGTAAGCCCTGCGCCACTCCAGTCGACACCCAGGGCAAGCTCTCGGCTGCGGCGAGCCCTCCTGTTGCTGACCCGACGGCCTACCGGAGTCTGGCTGGGGCTCTGCAGTACCTCACCTTCACCAGGCCGGACATCGCCTACGCTGTCCAGCAGATCTGCCTCCATATGCACGACCCTCGCGAGGCACACCTTACTGCCCTGAAGCGCCTGCTGAGGTATGTTCGGGGCACGGTGGACTGCGGCCTCACCCTTCACCGGTCCCCCTCCACCGAGCTCGTCGTCTACACCGATGCTGACTGGGCCGGCTGCCCCGACACCCGTCAGTCTACTTCGGGCTACGCAGTCTTCCTCGGCGGCAACCTCGTCTCCTGGTCGTCCAAGCGGCAGCCGGTGGTCTCCCGCTCAAGTGCTGAGGCAGAGTACCGCGCGGTTGCCAACGGCGTGGCTGAGGCGTCCTGGCTACGACAGCTCTTGGCGGAGCTCCAAAGCCCGCTCACCAAGAGCACGCTCGTCTACTGCGACAATGTCAGCGCCGTCTACCTCTCCACCAACCCGGTTCAGCACCAGCGGACGAAACATGTGGAGATCGACTTGCACTTCGTTCGCGACCGGGTCGCCATCGGGCAGGTCCGGGTCCTCCACGTCCCGACCACCTCCCGGTTCGCCGATATCTTCACCAAGGGACTACCCTCCTCGACGTTCTCTGAGTTCAAGTCCAGTCTTAATGTAACCAGTGGCTAGTTGAGACTGCGGGGGGGTGTTGTGTCTGTGTTCTCTTTCTTGTCCAGTCTTCAGCACCGCTGCGTCGGTAGCTCAGACTGCGGGGGGGTGTTGGAGTGTATAGAGGCCCATAAGGCCTGGCCCATATAGTGGCCCATTTAGGGCTGTATATATGTCACCCTTATAGGGTTTTGAGGAATATACAGTGAATAATTTCTCCAACATTGATGAATCGAATGCGTGTGATCAATCGTCAGTTCAACACAGTGAGCTTGGCTGTTTAAGATTTTTGGGATTTGGCTAATGATTCAACAAGTTGACATTGCATCCAGTATTCCAGGTTTAAGTTAAACAAATTTCCTTTTTCTTTCCTGAACACCTTTTTCTTTCCTTGATGAACACCAACTTCATATGCTGATGTTGAAGTTACATGTTGTTTCCAAAAAAATATTTTGGTTATTGTCATTTCTCAAATGTAGGTTCTAATTTTGCATTTTGTACTGGGGCCTAAATTATCAGGTACGGCCCTGAATATACAATGCAAGGAAATCCAATATTAAGCATCAATAAACCCACGTTCTCAACTGTAGTTATGAAAATTATTCCAGGAAGGCAGTATGTTGATGTCACTGCTGCTTAGTTCCGTATATGTTACTCTTTGGGTGCACAATTGTGAACAAAATGAAGTGGGTTATTGAACAAGACTAAACTAAAATTTCTGTACCACCCGTGAAATCAGGACGGACTTAAAGGAAATGAAAGTGCTACAGAGCATGAGAAACACAAACCGGATGAAGAACAGAACCAAGTGTCTGGACTGATGAAAACCCATTACAAGCGCTCTGAACGCCACCATCCAGATTGTTTATCACCACAACGATTTCAGCAAATTGATCCACTTGAACTTCACCCACACCAGCTACAAGAAATTGCAATGTCTGCTTCCTGAGACACATGGGTGAAAAGGCATACTGGAAATTCGAAGTTATAACCAGCATGCTGGCAATTCAAAGTTATAACCATATCAATCATTAACTCGCAGAGGCAGTTCAAAATTAGGCTTGGTGGCAGCGGGACCTTGAAGCCAACATGACAGTTTGGATCCTGTCAATAATTCATGATGCATTTGAAATTGCTATCTTTTTGTCGTGTTAACGGCTGGTTACTCCCGGCTGTAGTCCCCTAGATGGATCTGAATTATGAAAAACATCATGGTTAATTTTGCTATGAAATTCAAGCTGAACAGGGGAGGTTCAGATTTACCCTGAATATGACTGACCCACCAGATGTCCAACATATTTTTTTTTGGGTGGGGGGGGTGCACTTCGAGAGCAAAAGTCAATTTGAACAGAACCATTGATGCACACATACTCAGCAAGCATTTGGTAGGAGGACCCACGATATCTTGTCCATGAAACCCTTGACCCAGTCCCATCAATCTTTATTTACTGTCCCAGGATTCTTGCTAGGTTAGTCGAGAATTTCACAGCACAAGAAGCCCAACACTTTCTCTTTTCTTACCATTTTTTGAAGGGAACACAATCCCATTTTGATAAATCAAAGGGAACATAATCCACTAATCCAGGTGATCCTTATGTAAAGATAACATGATCAAGTTGTACCAACAGGCCGGTTGTTTTATTCACTGTAATATTCTATAAGTTTTGCAAGATATTCCAACTACAAGAATCAATACATACCTTATCCCCGCATTTTTGGGGCTGTTTTAGTGTAATTGAAACTACTCAAGGTAGGAAATAGATTAGTGCCAGTGTCTAGTACTGTAGCTAGTACTGGTACTGCCTAATTAACCATCAGGTTGCAGTCGCAGAAAATTCTCATAAGCCAAAAGTTGAGCGTGCCACCAAATCAGCAAGAAATCAAGCAAAAGAAGATAGTACATCAAAGCAACAAAAGCAGGAACCAAGCCGAATGATAGGATACGTGACCTTCTTTGGGTTTGACCATACCAGCACACGCTCCACTGTCTGGCTGTCTGCACGCCCACCCGCAATGTGCGCATTGCGGCACTGCCACCACCCACCAGGAGTCGCTCCAACAAATAGCACACGGGTGTATGTGTATGTGTATCTGATATCCGTACAGCTCCGTCACTGCCGGGCAGCGCGGCGCCGAGAGAAACTCCCGGGCTGTTCAGATTCCCAACTATTCTCTATTCATTCCAACTTTTCACTATTCATTCTAACTTTTCACTATTCCTCCCTCACAAAACACGTTTCTCAACGAATGCTACAGTGTTTTTCTTATGCTACAGTATTTTTTCTTACAATCTAAACACACCCTAAATACAGATGCAATGCAAGCTCGGTGGCCGGGGGTACCCAGCCGCCCTTTGCCGAAGTGCTAACCTGTCGTGAGCCGCGGGGCCCACCCGGGCGCCGATTGCTCCCGCCGCCGGTGGGGAAGGGCCGTCGTCTCCGCGGTCGATGGCAGTCCCTTTTTTTTTTTAATAAAAGTTTCTTCCTCACCACGGCCATCTCTTGTGTTGTGCCACTGCCGGCGGGGGCGACAAGCTCAACCGGGGGGCCCTAGCTGGCCCACTCGATCACAGCGCACTGCGCACGAAAGCTACCGGTGGGCCCGTGAACCATAGGAGAAGGGCCCACTGTCTGTTAACCGGGGGAACCACTGGAGATTTTTTAAAAAAAAAATAGAAAAAAGAAGGAACCACCAGAGTAAGCATTTGATGTTGTGTCCAAATAAATAATTAAATTATAAAATAATAGCTGCGAACATCACTGATACGTGGTGCAGCTCATTGATGGTTTCATCTGCAACTGCAACTAATTCATTTGCTATCTTTATCAAGGTGAGAGTACAATTCTACAGATGTGCTGCTACTTTAGGTTACCATATATGGTTCATCCATATATACAGCTGTTCACAATGTGCTCATGACTCAAAAGCTATGAACAATCTGCTTCAGTGAGTTATATGTGCCGACCACAATTACTCCGGCCCCAATCATGATAATACCCAGGCAAACTACCAGCTCCAACCTTGTACTCCTGGAGGTCCTTGAGCTGATCTTCAGGTAGCAAACACAGGGAAGCAAGATCGTGACTGTGCTGCTGAGGAATGAGCCAGTCAGTGCGACCACATAGGCGAAGAACGGCACCACAAGTGCTACGATGGTCGTGCTGACAACCAGGGCAGTTCTGATGAAGATGCCGGTGGTCCTGTTCTTGCCAACATGAAGGCTGTCCTCGATAGCCTCTGCTATTGGAGTAATTAGCAGCGCGAACTTGGTGAAAGGATTGATCAGCGTCGTGTAGATCGCGACGTTGGAGGCGAGACGTTTTGATGGAAGGTTGAGCGTCACCTGGGAACTCAAAGATTCCCCGTACATCAGGTATCCGATGACGCCTGTCAGCCCATAGCTAAGAGTGCAGATAATGAAGCAGATGAGCAGCACCTGAAATTGTAAGAGGTAGTGATGTCACTATAGCAGATTGCTAGAACTGGGCTTTACAACACGTGCAAGGTGTCTTTTTCGGCTTCAGTGTATAGATTGCAGTTTCATGTTGATTGTTGGGAAGGCAGGTGATTAATAGTTCTAAAGAAACAGTTCTTTGTAAAAGTAATATGTATCTGGAGTTCAAGATCAAATAAAGAACGGTACTGGTGAAAGGACTTCTACTTACTGTGGGGAACGTTTTTCTGTTTCTCATGCCAGTGTATATCATGGGAAAAACAGCATGTCCACTGAAACAGAACGCATATAAGCTCATAGCAGTTGGCATACCAGACCAGTTGACAGTCACACCTTTCTCGTGAAAACCGACACCATCAAACACTCCAACCCACAGAACAGAGGCGATTAGAATGATGGAAGCCATGACTCCACCTAGACCGACATATGCAAGCATGTTCAAGCTCCGAAGCCATGTTGTTGGTAAAACCAGCAGGCTGAAGATCAACACAAATCCTTGCTTGCTTCCAATCTTGAGTCCAGCAACATGGAAGTTGGCATTTGGAAATAATTTCTCCAAGTTGTCACCTTCTAATATCAAGAAATCAATAGCAACAAGATACAGCTCCAGGTACAAGAATATTGCTACTATGATTTTTCCTTTCCGTCCAAAAGCAAGCTCACCAATATCAGGATAGGTCTTAACAAGTGAACTCGAGTCTATACATTTCTGGAGGAGAATACCAGTGTAGAAACAGATTATTGCTATGGTTATGAAAATGAGTAAGCTCAGCCATCCTCCTTGAGACAATGCGTAGGGAATGGATAATATTCCAACCCCTGAAAACAAAGTAAATATACAGAGAAATAGCTAGGTCAATAATGAAACATGGGCAACCATATCTAAAACTACTATGGCATCAATAATTTGCATCTCAAGCTTGCAAAAGATTGGCAAAACAGAAGAAACTCGAAACCTGAGAGTGCATTAACTCCGTTGAAGCAAGTTTTGAAGAAGCCTGTTCCAGACTTTGGAGGAGTGTTGTTCTCCATCAGAAACTCCTAGTGGTTTTGAACTAGAGGATGCACATCACCCCTTGGGTTTTAAAGAGGAGTGGTGCATGAAGTCTGGACATGCAGACCCACTGCATGTCACATTATCACCACCGTGTTAGTGCCGTGTGACAATGGGTGGATGTCTACTCCCAGAAAAGAGAAGAAAATAAAGCAAAGAAAAAGGCATTGAGTGGAATTGCACGGATCAGCGTATAGTAGATTCATCAAATGCACGTTTTTTTGTCAAACAGATGATGCAATCGCTTGAGAACCTAAAGAAACGTATCCCAGAGGGAAGACAAGTAGAAGGCACCCATGCAAAATGCATGCAACAGCCATGAAAAAGCATGAAAGCAAATAAAGTTGTTCCTGGCTTCCTGCAACCTTCATAAATTATGGATGCATAAATAACTAAGACCCAAAAGAACATATGTTTGTGTAGTGTTTCCCTTTTTGTTGGATAATAGATCAAATTGAGACGTTGTACGGTGTCAAGAGTAACCTCATAATTGCATGTACTATTTATATGTGATGTCATGGAGCACCGCAGGCCCGTCGATTGGGAGGTGCCAGGTGGTCAGCCAGCACCGGGCCACCCAATCTAAGGGGCCACCAAATTTTCAGCCCAATAAAAATTAATCAACTAAGGCTAAGGCCCAAACGTCAGCTAGGTAGAACACGAAACGTTGTCGTCGCTGCATCTCCGTGCATATTGATCGAGCGATGATGATTTCTCTTCCCTCTTGGCCTCTTCGGCGCGACGACGCCCGGAGGCCCTGACAGCCTGCCACCACAATCTCTGATCGCCGGGACGCTGCGGCCCACGGTAGTTGGGTCCTACGGGCTGTTGCCCTGCTGCCGCGATCCTCGGCGTCCGGCGAGATGGCGACTCCATCAATGGCAACAGTTTAGTAGCGTGGCGCCGGGTTGCCAACATCACTCATCAGAGATCAGATCAGGTAACTAAACAAATTAAAGTAATTAAAGATCTACATGTGTAGTACTATGACACAAGAAAGACTCAACAGATTGGCGACAATTGCACTTAAATTGAATTTTGGAGAAAATATGAAGATATCATTGAAAATTTTATTTCAAAGAATACTAGATGAATGATGCTTTTTAATAGAAGTTGAGAAGATCGATATCAGTAAATAAATTCGCCCGTTCTTTATTTAGCATGAATTTTTATGTTAGTAACATGATAAATATTTTGATTATTTATATTTTTCATTAATATAGGGCCTCCATTTTGTGTTTCGCACCGGGGCCTCCTAAACTTAGAGACGGGCCTGGAGCACCGTACTGCAAAATATATCCGTATGTGCAGTTTACCAGAATCAGGCATACTGGTTTGCCAGAATATAGACCATTTGCATAAAAGCAACTGGGAAAAGGGTTACAATCTCCAAGACTATCAAGTGTATACATCAAGAAAAATTCAAACATAGACAATGAAAAAATCAGTGGTAATGATTAACAAATACAAAAATTAGAAAGAAAAAAACATTTAATAACAACAGTTCATGAACCATCCACTTTGGAATGCTAGCCTCTTTTTTCCTCTTGAATTATTACATTTTCTAGAGAGCTTCATATAATTTCATTTAAAAAGAAGAAAGTAGGCAAACACAAAATTGAAAAAACACAGATCCAACACAATGCTTAGACAAACCAACGCATCTAAAATCAGTTTTAACAGAAAGAGATGCACCAGCACCAGAAGGGTGGACATCCTCTAGATTAGAGCCTGCCTGACCTACCACCAGATTCTGCAGCTCACCACGACACCAAGATTATCAGCCCTTTCCAAAGTTGACAGCAACAGTCTCTCAACAACCATCTAAGACGCCACCTTTAAAACATGATGGTTTACATGATATGCTGCATCCAGATCAGCACAAAACAGCTGAAAGTGGATGCATATTGAAGTTTGAGGTTGCAAACTCCAAAAACATCAGTGTTAAGGGTTCGAAAAATGTATTTTTCATGACAGTAATGATCACAAATAAGCAATGTATCCATGTTCTTGTAATTTTTACAACCAAATTAGCTAACTTGCTAATGCTGATATCTTACATTATCAAAGTACTGCCATGCGATTTAAATATATAAAGCACATTAGCTTCTAATAATTGGTTATCATTAGTTGATGTTTATTTGTGTATGTAATTTCAACAACCAACAGCAACTGATGTTAAAAAGAATGATATACCTAAAGATGATAAACTTCCCTGCATAGTCGAGCAAAAATGATGATCCTCATGAAAACTGACATTGATATGGAGAAAGTACAAAAACGGTCAACGGCAGTTAAAACAATAGAAATATTTAGTTATATATACACTGAATCATGAAGGTAAAGCTTCTCATTGTAACCATCATAACAGAAGATAATATATGGCCACAAACTTTCAATATATAAACATTTGGATGAGTGAGACTTCCCAATATGTGATGTCTCCTTGTGACAAATGAAGAAAAGCACAACTGCAGATTAAAACATACTACCAGTTACTATTACTATTGCGCATTTAGTGACATCATATCAAATAATTAGGAATAAACACATTATTCAGGTAAGAGAAAATGAAAACGGAACCACTTTTTCCTATAGAGTTGAAGCCACACAATCCAAAGATGACTGCAAAGCACAACACTGGAAGATTCCAAACGGAAGCACTTTAAATAATTATACTGTGTACATTCTTTAGCAAAAGTAACAAGATTCATGATCCCAGAATAAAAACACATAGGAAAAAGAAAGATGTGTTATCCTATACTTTGAAGTCTCAAATAAAAAACAGAACTCATGTTCAACGTTTCCAACACAGCAGTTTTCTCATAAAATTCTGAATAGATACAGTGACCGCAGAGAGAAAGAGAGTCCAGGATCAGCTATCCAAGCTTTACACCGATGTCTGAAGTTGATATATCTAAAGAATTTCAATGAGGAAACACAGAACACTGCATAGTAACCCACTGAGAGTGTTTTCTTGTCTACCCACCAGATATACCTGGAGTGGCCCACGATATTATCCAAGAAACAGAAAACAGCAAAGTCTACAACTTCCATTTATCCCAGTCCACCGGGCTAGATGTTTTTAATCCTTTCTTCTTTGTGCCATTTCGCATCAGACCTAAAGCAAGCATTTTCTTCAGCACACAAAGCTAACAGATAAGCACTGTTGAATCTTGAATCGCAACATACAGCGCTAAGCAGACGCTATTTAAAACTTTTACTCTCAGTTTATTCTTGTTTTTCAAGGGCATACAGTTCACTGTCTGGCAAAGATTTACTATGTAGAAACTAGTCAAATATGAGGCAGTTGCCAGTAGGAGAATTTCTAAAACCAGAATCACACCCAAATCAAATTCAATTAACTGTAAGCAAGTTTAAGCTTATTTGATAACTGTGACAAAGGAATGAAAGGAGAAACAGGTGCAGTACAGATGAAGCAGAACGTGATATGCGAACACATGTCCAAGCACATTAAGTGTGAAAAGTGAAAAACAGAAATCCAGAGCATGCTAGGAGGCAATAGTAGCCTAGCAGCAAGAAATGTGATACGGCTTAGTAACTTCAATCAGCAGTGATGTACCAGCTTATAGGCGATGGTATGACCGTGCGTTGTGCAGGCGTCTGCCCGGGCTCAAACCCTGGCGCCATAGGTGGCTGGGTCCATTTCCTGTGCAACAGTGCGGGGAAGGGTCCCAGGCTGCCACAAAGCAGCACTGGTTGAGGTTACCTCCCAGCCTGGTCCAATGAACCCCTGCTATTAACTATCAAGGCTAATTCAGTGGGTTTGTCTTCCCCACTGAACTAGCTTTTTCTTTTACAAAAACAAAAATTACCAGCTTCTTCCATAAAGGTACAAAAAGTGAAAATTACTATCAAAGAAACCTAAGTTGCTGAGGGACAAACTGTATGATATTCCACCTCTCCCTGATCACCTCATTCTTTGATCCTTTCATAATTCTATTCCCTCTAGTCACAGATACTTTGTTCTTGACAAGGTATGGTCAAACTTTTCAAACGTTGACTATCAGTAAATTTAAAACTATTCATTTTGAAAACATAAGATTGTATTTGCCTTTAGAAACACTTTCATAATATGATAAATTTATTTTAATTTATAAAAATATTCTAATAAAAATAGCATTCAAAGGTACACATTGCCCCTGTCATGTCCAATATATCAGGTACATTTTATTGGAGGAAGTATTATGGAACATGAGGTGGCAAACATAGGACATCAAAGCCAATCTCAAATTATCATTGACCAGGGTCAGTCGATGGATCACAAACGGAACCTTTGCGGAATGTCCAAAACTAATAACTGCATCCATAACCAAGTACCCATAAAATACAATATGGCTAATGGCTTACATTTAATACTTTGTGTTTCATGAAATTGTATAGCATGCATAAGAGTGCAAAAAAAAAAGCTACAAGTTTGAACTGAGGCAATCAGAAGTATGAGCCATAGCAAAAAGGCTACAAATTCACATTAGTTCACTTGAAGTTAATGTCCTTGTCATTCTGGTCCAGAATGGTTTTGGTGGCAGGTGGCCGGTTCTCTTTGCTGTATTTGTACAACAGCATGGTTAATCAGGTTATGCAATATCAGTTCATATGCGGAATTCGGATTTATCCTGAAAATGGCCTGACCCATCAAAGTCCAATATAATTGGCAGGAAACTTCATGAGGAAAAGTCAAAATGAACAGAAGCATTGGTGCTCACATACTCAGCAAGCATCGGTAGGTAGGCAGAGCTATGACATCCACTAAATCATTCAATAAGTCCCATCATTCTTGATTCAACGCTCAAGACTCTTGCTGTGTCAACACTGAATTTTACTGCAGCAGAAACCCCAGAGTGATGAAAGTCGAGCACCATGCTTTTTCATAGAAAATAGAATTCAGGATCACGACAATCGATCAATATCAATTACCCAGCTACCCATAGCAAATCTTTTCACTCACAAAGCTTCAATCAACCTGAAGACCAAAAAGACCAAACATCAGGATATTCAAAGTGACAAGTACGCAAGGGACTCTGACAACATGCATCAAATACTCAAATAGGATATCGAAAAGCACACATTGCAGTTATGTTTTTTTTTCCTGGAATTGGTACCATTCTTAGCACTGTCTAGTTTACTCCTGTGGTTGGCTTAATGATGGCGGAGACACAAAGAGTGGTTGTTGCAACTTGCAAATCAAAAGATTGAACCAAAAGTTACGCGTGCCAGCAAATCTGCGAAGATTAAAGAAAGCATGAGAATTGAGAAACACGAACCGGGCGTTAGGTTTGGAACAGACCAAAAGGCTTCCATTATTATTACCAGCCCTCCATTATCAACACACCGCACACTGCACGCTGCACGTATGCCCAATTGCCCACCCACCTTGTGCATCGCCACTACGATTCAGCAAGGAATTGAGCCGACAATGGTACAGCGCAATCATCAGTCATCACCGGGAGTCAGCACTAGTCGCCCCACGCTTGCCCGGCTTTGCCCCGGGTCGGCCTTCCTTCCCGGAACCCTACAGGCAGAGGAGGAACAGCAATCGGGGCGTACCTCATGGAACATCCTTGCCAGAATACTAACCACCAGACCAAACACGAAATGACTTTCCTACAAGCCCGCCGCATCCCCGCCCGCGGCGCGGCGCCGCCGGGCTCCTTTTTCACGCGAAACGTGTCGGGAAAGAGAATCCGCCGCGTCCGGCTCGTGCGGACGGGCGTGGGCTGATTTGGGCCGCCATGTGGGTGATGAGGAGGGCTAAAAGGGCCGTAACCCAGCAGTTGCCTAGGCCGGCCTCTGATCAGGCCCATATTGTTACGGCCCAACTCAGGCTCCCTGAGCGTTATCTCCTGTGGGCCGGCCTGTGGCAACTTCCATTTATCCCCAGATCTCTAAGATTATCTCCCTGCCCATCCGATCCCTCGACCGAATTATGGCATGTTCGGTTAGGCATGGATTGGTTGGATTTTATGTAGAATGGGATTGAGTCCATGAGTCACTAGTCATGGACTCAATCCCACCCATTCCACATGGAACCCAACCAATCCATGTCTAACCGAACAAAGCCTTAGCTAGGTCAGAATCCAACAGAGGGCTGCGGCCAGCGGCCATGGACGGAGTCCAAGCAATGCAACAATCGCCCAGTTCGTCGACGGCCGCCTACCCTCCGTGTGATGTTCGAGCCCGATGCCGATCTGGATACCACAGGCTCCTACTCCACCGCCGACCCCAACACCTTGGTGCTCGCACGAACCTCCAGTAACCATCCCTTAGGCATCTCCCTCCGCCTCGCTTCGCCGCCGGCGGAGTCGCGTATCTGCGTCCACTCCCCGCGAGGTTCCCAGCCTTCACGACTCGACAATCAAGTCATTGCGGCCCATGGCGACTCCGTTCTCATCAAAGTTTCTCGGGGAGGAGGCTCTGACGAGCCAAAATACTTCGTTTACAACGCGGTATACAGGCCAAATGGGCCAGGCCCGCTGGGCCAGCACTAGCACGGCCCTAGCACGGCTCGGCCAGATGCCCATAGTGCTAGTGCCATGCTAGTTCCTAGCTCAGTGCCGTGCCTGGGCCTCAATCCCGGCCCGTGGCACGGCACGAGGCAGGGCACGGATAATGGGCCGGCACGGCCTCGGCACGACTATGGCCCGATAGTGGCCCGTTTAAGAGCACCTCATATATAAACCTATACAAACCCTAGCTCCTTTCACTTTTCCCCTTCCTTTCCTGCTAGCCGCCTCCCTCTCCCCTGCCTTCTCCCCTGCTTGCCTGGCTGCTCCCCTGCTTGCCTGGCTGCCTGCACCGCCCCTCCACTCCGTCACCGGCCGGCCGCTGCCCCCTCACTCTCGTCATCGGCCGTTAGGTGCCGCAGGTAGCCGCGTCCCCTCTCTATCGTTGTCCGCCGTCAGGTGGCCGCTGCCCCCTCACTCCCGCCGTCCGCCGAGGTGTCGCAGCCCGCAGGTGGTCGCGCCGCTCGTCGCTAGGTGCCGTCGTCCGTCGCCAGGAGGGTCGTCGTCCCCCACCGGCCACCGGGAATCGCCAGGAGGGCCGCTAGGAGGGTCGCCGCCAGGAGGGATGCCGCCGCTGAAAGCCGCCAGGACGGCTCGGTCTGGGATTTGATGGATTTGGAATTGAAGATGAAGGTTTTGACGGATTTGTGTAATCGATTTGATCTATGTGATGGATTTTTGATGATTTATGATGTTTTTTTTATATATTTTTGCATCTTCATTTGATTTTTTCCTCAGTTTGGCACGATAGTGCCTCGTAGTGCCATCGGCACGGCACGACACGCTGAATCCCTCGTAGGGTCGTGCTAGTGCGTCGTCCTCGGCACGACGGCCCTACGAGGCACGGCACGGCTGGCACTAGTGCCGCATAGTGCTAGTGCCGTGCCGCGTAGTGCTAGTGCTGTGCCAGGCCGGCACGGCCCGTTTGGCCATGTATACAACGCGGGCACAGCCGCCACCGGCTCCCCACGTCCACCGTCGTTGTCTCTGCTCCCGCCATGCTCTGGGTATCTCCGTAATGACTCGACTGGCATACTGCGCCGCGGCGAGGACGATCTCGTGGTGGCGTGCCTCAAGATTGAGACGCTGAAGAATGACGATAACACGCCCAAGGAGCATGTACTTGAGATGCTCATGTTCCGCTCCGGCAAGTGGTGGAAAATACGATGGGCACGAATCACCGGCATAGAAAACGGCGAGCTTGGTTACTTCTGGAGCAGCAGGGACAATCCACGTCGGCGACAACATGTTGTGCTGGTTTTGTTTGCATCGTGAGCTGATTTTCTACATTGTGGATGATAAGAGGCTTGTGTACAAGCCCCTTCCCGATGACCCCTCTTCCGCCTATCCGAGCCGGAACGTGTGTGTCACCTCCGTGAACAATGTGGTGAAGTTTGTCAACATGTTCGCTCGCTGCTGTTGCGGTGGCGGCGGTGCCAGCGAATGTAAACATTCAAAGAATTGCTACGTCATCAAAACTTGGACACTGAGGATGGACAGCATGACATGGGTGTTGGACGGCGTGATGGACTGCACTGAGCTCTGGGCTCTCGACGCCTACAAGAGCCTCCCACGTGTGCGACCGGAATTCCCAGTGGTGAGCATGGACGAGCCTCATGTCATCATCTTTATGGTGCATGAGAAGGAATGGTGGTTGATCATGCAGGTGGACATGAGAAGAAATATGTTACGGTCCGTCTACAGCTACCCAAAAGCGCACGAGTTGAAAAATGTATGTGCTGGAAAACATCTTCTGCCCAGTAAAGTCTCCTACTACTTGTGTTGGGTACCAATAGTAGGGGTACCCTAACTTGGACCCTAAACTACTTGGCAACAAGGCCCACAACGATGTCGGCCTGGCTCTGCAGCCCAGCAAAGGCCCACCACAACAACTCCTCCTCAGCGTCCGTCCCGCTCGAGGTGGACGACCACCCTCGAGCGGGAATGTCCGTGACGTTCGAGGCTCGGCAGCCAGGCTCGAGGGAGACGTTCACCCTCGAGCCAGCGTTTCCGTCACGTTCGAGGCTCGGCAAGCTCGAGCTTGCGGGCCAAGCTCGAGCCTGCCACGCCGGGAGCAACGCTCGAGATTCTGCGACCATCACCACCGATCATAATAACTCTCCTCTGCGGTCAAAAAGAAGGATTCACTGCGCCACGCCACCGCCCATACTGCGGAGAAGACATCGGCCAAATCCACCTGGCACGGTGGATTCTGATCTGACACTGCACAGGTCGGTCCTGGCAGTGATACTGTGCCAACTACTCCTTTGACTTTGCTTTCCTCGGATGCGCTATCATCCTCGATGGCAACCCTCGAAGGAAACTACGGAGCTTCGATCCGGGCGCCGTACTCAAGTTGCCACCCTCGAAGTCCTGATCTGTCGCAAGAAGAACATCACATCAACCATTGCCATGTCGTCAGCCGGAGTTGGAAGGCGTGATTCCCGATCGCATCGTGCGCGGCATGGGCAGCACAGTACACTTAGCACGTCTGCGCCCCGAATGCATGTACTCTCACGCCCTCCCCCTTATGCCTATAAAAGGGGAAGGGAAGCCCATGCAAAAGGGCGAAAAGGGACAACAGGTTGACACCACAGAACACATACAAACGCACTTAGCCACCAAAAAGCTCAGGGACTTAGGAGCTCACCTCCTTCTCCCATCTTGCTTGTAACCCCCTACTACGAGCAACACGAAACCGGTGCTCCGCACCACTGCTGGACGTACGGCCCCGTCGCCGGAACCAGGATAAAAACCCCCCGTCTCTTCACCCGCCATCGGGGCAACGAGTGGATTAGCACCGCAATCACTTGTTTGTGCCGGTGTGACCAAATCAGGCACCGACAACTTGAATCCTTATCCAGGAGATACTAGCCAAATAGACGACACTGAGCCACCACCACCACTTGGCATCCTCGACAAGCAAGAAGCACATGATGCAAGTAACTCGAAACTGTTGCAGTTTGGTTCTGCTGAGTCTGGTGTGCGTGAGATACTTTCGGCGCTTCAAGAGATATCTATGTATGGCTTGACGGGTGATGATACTAAAAAGGCGATTAGTATTCTGACTCATGGCAATGGACAACGGTTCATATCCTATTTGGGGGTCCCGAAGAAATTGAGGAAAGATTGGCTCCTTACAGAGATTAATGCTAGCGTTGGCTGATGTTCCTTTTTTATTTAGCCATTGAAGGAGAAGAGAAGAAGGTCTAAGAGAAGATCTTCAAGTATAAGGTTTGCACCAAATAATCAGAATTATTGACCATTACATCATTTATTTGATTTACAAATGTCATATATGCCTATGTTTTGGAATTAAAAAAAAACAACCTCCATGTCCATCCTCAGCAGCAACTTTGTTACCTAAACACATAGTCTTTGCACAGAGTAGAACAACATACAGTGCCACAGTCGGCTATTGACTACTGGTAAAAATAGTAATGCTCACTTGCTAAGTGAACAGAACGGACCTGAACTCAAAATGTAACGACCTTAAAATAAACTATTGTTAAGTATGTCATCATAAGCATCATTAGCATATAATTAAGTTTAATACTTAATTAGAGATATTTATTTTAGCACTTGTCTAGGAAGTGTTCTTGTTCTTTTTCTTAGGCAACGGCGGACGGTCCGCCCGACTTGACCGGACGGTCCGCCGTTGCACGACGCCTGCGTGGCAGCGGCATAGAGCTCGCCCACCACGTACCCCCTCCGGCCCCACCCGTCAGGCCACCTGCCTACACGAGCTGAGCCCTTCCCTCAGCTCTCTCCCCATCCATTTCTCCCCTTTTCACTCTCTCTCTTCCTCATCTCTCCACCATGGTTGAGCATCCAAGGTTCCCTCATTGAAGGTACCCAAGAGCTCGTTGGAGACTTCGCCGGAGCACCACGCCGTCGAGTCGCTCCTCCACAACGCCATCCCCCACATCAAGCTTGAAGAAGGAGACCCAAGTTTCTCCTTCCCCCTTCATTGTTCATCTCCCCCAAGCACAAGCAAGAAGCTCCAAGCCCAAGCCCCAAGCACCGCTCTACTCCAACCTGCGGCCCTCACCGGAGGTCCCCACACCACCGGTGAGCCTTCCCCTCCCCCGATCTAGCCTCCATTGCTCTAGGTTTAGAGTTCATAGTGTTTTTGGATGGTGGATTACTATGGATGGGCTAGAGCTTCACAAACCCTATGCATGTCAAAACCACCACTTGAAATGAAGCCCAGGAACTCCCAGCAACCTTTAGGAACAAACGGGGTCCAAAATGGCGGCCCGAATCGCCACCGGTGACCTCGCCGGCGACGCTCTGCCGCGGACCGGACCGTCCGCCTCTTCACCCAAAACCGGCCGCTCAAACCTTGAACGGCGGACCGTCCGCTCAACGCGGTCGGACTGTCCACCTCACATCCGGTTTTCCACCTACGTTCTATCCGAATACCGGACCGTCCGCCTTCTAGGGTCGGACCATCCGGTTCGACACAGTTTCTACACTACTTTTTATTCTTGGTTTGCCCTAACAACTATAGGGGGTATCTATACATGAACACTTCTTAGTAAATATGATCCTGCACAATCCAATCATGTTATTTAAATTTATTGTGCATCTCATGATTTTATCCATAGCATATGCACTCATTTCATCATTGCACTCGTGTAGAGATGGAGACGCCGGAGGACACCGAGTTTGAGACCGTGCCGGATCCCGTGGCTGAAGAGGCTACCTTTGAGCAACAAGGCAGGCACCCCTTTTCCAACTATTTTCAGAATGATAATTTGCTTATTGATTGTGCATGAACCTTCCTAATATAATTCATGTGCAATGAGTAGAATAGAACCTAATAAGCATAACCCATAGAGTTAGACCAACTTCTAGCTACATATGAATGTTGAATTGTACGGACTAATTGCCTAGCCATGCTTAGCCGTTAGAAGTCGAGAGGTGACAAAGGCATCATCACTCGCGAGATATAGGGGTTTCTCTAATTTATACTTGGATAGTTAGAAAGTTCTAAATATGATCGACCATGAATAGGAGACGAGATTTGAGCAAGTAATGTAGAGTCATGTTGAGGGTGGAACTCAAATGGTTAGGCTTGCTTGAATTGGTTAAGGACCAACGCGTATCGCTTTGGAATTTGAACACTTCTCGTACAAACCACATGCTTAGGATGGGATAGGCAAGCCAAGTACCATAAGCCGGACCTTGTCATGGGACGGTTTGACACGGGTTGTGATGAGGGGTAGATGACATGTGTCTGTTGCCCCTATACATCTCCGGCCGCCCTCTCATCGCCGGGTGTGGGTATGTGAACGGTTGAGGGCATGAATTAACACTTATCCTTGGCGCTCGGATATGGTCGTTGGTCTTGCGCCTCGTGTGGGAAAAGTTGTACACCCCTGCAGGGTTTTTGATCTATTGCAATAGCCACGCTCTTGGTTATGGCACGCTCATTTGACTTCGACTTTACGTAGAGTTTCGAAATGAGCTTATGGAAGATTGAGCTCATGGTTGATGATATATGATCACGTTACTTATGCAATTATATTGGTGTATGATTTAAGGATCAGATATGCTATGTCTTTTGCTTATTTACTTATCAAATTCCGCTTGCAATTTCATATTTGGATACTAAAACTTGATTATCCCTTGCATCCACCATATATATATGTTTGGGATAAGTCCTGCTAGTACGAAATGTACTAACGGTGCTGCCGTTAAGTTGTTCCAGGTGAGATGTCTTCGGAGCCCGTCTTTGGGTACTTCCTCTCCGCCGACGAGGGAGCGGGCAGGGGGTAGCTGTCCTATATTAACCTTTTCAATGAGTCGCTTGTGGCATGAGAGTGAACTCATTTATTTTGCTATGTAATATGTTGGAGAGCGATGTTGAAACCTTCCGCTGCAAACTCTTCACTTTATGCAACGAATTTGAATTTGGGTTGTAAACTTAAACTCCCTTGGGTGTAATGAATTCTATGTATGCAATGTTATGTGTGATGAAGATGTTTAACTTGTGCTAGTGAGGTGTGCTATCCTGGATAATGGTTTAGGACACATCTCAAGGACGACCGGGGTTAAGTCTTTTTAATTAGATTGATCAATGGATGATGATCTAATTAGCAGGGTTTAACTTGGAGGTTCCTCACACAAAACTTGTGTCTAGTTTGATCCTTCAACTTTGGAAACCAGCATTTGTTTTTAGATAAACTTTGAAAACCAGCTATTGAGGTGGAAAAATAGTAGGTTTTCAGAGTTAAAGGGTGCTAAAATGGGTTTATGGGTGAAAGAAATGGGTTTGAGTTTGGACGACGAGCCCATGGGCTGACGCCAAGCAGCTGCCTCTCGGTCTTTTTTTTTTCTCGAAAAGAAAAGCCATCAGAGGGCTCTCTGTTGTTACTTGTTAGGGGCACTACTTCCCCGGCTGCTTCAGGAATCACGCGAGACTGAACCTGGACTAGTCCTCCTGTAACACTCACGGTGCTGGTCACCCGTATGCCCTATCCTTCCGCTCATCCTATCAAGCACAAGTAGCAACACGAAGCCGGAAGCCATGCCGGCCGGCGGCTGCTGTAGAAGCACGCACATCACAGTGGAGCTGATTCCCGGCAGCTGATCCCGACGAACAACTCCCCCACCCCACACGGACCATCCCTGCTCTTTTCTTATCCAACAGCACGAAGCCATGCCGATCGCGGAGAACAACGCACAGTCGACTCCTGACGGCCGCTGATGCTGATGCTGATGCTGATGAGAGATCGAACAGCCCATGTCATACGCTGATACACATACACATTCACGAACGCAACGCAGTCATGCAAATGCAATTCAACATTCCCCTGCTTGTTGAAACATCTCATCGCATCAGACATGATGGAAACGGGACAGAGCGAAGCGGTAACCGGTCCAACCGGACCGGTTTACCGCTACCGCCGGGCGACGGTTCGGCCGTCCGGTTCAGTAAAAAAACCCCTGTGTCATACGCTGATACACATACACATGCACGAACATGGTAGCACGCGATGTGTCTCGCTGGTACCGCTGCTACCCGTGGTGCACTTTATCCGCGCATTATTATTGGGCTAAAATATTGGGGCATGTTTAGTTCCTACAATTACTTTTTACTTCCTATTCATACCTCTCATAGAACACGCATCCCCAAAAATTCCTATTTTTCCTTTCCTATTCATCTCCCTCACATAACTTGGATTCCATAAAAAAAATACTTTTTTCGACCCTCAGCTAAACACGGCCTTGGGCTGCTTCTGTGCCGCAGGCGGATCGCTCTGTCCCGTTTCCATCATGTCTGATGCGATGAGATGTTTCAACAAGCAGGGGAATGTTGAATTGCATTTGCATGACTGCGTTGCGTTCGTGAATGTGTATGTGTATCAGCGTATGACATGGGCTGTTCGATCTCTCATCAGCATCAGCATCAGCATCAGCGGCCGTCAGGAGTCGACTGTGCGTTGTTCTCCGCGATCGGCATGGCTTCGTGCTGTTGGATAAGAAAAGAGCAGGGATGGTCCGTGTGGGGTGGGGGAGTTGTTCGTCGGGATCAGCTGCCGGGAATCAGCTCCACTGTGATGTGCGTGCTTCTACAGCAGCCGCCGGCCGGCATGGCTGGCACTATTACACAGGACTGTTCAGAGTTCAGACAACGCATCCGATCTGGCGTCTGGACAGACGCTACAAAAAACTGAACAGGCAGCCTGCCGCGGCCCCTGGAGGCTGTAGCAGGTCAACCGATGGTGCGGGCAGTAGGGCTACATGTTGCCTGGAGCTGCCGATGCCATTTGCCATGTGAGCATTGTCGCCCAGGCCCCAGGGTCAGTGCATGAGAGACACACTATTCCTTCTTATCGGCTTGATGATCCATTGATCCGATCCGGGCTCTTTCCCCTTTCCTCTTTTCTGCAAAGGGAAAGGAGGAAGGGCGCTCGTGCCTGTTTCTCCTCTCGTGCGGGTTGGCGAAACTGTCTGTTGCTCTGCTCCCGTCTTCTTGGCGGCCTGCACTGACGGCTGAAGAACAGCGTTTGCAGACTTGGACACGAGAGAGCATGACACGCATGACGCTACTGGAACTACCGCTGCCACGGTGAAACACAGCAGGGACAGATTCACAGTTAAAAGAAGAAGTGAAAATTTGAACGAACACATAGTTAAAAGAAAATAAGTACTGACAGGTGCCCTTGTTCGAGTGCGTGAGTGAACAGCTCCTGATCCAGGCACGGCCTCGATCGCGTTCGCGAATCGCGACAGTAGGGTTGCCCTGGAACACCCAACAGCGCCGGCCTGCTGACCTGGTACAGTCACAAATCCAACCTCATTCGCCTTTCCCCTTGCGTGCATTCCCTCCTCCCCTGCATTGTCATCGTCCAGGGCTCCAGGCCCCTGTGTAGAGTGTACACAGCCACAGTGACACACACAGCGACCCCGCGGCGCGCGCGCGCGCGATAATCCTCGTGTCACTCGATCGCAGCCGCGACTACCATGCTGGGTGTAAAGGAGAAGCGGCCGCCGCCGTGGCCTCCGGCCTCTCGTTGACCCATCGCTCACCGGCGGTCGCCGTCGCGACACGGACGGTGCATCGGCCGCTGCCGGGTCAAAGCCGATCAGACCGGAACGGGGGCCGCAGCTCGCGACGGCACGCCCTCGCGCACCGCTGCATCGCCGATCGCGAGGTCTCCCGCGACGCCATTTTCCCTGGCCTGGCCTGGGACAGGGCGTGCGTGCATCTCCCGTCGCTCTCGGTCGCCGCCAGCGTGCGCACTCGCGTCGTGTCCCCAACCCAAATATTCTCGGAGAAGGAGAGGAGGAGCCGTGCGCGCCTTCCCACTTGTGACTTGCAGTTTGCAGCAGCTGCTCCCTCCCGGCTCCCACAACTCTCACTCCCACTCCCACTCGCCGGCTGTGGTGTGCGGCTCGCATGGCTCCTCGTCGTGCCAAACTGCCAATGAGAAAAAGGAAAAAAGATCAAAAGAACAATATATTTATTTATTTATTTATTTATGAGTGGATCTTTTCTCTTTTTTTTCGAGATCATTACTACTCGATATTTTTCTCTCTTTTTGCGAGATCGTTACTCATCGATCTTTTCCGATATGGAGATCGATGAACTGCAACTGTGACGCTTCATGGTGCGTAGTGCTAGCCTACTCATGCTGCCGGGGGGGGGGGGGGGGGGTGCATGCAGATGCAGGCTCATTTGGGAAAGTGCAAAGAGCCAGCAAACCATTGCTGCACACATGTGGCTGTGTGCGTTGACTCGTGTTCCTGTTGGGGCGAAGCTGAACCAGAGATTGCATCAAGCCATCAATTGCACTTGTTCTTCTAGTAAAAAGTAATCAACTGCTAGTAACACACTACTTAGGATAACCTCATCATCTATTCATCTCCTTTAATGATCGAAACTAGCATTAGTTTTAGGTGTCCTCTTGTTAGCAATAAAAAAAGAGTAAATTACACCCACCGTACAAAAACTTGTATGGTTGTATCACTTTAGTTCAACAAGTTGCAAAGTGTGCAAGCAGATACATGAACTTGTCAACTGTGTGCATATACGGTCATATATATGCCTGTAGATGTATTTTATCTATGTGATAGGTGAAATGAATGTGTTTATACAATGTAACCTCCTATTTTGTGTCCGTCCTCATATGTATGGTAACCGAGATGTGGATGTAATATATTAGTTTCCAACAATATTGTACAAATATAATAATATAAATTTTATTTAAACATAGTTATAGTGAGAAGTAGTTTCCAGTGAGAATTAAGTATATATAAAAGTGACTAAAAAATATGTAAAGCTCAAAATTTCAACGCACTAATAATAATGATTTTTTTTACGAAAGGTACCAGTGAATATTGATGACGTGGAAAAAATAACTAATCAAGTTGGACAAAATATATATTATTGTACATTGAATCAATAGCCAATAAATATTTTTTTTACCTTTGTACCTACCTCATCTTCTACGGAATATGGGGATATTCCATACATAGTTAATGTATATTTTTTACGACACAATGTTTAGCCGCCTATTAATAAAATGCATAACATTTTGTCGAGAAAAATAAATATAGGAGGTAACATGAACAAAAATCATCTGACTCACCTGCTATGTTGAGAAAATACATATGCATGGGGTATATGTGACCGTATATGCACACAATTGACAAGTTCGTGTATCTGCTTGCACACTTTGCAACTTGTTAGACTAAAGTGATACAACCATACAAGTTATTGTATGATGGGTACTATTTACTCATAAAAAAAACCCCACGAAGACGAATGAAGAAGTACCTCTTCATGAGTAAGTACACGAAGACAAATCCACGAGGATCACGTTAAAAATCGGGAAATTCACGTTGACGTAACTGAGAAAGATTAAGCCATTGGGAGGTGGTCATTTGTCTCCTCTCACTCACAATCATGCTACCAAGCCCATTTGCCCATGGCCATGCTTGCACGTGGATCATCTGTTCTTGATCCCCTTCAACACCAACAACTGCCCAGTGCCCAGCCGCATCTGAGCCGTTCGTCGGTGGGGGCCGAAGGCACTGGGCGCTACGTACTTGTCGACCCACTGCTTTCTCCGCCGGACGGGGAAAGGGCGCCCAAAACGACAGTAATCTGACGGCAGAAAGGCTGCGTTTTGGCCGTCGATCCGTTGTTTTCCTCTCCAGAAAACCAAAAACAAAAACAAAAAAAAAACAGGAAAATATTGCTCCTGTCCTGTCGCGATACTGGCATCTGCAGGAAAACAGAGTAACAGACACGCGCGCCCGCCTGGGAGCCCCCACCGGAGCACCTGATGAATGTGGCGATAAGCCACGCCGGATTCTGCACAGCCCGTACGTCGCGCGTGTGGTCGTCGACGGCGACGGCAGCGAGCAGCTTCACCAGGGCTCCGGCGATCTTCTTTTTTTTTTTAACCATGTGCGTGTGATGCCCTTGTGCTTCGTCTCTTTCGTCCGATCCAGGCCTTTCCAAGCCACTGCTGGTCACAGTTAACCCCGCACCGATATTGACAGCCGCTGAGCCGCAGGCAAGCATAGGTCAGCGTTGCCTAAGAAACTTTAAATTCCCTCGCCGATCGACTCGTCGTCGTCATCGTCGTCCCATCAGGCCGGCTAGCTCATTATGCATGTCGACATTGCTCATTACGTCTCGCACGCACAGTGTACATTATCGGTCAGACATGGATATGGTCTGGGATCACTGATCAGTTATTTGATTCGATGTGCATTTGGAACGGACGGACAGAGTATTTCTGGAGGTACGTAGCAGCGTAGAGCTCTGAAAGTTTTGTGGTTTTACAGCCACGGGATTCAGCCGTGCATTGTGAGCACGCATCCTCCGCTCCTACCACCGGAGCTTGCTTTTACAGACAGTGGCAAGAAAGCAAAGTTGATGGCTAGCTAGCTGTACAAGATCTATCGATGCCCACGGTAGAGGAGCATACCGTGTAGTGCTGGTGCATTTGGAGGCAGACAAAGTAAAGCCATGGCGGTTGGCGTGGTGCCAAGGAGCGATCGGATCATCATCAGTGGCAAATGTCGGTACCGGGGCGTAGCGTATAGCTTCTTTGTCAGGTGGCTTCCTCAAGGGTTTTCTGATTTGAACCATAGTCTAGTTCACTCGGGCGTTATCGAGTTAGGTTAGTTGGATTCCTTTCCTGGTTGGTTTGGTTGTTGGATGGAATGCTGAATGCGCCGCTGTCCACTAAGCTGTGTGAATCAGCTTTCATTGCATAGGTAAATTAAGCTCTTGAGATTAACTCGCAACAAAAAACAATTCTAGCTTGGTTTAATTTATGATTTTGTACCTCACACCTCACATACATCTAGGTTATGATTTTTCCACTTTTTAAAAAATATATTATGACAAAGTTAGGTAATGTTTTTTTTTTGAGATCAAAAATAGGTAATGTTGGTAAGGAACAAAATTGAAGATCTCTCAAGAGATAGAAGCCAAACAACCAATGCATGCTAATTGCCTGAACGATTATTGGAATATTACATCAAGCTAAAGCAACCTACGTTAGTGTAATACTACAGATTTCAAATGTGCATGACGTTATATTGCAACAAGAGCTTCATAAGAGCAAACTAAATAAGTTAACCATACAAATTCTCAAACCGGAAAACGGGGAAATAATGCATGCCATTCTAAATTAAATAATAAGTTTAATGGTTGATTTATATTATGTGTTTATAATTTCCAACCATAGTAGTGTGAAAGAATAACAAGAAATTTGTCACTAACTAATCTTTCGGGTAAACGGAGCTGCCAAAAGGAGAACTGATATTAAGTCCTTGTCTGGCTTCCATTTTAAGCAATTATGGCATTACACTAATTAACTAGACAATCACTATACTACACTAGGGCTTAGTTTTGTATAAGAGAAGTTTTGATAGCAACATATATAACAAGAAGATAAATTAACTACAATCAATGAATAAAACAAGTACGAAGTCATCTAGATCCATGTATCTGCAGTGTCATCTCGTCATCCCTTTGTGTCAACTGTCAACAATCAATAATAGAAGAGAAAGAAAGAGACATCTCCTTTGTGGTGGTATCATGCCATAATGCCTTCTTACATTTGAGGAGGAATTGTCTTTTCCTTTTCAAGGGAAAATGTCAAGGAATCAAACTACTCAATAATAATGTGTGGTTTCCAAAATTTGAGTGTGGGTTTATATGTCGGTTGTGACTCCGAGCACACTTTGCTTCTAGAAAAAGGAAAAAAAATACTTATTACAATTGCCACAAGAAAATGTTTTTATGCTTTCACCTTATTGTGCTAGAAAAACTAAACAGCATTCTGCATCTGCAACATCCAGAGTAATAAATTTATCGTTTCATCAATGGGTTACAAGAAGCATATATGCATGGTGATGAAATGTTACATGAATACCCACCATCACCTTCTCTACATTTACCCATATGCCTTTTTTACATCACCTGGTCGGTGACATACACATTGCATATAGGTAAAAGTCAGGTTTACCATCTAACTATGGCAAAATCTGACTTTCAACCTACGACCACAAAATCAGACACCGAAGGCCATCCAACTATCAAAACCAAACAAATTTAGCCCTTTGAGTGAGTTACCATTTTATGAAAAACATAAAAAAAATATTGTTTAAACTTTAAAATTCATAACTAATTTATTTTAAATTAAAAATATGAAACATATGCCAAAATTAAGTTTCCTACAAATATAAATTATCTATTGGTACTTTTTTTAAAGTTATTTGGGTATTATTGTTTATATTGCTAGTGTTTTATTGTTTTTCTAAAAAATATTAGGAATAGAAATAAATAAGATGCAAATAACACGAAATGGTGTATCAACATATAGTTATATTTGTGGAAAATAATATTCATATTTTTTACTTAAAACAAATTTGTTATGAATTTTTTTAATTAAATAGTTTTTATAATTTTTGAAAACATAAAACCACCTGTGAAACTACTCAAATGGTCAAATTTGTCCGATTTTGATTGTTGGATGGTAGTTTGTATCTAGTTTTATAGTTGCGGGCTAAAAATCAAACTTTTGTTACAATTCGAAGGTAAAAATTAGACTTTTCCCTTGCACATATATGATTTGCACATATATGATGTAGGAATATATATTTTATTCACGTGCTGCCAGTTGGTTGCCATATGACATCAAGCAACAAACCATGACAGATCCACTGCTTGCACTCGCTCAACAACAACAACGACATGAGCATGCATGGATCCTTTAGCCAGCCAGAAAAGGAAACTGATCGATGACTCCAAAACCTATCAGGAAGGGAAAATCATGACTAAGCAAATGTAAGGATGCTGCCATGCTGCCTACTGAATCAAGAAAATATACGAACGTTTGAAATTCCAGCACGAAACTTGCAAGTTTATCAATTATCCAAGTAATTTCCCATTTAAGTTTCCCTTGACCCAAGGGCTCCTTCTTCCTTCTTCGTTTCTTCCTCCCCCGAGAGGCTCCAACCACCAGATCGATAAGATCCTGTACGGCCATTGAAGACAGTGGCAGCAGATCCATTGTCCCGTAGGATGAACAGATCACCAGGCTGGCGCTGGCAACCGGTAAAGCAAGCTGTGTTCTAGGGTTCGTTCGTCTCATCCATTCGAAGCAATCAATATGAAGAATGCAAACACAGGTCAAGCAACAGTAGCACTACTCTACTAGTAGTACTTGCTGTGGACTTGCTGAAGTTGCAGCAGTGGACCTTTATGAAGGTGTACGCCAAAGTAGTAACGCCATGAGAGGCAGCTTAGGTGCCTGTCCCCCTTTGCCTGCCGTCGCCAAAGGGTATGGCCACTGGCCACCGTCCACCGGCCGGGTTACGCCAAGTGGATGATCATTTCGGACGTACGTAGCAAGCTGCTGCTCGATCAGGAACGGGATGCAGTTCCGGCCCAGGCCTACAGCCCTAGATCACTGAAGAATTTTGAGTATATCTTCTCCCTACTTGATCGGTTGTACGTACAGTCGATCTAGTGCAAGTTCGTTCTTGGGATTGAACAGAGAAACCAAAGGACATACAAGCACCGCAGTACATACTATTGGAGTTGTAAAAGGCTCGGCTCTGCATTGAAGATGTATGGTGCCATATTCTGATGAGCCTGCCTCTGGCTGCTCCTCCCAGAGTTAGAGAGCCATCAGAGATGTTGAATCTTGATTCTTGAATTGAAGTAAACACAGGAACTCTGAGACTTTAACTAAACCCTTTAAGGTACTTTATATTAGTCAGCCGGCGCAGCTTGATTTCATTGCCATGTCGGTTTCTCTCGCTCGCATTTTCCTCCCGGTCAGGGCCAGCCATCCATTCCAGCCTTTCTCGCCGCTCACTGCGTGCACTGTACCTGCATATCGGCTACAGTGCCACGGAACGGGGCGAAGAAAAAACTGGCCGCGCCCGACGGTTACCGGGTTGCTTGCTTCACCCCTTCGCCCCATCGTGACTAGGAGTAGTAGCTACCCAACCCAGCCAGCCTTGGCAAGCTGACCACCACCAAACAATGGTGGACGCGCACGCGCGCGCGCGGCGGCGTTTGTCAGCGCGTGACGTGGCTGCCTGACGGCAGTTGGTTTGTTGGTGCCCCCCGACGACGAAGCCAATTACGGCAGATGTGGAGTGGTTAGCGGTGGCGTCCGTGCTCGCTTAATCACGCGCGGTCGATCGACCCTCCACGATTAGCACCAGGATCACGAGCCTAATACTTGGTAATAATCGCCGCGATCCCTTTCTGGATTGAAAAACGGGTGGAATTAGGAAGCACAACGATTGCTTAGCGTGCTTGCGTCGTTGCAAGCCACTCATTGCGCTCTCGATCGGTTGGATCATCGATGGAGCCCCCGATCGAGTAATTGCTCGAGATGACAAACGGATCGGTTTCACATTTCCGGTTCCGCGAATCGATCTGCTGGTCCTCGTTCACTCACAGACTCGTCGTCACTCTGATCGATGACAGACTGACAGTGGCGGCCATGGTATCCATGGCGACTTCCACTACTGTGTCGCAGAACCGTACGCCCGTACTCGCCGTATGCTGCAGTGCAGAGGACACCTACCTTCTACCTGTAGTACGTATCGAGTGAAAAATTTTACAATAGGAAACATCGTCGATGCTCTGTCGAGGTCGCCTTCAGACGACGATACCCAAATCCGGTAGAAAATATCAGAGCTTTGAAAACAATCGGAAACATTGGCTTGCTCTCGTCGGCGCCGTACCGCCGGCGTCACGAGAAGTCGACGTCGTCGGCCTCCGCCACACGCCGGCCGGTTCAGCACGCGCTTTACAGCGAGCGTACGCCGCTTCCATGACGAAGCTGCAACTAGCCTCCATTGTTTTATCTCCAGAACAGGACAGTGGACCCTCTGTATAGAGCTGCTAATATTATCTCTTTCTTTCCTTTCCTTTTCTTTTCTTTTCTTTTCTTTTCTTTTCTTTTCTTTTGTTTGGTATCCCGGAGAGGACAGAGCTTTCTCTGAGAGGACTGATGGGTGTTCGCATTGACCGATGTCCGCGTCGACGAACTACTCCAAAATTTTGCATAGTTTTTGTATAGCTGATGAATTGGATTGGAGTGAAGCCCATCGTGTTGTGTTTCGGAGCCCACGCCGTCTATTTGGCAGGTTGTATGGATGGCGTGATGCTCGTGCCACGCACTTGGACGTGCTACCGATTTGCTACTCACTCCCCTGCCGAGAGCAAAGGTTATTTAACGATGATCTTGGCCAAATCTCAGACGCCACTAGTTTACGGGATCCAATGGCAATCCGACAACTGGGCCGGCTGGGATTAGAATACGAGGATTTCACACCAAACGTGTGCGCCCCGAAGAATCTGCTGCCGTAAGCCTTTGCCCCTGCACTGGATCAAGGGACAACGGTCTAGAACTTTGGATTGAGGTCGGATTAAAATTTAGGATAGTCTTAGTATTTTACACTTGAGCCAAGTATTGGAACTACTACGTTTTCTATTGGGAACAAGAAAAAAGAAAACATTTTCTATGGATTTAGGGGGTTTCGAATTCGTCCAGTCCTAGTGACTGAGTGACTGGGTTACGGAAGGGTGAAAGTGGTATGGATATTATCCGACCGACCAACCGATCGAAGGCCACATGCCTTAAATGCTATAGACATTATCCGAATCCGGATAATCAATACACATTTGTATCTATACCTACGTAACAAAAGTTGAACATCTGTTATAGATATGTCATTTATAACAATATTTGATACATATCACGCATTTTATAATGTTTGTATCCGAATTCGATCTAATAAAAAAATATCTATATTCGTGTCCATGCATATCATATCCATTTACATTCCTTGCGGTGACAACACATAAAAAATAGGACCACAAAAAAACGGCTCTGGTACGTTATCTTTGTTTTTTTTTATCTAGGCGTTAATCTTTTCTATCCGTAGTAGTGTAGTACTAGCAGTGTACTACACGACTTACACCCCCAGCCGGCCACGGCCGCAGGGGTCCCCCCACTCTGCGCTCATCAACCACCCGAAGCCCGTCATCAAAAGTTAAACCGCCGTGGCCAGTCATTTTAGTCCTTCACAGTACAGTACAGCAAGAAGCACGCAGCAGGGCTCAGCAGCTCTAGTCGTCCCGCCGTGGAACTCTCGGGCTCTCTCGGCTTCGGCTCCCAAGCTTTTTTCCTCGGCACGACCGCGACACAGCAGCACGGCCGCAGTAACGTAACCCTCCGCCCAATGGCACTACGCCCCCACACCACCCACTTATCACCGCCTCCTCTCCTCTTCCCAGGAGGGTTTCGTTTCACCCTCTCGCGCTCGCCGCGCATCAGCCACAAGCGCAAAGGCAACGCACCGCACAGGCACGGTCCACCACCTGCCGTCCCCGTCCGTCCGTCTCCTCGCTCGTGGCCTCCGCCTCTCGCCCTGACCCTGCCCGTCTCCTCCCTCGCCAACCCATCTATAAATACCTGCCTGCCCTCTGTGGAGCTGAGAGCAGGCAAAGCAGCAGCGAACTAGAGCCAGCGCCATCGGTCGATCGAGCAGCTTTCCTTGTCCTCTGCCGCAGCGATCCAACTGCTTGCTAACCGATTGAGCTGAGCCATAGCCTGGTAGTATAGGCGATCGATCGGCCATGGCCACCACCTCCACGCCGCCGAGGGCCAACTCACGGGTGAACTACTCGAACGAGATCCACGACCTCTCCACCGTGCAGGGCGGCTCCGTCGCCCCCACCATGTACTACCCGGAGAAATCCCTCGCCGACATCTTCCCTCCCCACCTCCTCAAGAAGGTACGCTTCGTTAGCTCTAGCTGCTGCTCCAGCCGTGCTCCAAGACCTGTCAGGCAATTAACCGACTCGCCGTGGCAATTAATTAATACGGGATAGCTGATCACTGATGATATATGTGATGATGTTACTGATCGTGCTCGTGAGGATGACGACGATATATGCGTGCACGTGTACATATGGCAGGTGATCTCGGAGGTGGTGGCGACGTTCCTGCTGGTGTTCGTGACGTGCGGCGCGGCGTCCATCTACGGCGAGGACATGAAGCGCGTCTCGCAGCTGGGGCAGTCGGTGGCCGGAGGGCTCATAGTCACCGTCATGATCTACGCCACCGGACACATCTCCGGCGCCCACATGAACCCCGCCGTCACGCTCTCCTTCGCGTGCTTCCGGCATTTCCCCTGGATTCAGGTACGTATAGTATACGTACGTGTGTACCAACTGCACTGGCAACACATCCATCCATTCCCTACCTCCTTTGGGCGCCGTTCGATCTTCTAATTTTTCATCTCTGCTCTCGATTTGTTTCGTGTTCGTCCTGCTACCGGAAGAGCTATAGCTGCTCCTAATAGCGTGCTGGCATCATATTTCTTTCCGCGCGCGGCAGCTCATTGGTTGGGTCCGCTGCTATTTCAATCTTTTCTTTATAGGAGTTCAGTAGAACTTAGTTGTCACATGTTGTCATGGCCGTGTTGTGTACCTGGCTAGTAGCTATATATGTCACACACAGGCAGGCTACAATCTAATTAACTTTTTTTCAGAACACGCGGTAGAGATATGTATTTTTCTAAATAAAAAATAGAAACATGTTTTCAAAATATTTCAACCACACACACGGTGCAGGTATGGGGGTTAGACAAATCAAAAACTGTAAAAATAAACAACGAAACCAGAGGGTAAACTCTAGAGCTGTTTTAACTTTAGATAGTTTGCATGTCGATCACATGGTGCAGCCAATTTTAAACGCTTTTTTTTTTAAAAAAAAGAACCTTATGTATGCTCATCATCCTACTAATAAACTTCAGAAGAAACCTAGACAACTTGCAGGATACGATGGATTATCTGCCAACTGGATACAATAGGCCGCCAATGATGAATCAGCACCCCTATACTTTAGTATGTAGCACAAGTTGACACGTGCATCCAAGGCACAATTACTTAAAACAAGTCTAGTAGTATTACGCAAACGGCTTATCTTTGCAATTTCGTGGCCAGGGTATGTCAGGTCGGTAGCATGCAGACCCAAAACAAAAACATTATATATGCACGCATTATTGGCTACAAGCTGATCTCGGTGAGCTCGCTCGCTGAGCATGCATGCATGTGAACCGATATGAAAACAACCTCAGACAGTAGATACTCGACGACCTCGAATACAGAAAGAATATTGTTAAGAAAAGAGAGCAGCAGGTGAGACGGATATGCATGATTGGGCAACTTGGCGTAGTTAGACTAGAGCGAATTATTGGCTCATGATCATTAGGGCTCTCGTAATGGCAGGAGTACATGCTCACGACGAAGAGCCCCGACAATTAACTTCCGCTAATGGCAAGTTGCAGCTAACCAACCACCACCGTGTCGTACCATCCGGCCGGGGCCGGGCCGGAGCGGCGGCGTTGACATTCTCGCGGCGTTTTTTTTTGGAGGTAGCTGAGACGGTGCATCTTGGCCATGACTCGATCTCTTGGTGATGGCCATCCAGAGGATGCTGATGGCACTTCACCGGCGGCGAGCGAGATAGAAAGGCGATGTGGCCATGTGGGGAGCTTGGAATAGAATCTGAGAGACGAGATTGAATCGAACCAGGAAGAATTAGCGAGCGGCTCGCGTGGCATGCTGACAAAGTCCGCATCCTGCACGCCGTACGCTCGTACAGTTGCCACACGCGCGTGCGTGCGTCAACACGGGCCGGGCTCGCCGTGAACCACTCCCTTTGGGCGGCATATTCCGATCCTTTTGCTTGCTTGGCCCTGGCCGGCCCGGTTCGACGGACCTGGTACGCTCGTGCCCCTGCGTCGTACGTGGTGCCTGCCTGCCTGGGACCTGCATGCATGCGTCATAAGCTAAACTGTATGTGCATCGTCGAGCGCTAGCTCATGTTTCTTTCTTCTTTTTTTTTGTGGTTGCAGGTGCCGTTCTACTGGGCAGCGCAGGTCACGGGGGCGATGTGCGCGGCGTTCGTGCTCAAGGCGGTGCTGCACCCCATCGAGGTGATCGGTGTCACCACGCCGTCGGGGCCGCACTGGCAGGCGCTCGTCGTCGAGATCGTCGTCACCTTCAACATGATGTTCGTCACCTGCGCCGTCGCCACGGACTCCAGGGCGGTGAGTCGTCGTGTACCTTCCTCCCTTAACTACACTCACTGCTAGCTGATGCCTCCCTCCCCCTGTTTCTTCTTCGTTCTTTTGTTCGATCTCGTTGCCCCTGACGCCGACGTTCTCTGCTTATTGGTCTGGTTTTTGCAGGTGGGTGAGTTGGCCGGGTTAGCAGTCGGTTCCGCGGTTTGCATTACGTCCATCTTCGCAGGGTAATACGAACGAAACAATGAATAATCATGCATACCCCACTGATGAGCACTGACCACACTAGCTGACCTTATTACTAGCATCAACAAGGACACATCACACACATGGCAATAGTACTCTCACGAGGAATTAAACACACGGTAGACTTTCGACCAAAGAGCTAGCAGTAGTGACACTGAAGAAATCGAGCCTAAGCTATAGGTCCTTTCAGGAAAGCATGCGACTTTTCAAGCCGTTGACGTTCTTTTGCTACCGTATTGTTGTACACAGGCTGAACCTCTGGCTGCGACAGGGCGAGACCCCCCACCTTGAGTGAACTAGGTTCAGCGAACCCTGTTAGCTCATGCGGTCATGCCATCGTAGTTTTCTTTGGGTACTGTCTACTAGTTTAAAACGTGACATCACAATCCTACTTATTTGTCCAAACGATTCCCTTAACCCTCTGACTTTGGAAAACTATGCAGACGAACACTTCTGACGACACTAGTCAAGAATCCCATATCACACACAATCTAGTATAGAAAAAAAAACATATAATAACCATGCATGTAATTAAGCTGATTAAGACGCGGGGAAACGAGTGGCATTTGCAGGCCTGTGTCCGGCGGATCGATGAACCCGGCGAGGACGCTGGCGCCGGCGGTGGCCAGCAACGTCTACACGGGCCTCTGGATCTACTTCCTCGGCCCCGTCATCGGCACGCTCTCCGGCGCATGGGTCTACACCTACATCCGCTTCGAGGAGAACCCCACCAAGGACGGGCCCCAGAGGCTCTCCTCCTTCAAGCTCCGCCGCATGCAGAGCCAGTCGGCCCTCGCCGCCGACGAGTTCGACCACGTCTAACACGGCAGGGAGCTAGGTGTTCGCCACTCACTCTCACTGCCATGCGTGCGTGTCACGAATGCATGTGTGGAAGTATGTGCCACACGTGTGTGTGTGTACATGTACGTGCACTGATGTGTGCTCGCTCTGTTCAAGGCCTCAGGTGGGAGAGAGCTAGAGCTGCGTGTGTGTACCGGTACATACTCTTGGTGTACGTACCTACGTATGTTTGTATTTTTTTCTCCCATTGCCTATACGTACGTATATATGTATACGCACGCGTGTACGCGTCGTCGTTGACAGCAGCGGGGATCTCGGAGCAATGTATGCTTTTTTTTATGTGTAATCTTCGGCTTTGTATTGCGTCAGAGTTTCAAAAAGTAAATTATGCAGCTGATTGGGGGTTTCGCTTTGTTTGCAAAAGATGCATGCATGTTGGAAGAAGTATATGGATTTATTACTGCCTTTTTGTCAACTCCTTTGATTATCTTTTCCTTTTGGTTTGAGCTCTTTTTTTACAGTACTTTTTAATACCATATTCGGATGGCTTTTTTGCTTATGTTGGGTCAATCTTAGCTAGGCATGCAGTGGTCTGATACTCTGATGTCAGTTGGTGGTGAATGATGATACCATCGCGCACTATGCATGGAGTAGCGTATCATGCTCATGTCAGTGCTGGTGACTGCCGTGAAAATTGAAATAGCATTATTAAAAAAAGACTAATCCTTTCGGGGCCTTCAAGAAATTCATAGACAGCGACTTGGCAGGATTACATGGGCAGTGGCTTACCCGAGGTCCATTCGATGTCTGGGTCCGGCAATGGCGAGCAATAAGGCCTTATCGGATACACTTGCTTGTTAACATGAACAATAATTCATAAGCTACATAAAAGAGTGGTTACGTTATTTCAGATCATGACTACACCAAAAACTATATAGGCCCTAATAATCTTGGCAAACCAATAACCCTAGGGAGTTATATAGGAGTAATCTAGGAACGATAACCCCACTCTTTTAAAAAAAAGATAGCAGGAGTACTCCGTCATAAGAAGAAAAATAATTCATACATAATGCGTCGAAGCGTACCCAACACTACAAACAAACGCACACAACACTACACCACACCACCTGGGAGAGGAGATGAAAGCAAACCGTCTAAAACTACGTCGTCGTTACCAAAGTTGTGCCACGTCAAACGCCGCGGCCCGCTGTCATCCCGAGCGGCTACCTAAACTCCCCTTCCTTCTCAAGCCGCACACGCACAATCATCGATCCCCCTCCTCCAGCCAAACTTTAGCAGAACACTCCCATCGCAACACCAATGAAAACACTGATCCCGGCCACTATGTGTGGGGGCCTCGCCACTCCCATCATCGCGCTAACCCAACACTAGTTACAGTTCTGTTTCCGAGTTGACCGGCGCCGATGCACAACTTCAGCATGCCACACACACAGGACCACCTGGAGCTAAAGGCTTACTCCCTCTATCCCAAAATAGATGACATTCTCGCTTCCCAAGAAAAACAACATCTTTCAATATTAACCAATTATATATAGAATAATAATAATATTTATAATACATCATTAGTATCATTAGACAGATATTTGAATCTAGTTTTTTAACAAATTTATTAGAGATATAAATATTACACATATTTTTCTACAAATTGAGTCAAAGTTGAGAAAGTAACACGTGCACGTATCCCATAACGTCATCTATTATGGGACGGAGGGAGTAAGCCCCTTTCACTGCACTGCACGCAACCAGGTCAGGAACTGTCGTACCCTCCCCTCCACTGAATACTGATGCCGCGCGCCCGGCGGACCCGACCCGCGGTACACCTGCCTGCCCCATGCATCACCACCCGTGTCCCCCCCGCGGCGCCACGCAGTGCGCAGCGACGTCACCGCGGGGCATGCGAAAAGCGGCAAAAGCAGCAGGCGATGCCATCCCCGGAACCCTCGCCCTCGAGTCCGTCTCCGTGCCTCCATGGCTCCATCAGGCTTGGGTCCAAATCATATATGTAGACGACGCATTTCCAGATCATCATAAATCCCACTACAAGGCACATACATAATAATCGTTCGAGACGCACGCGCCATATATAGGCAGTGACCAAGCTAGACGGCTGTGAAACCTGGCCATACATGGCTGCACATTTCCAAAAAGGAAGAGGGGTCGAAAAACAAATAAAGGACAGATCGATCGACGTGCACAACACTGGGGATCCAAGTTCATGCCTCTCCATCAAAGCAGGCTGCCCAAACGAGAACCTCAGACCGGGTGCACTGATCCCAGCTAGATTTCGTCGATCGGAGAGTCGCCCTCGGATTTCAGGTCAGTGCTGCACTGCTGCCGCTAGGGCAAAAGGGTACCACCACCACTACCATGTGGGCCCCCCGGGCCCTAGTATGACCTACGAATCAACCTCCAACAGTTGCCGTGACAACGAGATCGTGTGTTGTATCAATGGGCGGGGTAGGAACAATATAGTAGGGCGTATGAACGCAGTGTCCACATTTTTTTCTTTTGACATGGCAGTATAATGTCCATTAGCGAGGAGTAGTCAAGTATACTTTGGAACAATTAGCGGTGCTCCTGATGATCCTGATCTCCTCGTAGTGCCTGTACGTGTGGTCGTTATAGCCGAGCTTGGGATGGTCTTGGAAAGCCATGATGTGCCTAAGAATGCGTTCTTGATCAACCACGTGTCCACGTGCACGTATGTGTCTGAGTGTCTCCTTTACCATTTTCTGGGCGTTTGAGGGTAGCTGCGACATGCATGTGCGGTCAAAATAGGTGACGTTGCCACATAGTATATGCAAAAAGGAATATCATAAACATATAGTAGTTGATTAAGTGCACAGCTGACACACGTTTTCTTTAATTTTTTGTAGAATTCAAATTTATGCATTTAAGTGGCTCGTGTTGAAGGAAGGAAGCCAGGACCCAGTTATTCTACTTGATTAATTCTTATGATGCTGATATTATCACAACGTCCAAGCGATCTTTATAAGTTATGTGATCTCCGTCCTGCACCGGGAGAGTAAATGGAGACTGCACTTTTTCTAGTAGGTGGCAATCTGGCAACTCGTTGCTTACAGGCAACGATACTCAGATCGAGCAACTTAGGGTGCGTTTAGTTAAAAAAAAAACACTATTCATCCAACTTTTTACTATTCATCACAGCCTTCCCACTCACAGAACACTATTTGTATTTTTGGTGAACAGTGTATTTTCGGGGAATCTTTCTCCAATCTAAACGCACCCTTAGCATGTCTTGGACCAACCGTGCTCGTCCTTCAGAGCTCGTACAAGCTATAGCCCATAATGCTCTCTCACAAAAGTCTTTTGGTGACTGATTTATCCTAACCTGCAAGCAGCTGGTTTGAGAAGGCACAGAGAAGAGACCAATCTCATGCCACCAAACCAAGTTGAGCTACCTATCTATCTCACCGCAGAAATTGAAGATAGCATCCGAGTCCAAACCCTGCCCTGCTGGTTGTCCAATGAAATAGGGATGTCAACTGACGAACTGGTTTCCATCGCCTTCATGCATGACAATTTGCCACATGTCACAAGTATAAATATTTATGTTGAATGTCATTGTGTCTGATGAAAAATTTTGGGGACGTCTGCAAGTTCAGACCTATAGTAAGAAAGATATTTAAAAAAAAAGAAAGAGAAGAGTAAGGGAGATTGTAAAAACTCCCTATAGATGACATTCTCGGAATATGCACTGCACCACACAGCAGTAGCATTGATCATGTTTGATATTGTTTGATTTCTTTGGCATCTAACTGTATATGGCAGTATATATGCAATGCTAAAAGCTGACAAGACTGCATGCATGGTTGGGCATTGCCTGCTCCTTTAATCTTGGGGACGGTATCAACCTAACCCTACACGGTGCCCTCAACGGCTCCACACCAAAATATTCGCCTCAAACGTGCTAAAGTTCCTTAAAGCATGTCGAGTAACCTCAAATTATGCAAACCAGCACAAGATTGTTTGCGCTTGAAATATACGCATTATTTTTCCATCCAAAAGAAGATATCCTCTCATTTCCCCGGCCGGCGCCACCCACGAGCGCCGCTAGTCCGCGGCGAAAGGTATAGGCCACCACCGCTGGATTTGTAGGCCACACCTCCCTCCGATTTTCTTCTCCTAACCGTCGTCGGTCCGACGCCGAACCAAAGCAAGCAACACTGTCCCAGAAACACATGGGCAACGTTAACGTTAGCTGTGACACAATCTACACGATCGGTGCATGATCGGCGTCGACGATCCGTCGAACATCATGTATGGCCGCCCGCCGGCCCGCCACAGCTGAGATGACATGTGTCCCCGCGCACTGAGCCGCGCTGCTAATGCTTGTAGCGATCAGGTGACAGTTGCGTTGGAATTTTAGGGTCTTGTGAGAGTTTCATATTATTCAGGTGTGCAAACGACGAGGAAGATTTGCACTGGCCCCATGCGTGCACACCATTTGGGTACTCCTGGGAGGCACACCATTTGTTATTGATCACTTCACGAAACTGTCAATGAACAGTCACTGATAGTCCGGTCGGTCGAGTGAGTTGCCCAAGATTTGTTGATTGGACCCATACGTCATTGAAACAAGTACTACTCATGATCCTAGCTAGAAGTAGAAATGCCGCTTTGATAGTTTGATCCTTACTCAGCTTTCTTGACGAACCTCCTAAGGGAAAGTCCACAATGATTGACGCAAGGATAACAGGCGTATTAAGTGCAAGGCTTATGCCCTTTTATTACTATATTCTCAAGAAAGGCAAGATTAGGTGGGTCATATTAAATTGGTTTGTGTAATGCTTGTTTACTCAGTTATCTCCTTTGTGAGGTGTTATGAGAGACTTTTGATATGGAAGTGGGTGTTTTTGCTGACAGGAACTGGTCATGGAGCTTAGAAGGTGGTGTCTGGAATCTTTGGAATTTCCATCGTCACGGGTCGGTGTACGGGTGCCGTCGAGTGGTAGGAATTAAAGGCAGGGGGCACACGGGGCCCTCGCGTCATTTTCTTTCACCTCACTGGTGACCTGGAGACGCAGGGTTCATCCATGGATACAAATGTGGCCGAATTGAACTCATGCAAGGTAACTGTCACTCAATCAGAGTAGTGCATGAGAGAACCGAAAACGAAGTTAGAAAGGGGTTGGCAACCACGGTGCGATTCTGCACGATTTGAGAGGCGGTCGGGGTTAGTGCGTCGACCTTTTTATTTGTGTGATTGGTGAAAAAAGCTTAGGGGAGTGTAGGCCTCATGTTGCTTCCACTGGGATAGATCTGGAGGACTGTCAGCCTCTCCTTTTGCCATTTTCTCCTGATCACGGCTATTGGAAAAATCATTTGAGCGAAATGTTCCTGCATCAGCTAGCTTTTTGGAAGCACCACAGAATAATGATGCAGGTATTCCTCTTTTTGGGGATTGTTAAGTAGTTCTCTTGTGTTTTTCTTGTCAAACAAAATACGAAGTTTGACACGGCTCAGCTATTTATTTGTCTCTGAAAAACGATTTCTTCCATCGGACATGACCAACCGGCATAAACAATCTTTTACTAATTGGAGACTCCTTTTAAAGGTTTCACGTGAAGCCACTTAGGATCCTACGCCTCTGGCCTAGTGGTTAGAGCACCTGAGTAGCATTTGGGACAAAACTGGACTCTGAGCTAAACTGGGTTTGGGATAAAAGAAAATTATATAAAAAAAGGTTAAGGGCTTCCCCTATTGACGGTCAAAATATAAGAAAATAAAGAAATCCTAGAAATTCTCATGATTCATACCATTTGATCTGTTATATTTTTTAATAAATTACATTTCTCTGTCATTATAAAATAAACTAAAGTAACCCCTAAAATGCATATAAATTCCCCACCTTTACCATTATAAAAAATCTAAACAACCATTAATATTCATGTATATTACCCACCTATATCATTATAAAAATTATATTAAATACCCCCAAATGTTCATGTAAATTATCAACGATGTCATTATTAAAAATTAAAGTAACCCTAAATCCTAATATAAATGATATAATATAATAAAATCTTAAAGTGTACCAATATAAAAATCAAAAGTGTTATTGATAGAATTACAAATATATTATTTAATTAAATACATGTCAAATACATATGGATGTGTGGTGCAAAGTAAATAAAATTGTTACTAACGAAACCTATCATCACACTTGTTACAATTAGATAATGATGAAAAATATGTATCTTTAGAGTATTTAGAATATTTAGTAGATAAAAACATGTATCTGTAGAAATGGCATCGTCGATGAAGGAAGGCCATCCTTGGAGGGTTTGAGTATCCCACCTATAATGGGTACTCAGAAACAGGATACATGGAAACTGAAGAACACATGGTGGTCCCTGCGAAAATAGTCTGCACTATTGTACACGTGTATAGTGATACTGCACCCACGTGTGCGCATACGTACAGTGTGAACAGAGAATGTCCATGTGGCATGCCCCCTTTAATTTGTACTCTCAGACCTCAGAAGCTTCCAGCAATAACACAAAGCCGTATCCGCCGAGATCAAGCAGGATGTGCACACTATCTCTACCTCGGACCACATGGATTACTTTCGACGCAACAATTCATGTTTGAGTTTGCTCTGTTCTAGTGTCCTTGTTCCACGACTGGGTTTGCCGCCATACCAATATGCATGATTTCTTGTCTTTCACTTAAGATCTTTTTGAAAGGTAGAGGTAAATTTAATTATATTGTTACTACAGATTCAGATCATCTATATATTGAAACGGTTATATCGATTTAAGATTTTAGCTAGTTGTCAAACATCAGGTCAAGTGGTGAAGAAGTTCAAATAAGCTAAATGTTTAGTTTTTTCAGCTAATTAATTAAAGTTCTTCTCTCTATTTGCTTGAGACATCGACATATTAAACGTAGTTGTTGTATGCATGTCTTCAAGATTAGGTTTGAGCAACTTTGTGTTGTTTGATTTACATAATATTTGGCTCAACCACTCTTTCAAACAATCTACGTGGCTTTGAATGGACACTTTTGCACAAGTCGTGGGATGGAGTTGAGAAAGGTTTAATAGAGACTTGACAATACATCTGTCAGCCTAGTGGCTATCTAGCTTGAACCAGCTATTTGTAGGATGGTAATCCACAATTCCAGCATTTTCTTTGTCACAAAAGCGACGGAACTTCAGATACAAGCAACCATTCATCTACAAAATTGCCTGGAAAGATCGGTGCATGATTTGATCCTCTTTGCATGGGACCAGACCGATCCACACCATCTTGCAAGCTGAACCAAGTAATAAATTCGCCAAATCGCATCGAAAGCTCTGAAAAACCATTTCGTTCACATCAAAGTGACTGCCTTCTCATTCCGAAATTACATGTAACCCCACGATATCGACTCTCATTTCTGCAGCCACTTGTCTGTGCAGTGTACACCAGCTGTAATTATAGGGCGATTTCGTCCACTACAGCATACTAGTATAGTGCCCGTGCTAACGCTACAGCAAAGTTAAAATATTTAAAATGTTTAGAAACACTCCAAAAGAGATGTGCCCAAAAAGTATTACAGCAATTAACATGCAATGCATCATTGCATCCGAAAAAAAAATGAACTATGCTGCCAGCCTTCTGCACCATGCCACCATATAGCTGATTGTATTTTCTCCTGAACCAAGTAAATAATATAATATAAGAATAAGAACACCATAGATTTAGAACTACCAATATAAAACATTAAAGTCTTACCGATATGGCATCATTGGAGGACATCTCTGTACACAATATTTTTTGTGCTCTTCCCTGTTGGATCCAACTCCTTCTTTGGTTTAGGCAATATTCTTGTTGTTTTCCTTAACACACCTCTAGACAATGCAACATAAAGCTGGCCATGTGAGAATACATGCTCTGGAAGGTAGATCCCAACATTTGGGATGGTTTGCCCCTGAGCTTTGTTTATGGTCATTGCAAAACTTAGGCGAATGGGGAATTATTTCCTCTTGAACTTGAAATGAAGAGAAATATCATCCGATGGCGACATAGGTATCCTAGGTATGAACACTCTTTTGCCTTCATGCTGGCCACCAACAATTTCAGCATCGATTGCATTGTCTTGGAGAGCTCTAACCATGAGCCTTGTTCCATTGCACAAACCATTGTTTGGATCAAGATTGCGGAGAAGGGTCACAGGACAATTGATCTTTAATTTCAGCATATGTGGTGGGAGGCCATTTGGAGTGAGTGAGTTCAGAAAGTCATTTGGATAGAGATTTGTTGAATCATCATCCACGGAGTCGAAGCTATAATATATCTTTTCGTCACCCGGAAACCTGTCAATCATTCTTGCATTCAGCTGATCTACATGCTCATTTTTTGTTGAAAGAATGGCGCGAGTGCTCATATATGGCATTGATCTTGCATTTTTCTCCAGGGATGGGAAAACATCTTGAATGAGTTTGTTTATTGACTCTTCGGCATCAGTATAACCAATGACAATATCTTCAGGTAGGCGAACATGGTCATCTCCAATTGTCTCTTCAGTGCCATTCCCAATTCTAAGGAGGTACTCAGAAAACCAGGGGTCAGTTTGAGCCCTCATGTTACGTGACAATCTTATCTTTTTTATATGTTCCCATAGATAAGATCTCTGTAAAGTAGCATCAGTGATCTGAGCTCTTGTCCCACGTGTAAGAACAGGAAGTACTTGTCTAAAATCACCACCAAAAACCATAACCTTTCCTCCAAATGGCAATGAACAGTTCATAATGTCTTGCAGAGACCTATCAAGGCACTCAACTGCTTGACGCTTTATCATTGCAGCTTCATCCCAGATAATTAAGGATGCTCTACGAAGTAACTCCACGGTACCACTTTGCTTTGTGAAACTACACATGCTATTGTCAAAAAGTTTAATTGGGATTTTGAACCTTGAGTGTGCTGTGTGCCCTCCAGGCAGTATAGATGCTGCTATCCCTGAAGTTGCAGTTGCAATGGCGATTAATCCCTGTGACCGCACTCTAGCAAGAAGTGCCTTGTATAGATATGTCTTGCCAGTTCCTCCTGGTCCATCGACAAAAAACACTTGGTTTTTCTTTTCAGACACATGTTGTATGATCTCTTGAAATCCTACAAGTTGCTCCTTGTTCAGGGATTTATAGATATCCAGATGTTCTTGGTCTACGCCCACAGAAAATTCCTCCCTAACCTCTCTTAGAATGTCGGTAGAAAATCCACCTAATTAGCACAGAAGAAGAGTAAATCAGGAGGCTATTTTTGTTGATAAATGGGTTGGCATACAATTAGTTATCTCAATAATCAGAGATTATGAAAAACATACCTTCATCATTAATTTCAGGAAGGTCATAATTTTTTATATCCTTCCCCATTGAGTGAACCAAATCCCTTATGTCCCTAAGAACCATTTGTTCTACGACTGCTGCATTAGAATTGCTTCTGCTATAATCCTCAGACATAGAATCCTTGTGTTTTTCCCACATACCACGGATGTTTGTAGCCTCACAAAATACAAGAATAGTCGCGAATAGCCTTCGTAGAGCACATGGCATCTGAAAAGTTACAGCTTCATCCAAGCAATCATGCAAGGTCATGTCTGTCTCTATGAGTCCTCTGTTCTCACATGCTTCTCGAAAGGTAGCGCAAGTGATGCCATCCACTTCTCTCAAATTCTCATACGACGTTGCACCTCTTACATGATTTAGAAGCACTCGCAAGAAATATCGCTCCCCTTCTGCAGGGTGTGCATAAACAATCCGCCCAATCTGTCCTTTTTGCTTCCTTCTCTGCCATTTCTTTTTACCGCTGATCCATCGGTAGTATTCTGGAAAATCTTTGTATAATAGTGTCGTCGCAAAACTATCAGTACGGTTCATCTTAAAGTATTCTGTGAGTGTTGTCATTGAATTTGATGGTTCATTCACAGCATCTTCTAGATTTTGGTTCTCATCAATAATTACTGACTGCATGTTTGGAAGATGACACTGGAGTTGCAAAACAGATGGATATACACCAAATAGCGGGAAAGCAAAAATCCTATGTATAGCTTCCGGGGCAGATACATATCTCACATCCCTATACTGACGAATCTCATTGATCACTCCATCTTCCGTGCTACCAGGGTTGAATGAAATCGATGCACGATCATGGCCTTTGTATACATATTTAAACAAGTACTTAATAGCCTTGATGCTAGAGCAAGCCTCCACATTTATGTGGCAGTTATATCTCATAAGGAGACCAGGATTGTATGGCACGATCCACCTGTTATCTAATTCTGCACCTCTTATCCTGACACGACGTCCGTCATTTCTTCTCCTGTATAGAGGGTAGGAGTCTTTTCCTTGCTGAGTTGCTTCACAGAACTGTCTTGGATAGCTAAAGCGACACTCTCCTTCGATCATACAAGCACAATTTTTATTCAGTACTCCACATGGTCCATGCAACATATGTTTTATCACCAAACTATGCAATACAGGATACTTGTCCTTGTCAGGTATCTCTGCGGACATTTTATTGTCATATGCATCAGGGCTTGTTAACTTACTGCCAGATCTCATGATCAATAGTATGTGTTCATGTGGCAGGCCTCTCTTCTAAAACTCTGTTACATGTACATATGCTTGGACTTCCCCAAAATATTTTTTCTTGATCAATAAATCTTTCATGTCACGTAGTTTGGCCCTATATACTCTATCCACAAGGTCTGGCCTATCCTGCGGTTTCTGTCCTGGTTCAAGGTTGCTTGAAATCTCCTCCCAATACGGATTGCATGTCATGGTGATGAAGTAATCTGGTTTACCGAATCGTTGAACAATAGCCATTGCATTAAGAAATCTTCGTTGCATATCACGATCACCTCCTGGGAAGGTACGTGGCAATACAATTCTCCTGCCAACCTCTGATGCTCTTGTCTCCCCAGAAGAAATAACATCAACCAGGCCCTGATTAAAAAAACACGGATGAAAGGATCAATGTAGGGATATAGGCAATCTTTGTTTGAACATTAGGAAACATGTAAATTAATTCACCTGGTATATGTGGCGGACCACTCCGAAATTATTCCAAGTTAAGTACCCTTGGACCACTAATCACGTAGTCAGGCACTTAATCCGGAATAAGCTGGAGCGCCGTCGGATTAAACCCGATGAAACCACGTACTTAACTAGATCGTAACAGCAGCAGGCCCACACGAAGGTGAGTTCCAGAGATTACAACATCCCACAAATTAAGTTACACACATAGATAAGGTAGTTATTACAAACCGAGATCAATTTAAAAACAGAGTACAAGTCTTGCAGCGGAATTTAAAGTTCAACATAACTGAAATTAGAGTTCATTGCAGCGGAAGTAAAGTAATCTAACGACGGAACAAGTAACTCCGTGATGAAGCCTGCCACGAAGCTACTCCTCCCGATCCTCGCCAGAGGACGGGACCCATTCGATGTGCCAGCCAGGTGGAACCTGGGCAGGCCAAGTCATAGCATCCACATCCAGAATGATACCTGTAAAAATATGCCACAAGCAAGGCTGAGTATACTAATACTCAGCAAGGCTTACCCGTCGGGTGAAATCTACATCACCGACATCTAGACAATGAGAGGCTTTTGGCTGGTGGGTTTGTGTGCCAAAAAGCAACTAAAGTAGATCCTTGCTTTCAAGTTTTAGCTTCATATTCTAGTAAATTTAACCATTCTAAATTAGCATCCTCTCTAAGCATACAAGTGGTGCAATACAAGTTATTCATAGAACAAGTTCATGATCTCATAATTCCACTTATTACTCGATGTAGCAAGGCGGTCAAGCAGTCTCATTAACCGCGAGAAGCGGACAGTTCGAACCGAATTTGTGCTACCTGGCCAGGGGAAACCCAACACACACGGATACTCTGCTTGCTATAAAAGGCACAAGCATTTCCCAACCTTTCCCATCGATCCACAATTCGGAACCGGGTCCACTTCCTTAGGATAAAGGTTTACTGCTTCACTCACAGCATCACGCATATATCCACAAGTGTACGGCAGGGGAAAACAAAGTTTCCAAGGAGAGATGGCTATCGGCCCTAGCTGCTTCAATCTGGTACCGGGCTTACCGGCTCCCATATACCGGCATGCATGTGGTACGTTCAAAAACTTGACACACTCTACCACACATTTCGACCTTAATCAATTATCATACACGGATGGGAGATCTACATCTATCATCCCGCCCGTCAATCCTTATGATTCCAACATAAGAAAAGACAAGCAATTCCTATGTCTCGCGAGTGACAGGAAATCACTCGACTTGTAACGGACCTAAAGCAATGCCCTATCGATCCTTTCATGCTAGTATTGCAAGTCATAGGTACTAGGAAATGTGCAGCTAAGGTATTCAATCAACTCCTTGAACGTAAATGCACAAACATAGAGAATTCAAAGTGCATAATTTGGTAAAGTTAGGTTATGCTCCGGGGCTTGCCTTTTTGCTCGACTCAAAGCTTGGGTTAAGGTAGAGTTAGTTTGACTGGCTTCAGCAGCATTCTCCCATCCTTCTTGTGGTCCTTCTTCGAAATCCGCGACGGGTACGCATGCTCCGGGATCTATACGAGATGCATATGCATAAGATTTACAGCGATTTCAATGTTCCAAATAAAGCACGGGCATTTAAGGCCATAACCACCTAGACCAGCTTAGGCATTTCTATTGTTCTCACAAAAACAAGGTGTAGGTGTAGATAAGGTTTTATTTGACTTCGATGATGATTGTGTACATATATAAAAGAATTCTATTTATTTCTTCACAAATTAGGGTGGCTGTTCTGAATTTTAGATTCTAACCATTTTATTTCAATTAATTAACCAAAAAGGTTTATTCTTTTATATATTTCAATCTCCACCTAGATTCTTTCTATATTTGTTTCTCCATTTCTGCTTAACATTTTTAGCTATAAACTTTATGACAGCTATTGGAGTATAAGAGCTAAGCTCACTCCAAAATTTAGCTAATTTCGAGCTACACATAATTTATTAAAAATCTATAAACAGCTAGCTGCAGGAAGTGAGTTAAATTCATAATAAATTGAAAATTTATCCATTTCAGGAGATCTTCCTACCAAAGCCAAGCATAAGCATGAGGAGGGCTCTGGCCAAGTGATGGCTCAAAACAACCCTTGGGTAGTCCTCAATATTTTTCTATCCAAAAACACATATTTATTTATTTACCATCCTAAACAGAGCAAAAATTAAGTTTTTCATTTTTAACATGTGTGCTAACAAGTTTTAAGTTCTCAGGAGCAAAATGGTGATTTTTCGCTACACAGTTTATTTTTAGTGATTTCTTTACTGCAAAAAGTCAGAAAACACAATTTAATTCATATCTGGAGCTACACACCATATTTTTGGGTCTCCTTTGGACACAAGCTGTCCAAAGCCACTATACACGACATATCCAAAGATCACTTTCATAGCTGCTGTAGTTTAGGAATTATGCACAAAAGTTCATTTTCAAAGTTTGATTTTTAGAGCCTGAACCAAGCAATAAAAGCATATACATGCTGTGTAGGGAATGAAATATACATCACCAGGAGTACAAAGAATTTTGGTTTGTATTTTTATGATTTTTCTACGATTTTATATCGAATTTACAAGTTCACTGCAGGAACCCTAGATCTGCAGTTCGACTTTTCAATCCAGCCCCCGGAACTTTTCAAAACGTCACAGCTAAGCCCCTGGAATCTTACATTGGGAACCCTGCAGAAGGAAGAAGATGAAGAGAGGCCCTTGGCCGGCCATTGACGGCGAATCCCCACCGTCGGCGAGGTCTTGGCGAGGGGGAAGGGCATGGGGAGCATCACCGCGACGAGGGCTATCCATTCCCCACCTTGGACCGGGGGATTGGAGGCCGGGAAGGGGGCGACGGCGAGCAGGGGCGGCAGCAGCCATTGATGGCCATGGCGGCAGCTCTGCAGGCCGGGGGAGGTGCTGCTGGGCGGCTGGATTCGTTGGAGAGGTGGAGGAGAAGGTTTGGGGCGGCGCGGTGGAGGCCGTGGGGCAGCAGGGCAGCGGGGTCGCGCTCGAGCAGAGCTCCATGGCAGCAATGGAGGGGCAGCAGCTCTGTAGATGAAAATGGCTAGGGTTTGACAGTGGGGAGCTCAAATAGGCGACGACCGGAAGGGGTAGAGAGGGGATTTCGCGTGGGGAAGGGAGGAGCTGGCGCCAGGGACTCGTGGCGCCTCCTCCAGCGCTGCCCAGTGCATGGAGGCAACGTGCAGGAAGGAGATGGCGTGAGGAGGAAGAAGGGGCTGACAGGTGGGGCCGGGCTGTAAGAGAGAGAAAATAAATTTTCCATTTAAAAGTTTTGCTCTAAAAGAAATAGCTCCCGAGGTCCAAAAATTATGAATAAATACATTTTGGAAACCTTAGAACATTTGTGTTACAATGGAGGTTTGAAAAGTTGCAAAACATTCTTGGTTTAACTGCAGTTTTAAATTCAAAAAGACTTGAATTTGAATTTGGTATGAATTTTTGGTCCTAGCAATTCAACTCCAAAAATAGGGGGGAAAAGATGTAAATTCAACATTTGGGATCTAGTCTTTTATAAGATTTTTACCCATCATAGTTATATTAGAGAATTTGGGTTTTCTTTACAAGTCAATTTTTAACCCAAATTCAATATTCCATAATTCGAATTGCTTCCAAGGACATTCGAACAAGGTAGAAAAGAGGAGGTGTTTTATTTGCATACTAATCCACTTTTGTAAGACCAAAAATTCAAGTCTTAAATAACTTCCTCATTTGGTAGTGTTAGTCCAAGTTTTCTCTCTTTTTCAACAGGTGGGTAAAATCATAAATTCCTTCCCAATTCCTTTTATCAATTATTTTATTTCACCGCTTCCGCCTTTATTAAACCCTTCTATAGTGTCACTAAACATCATAGGTATGATACTCAAAGAGAGTTTTCAATTTAAAGTCCTACCCCCTTTTATTTTGGGAGTAAAATCTTATTTTAACTTATAGTTAAAACATGAACACATACATGGAGGTTAAAAGCTTATTTATTTTATATGCTCAACTTTAATTATGTCATCGACAACTTAACATATACTAAAATATTAATTAATTTACATCCTTTGTAATTTTATGAAAGCTCATGTTGGGAACAAAACTTTATTTTATTACTAACACCACAAGATTGCCACATGTAGGCCATGATTAGAACTACAAGCTTTATTAGTCCAAGTGTTTAACCCTAACATTAAATCCTTAACAATTATTTTACTAAGAACATTAGGAGCACTCTAAATATTATTTTATTTATAGCCCGAAGTGTGCTCCCTTAAAAAGGGTGTGTGGCCGTGTGTTTTTCATCTCATGGTTAAATTGGTCTTTTCAAACTTGATTTCCTATGTGTGGTGGATAAAGGCTCTGAGATATACATATCTCACCAGGGTTGCAAATGACATTTTTAGATACACAACTTTCATTTGAGAAAGTGGTTTGGTTTTATAATTAGAAATTACTTTCCCAAAGATAGGTGTTTCGAAACAGGAAAAGAACTACAACCTTTCATAGACGTTTGTGATGTGCACTACTCTTAGTTATAATTTTAAATTAAAACCTTGCCTTCAGAAGGTCATTAATATCTTTAGTTGGAATTATTTCATGTGTTGACTTCATATGAGCCATTAGTCCTTTCAGACCTTTAGGGACATAGAAGCGTTACTTAATTTGCCGTACAATCCTGACTTCTTTTTAGGAGATTTTTATGCGTCGTCTCGAGAGTATGTGTTTAGAGTTTTGCCGTGCAACTTGTAAGAGAAGATGTTTAGATTGTACTAGAAAAGTTTTTGTAGGGTTCAAATTTCAAAAAAACCAATGCACGAGTACAAACTTAACAATCCTCATGTGTAATTCTCATTCCCACTAGTGATTTTAGTTTTAGGGTTTAGTGCCTTAGTTTGTTTAATCACTCTTATTTATACGCTTTAAACACCAGGGGTGTTACAGCCTACCCCCCTTAAAAAGGATCTCGTCCCGAGATTCGCACAGGGAGGAAAGGTGGACATTTCCTTAGAAGGAAGAGGTGTTAGTCAAAGGAACACAGATACAATGCACCCAAGTTCTTACGGGTTTACTGCTCGGAGATGACAACTGCTTCCAGCTCTCCGATACAAGCTCAACGTCGCTCGTGTGGGAGCGGGCGATGAATGTAGATATGGAAAGCTAAGAGCATCAAGATCTGGCATACAAGACAAAAGTAATACACCACTATTGTCCAGTGAACTCCAGGGCCAATCGGGGGAAAGAAGGGGCAAGCCATAGATGGTGTCGAAAAGTCGAATCCCTCCTTGTTCGTCGACTTAATTCTTGCGGAATCCTCCGGTGACTTCTGCGCGAACTCCTCCTTCGATGAAGTTGGTGCTGTGGATCTTGGTTAAACGTCAAGGTAGGTTGCCGAGAGGGGAACTTCTTCGTGGCTTTACGAAAAGGTGGAGGCAGAGTTTGCTTGTCCAAGAATGGAGGACACGGAGGGGAATGGGCAGCTTGGGCACCGTGGAGGTCGCCGAAGAGAGGCGAGAGCGGTGGAGTGGTGTGACTTAAGTGGAGCACCATGGAGTGATGGCAGCCATTGGGGAGGCTGCATTTATCGACAGTCGGAGCGGAGCAGCGATAGTGGTGTGTCGCCAGCAGGAGGTAGGGCCGGCAATGAGATTCCCTGGGTGACGGAACGGTGGTACGACGGCAACTGGGGTAGTGTTGACCAGCCGCGGTAGGGAAAAACGACGAAGGTGATAGTGGATGGTGAACGGGGCAGAGCACACGACGCACGGATACAGAGGGGGTCAAACTGGCCCTTGAGACCCTGCGGTGATGGTGGGAGAAACAGTAGGCAAAGGTGATCTTTGAGACTGTAGATAGTCACGGGCAAGATGCTTAACCAATCGTAGGTCCTAAGTACAAACGATTTACCTACTTTTATATTAACAGGAACAAGGAATGAACTCTTTAGCATTCTCCTAAGAGAAAAGGGATGGTTAACGATCAACGAGGTTATGAGATGGCAAGAGTGCTCAATAGATTTTGTTTAAAATCTAGCCCACACTATACTAAACGATCATGGCGTGACGTTACACGGGGTTGCAGCCCAATTTCTAAGACGAGCTAAAAGAACAACACGGATGGCTAATAAAAGATCTACTTATGGCAAGGAGGGAATACATCTAGAAAAGGTGGTGTGATATCGAATTTTTTTTTTTTTTTTTTTTTTTGGGAACTCTTGCTCAAATTTTTATCTTAATTGCCAAATTGCCAAACTTACGCACTTCACCATGGTAGACATGGCATGTTCATGATGAGGTGCACATGATATGATACACATGCACATGAGCGTATGGTGCATATGCTTATGCGAGTATGACGTACATGCCGTGATGCAAGTTAGTAGACCTCACACCACATAATTAAAATCATCATTGCGGGACAATTTGGGAGAGTAAGGAAGTATCGATTTGGGTTGTCAATAAAGGTCTTTGTGGGTCATATTCCCACATACCAAGATACCAGTGTGCTCCAAGCGACTCAAGCGTGTGGCTGCAGCGCACACACGAGGTCCTAGGTTCCATCACGGCACCATGGTTAGGGAATACAATACCACAATAAATTCAGAGGGGACAACCCAATTGACACCAGGAGGGAGAAGCATTCATGGGTTAGATGCACATGTGGTTAGGTACCAAAAGATTTTTCATGGTGCAAATGACATGTTAATGGTATGCAATGCCCATGCACATGAATTACTCGGAATGATTCCATTGCATGAAGAAGGTACGGGTAACCTTTATGCATACAAATGTGACCTTGACCCAATTTACATCTTGTTCTCATTTATTTTTATTTTCTTGAGCAAGAATAAAACAAGGATTCAAGGATCAAGAAATCAAGGTAGTTGAGTATAGGGAACCAAAAGTAGAGAGCGGCGGGTGATCAAAATCACGCGGCATGTGAGAGTTAGCGATAATAATTTGATCAAGATGTGAGAGTTGAGGTGTAAGGAACCGAGCAATAAGGGAGGTCAAGGGTTCGGATCCTAACACATCATGTAATAGGACATTGTTATACTTGACACCCCTACATTTACAATATTGGTTCAAGTCATTGCATATCCATATACTCCTCTCTAAGTTCAAGGTTCTTGATCCACCCTTAACTAACTTATTATTTTAATGATTACGCCTAAGGAGGAAGCACGTGCTGATCCTAAGTCATTACATTCTCCCATTTCATAAGTGGATCAAACGTCTAAAAGGGATAGGACAAAGAGAATAGATTAAAGTAGTCCATATTGCCTTGCGTTGGGTCAGGTGTCTTATAGTAGCGTAGATGTGGAGGATATTAGAGATTAAAATTAAAGAAGAATTACTCTGGACAGATTGTGTTTCCGTAGAAGAGAAGTCATAGCTCCTAGCTCCAGCATCCCAAAATCTCTCGTCCTTGGCCAGGTAGTAGGAATTTGGTAGTCTACACATTGGTTTGCCTCTCAGACGCTGATCTAGTGGTTAAGTTTGGTCAAAACTTTCAATCTAGGCTTCTCGGTTTAGATGGATTTTCAGCACACCAAACTTTATAATTCCGCCTATAACTCTAGTTTCCTTATTCCCTTGGGGCTGAACTTTTGTGAGTATTCTATCTAAATTTTCTAATCGGCTTTGATAACCATCATTTAGTCTAGACATAGCATCTTCCTGGGAAAGTTTCTGACATAAATCCCACTGGTAGGTTATGAACGAATAATGGGAGTCTAATATTTCTAGCTGCAACCTTAAGTTTCTAAGGTCCAGTTTTTAGTAACTCAAAACTCCAAAACATGCAACTTTCGAGCTTTACTAGTTGTGCCGAAACTACTCTTGTTTAGCACCTGGCCAAAGCTTTGTCGTGGGCTATAGTCTCTTTGCTGCCCAAAGGCACACAGTAAACAAGCTGGGTCCGGCAGTGAATACATACGGCTGTTTTCAGAATATAAATATTTCGGTCACTCCTATGTTATTTCTGTTGCTTTGTTTTAATATTAGTTTATTCCAACAAGTCTCCCAATCACTCAACACACATGCTGATATAATGCAAGGTGTGAGATGCAGTCGTCTTCCGAGCATATATACAACGCAGCAGGCGGTTTGTCTCTGACTAAACAAACTGAAATTGCACCAATCATGATTTGTTCGTCGGTTTCCAAAGTGTGGCAGCAGGAGGTAGTCAGACTTCAGAATAACTTTCCCACTGATATTTTATAGTTAGACCTTGTACTTGGAATTCGGCATGAAGGAGACAAAACAAGGCAGATTTTGGACAGTAAGTAAAATATTCATGACCAACAATTTAATACCCCAAAATTTCCCAAACTTCACCAGATTGTTCCTAACATATTTGTACACAATTTTACTGTTCAGCATTTCTTCAATTTTGAGGTTAAGACGGTGCAGAAATTCAAATTCTTAATTACTGTCCCCAGAATTTTCAGCAAGGCCGGAAGTCGGTATTCGGTATTTTGAGTTTTACTTGTCCAAAAGTCTTGCATTCCTTAACTTAATTGTAGCTTACTTAAGTGTTTAAAATTTAGGGATGCCACAGCAGAGCTAGCTACAAGTGAGGCGGCAGCAATATAAACATCCAATCTAAAGTGAGATTCGACATATATTTAAAGAAAGTAATCAGATTATGGGCAGAGTAGGAAAAATTTCATATCCTAACCTATAAGCCCAACCATTACTCAACTTGAGCATAATACAGTTCAGATAACTTCCAATAACTTTTTAGTTCAACACAAAAACAGAACAATTGATCTAGGTGGCGCAAAACCCTAATCCTTTAATTAACTTTCTGCTGAAATTCCAGCAGACAGGAAGTTGGTATTTTGAGCATAACTTTCATTTGGCTGAACCAATTTTGTGGAAATTTTGACAGCATAAACTAGACAAAATTTGTGACAACTTTCGTTTTTAAGCCTCTAGCAGAAACTGCTGTTAAGAGGGTGCAAAAACCCCATTTTCTAACCTGTTGTTCCCAGAAATTCCCGCAGACAGGGGGTCACTATTTTGAACATAACTCTTGATCTACTGAACCAAATTTGTTGAAATTTCTACAGCACAAACTAGATAACATCTATGATATCTTTCATGTTGAACACTTTTTCATTTGACAGAGTTTTCAGTTTCGAAATAAGGGTGCAAACAAACTGTTCTCAGCAGGATTTTGAGTTGTGATTTCAATTTCTTTGACGGCGGTTCGATTTGGTCAAGGGTTGAGATTTGATATTAATTCAGTGAGATGCAAAGCATGAGCGGCCTATTCGTTCTCACCAACACACATGCCAATAAACTTTTGGCTTACGAAGTTAGTGCCGGTGGCTAGGCAATATTCGTCTCTCGCTATATTATCTAGTCGAATTTCTCTAACCGTTCAACATACGGGTTCGCGGTTAGTGTACCTGCAGAAAATTTCATCCCAGAGCATATATAATCAACCTTTCGTGCCAGCACTCACGAAAGCGTCTCCATTCATTACCACCCACTATAGAGGTGGCACCCGAACATTTAACATTGAACGGGCAATGTTCATATGTCACCGAGGCAACATATTGACAGTTTCATACGCTATTGAAATAGCGTATTGACTTTGTGCCGCCATCATATTTGCATATGATGCCGTGGTACGCTACAGCAATCGCCGTACCTTGCGCCCACCATCCTATTCTAATTTCATACGCCATCACAGCGTATTGACTATGTGCCGCCACTATATTTTCATATAGTGCCGTGGTACGTTACGGCAATCGCCGTACCTTGCGCCCACCATTGCGGAAAGTAAATGACAGAATGAAATGTGCTGGAGGTCAGTATAATATATTCTTTGCCACCTATCATAACGTGATCCCTTAACCCACATAGGCTTCACGCTCTAGGTAACATCCTTAGCGATCCTATAATACCCTTCCTTTGCAAGGCGCATCGGAAGTACGAATTGGCAAGTTTTATTCAAAAATCGTTGTTTAATGGTTTGTTGCTCTCTCCGGGCTGCTGCTTCGGCTCTGATACCAGCTGTGGCGGACCACTCCGAAATTATTCCAAGTTAAGTACCCTTGGACCACTAATCACGTAGTCAGGCACTTAATCCGGAATAAGCTGGAGCGCCGTCGGATTAAACCCGATGAAACCACGTACTTAACTAGATCGTAACAGCAGCAGGCCCACACGAAGGTGAGTTCCAGAGATTACAACATCCCACAAATTAAGTTACACACATAGATAAGGTAGTTATTACAAACCGAGATCAATTTAAAAACAGAGTACAAGTCTTGCAGCGGAATTTAAAGTTCAACATAACTGAAATTAGAGTTCATTGCAGCGGAAGTAAAGTAATCTAACGACGGAACAAGTAACTCCGTGATGAAGCCTGCCACGAAGCTACTCCTCCCGATCCTCGCCAGAGGACGGGACCCATTCGATGTGCCAGCCAGGTGGAACCTGGGCAGGCCAAGTCATAGCATCCACATCCAGAATGATACCTGTAAAAATATGCCACAAGCAAGGCTGAGTATACTAATACTCAGCAAGGCTTACCCGTCGGGTGAAATCTACATCACCGACATCTAGACAATGAGAGGCTTTTGGCTGGTGGGTTTGTGTGCCAAAAAGCAACTAAAGTAGATCCTTGCTTTCAAGTTTTAGCTTCATATTCTAGTAAATTTAACCATTCTAAATTAGCATCCTCTCTAAGCATACAAGTGGTGCAATACAAGTTATTCATAGAACAAGTTCATGATCTCATAATTCCACTTATTACTCGATGTAGCAAGGCGGTCAAGCAGTCTCATTAACCGCGAGAAGCGGACAGTTCGAACCGAATTTGTGCTACCTGGCCAGGGGAAACCCAACACACACGGATACTCTGCTTGCTATAAAAGGCACAAGCATTTCCCAACCTTTCCCATCGATCCACAATTCGGAACCGGGTCCACTTCCTTAGGATAAAGGTTTACTGCTTCACTCACAGCATCACGCATATATCCACAAGTGTACGGCAGGGGAAAACAAAGTTTCCAAGGAGAGATGGCTATCGGCCCTAGCTGCTTCAATCTGGTACCGGGCTTACCGGCTCCCATATACCGGCATGCATGTGGTACGTTCAAAAACTTGACACACTCTACCACACATTTCGACCTTAATCAATTATCATACACGGACGGGAGATCTACATCTATCATCCCGCCCGTCAATCCTTATGATTCCAACATAAGAAAAGACAAGCAATTCCTATGTCTCGCGAGTGACAGGAAATCACTCGACTTGTAACGGACCTAAAGCAATGCCCTATCGATCCTTTCATGCTAGTATTGCAAGTCATAGGTACTAGGAAATGTGCAGCTAAGGTATTCAATCAACTCCTTGAACGTAAATGCACAAACATAGAGAATTCAAAGTGCATAATTTGGTAAAGTTAGGTTATGCTCCGGGGCTTGCCTTTTTGCTCGACTCAAAGCTTGGGTTAAGGTAGAGTTAGTTTGACTGGCTTCAGCAGCATTCTCCCATCCTTCTTGTGGTCCTTCTTCGAAATCCGCGACGGGTACGCATGCTCCGGGATCTATACGAGATGCATATGCATAAGATTTACAGCGATTTCAATGTTCCAAATAAAGCACGGGCATTTAAGGCCATAACCACCTAGACCAGCTTAGGCATTTCTATTGTTCTCACAAAAACAAGGTGTAGGTGTAGATAAGGTTTTATTTGACTTCGATGATGATTGTGTACATATATAAAAGAATTCTATTTATTTCTTCACAAATTAGGGTGGCTGTTCTGAATTTTAGATTCTAACCATTTTATTTCAATTAATTAACCAAAAAGGTTTATTCTTTTATATATTTCAATCTCCACCTAGATTCTTTCTATATTTGTTTCTCCATTTCTGCTTAACATTTTTAGCTATAAACTTTATGACAGCTATTGGAGTATAAGAGCTAAGCTCACTCCAAAATTTAGCTAATTTCGAGCTACACATAATTTATTAAAAATCTATAAACAGCTAGCTGCAGGAAGTGAGTTAAATTCATAATAAATTGAAAATTTATCCATTTCAGGAGATCTTCCTACCAAAGCCAAGCATAAGCATGAGGAGGGCTCTGGCCAAGTGATGGCTCAAAACAACCCTTGGGTAGTCCTCAATATTTTTCTATCCAAAAACACATATTTATTTATTTACCATCCTAAACAGAGCAAAAATTAAGTTTTTCATTTTTAACATGTGTGCTAACAAGTTTTAAGTTCTCAGGAGCAAAATGGTGATTTTTCGCTACACAGTTTATTTTTAGTGATTTCTTTACTGCAAAAAGTCAGAAAACACAATTTAATTCATATCTGGAGCTACACACCATATTTTTGGGTCTCCTTTGGACACAAGCTGTCCAAAGCCACTATACACGACATATCCAAAGATCACTTTCATAGCTGCTGTAGTTTAGGAATTATGCACAAAAGTTCATTTTCAAAGTTTGATTTTTAGAGCCTGAACCAAGCAATAAAAGCATATACATGCTGTGTAGGGAATGAAATATACATCACCAGGAGTACAAAGAATTTTGGTTTGTATTTTTATGATTTTTCTACGATTTTATATCGAATTTACAAGTTCACTGCAGGAACCCTAGATCTGCAGTTCGACTTTTCAATCCAGCCCCCGGAACTTTTCAAAACGTCACAGCTAAGCCCCTGGAATCTTACATTGGGAACCCTGCAGAAGGAAGAAGATGAAGAGAGGCCCTTGGCCGGCCATTGACGGCGAATCCCCACCGTCGGCGAGGTCTTGGCGAGGGGGAAGGGCATGGGGAGCATCACCGCGACGAGGGCTATCCATTCCCCACCTTGGACCGGGGGATTGGAGGCCGGGAAGGGGGCGACGGCGAGCAGGGGCGGCAGCAGCCATTGATGGCCATGGCGGCAGCTCTGCAGGCCGGGGGAGGTGCTGCTGGGCGGCTGGATTCGTTGGAGAGGTGGAGGAGAAGGTTTGGGGCGGCGCGGTGGAGGCCGTGGGGCAGCAGGGCAGCGGGGTCGCGCTCGAGCAGAGCTCCATGGCAGCAATGGAGGGGCAGCAGCTCTGTAGATGAAAATGGCTAGGGTTTGACAGTGGGGAGCTCAAATAGGCGACGACCGGAAGGGGTAGAGAGGGGATTTCGCGTGGGGAAGGGAGGAGCTGGCGCCAGGGACTCGTGGCGCCTCCTCCAGCGCTGCCCAGTGCATGGAGGCAACGTGCAGGAAGGAGATGGCGTGAGGAGGAAGAAGGGGCTGACAGGTGGGGCCGGGCTGTAAGAGAGAGAAAATAAATTTTCCATTTAAAAGTTTTGCTCTAAAAGAAATAGCTCCCGAGGTCCAAAAATTATGAATAAATACATTTTGGAAACCTTAGAACATTTGTGTTACAATGGAGGTTTGAAAAGTTGCAAAACATTCTTGGTTTAAGTGCAGTTTTAAATTCAAAAAGACTTGAATTTGAATTTGGTATGAATTTTTGGTCCTAGCAATTCAACTCCAAAAATAGGGGGGAAAAGATGTAAATTCAACATTTGGGATCTAGTCTTTTATAAGATTTTTACCCATCATAGTTATATTAGAGAATTTGGGTTTTCTTTACAAGTCAATTTTTAACCCAAATTCAATATTCCATAATTCGAATTGCTTCCAAGGACATTCGAACAAGGTAGAAAAGAGGAGGTGTTTTATTTGCATACTAATCCACTTTTGTAAGACCAAAAATTCAAGTCTTAAATAACTTCCTCATTTGGTAGTGTTAGTCCAAGTTTTCTCTCTTTTTCAACAGGTGGGTAAAATCATAAATTCCTTCCCAATTCCTTTTATCAATTATTTTATTTCACCGCTTCCGCCTTTATTAAACCCTTCTATAGTGTCACTAAACATCATAGGTATGATACTCAAAGAGAGTTTTCAATTTAAAGTCCTACCCCCTTTTATTTTGGGAGTAAAATCTTATTTTAACTTATAGTTAAAACATGAACACATACATGGAGGTTAAAAGCTTATTTATTTTATATGCTCAACTTTAATTATGTCATCGACAACTTAACATATACTAAAATATTAATTAATTTACATCCTTTGTAATTTTATGAAAGCTCATGTTGGGAACAAAACTTTATTTTATTACTAACACCACAAGATTGCCACATGTAGGCCATGATTAGAACTACAAGCTTTATTAGTCCAAGTGTTTAACCCTAACATTAAATCCTTAACAATTATTTTACTAAGAACATTAGGAGCACTCTAAATATTATTTTATTTATAGCCCGAAGTGTGCTCCCTTAAAAAGGGTGTGTGGCCGTGTGTTTTTCATCTCATGGTTAAATTGGTCTTTTCAAACTTGATTTCCTATGTGTGGTGGATAAAGGCTCTGAGATATACATATCTCACCAGGGTTGCAAATGACATTTTTAGATACACAACTTTCATTTGAGAAAGTGGTTTGGTTTTATAATTAGAAATTACTTTCCCAAAGATAGGTGTTTCGAAACAGGAAAAGAACTACAACCTTTCATAGACGTTTGTGATGTGCACTACTCTTAGTTATAATTTTAAATTAAAACCTTGCCTTCAGAAGGTCATTAATATCTTTAGTTGGAATTATTTCATGTGTTGACTTCATATGAGCCATTAGTCCTTTCAGACCTTTAGGGACATAGAAGCGTTACTTAATTTGCCGTACAATCCTGACTTCTTTTTAGGAGATTTTTATGCGTCGTCTCGAGAGTATGTGTTTAGAGTTTTGCCGTGCAACTTGTAAGAGAAGATGTTTAGATTGTACTAGAAAAGTTTTTGTAGGGTTCAAATTTCAAAAAAACCAATGCACGAGTACAAACTTAACAATCCTCATGTGTAATTCTCATTCCCACTAGTGATTTTAGTTTTAGGGTTTAGTGCCTTAGTTTGTTTAATCACTCTTATTTATACGCTTTAAACACCAGGGGTGTTACAGTATAGCTCTGCCCTTATGAGTTTTTGGTGTGCTGGGTTAGAATACCAATCTAGCCTTATAGACTCAATCTTGATATACATGTCAACTGCCCATTGTTGGAAGAGCCTTTCTCCAAATAACAAAATGTTAAAAAGCCCCTTCCTTACTTGCATCAGGAAACAATAGTATTCCCTTGCAGTGACAAACTTTTTAGACCGAGTCTCGTTACTCGGTGTATTGGCATTCTCATCTTCCCCATTGTCGTCCTCTTCTTGTTCATGTCCTGTTTAAATATTGAGCAATATGAGGCAATATTGTAAGCAATTTCGTTGGAAAAAAACAACTCTTTGATAGGTACGATTTTGCACTACACCTGTAGGGTTGACAGAATCCGCTTGTTCCGTGGAAGTGAGATTAACTATATCATATTGGTTAGAAGGATCATACCCTATTTATATGATGGAAGCCACTTCAATAATAAAATCAAGATTTCATACAATTAAGATTTATAAAATGGGGTGATCAGCACTGCACCTGTAGGGTCAACAGAAGTGGTTTGTTCCGTGGAAGGCACAGAACGGGATGGTTCCGCACGATGATGATTAGGAGGTGGTGTCTCATACTGCTCAACACTCGCCAATGGTGTATCATTGTATGGCATAAATTGATTCCAGCCAGTTTCTCCCTTGGGAAAAAATAGAGGATACGACAAAGGGTCATAACAACCATGGTATGCTTTGATATAGCGAGGACGTTCTCCTTTCGCGTATATCAGCACACTCCTATCAAAACACCTTTGTGGATCATTTCCTTCAGTCCAAATAGCAGCTACTTGTGATGTCGTAGGTGCATTATACCTATGTCACACATTAATACATTAGTTTTAATGCTAATAAATTAATACAAAGGTAAACAAGCATTCAGAGCTAGAACACACCTTCTTTGGTCTGGCGTGACATTAGTATTGAGCTCGATCACGTAGTCATCCAGGTTTGGAATAGCACCAACTTTATTAAAAGTTTGTGCATAAGGGTTATGTACCATGAATATATCTACAAGATTTCTGATCAGATTGATATCAAGGTTAGGGGACCTTTGTGCTCTTCGTGATAATCCAGCATCTTCAGTGTCATAAAAGTAAAGTTGCAGATGTCGAGGGCCCTTAGAACCCAGCACCAAATGGTCGAGACGGTGATACAAAGCACCATGCACCCGGAAAGTGTAAACACCTGTTCCAGCCGCGGTGCAAACTCGACGGTCCAAGGTGACCCCTAGGCTTGTGAAGGAGAAGTGTGAGTTGAAATACCTTATGTGCTTTCTGAAATATTTTGCATCATGATCCACCTGGCTTGTAAACAACCTCTTTAACTCAACGGGCACATCAGGAATATGTACTTTTACTTTTCCTTTCCTGCAGCAGAATCCTGGTGGCTCAAATTGGAATCGCATGGCCCCACAGTATTGGCATTCTGGCACTTTTCGCAATACATGGTGTGTAACAGGCAAGTCCGAATACACGTCGTCCTATGGATCTTCAATATTATTTTCAGCAACACCACCCACAGGAATGCGATAAGATTCATATGGACAATCTAAAAGATGAAAAGAAAAGAAAAAAATTAATACAACAAAACAAGTCGAATATAGAAAATGAAAAATATTCAAAAGAATTTGACAATACCATCAACATTCAGGAACTGCCTTGTTTCATCGTCATCAATTATGTCATCTACGGTGCCCAAGGATTCTTCATCCAGATGACCTTCTGCATGGCAACATATCACATCACTAATCAAAGAATCACGTTGTGCACTAAAGTCATTGAAAATAACATTATCAAGAATTAAGTACCTTCATCATCAGTATCATTGTGTGGAGGCTCGAACAATACTCTACATCTGGCGCTCCTGGATTCCTATGATCGAGATGGTCTGCTTCATGTACAGGATGATCTGCACTGAACCATGTTTGTTATATGCTCACGATATTATGGGGGGAGTCCGACAAATGTATTTAAGAACTATTATTACCTGTGTGCGTAGTTAATTCTGGAGATGAATCGTCACCAACAATTGTTACCCCTTCCAGGGATTTCGGAGTTTGGCTCATATTTTGGCTCCCTCTTCTTACCCTCTTGTAGTCCCTTATATGTTGTAGTCATTTTTCCTTTTTGCCATCTTCCATACTGATGTATCTGTCTCTCTTTCTTAGCAGTTTGTCATTACCTGAACTAACACCAGGCATGAGTGACTGTAAACCACAATTGGTTCTCAGTTGTGGGACATAGCTATCATTTCTATGTAGCCAATCAGTGGGTTCATGTTGATCTGATGAAATTTGAATCTCTTCTACGGTTACACATGAATGTTGGGTCCCATTCGGCAAATCTTGGGTCAACTGGGCCGAGAGACCTGCATTTTTTTAAAGAAAAATAATTGAGTTGTTTGAGAAAGGTCTTATATGTTAAGTGAAGCACTACTTCTGAGAATCACCTATGGTCGCTGGAATTGACGTCTGTGTTATATCACCAACAGAAGGGGTTGATGATTCCGCCTTACCGCCTGGCTCTGTATTCACGTTGCTTTTTATTTCTCTCCTCTCTTTGCTCGATGGTTTGCTCAGCCTTTCTTCTTGCACGCCATTCTCGTTGTTTTCTGTTTTTCTCTTGCCTTTTTTGCTCGTCATCTGCCGATGCTGATATTCTTGGTAGAGCTGACACATATCTGCATTAAGTGAATGTAGAAAATATTGTTGCTTTCGTATAACTTGGAACAAGGAGAAAATAGAAAGCGTACCTCGATTGACGGTGTTTGAGACATCTGTAAAAGGAATTCTTTGTCGTCCATCAGACTCCATGCGTCCACCGGAATTTGTCGCCGAGGAACTTTGCTGTGGAATTCGGCGTCGTCCATCAGGCTCCATGCGCGCACCAATGCAGGGAGGCTGCGGCGACCAGGGTTGTTGGGTTGGTGGTCACGGCGTGATGATCAGGCGGTGATTAGGGCTTCCTTGCTGCCTGCAGCAATAAATAAATTTCCGACTTCAAAATTTCAGCAATAAATAAATTATATTGGTGATTTTCGCTTTCTCATCTCTACGGCCCCGTTTAGATTCAGAAATATTCCCCAAAAAATCACTATTCATCCAACTTTTCACTATTCATCCCACCACTTCTACTCACATAACACTATTCATCTACAGTGTTTTTTTGGTGAACAGTGTATTTTCGGGGAATCTTTCCCCAATCTAAACACACCCTACGTACGACTGAACTGACATTGGCTCGATAGGGATGCTGGATGGTCTTTATCTAGCTGCCTTGCTGCCTGCAGGAATAAATAAATGTACATTCAGAAATGAACAGTAAGAAATTTAAAACTATTGCTAGCTTGTGAATCTAGTAGCTGCAGTCGTTGCATGCGTTTGGCTCCATCCATAAAGTTGTTGCCCTTGTACCTGGTGCAGGTCGGAGGTGTCGGCGTGGTGCAGTGTGGCGGCGGCGGCGTCTTGCAGCTCGGCGTGTTGCAGGTCGGCGGCGTCGTGCAGATCGGGCGTCTTGCAGCTCGGCGTCTTGCAGCTCGGCGTGTTGCAGGTCCTCGGCGTGGTGCTGTCAACTGTGCGCAGACGGCGGCGTAGCCCAGGTCGGCGTGGTGCTGTGCGCAGGCGGCGGGCGTCGTGCAGGTCGGCTGCAGTGACGTCCTCGGCGTGGTGCAGGTCGGCGGCGGGGTGCACGAATGGCGTTTCGCGGCGTTGAAGCAGGTCTCGCAGGTGAGAGACTTTTTCGGGGGGGGGGGTGTTTACGCGGATGACGCGCACGATCGTGGTTGGGGGGGGGGGGGGTTTACGCGGATGATGACGCGCAGGATCGTGGTTGAGGAGGTGGTGGGTGATGGCAGGAGGACTAACCCAATAACATTAGCCCTTAGATTTGAGTGAGGCAGGTGATATTAGATATGAGACATCAGTTTTAATGAAGTTGTATTTATGGTGTACAAACGTGGGTGGGCATAGTAAAAGTTGAAGTGATGCTTTTAAGAGGTAGGGATAGGGAGGGATTGGGCCAATTATGAAACCCACCACCAACGATTTCAAATTTTGCAGCCAGATTTAGGCCCAAATTTGTTGTTAGATCTATTAATTGGCCCATGGTCTGTAGCGTACCCGTCGCAGGCCTTGCTTACCACGCATAGGGGGAATTTGGAGGTTTTGGGCCACTCAAATTTAATCATCAGCCATCATGCATGTGCCCCATCTGTGCTGTTTGCATTGTCGGCCCATCCATTGCTAATTTTTTTTTTTTGCGGGTACATCCATTGCTAATTATAAAAAGGACAAGTTTATTTTTTCATCGTCTAATTATTACAAAAGTAAGATTTTGAACGGCTACAACTACAAAATTAGATATGAAATATCATTCAACTATTCAAACCGAACATTATTGCATTTTGCTGGTTTGAAGACATTTTTTCATTGGAAAAAGTCTATATAACCCTCAACTTATAGAGGTTGGACTACATAACCCCCAACCTATGAAACGGTCTACATCACCCCCTCAACTTCTCAAAACCGATCAAATTACCCCCTAAATCAGTTTTATGAAAATAGTAGTAATATTATTTAAATTTAAAACTCATAATGAATTCATTTCAAATTGAAAAATAATAAAAAAACAAGACCAATTTTTTTAACAAATGTAGGTTTATTATTTTTTAAATTTACCTACTCGAACATTATTTAATGTTATTTAGATATTATCTATTTATATTGCTAGTGGCTTGTTATTTTTTTCTAAAAACTTAGAATAACATAAATAATATACAAATAACTTTAAATGGTGCACCAACATATAAGTCACATTTTTAGAAAAAAATTACCACTAGGTTTATTTTTCTAATGAAAATAAATTATTTGTGTTTTTTTAAATTATATTAGTTTTATACTTTTTGAAAAATAGAAAACCACTAATGAAACCACCCAAAGGCTAATTTAGTAATTTTTATAGTTGAATGAACCTCGGGTTTTATAGGTTGAAAATCAGATTTTTCCAACAATTGAAGGGTGAAAAGTGGTCATTTCTCTCTTATAAAAGAGAGAACAAATCTGTCATTAGGTGACTATGTTTTGTTTTGTTTTGTTTTGTTGTCTGTGTGTGTTGTTCTTACCAACTGCAGACTGTATGTATAGTTTATAAAAGAGAAATCAATCACGCACGCGTCACGCGGCAGCAGCACGAGACCTCGCCTTCCTCTCGAGGAGCTTCGCAAGGAGGAGCTCATCCGGCACGGTGGTACCAAACCCGGCGGCCATCTCGTCGAACGCGGCCACGGCGGCGTGCACGCGCGGCATCACCCCAGGCTCCACGATCTCCACCCTGGAGACGGCGGCGAGCACCCGGGTCCCCACGGCGCACGAGCCAAGTATAACGTCAAGCAGCCCGGGGCTCCGCCCGTGCACACGAAGGGCCCCTCGCCGTCGCCGGCGAAGAAGTCCTCCGCTATCCCTGCCTCCATCACGGCCATCCGCGCCTTCACCTCCCGCGCCAGCTCCGCCCGCTCCGCCTCGGCGTCCGCGAGCACCACCGCGCGCGACGGCGGCGACACCTCGTCGTGGAAGAACCGCGCCCAGAACCTCGCCGCGGCGCGCGCCCGGGGCTCCGGCGGGTACCCGTGTTTCTCGGGCCATGTCGATCTCGTCAACGTACTCGATGATCACGAGCGACTCGGCGAGCGGCTGGCCGTCGACGAGGAGGACGGGGACCTTGCCGCCGTGGACGGGGTTGAGGCGGAGCAGGGTGTCGCTCTTGCTGTCCAGGTCCTCCTCCACGTGCTCGTACGCCACGCCCTTGAGCGCCAGCGCGTTCCGGGCCATGGCGGCGTGGGCGCTGCCCCAGGCGCCGTAAAGCTTCACCTCCCCCCCTGGGATCCGTGGCCGCGGCCATTGGATCAGAGCCCTTTCACAGCGCACAATACTACCTGTTGGTAGTATAAGGTATAGAGAAGATTTGATCATCCATTTTCAAGGGCACATTAGTAATTGTCACCATATATCAAATCGATTTTATATTTTTCCTTCCACCTAACTTCCCGATCTCTCTTCCTCGTACGGTTCCTCGGTGCAAGTTCACACGCCGCCGCCGCCGCCGCCAAGCGTCCGAGGTCCGGAGGGGAACATCATCCCGTGGCGCCCCGTCAAACAGCCCAGGAAGCCTCGATGCCCCCTATGCCACTTGCCACCCCATTTTTTCTGGTCATCCCCCTGGATTGTCGACTTTTGCCTCTGCCGACTCCAGATCAGTTGCCGACCTGCTTGCCCGGCGGCCATCGCCACTCAGTTTATCTGGTTCTCATGCCTTCGACGCCGCTGATTGCAGTTGCCAGAGGACGCCCCTGTCGATCAACCAATCCAATCTCTATGTCCCACCGACGACTCCAAATTGGCTCCCTATCTGCCCGGCCGCTGGCCCAGGACCCTCATCCACATGGTGCTCCTCGTCAGCTCCATGATTCCTTGCCATAGGAGTAACCATCACCCGTCTGGCCTTATGCATTTCCTTTCTGAGGTGAGGAATTCATGAATTTGGTCAGCTGTTGAAAGTTTAATGCTGAGAACGTCAAATTATTTTGTGCTTGCAGATTTAAATTTGATGTGCCAAACTTGGTGGAAGACAAAATTGCAGAATTTGTGTTAGCATATGTACTAATGTTTGGGCAGTGATTACAAAATTTAGCCAAGACAGTTGAAGCTTTTGGCAAGCGAGATTAATTATTTTTCCTATGCATATGCCTGTTTTTCATAGCATCGCTCTATAAATACATTATAACTTCTGGAGGTTGCCTTTGATAATGTCCATTATTCCCAGGACACAAAGCCGGTTGTTATAGCTGTTTGGAGCACAACTTCGCAACGATATGTAAGTCTGATCACTTCTTACGCTGATTTCTTATATGTCAGACCACCAGTAAGATTGCTTGCTATAATTGATTGGCTGCTTCTGGTTGCAATGAGCTCCATGTTCATGGCACCCTTTGAATTAGCTGCAGTATTACAATACGGCACCACAGTGGGCAGTGAATTAGTGACAATGGTTCTTTTTAATTCTGTAAAGTTGTGAAATATTTGCAACACTGCTTGGGATGTTACGAAGAAACTTCCACACTAGTTCAATGATGTCATTAGTTCTTGTGGCTGAAATTCCACCATTTAATGCTTGGTCTGCTATGGCTTCATTCAACTATCATCCTTTTGCTGGATCAGAATGTTTGATTTGACTATCCTTTTTTACCCTAGAGTTTCCTGATTCTGCAGTTTTTCTTCGTACTCATGCTTCATCGCCATTGGTGTTAATATGAGCCAATTCATCTGCATCGGGCCCTTCTCTACTGTATGCTTTCAAGTCCTGGGCCACCTGGAGACCGTGCCTGTGCTGTCCCTTGGGTTTCTCTTCTTTGGCATGGAGGACCTGAACCTTCAGGTGGTCCTGGGGATGGACCTTGCAGTTCTTGGAATGATCTGGTATGAAAACACATAAGCGGGCCAGCGTCCTGCCGGTGAGGTTGGAGAGTCTCAAGGCAACTTCAGAAGAAACAGATGGTGTTGAGAAAGTCTTGCTATTAGAAAACCCTTTTTTAATGATAATTGTAAAACAATGCCCTTGCGTACAGTGATTTCAAGTCGTCCGACTAATCGCGATTAGTCGCGATTAGTCGGGCATATCGGTCTACGGAGCTCGATAAGGAGCACCGATCAGGTTTGAGCGACTAGTTTTCTAGTCGTCCGACTAATCGCGACTAATCGGTTCGATCAGCAAAGAAAACAATCAGACCATGATTTTTTTGGCTGCTTCACGAGATGGGTTTTGACCACTGTGGACGGGCCCATTAGGTTTAACCAAGTCCAGAGTCTCCAGACCGATCCCCACCCCATGTGGCGCCTTCCCCCGACTCACAACGAAGATCCGTGACTCGTGACCGCGAGCATGGAGGCAGGGACACGCCTCCATGACCTCCAGCCTGACCTCCGCTGCTCCGGCGCTGACCTCCACTGCTCTGGCACCACCAACCTCTATTGCTCCGCCGGCGTCTCCTTGTTGTGCTCCACCGTCGCCTCCTCTGTTTGTTGCTCCTCCGCTGAGGAGGGGATCGGCAGCTGCAAGTGGTGAGTGGTGACTGTCCGACGGGTGATGGCGCGAGAGGATGCCTGCATCAAAATGAGCCCCTCTTCCTTCCTACCCTCAATTTGTCGTGGTCTGCCTGCCTGCTTCAATTTGTCGTGGTCTGCAACTTTGCTTGGTGTAACGTGGACAAAAACTCAGGTAAGAGACTAAACTTTCTTTATTGCTGCAAATTTAATTTACAAATGAGAACTGAACTCAAGTATAGTATATGGAAGACTAGACTTCTGACTAGGATCGACTAGTATATTGGTCCTAAAATATATAGGACGACTAGACGCCCGACTAGGACCGACTAGTTTCGACTAATCGGCCTGATCGACGACTAATCGCGACTAATCAACTTATCGGTGCTCTTGCGACTAGGTTCGATAATACGATTTGAAATCATTGCTTGCGTATAGTGGTATTTAATTGTTGGCTAGGTTTACATGAAAGGATATGTTTCAGCTCGTTCCTGTTTATGTCGTGTTCAATACTTGGGACGATCACAGCTCTTTGAAGGCCACAATTGCAGTGTCCAGTTGATTTACGAAAAGAACTTGTTCGTGAAGAGGATAGACATACGTGAGCTATTATTGATTCTTTTCGGCATAGATTTAGTAGTACGATATATGTCAGATAAAAAAAGAAAACAAATCATACAAGTCCTGTTTATTTTCATGTTATGAACTCCCTGATCTATCCAATAAGTTTATTTAACCATGACTAACATAACTATATAAAAGGAGCCGCATGTAGGTCTTCAGAATCTGGTACATTTGTGGCTCACATATGTTATCAGCATAGTTAAAAATGTTTAAACAAACCCGAACAGAAACAGAGACGTAACAATGTTATGTACTGTTGTGATGGACACCACGGCTGAACAATCAACAATGTGATGGTTTATTGCCAAAAATCAACGGACAACAGGGCAACACACGAGCTAAGCCAGCTCAGAGCAACAATGCATGGGATGCAGCATTGCAGCATGGTACCAAGCAGGCAAGCACTAGCAGCGCTGGAACAGGCGACACAGGCAGGCCTCCCTTCGCCGCCGCCATTCCTCTTACCAACAAACAGGAAAACCAGCCGAGCTCCACAGCTAGGGCTACCGCATCGGGCCAGACACCCAAGATGCCTTGTCGCGATGAGCGTCGGTCACGTTCCTCCTCGGTGCGGCGGCCTCATTCGCTTCACGGGAGAATCAGGCCAGGCACCACCAGCACACCCGTGGATCTCTTTCTAGTGGCGAACGTGGCTGCGGGCCGGATTTGCCTCCCCTGTGAAGAGATAGCCGAAGGGCCAAGCAGCGACGACGGCCGCAAGCCTCCGGCACGGCAAGGATCGCCGGCTGAACTCATGGAGAAACCCTAGCCCCCAACGATTCTAAATTCTAGGAGCTAGAAACAAAATGCGTTGGATCAACGAAGGAATTAAATGTGTCGATAGGATAATGAAAATTCAGATATATGTAAATGAAATTGCATTAATGTCATAAATTTACTTCCTATAATACCCTTATACTAGCTATACTATTCAAATATACTATCCATACTAGTGAATAGATTTTAGTAGTATAGAATTAATCTTAGCCATTGGATCTTTTTATACTAGTCCTTTTTAAACACTAGTATACACTATTGTAAAAGACCTCTTGGATTAGCGTTGTGCTCTGAGGTCTGAGATGTGTTGTGAGCTGTGATGGTTTATGTGAGGAGTCGTCTGCTCAATCTGTGATCATCTGTTAGTAATATACTAGTAGGTATTTATGTGAGGAGCCGTCTGCTCAATCAGTTGCGCTTCAAGGTGGAGGATTTTGTTTTTTAGTCTCACGGCATGGATACGTGGCTGTGAATTGTCAAATTTTGCGGCTGCTCTTGTTCTTGCTGGACAAGTAGGCGATTAGTGGAAGACGGATAAAGGAACTCAGAAGCAAATGGAACAGGTACAGCTAAAACGGGGAGAGATAAAGTGTTGATTAGTTTTACTGACTGCTTCTGACTTTGATCACATCGGCCGATCGAAGACGCGTGTGGACAGAGAATAAAACACGTGGAGGTTTTTGTTGCGAGGAACGTGCCATTTGACCATGTATGGATATACTCTATACTGGTACGGAGTAGCTGCTTATACATGTAGCACGACGCATCAATGTCTTTCAAGCTGCTTTTAAGTCATTCGGATAGCAAGTATGTACACGCATCAATGTTATTAGTCGTGATTAGTCGGCCTTATCAGTTCCCAACCGTCGATAATGGTCACTGAGGCGATTTGCTCCACTAGAAAGCTAATCGTCCGACTAATCGTCGACTAACCGTGATTAGTTGTCCGATCAGACGTGAAAACGAATAGCTGCTGGCGCTCAGAGCCTCAGGCTGCGTCGTAGGGCTGGTTTGGTTGTATTTTGGGCTGCCGACCAAGCTCATTATTAGTCCTGGTTGTTCGAGTGCGTGTGCTGCCGTGTTCATCACTGCAGGAGTGTGCGTGCTGCTGCTGCCACCGCGGCCGCTTCTTCGCCCTTCGCCGTCACCCCATTGCGTCCCTACTGCAGTACTGCTGATGTGCGTGCAACCGCCGCCGCCGCTGGTTCGCCCTTCGTCGTCGCCCCACTGCCTCTCTCCCGCTGATGTGCGTGCTGCTACGCCACCACCGCTGGTGCGCCCTTCTCCGTCGCCCCAACGCCCCCACTTTATGTAATTATATAGTACTGGACAATTACTTACTAGTTTTCTTTTTATGTTATTTCAGTACTAAGAAGCAATTGTGTGGAACTGTGGATTGGACCTATGCTGTGTTTAGTTGAGGGGTAGAAAAAATACTTTTTCCTGGATGCGTGTTATGTGAGGGGGATGAATAGAAAATGTGAAAAAGAAATTTTTGAGGATGCGTGTTCTGTGAGGGGGTGAATAGGAAGTAAAAAGTACTTTTGGAACTAAACACAAAAATTAGAGGTACATCAGAGGTAAGTGACATACTCACCATCAAAAACATGTTAATACATACTTTATTGTATACTATATAGTATATTAGTCTTGGTATCTATACAGGACGACTAGACTACCGATTAGGATCGACTAACTCGGCTAATGGGCTTGATCGATGATTAATAGTGATTAATCACTTTATCAGTGCTCTTACGACTCGGTTCGATTATAAACTTTACAACATTGATCAAGATACAAAAGACCAGAACAATTTGGATCTATAAATATTTATGAGTAAAGTATGTCACCTGTCCCTAAACTTGTAACACTGTGTCATTCTGGTCCCTAAACTCACAAATCGATCGCTTAGGTCCTCAAGCTTGTTCGGTTGTGTCATCCCGGTCCCTAAACTTGTAAATCACCTGTTTAGGTCCTCAAACTTATTCACTTTGTAGATAAAATATTTTTCATTTAATGTCATTTTTGTCCTAAAATTTAATTTTTAAATTTTAAAATTAAAAATGTCATTTTTGTCGTAAAATTTAATTTTTAAATTTTAAATTTTAAAATCTATAAACATATAATAATAGGGCATTGCTAAGGTACACCTCTCACCTTCGAGGAGGTAAGACTTTAATTCAATATGGACCCTTCATTATAAAGAGAAAATCAAATAGAAACTATAAAAAAACTCATTAACCGCCTCTTCCGGTCACACGCATGCATCAACTCCCATCATGTCGATTATTAAACGTGGGTCTCAGTTTTTCATCAAAAAAAGACGTGGGTTCTAGAGGCCATGTCGACTAGACAAAAAAAGGGTTCATATTTTTTATGACAATAATAAACGGCCATCTCATGTAGACGTACAAAGAAAAAAAAAGAAGTATAACTATAGCAAAAAAAAAATACGTTGAGGCCATGAGTATGTCACGTCAGCGTTGTGAGACAAAAAAAAATGAGAGAGAAAAAGAAGTTCAGAGAACTATGAAAGTTAGGTTCACGTACAGAGAAATCGAAGCATGGGTACAAAGACACAGACCGGAGATAGATCAAGAAAAGGTAACTGCTTCTCTTCTTTTACTATATCTAGGAAGATATTTTCATATTTTCTTAATTACAAATTATATATAAAAAATTAATGTATTACCTCCTAAGAGGTAATATATCATCCTAACCACCTTGATCTATTCTAAATGGACGGCCTATACTTCTTCTGGAGTACTGTAGCAAATCTCATAATAATATTTTGAGACCTTGAACATTTTTAATTAAAAAACTTTTCAACAACAAAGTTGTAGATCGCGTCGAAATATACAGTTTTGATATAAATTTTGTCTTTATTCGATTTCATACGAAAAAGTTATGGATTCTATATTGATATGAAGTTTTTAATCGTTCTGTTTTGACTCAAATGATACCACAAACAAAGTTTAAGGGACGTGGATGACACAAGTAAACAAGTTTGAGGACCTAAACAGATGGTTTGCAAGTTTAGGGACCGTAATGACACAACCGAATAAGTTTGAGGATCTAAATGGTTGATTTATGAGTTTAGGGACCGGAATGACATAACCGAACAAGTTTAGAAACCGGTGACGTACTTTACTCAATATTTATTGATTCTACTCTCCTGTAATACATTTATTCCTACGGAAGGGGCCAAGGAGCCATTCTAATAATTTGGCAGTCCCATTTCTTATTTCTTTCTTTCAAAGATAAAGATAAAAGAGCAATATTATAAAATGTGGTTTCTGACCTCACCTGACAATTGACCAGACCAACACCGTGGGGATGGCGGAAGAACTTGGATCGAAGAATTAAAAAAAAAAAAGGACATCTGTCGGCAAATATTCGTATTATTAAACTGACCACTACAATAAACTATCACTGACAGGTAGGCCACGCCTTAGGAGACCCACCTGTCAGTGAGATCCAAAGTTCCAAACCCCACTAGCCGATGCGCAAGCACAAGTCCACGTCAGAACCACACCCATCGGTTAGCAGTCACTGCTCCTGGGCCCAAACTGTGGAGAGGCCTCTCCATTTAAGCTTAAGTGGAGAGCCCTCCATAGTTTTTATATTTGGAGTATGGAGAGAAATACGAAAAAGTTAAAAGTGGGAGGGAGGAGTGAGCGAGCATAGCACCACCTAATGATAGCTGGCACAACATGTTTAATGCTTTATGGAGATTGTAGAAGAAATAACTTTCCACTCCGTTCGTATGTTTTGCGATATGAAAAGTAACTTTTCCCTCTTACAAAAGTAACTCCGTCACCTTTCATCAAAACATACTCGACTGAGATCTTGTTTTAAAGTATTTAATGAGACAAATATAATAGTGCGGTCTGATTGCCGTTTGGATCTGTGCTCCTAAAGTTGTGGCTTTTTTAAGCTTCGAGCTCCACTTCGCATGCGGTTGCACATGGCCCCCACGTGCAACCGATGGTGCTTCCAGGCTGGCTGGCGGCCCCGTGGTTATGAAGTAACTTTGTGCTCCGCTGATGTCTTGAAAAAGTAACTTTGCGGCCAACGAGCATAAAAAAAATGTAACTCTATACTCCGCTACTATGCAAAGAGCGGCTTCGATGTCGTGGCAGAAAGTAACTTCGTCGTATCTGTGCGATACAGAAAGTAAGTTTCGACATATCCATGCGATACATAAAGTAAGTTTGTTTCTCCCAAAAAGTAATTTTGTCATTCTTCATCAGAACATAGTCGACTGAGATCTTGTTTCAAAGTTTTTATCGAGACGAATATAGCAGTGTGATCTGATTGTTATTTAGATGTTGATCGTAAAGTTATCTTTTTTTACCGTCCCACTCTTCCACCTCCGTATGCATCTTTTTCCCAAAATAAAATCCGGGAGGCCTCTCCCCCAAACCGCTAATTGGACAGGCCTCTCCGTGTAGTCACCTCCTTTTCTAAAACGTGTCTTTTTTACTATCTAAACACAATACCTCACCGACATCACGATTACCCCCACAGTAAAACCGCGGATCAAGTGGGCCTACTGGATGCCCCGGGCGGCACTTTGTCGGGCCACTGACCAGGTGGGCCTACAGGATCCCTGGGGCCCATGGCCATCGGCCTCTTTCCGCCTCTCCATCCACAGCTCAGATCCGCGACGCGCTTCCACACTCCGGAGCTCACTACCCCCATTCCGCTCCACTCCACCCCGATGGCCGGCGGCCGCGCGTTCCGGCCGTCCGCGCCTCGCCGCGCGGCGTTCGCGGCGCTGCTCACGCTCCTCCTCCTCGCGTCCCTCTCCTTCCTCCTCTCCTCCGCACCCGCCTCCTCCTCATCCCGCTCCTCGTCCCCGCCGTCCGCGCGCCTCGCCGCCGTCCGCCGCCACGCGGCCGACCACGCGGCGGTCCTGGCCGCGTACGCCGCGCACGCGCGGAGGCTCAAGGAGTCCTCCTCGGCGCAGTCGCTGTCGTTCTCGTCCCTCTCCTCGGACCTCTCCGCGCTCTCCGCCCGCCTCGCCTCCCACCTCTCCTCCTCCTCCCTCGCCGAGGACGCGCTCAGGCCCCTAGAGAAGGAGGCCCGCGAGCGCATCAAGTACGCGCGCGCCCTCGCCGCCGACGCCAAGGAGGGATTCGACACCCAGTCCAAGATCCAGAAGCTCTCCGACACCGTCTTCGCCGTCCGCGAGCAGCTCGCCCGCGCCCGCCGAGGGGGCCGCATGTCCTCCCGCATTGCCGCGGACTCCACCCCCAAGTCGCTCCACTGCCTCGCCATGCGCCTCCTCGAGGCCCGCCTCGCCAACCCGTCCGCTTTCGCCGACGACCCCGAGCCGTCCCCCGTGTTCGACGACCCCGCGCTGCACCACTATGCCGTCTTCTCCGACAATGTGCTCGCCGTTTCCGTCGTGGTGGCCTCTGCAGCACGCGCCGCCGCCGACCCGTCGCGCCACGTCTTCCACGTGGTCACCGCGCCCATGTACTTGCCTGCGTTCCGCGTCTGGTTTTCTCGCCGTCCGCCGCCGCTTGGCGTGCACGTCCAGCTCCTTGCCTACTCCGACTTCCCGTTCCTCAACGCCACCAACTCGCCGGTGGTCAGGCAGATCGAGGGTGGTAACAGGGATGTCGCATTGCTGGATTACCTGAGGTTTTACCTTCCAGAGATGTTCCCTGTGCTGCGGAGGGTAGTTCTTTTGGAGGATGATGTGGTGGTGCAGAAGGATTTGGCGGCGCTTTGGCAGGTTGACTTGGATGGAAAGGTGAATGGTGCCGTTGAGATGTGCTTTGGGGGGTTCAGGAGGTATAGAAAGTATCTCAACTTCACCCAGCCCATTGTCCGGGATCGGTTCAATCCTGGTGCCTGTGCATGGGCATACGGGCTAAATGTGTTTGATCTTGAAGCATGGCGGCGGGATGGTTGCACAGAGCTGTTCCATCAGTACATGGAAATGGTGAGCTGCTCTGATCTCTGTTTGTAACTTATAAGTAGCATTGCGGTACATTGGGATCTATAAGTGGCTGCATCTGTAGTTAGTGTGCATCATCCCTGCTTCAACTTAACCTTTCCCATTAGCCTGCTGTGGATTCTGGTTTAATTTTGTGTTCCTAAATGTCAATAGTCATGTGTCAGATTTAAGTATATGGTATTTCAGCCCATAACATGGTGTTGGGTGAACTATTTTGTAAGGAAGAAATTAGTGTCTCCTGGCTAATCATTCCAGTAACCCGTGTTATTCATGGCTGCATATAGATGATTGGATATCAAACACTTATGTAGAATTGTAAATATTTATCAACTCAATTGGCTCAAACAATTGCACAGTGCTTTCTTATGCACTCAACTACTCAACTCTCTGTGCTAATGTTTAACAAACTTACAACTACCTTACATCATATCTTAACAAGCCCTTGCTTTGATGATTAAAGTGGTTTCTCTTTTTTTGGGGGTTTAAGTAGGTCCCAGTGAGTGTTCACAAATTATTTTAAATGATATGCCATTGAGGGTGTAATGATGTTTATTGTCCTCTTAGTTCAATTTGCTTGTAGATGGCATCCAACGCTTGGGATTCAAATGTGACTAGGGCCACCAAAATGAGCTTGTGATGTTTTCCATTCCATTTTACCGGAGCCATACACTTTCCCCTTGTTTCTTTTAGAACATGTAAACCATGCCTTGTCAGTTTTTAGTTTTTTCCTTTTTTTCTGGGTACAGGGTGTATACATTTTTCATATTCCTTCTTTTTGTTGAGAATGTTAAAACGCTACCATGCATATCAGTTTTTGTATATATTGGATTGGTTCCTTGGTGCGCCTCATGGTGTCGACTACTTTCAAGGAAGGTTTCCCAAGTTAGAATAGGGTTCATGCCTCTACTGATACCTTGCTCTGAAACCTAAGCTTTAGTGCTTCATATTTTAACTAACAATATGTTTGGCCTCTGCTGTGTAATACCTGTATGCAGTTATGCAAATGATACCCATAGTTGCCCTTTCTTTTCAGAGTAAAATACTTCTGTTTTGCACTATATGATCAATGGTTGTATATTCTTGTGGCAGAATGAGGATGGCGAGCTGTGGGATCCCACATCTGTTCTAACAGCAGGAATGATGTCATTCTATGGCAATACCAAACCATTGGATAAGTCATGGCATGTAATGGGTCTTGGCTACAATCCAAGCATCAGCCCTGAGGCAATCCGGAGTGCTGCAGTGATACACTTCGATGGGAACATGAAGCCCTGGCTTGACGTTGCTTTGAACCAATACAAGGCCCTGTGGACTAAGTATGTCGACACTGAAATGGAATTCCTAACACTATGTAACTTTGGTCTTTGAAGGAATTCAAGAGTTCTCCGAGAATAAGGATACCACTTACGGGCAGTATATTTTTGGGGCGAAGAGCTTTTACCGCAGACAGGTGGTACCTATATTATCTTAAGCAAAGTTGCTTAAGTTCACGTATTTGTGCTGGACGACAATGTTCTTGTAGATTTTGTAGCTTGGTTGTGATAGTACATGTTTTTGTCGGCTAGAAATGTACTGGATTATTGTGGCGTAGAGAATGAGTAATCCATCGGGAGAAAAGTGTAGATGAACATACCTGTATTATCAAATAACAAGCATATCTCCAATTGTATTTATAAGAAAAACGAAAGGTTGCTTGGTTCAGGTTGGCATTTTATTTTATTTCACTTTTTCCCTTTTCCTTGTGCATACTTTATATGACCTTTCGGACAGCAAATGGATGGGAATTGCAAACAAACCAAATTAGCTGCTACTAGCTACTTCGAAGTATGATGCTGATGAAGAAAAATGCAAGGATGGACCATTTGTTAAACGCGACTTGCGCCAAGATTTTTCACTTACAAGCCACAACACATGATATCTTAAACAGTTCATCCGTACACAATAGGTGGGCGGTGCACGGATGTCTAATATAGTAAACATTGGTGTGATTTTCTGTGTATTTGGTTGGAGGAATTTTTATGCAAAGAATGGAGAGTTTAGAAATAAAAATTTACAATTCTCTTATTTGTTTGTGGGAACAGGAGTTTTGGTGGAAGGGAGAAAATGGAGAGCTAACTCTCGCTCATAACTTCCTAAGAAAAGAGGTGGGGGATTATACTAAAACTGAAGATAAATTATCTTAACTATTCTTCGTGACTTATATGAAAGAATTTTCCACCATATAATCTAGGGAAAAGTCTATTTTTCACCCTTCAACTATTACAGAAGTATGATTTTCAACCTCAAACTACAAAACCGGATACTAAAAGCCCTCCAACTATCCAAACCATGCAAAATTGGCCCTTTGGGTGATTTTGGATTTTCTAGAAATAACATAAATATTATTTAAACTTTAAAAAACCATAACTAATTCATTTTGGATCCAAAAAATATGAAATCAGTGCGAAAAGTTCTCTTAAAATGTAACCAACCTATTGACATACTATTTAATGTTATTTGAGCATTATATATTTATATTACTAGTGTCTTATTATTTTTCTAAAAATAATTAGAATAAAAATAAATAATATGCAAATAACTTATAATGGTGCACCAGCATGTAGGTCACATTTTAGAAAAACATTTGCACTAGATTCTATTTTTTCTAGTTCAAAAAAATTAGTTATGAATTTTTTAATACAAAATTATTTTTTATTTTTTTTGGAAAATACAAAACCACCTTCAAAACCACTCAAAGGGCCAATTTTGCACGGTTTGGATAGTTGGAGGATCTTTAGTGTCCGGTTTTGTAGTTGTGGGTTGAACATCGGACTTTTGTAATAGCTGGAGGGTGAAAATAGACTTTTCCCTATAATCTATAATCCAAACAGAGAATATGAATTGTTACTAGACACCTCTTAATTCCCAAGCGGATTCTTTACATCAACTCCCACCATTAATTCTTAAGCCCCTTCTCATCTATTGCCAAATGTGTCCTATGCAATTGCACAAACCCTTCCTTCGCTAGCCTCCTATCTATGTTTTCCTGAACCAAATATTATTTTTAAAACACTAGGTTTTTATTGGAGACATTTTTTTTAAAAAAAAATACCTAACAGTTATCGAAATCAAGATCGGCTCTAGCATAGATGACAATTTTATCTATTTTCTTTCCACTCATCATTATATAAAGACCACCATGACACGAACCCCAACTCCTTAGCCACATCTTTCACCGTCACTCATGTCCTTTTCTACCATGTAAATCATTCTTCTGCACCCTAAATCCTCTAACCACGAGCACTTTTTAATATCACTTTCTATCCTTAGTTACTGGTTCTCCTTGTTAGGATTAATTAATTAGTGATCAATAGACACCTATTTGTATAGACATCCTTTTGTACAGACACCCTTTAGTATAGACACCTTTTCATAGATAGGCACCCTTTGGGATTGTATAAATATGTAACAGTTCAACACAATAATCAATCATCAGTTTTCCGTTCCCATTTTCACTCAACACGTTATCACGCACGCTGCTCTCCACGCCAGTTACAATTCGTCGAGACTCTTTGCAACTTCCCAGGAAAGGAACTCATCGATAGAAACTTCCCTGTAGAAGTTCAACAGAGAGAAGTTCAACGGAGAGAAGAAGAAGTTCAACAGAGAGAAGAAGTTCTCAAACCACGATGTCTATCGATATTGATCCAAAGGAGGAAGAATTATGCCTCGTGGATTCTTGCACCACAAACTCTATTTTTCGAGAGATGAAATATTTCCAAACTCTTAAGAAAAAAAAGGAAATTTTATGACCATAGCTGGTCGAGATGCACTCATAGTTGGCCCAGGACGAGCTACCATTACTCTCCCTATGGGTACACAAATTACAATAGAGGATGCCTTATTGTATCCTGCTTCGACTCGTACCCTTTAAAGTTATAGAGATATCTGTAAGAATGGTCTTCACGTGGAAACACATGAAGATTATAAGGAAGAATTTCTTCTTTTAACTAAACTTACTGGATTTGGCAAGAAAATTTGTGAAAAAATTTCTTCACTCCAATCTGGATTGTACTTTACATACATAAAGCCTATAAAATATTATGCTTATAAGGTAATTTTCCAAAACGTTGTGGATGATGAGGAAAATTATTAGCAATTCCATTGGTCATGATATGGAAAAAGCAAAATTCCCACAAAATAAAAGTTTTTGTTGCACTGCTTGTGCTACTGGGAAATTAATTTTAAGACCGCCGTATCTTAAAATTAGAGCTGAACCACTTAAATTTCTTGAAAGAATTCAAGGAGATATTTGTGGTCCGATTCAACCATTGTCGGGACCGTTCAGATATTTCATGGTACTAATAGACGCATCTACAAGATGGTCTCATGTGTGTCTTTTATCGACACGCAACCATGCATTTGCCAAAATAATATCCCAAATTATTAAATTAAAGGCACATTATCCTGAACATAGGATTCAATCTATCCGAATGGACAATGCCGCTGAATTCTCATCTCGTGCATTCAATGATTATTGCATGGTATTGGGAATTCATGTTCAACATTCTGTTCCTTATGTACATACACAGAATGGTTTAGCTGAATCGTTGATTAAAAGAATCAAGCTCATTGCTAGACCTTTGTTGATGAATTGCAAACTACCTACATCTTGTTGGGGTCATGCAGTACTACATGCTGCTGATTTGATCCAACTTAGACCAACTGCATATCTTGAATTTTCCCCTTATAGTTAGTACGTGGGAATCCTCCGAGTATTTCCCATTTGCGTAAATTTGGGTGCGCTGTATACGTACACATCTCACCACCTCAACGAACATCAATGGGTCCTCACAGGAAGTTAGGGATCTATGTGGGATATTCATCCTCATCGATTATAAAGTATTTAGAGCCTCTTACAGGAGATCTATTTACCGCTCGTTTCGCTGATAGTATTTTTAACGAAGATCACTTTCCAGCATTAGGGGGAGATAAGTACCAAACAGAATGCCGAGAAATTGATTGGAATGCACATGGCATTCCTTTTGCTGATCCACTTACTATAGAAACTGAACAACAAGTTCAGAGAATCATTGATTTATAAAATATTGCAAACAATATGCCAGACGCTTTTTCAAATTATAAAGGTGTTACAAAGTCTCTCCATCCTGCAAGGAATGTGCCAGAACGAGTGGAGGTACCTAATAAAACCACTCAATCCCAAGTTGTAAATAACAGGGGGAGAAGCACTTCCAGGAAACAAGATGTGATTGCTAGCAAACAAAAGAAGACTACTAAAACAACTCAACCTTTGGTTGAAGGACACCTAGAAGTGGATACAAATAATCCACAATTTAGCTCAGTTACGCGCATAAACCCTGAGGCTGGAACATCGAAAGACCCAACATTCATCAGTTCGGGAAATCATGATGAATCATTAAGGGTAGATGAAATTACTATAAATTTCATAGAAACTGGAGAATCTTATGACCGTAAGTCTATAATTATAGACACATTTTTCTCTGAACAAATTGCAAATATCCTTCAAATTGATTCAGAACCTAAGTCTATGATTGAGTGCAGAAAGCGCTCGGACTGGGATAAGTGGAAGGTAGCAATTCAAGAAGAGATCGCCTCGCTTTCAAAAAGAAAAGTATTTTCGGCTGTATTGCTGACACCGCCTAATATCTTCCCTGTGGGATACAAATGGGTTTTCGTCCGTAAGCGGAATGAAAACAACGAAGTGGTGAGATATAAAGCAAGGCTTGTAGCACAAGGTTTTACGCAAAGACCAGGTGTAGATTATAACGAAACTTACTCTCCAGTAATGAACGGTATAACATTCAGATATTTAATATCATTGGCAGTACAAAACCATCTTACTATGCAGTTAATGGATGTAGTGACCGCATACTTATATGGGTCACTGGATTCTGAGATATACATGAAAGTACCTGATGGTATTAGTATACCAGATCACAAAGGAAATCGCAATATGTATTACGTTAAATTACAAAAGTCTTTATACGGCTTAAAACAGTCAAGCCGAATGTGGTACAATCGGTTAAGTGAATTCCTCAGTACGAAGAGATACATAAATAATGATGATTGTCCATGTGTCTTCATTAAAAGATCAAAAACTGGATTTTGTATAATATCGATATACGTTGATGATCTTAATATCATTGGCAACGAAACTGATATTAACGAAGGACGTCATCATTTGAAGAAAGAATTTGAAATGAAAGATTTGGGTAAAACCAAATTCTGCTTAGGTTCTGGTATATTTGTACACCAAACTGCCTATGTGCAGAAGGTGTTAGAAAAATTCAATATGGAAAAATCATATCCAGTAAAAAACCTCATGGTAGTACGATCTTTAGATATTGAAAAAGGTCCCTTTAGACCACGGGAAGAAGGCGAAGAAATATTGGGTCCTAACTTTCCATATCTTAGTGCTATTGGAGCACTAATGTATCTTGCTAATACCACTCGACCAGATATTGCTTTCGCTGTAAATTTGTTAGCAAGACATAGTGCCGCTCCTACCAAACGTCATTGGATAGAAATTAGAACTATTTTTAGATATCTAAATGGCACAAGAGATCTTGGGTTATTTTACAGTAAAAGTAAAGATCCCATTTTGTTAGGATATGCAGATGCTGGTTATTTATCAGATCCCCATAACGGTAAATCACAAACGGGCTTTGTATTCCTACAGAGTGGAACCACAATTTCTCGGAAATCTTCAAAGCAGACTTTGGTGTCAACCTCTACTAATCATTCTGAAATAATTGCTTTATATGAAGCATCGTGCAAATGCGTATGGCTTCGCAGAATGAAAAACCACATAACACAATCATGTGGTATAGGTACACTTGACACACCCACTATTATCTTTGAAGACAATGCAGCATGTGTCCTGCAGATGGAATCAGGTTATATTAAAAATAATATGACTAAGCATATTATCCCTAAACTATTCTATCCTCATGGATTACAAAAGAACGGAGAGATAGAAATCTTGCAAACTAAGTCATGTGATAACTCTGTGGATTTATTTACAAAGTCTCTACCATACTCTACATTTCATAATTGTATTAAAGGAATTGGTATGAGAAGACTTAGGGATTTGTAAGAATCAGGGGGAGAAATTCTCTAAAATAACCTAAATTCATATATCATATTACACTCTTTTCTTTATATAAGTTTTACTCTTAGGAGCTTTCTCATATAAAGTTTTTAATGAGGTAATGATGAAACATAGTATCATATTGATGACACAATATATATCATGGTACTTTCTCCTTATTTTTCCCACTGGGGTTTGAGGAGTTTTTGCCTGGTATATCAATATACTTTAGTTTTTTCCCACAGGGTTTTTCTAAAGATTCAAGACGATAACTGATGGACAAAATAACGGTGCCTACAAGAAGTCAATTGATCAAGGGGGAGTGTTAGGATTAATTAGGATTAATTAATTAGTGATCAATAGACACCCATTTGTATAAACATCCTTTTGTACAGACACCCTTTAGTATAAACACCTTTTCATAGATAGGCACCCTTTGGGATTGTATAAATATGTAACAGTTCAACACAATAATCAATCATCAGATTCCCATTCCCATTTTCACTCAACACTCCTCACAAAGTTAGTGTAGTACACTCCAGAACCGCGTGGCAATGGACATCTCTTAAGGCAAGAAACAAGAACAGAATGAAAAGAAAACAAGACTATCTACTTGGGCTGGTGTCCAGAATAAGCCCAGCCCATAATATCCGCTATATCAAACCCTAGTCTCGGTATCGGAAGGCATCTTCCTATTTATACCCAATTCGTCTTCTTTCCTTTGCTTCTTCTTCTATCCGCCGCCACCACCTCTCTTCTTTTCCGCTTTGAGTTCTAGAGCCCCAAAAGAAGGGCTTGGCTGGCAGAAGAGAGTAAAGATGAGACAAGGCGGAAGCGATGGAGTGGATCTAATCCACTACACTCCTAGGCGTGACAAATCCTACGCCTCAACTACTAGCTGCTCTGATTTGGTGTCCAAGAACATCTGCCCCAAGAATCATATGGTAATTTTATCGTACCCTTATAATTTGTGACCGATGCATCTAGTTTTAAGATACTTATCATGGAAAGCATGATGAATCGTGCTTTATGAGAGCGCACGACGCGCCGGTAACCTTGTCCCCTGCCACCGCAACGCTAACCCGTCCCCTTCCTCTCTCCTACCACCCACCGGTCGTTCCCCACCGCTCGGCCAGTGGCATCCTCACCGCCTGATGACCGTCGCCTCCGCCTAGCAATTGTCATCTCTGCTGGATCGGCCGCCGCTCTAACCCCTTCTAGATCCCTGGAAAGGAACCTCTCCCCCATAGTCCCACCCCACCACACCCACAACCCCGAACTGGTGAACCCAAACCAAGCAGTGGGCTGCGGCGGAGTCATGTGTTGAGCGCTCACGCAACACATTACTAGATAGTCTTTGTGATATTTTGTAGCACTTTACAGGTATGGCTACTAATCCCACTTCATCACTTATTTATTTTTCCGAATAACTAGATTGAGAATCAACAACCAACACATGTCCTGTTCCACACGTTGCTTGCTTTCTTTCTTTCACGATCTTCTTCCTCCATGGAGCTCACAATCACTCATGCACTTTGTGTCTAGTGCATCTTATTTGGTTCTCGATACTTCTTCTATCGCCACCTTCCATCTTTACTTAACTTTTACCGAATGGTTGCTACAGTAACTATATCCAACCTTCCTCGAGTTCTCCGCCGTCGGTGGCTAGTATGGTAACGTCTGACCTAGAAAACCATCAGCGGCTAGTATGGTAACGTCTGACCTAGAAAAATTGATGATGTATTAAAATTCTCGTATAAGCACGGTCGGTAGTCTTCTCGGACAAAAGCACCTTCCCTAGTTCTTCCTAAATATAGAACAAGTCGAAAGATTATGAATTCAGGCATAGTAGACCCGTTGGGGAAAAAAAGAAAAGGACACAAATCTCTATAATAGGAATCCTGGACCCAAACCGGGCAACCTCATCGCGCCACATCACCCGCATTGTCTCGGCCGTCGGATCGACCACGTCGACGGTTTAGATCGGCCCGAGCAATCCTAGGGCACGCGACCCCACACGTGGGTCCCGCTAATGTGGGTCCCACAAGTGGGCCCTGGTGTGGGCCCCACGGGACCCGGCGACGTGGGTCCCATAGTGGGCCCCACCGTGGACATGGGACCCACTTGTGGGTCCCACCATATGTGGGCCCCACTAACCGAATTATATGGGACCCACCACATATATATTTTTTTAAAAAATAAGAACATTTTTAAATATTTTTTTAATTGTTATGTTATAGTAGTTCTTATTTTGTTTCTTCAATATAATATCGTATTATTTAAACTATTTACAAATTTATTCATTTAAATAATGATAATTTTAAATGCTCTAATTTAATTTTTGAATGATCTAATACATTCATTTATATTTTTATCTTTTATTTTTGTAACATATACATAATATTTTGGGTGATGGCGTTAACCATGTAATTGCAATATTCAAAATATATAACTTTATTAAAAGGTGTCTAATATCAAATTTTATCAAAATATCAAAATCAATAATCTATAACTTTGTTATATGTCGTGATCGTGTAACTATTTGTCTTAAATGAATTATCAAAGCATGTAAAAATTCTAAATTCTCTTAGTGGAAAGGTTTCAAATTTTAGAATGTGTTGTATCTCTACTTTAGAAATATATCTTCTTTTTAAATATAAAAATTTATGCAAGAAAATTAAGAAATACTGAATTTTTTAAATTTGCTATGTATAAATTTCTTTCATCACACTTTAAATCAAAAGCTCTTTCCAATTTGCTCATTAAACATAACATCCAAACATCGAAACACCTTCAAATTTATGAAATTAAAGTAGCTCAAAACTCCAAAAATAAACAAATTTATCATAGCTCACACTTCAAATCCAAAAAGAAATTTTGAATTGCCCAAAATCGAACATCTGAATACCGAAACACCTTCAAATTTAAAAATTTTCAAAAATAAATGTTGATCCAGATTCCAAAAAGTTTTACGGGTAGTAAATTTTAAAATTAAATGTTCACATTTCAGCAAAATATACACTTAAAAAATACTTCACAATTCAAAATATAAAATGCTTCGAGAGAATAAATTTATATTTAATATGCTTTGACAATTTACTTTTTAAAAAAATATTTTTATAGACATGGCATATCCAACTACTGTGCGCGGCAGCGCCGCGATTTCTAGTACTCGATCGTAAATTGGAAATCCCCGAACTTTAACACAGGCCAAACCCCCGCCTCTGGTTGAACGAGGCCCACGCCGGGGTGGAGTAGATTAGAGGACGGCCCAAGCCCGGTCAATCCACAAGAGAAACATAAAAAAAAAAAAAACCCGAGCAATCCGTGGGGAACTATCGCATCTCTCTCTCCGTCTCTCGTTCTCGTCCTCGCGGCCGTGCGCCGCGCCGGCGCTCGCGTCGCCGTGTTGTGGCCTTCGATCGCCAGCAGCTTGCCCGGGGAATCGGCCTCCACTCCAAGCGCCTCCTGGTGAGCCTCTCCATCCTCTCCGCTCCTTGTTCATCTTTTTTTTTTTCTAGGGTTTGTGATTCAGTCTCATCGTATCCCAGATCTCTTAGAAGAGCTTAGGACGTCGACCCGGGGGGCCTCTCACATCCCAGCGTGGAGATTTTGGACTGGACCGTGGCCAAGCAGGCCATACACCGAGGTTGGTCTCGTCTCCCATTGTTTCTTCCTCGTTTTCAAGATCTTTGGGTCTTGTTTTTCTTTGCGTTTTCTAGAGATACTGATATGAATATTGCTTACCTGCAGCACCGGTGTTCTGCGGATTCAATCTCCAACGCGAAGGGGGTTGGGTGGAGTCTCACGACTCTCACGTGTTTGATTTCCTTCCGAAGCCAAACGAAGCCTCCAGGTACGCCTGCTCCTCGCCGCAGCCGTTTCAATCCTCCCCAAATCAGAATTCTTGAATCTGGTCGATCCGTGTAATTGTTTCCCCCACTCAGTTGTTCATGAGTACGATTGATGCCCCGCGAATTCAACCCCCAAAATCAGTTTTTTATGCCCCTCGAATCTGGTAGAATCGTATATTTTTCCCCCAAATTTTTTTCTTTACTCCGTACGGTCGATTCACTCGTGAGCCCTATTCCCGGAGATAATCGGTCGAATTTGGTGGATCCAATTCTGGTTTTGTGGTAACATTTTCTCGTTTGTTCCCCAAAGCTGCATCGAGCAACCATGGTGAAGCCCAACGGTGTTGCCAAGGCCACTGCGGCCTCTGCCCGTGCGGCAGCCGGACCATCGAAGTCGAATCCGTCCACCCCTGGGTCGATTAAGACCTCAAAGTTTAAGAAGCGGAAGGTCAAGGCCAACCGTGAGAAGGCAGCGGCCGCTGCAGGATCCATTGACGAGGTCGCCACGGTGGCCGCAGGCACTGCTGGTGGCGATGCATCTGCATCGGCGGACTTACCGCAGCCATCCCATGTTGCTGAGGCATCACCTGTGGCACAAATGGCAAAGCCAGACACTGTTGCTGAGGCATCACCTGTAGCACAAATGCCAAAGCCAGAAACTGTTGCTGAGGCATCACCTGTGCCACAAACGCCTAAGCCAGCCACTGATGATAAAGGATCTGGGCCCGCGTCAGTGCCAGCCACTGATGATAAAGGATCTGGGCCTGCGTCAGTGCCAGCCACTGCTGAAGCTTCTGTGCCAAAGCCAAAGCCTGCAGCAAGCAAGGGCAATGGCATGGGTGCTGCTAATAGCAGTGGTGATGGCAGGGTGAAGAGAAGAGGAAGGACTAGGCGTGGCAAGGGGAAGGAGGTTGAGGAGGATGGAGGAAGTAGGGAAAAGGGGAAGAAGCCTTTGGGGAGGAAGGAAGAAAGAAGGGGTGACAATAAGGGAGCAGGCTTTATATTCATGTGCAATGCAAAGACTAAACAGGAGTGCTACCAGAGCCGCTTGTTTGGGCTACCTGGTGGGAAGGTTGAAATGGTCAAGAAAATCAGGCCAGGAGCAAAGCTATTCCTGTATGATTTTGACTTGAAGCTTCTGTATGGTGTGTACAAGGCAGCATCAAATGGTGGGCTGAACCTTGTCCGAGAAGCGTTTGATGGGAAGTTCCCAGCACAGGTAAATCTACCTTTTCATTTCGTAGCTTCGTTGTAGCGAATGTAGTAGGTGATCTGTTTTGCTTTGATCAGTCTGTGTATTGTTCTGAAGAATGTGCGAGAATAGGGTTCACCTATGGTTTCGGTATGCTAAAGAATGGTGTATATGAGTAGATATGGTTTTCTGCTTGGTCATATTAGCTATGGCATATATGGATTGCAGATGTTGGTATAAATTTCTTTCTTGATTTGTGTTGTTATAAGCTTTGGAAATAACAGTAGTCAGAGGTAGAGAATCAGGTTAGGTATTTTTAGATGTAATAACAAATTTCTGTATTTGATGCAACTTGTCACTATGTGCTCCATTATACATAAAAAATTCATTGCGTTGATTTTTGCATAAACATGTGCTTGGTATTTGTAGTTAGAGAGGCTTATTGTGATTCAAGATGGCCATTATCAAATTAAACTTGATTCTGCCAAGCTGCTAGCAATATATGGCTGTAGATAAAATGACTGCCATTTAATCCTTTGCTATTTCCAACTGGTGAATTTCTGTATCTTTTTGCTTGACCGTTCTGCATTGGATCAGTATACTCTTTAGTTAGTCATTTTTTTATAGATATTTTTGGCTGTTCTTTTTTGTTTGCTTGATGACAAAGATCATTGAAATCACTTTGGGGCAATGTTTGCAACTTTTGGATAATTAAATACGGGACGAACAAGCTCACCTTCATTCTTCTTTTGGGTTGTATTGGCTACTTGGCAGTGACAACTTCACCGTGAACTTAATGTACTTTTGATTGGCTATAGATAACTATAGCATTGGTGTATCCTTTTAAAACATGTTAGGAGGTTGTAATTCCCTTACAAGCAACTTTTAAGGAGGGTACTTTTTTTATATGTATCTGGTGTATATCATGTAGGAACCTAAAATATGAATTGAACTCTTGAACAACCATCAATGAATGAACTGAAGATGTGGGGATATATCAGTTGAGTTCTTATGTTTTCAAGTTGAATGTAGGGAATACGACTTTGATGCTAACTGGTATCTTGGAACTTTTGTCCTTAATTTTTGTATAACTACTTAAATATGATAAATTCATTTCCAACCATATTTTGAATTCTACTCTATTGGCCGTCTCCACACATTAACCACCTTTTTTTTTTTTGCCCATATTCAAATTGTCTTTTGTTTTTTGTTTGGAAACAATGCAGTACTTAGCTGTACACATATATAGTAATAATGCTCATTCCTTTCTTACTCTCGAGGAGGCAGCTTGTTTTGTTTCGTTTTTTATTTTGATGGTTAGAAGGTTGCTGTGAGTAAGATTGTAGCGTGGTGTGTGGGATAAAGGTTTTTTAAAACTTTGTATTGGGAAACTTACCTAGTTATGCTTCAATTCTTTGTGATTCGAAACCTTCAAGTTTTATGCCTGTTTGGGGCTCCCAGAGCAGCTTCGAGGCTGATTTTAGGATGAGCTGTGCAGAGAAGTTATTCTAGGATGATTCCGTGAAGTGATTGTCAAATGAACTAAGGGGCTGGTAGCTGAAAAACCATGTTTCTCCTAATTCATTTCCTGCACAGAATCAGCCCCTCCTTAGATTTACCCTAGATAATCACTTTCAGTTAGGGAATCACTTCTCACAGTGAACCAGAAGCAAGAAAACCTCTACCAAACAGGCCCTCATACTCCCTCCATCCTAGTTGACCAATTGACGTTGCTACTATGTGGTATCCGTCAGGACTTGGCTCATCCCTCATAGTATAGAGAGGTGAAAGAACGCTCACCTGAGCGGAGAATCACAAAGGTAGCAGTGGTTGGATATGGATTTAGAGGAGATGAGCGAATTTAGAGCGCTCACCTGAGTGGAGAATCACAAAGGCAGCGGTGGTTGGATGTGGATTTAGAGGAGATGAGAGAATTTTGGCAATTGCCACACCAAAGTTGTGGAAACTCATTAGCTGGGCCCTAGCGAGTCAAAATTACGAGGCAATGGCATCAACAATGTTTGATCTATGGGTATTAGTGGGAATTTGAAAACGTAAACTTGCAATTGCTATTTTGTAACGAGTAGAGATGTAGGTGAGTTTTGAAAATGCACCCAAACTTGCAAGTGAGGTTTGGAATTTCCTGATTTGTATTTGTATTTAGTTGATTTAATTAACATGGCCCTACAAACATTGTGATGGGATTGCAACAGTAATCAACGGGAATGATGTTCCCCTCGCTTTGGCACGGCTTTAGCTTGTACAAGCCAAGTTATAGTGTTTCTCAGTTCAATCCCAACTTTTGCTTCCCGATATGTTGGCGAATAATCTTAGCACGTGGTGGTACTTCGCCTCTTGTATGGAGAAGCTAAAGCTTTTAGGGCCATCTGACAGTATCATGCTATAGTAGGTGATGTTGAATAATTGTTATTCTTCTTGTATTAAAGTATGTTATGTATGCAATGCAGGTCAAGTTTAAGATTGATAAAGATTGCCTTCCTCTCCCAGAGAGTAGTATTAAACAAGCTATTAAGGAAAATTACAGTGCAAGGAGCAAATTTGACCCGGAGCTCACTGCAAGACAAGTGAGTGTCTTGAAATCGTGCCATAAATAATAGTTAAATAGTACTCTAGGAATTGTCTTAAATACTATAAATATGTGATATTATGCAGGTCCATAGGCTACTTGCGCTGTTTAAGCCTGTCAATGTGCCTCAGTCTGCTCCAGATAATCGCCTTGAAGGAAGGCGCCACTACGAAGAACGAAGGCAGCCATATCGTTTGGAAGAAAGGCGGTCTTCATTGACTATTGATGAAGTGCATCGGCCCCGGTTTGATGAGGAAAGGCGCCCTGCGGTTATACATGTTCCTCGCGAGGATCCATATAGGGTATCACGATACGCTCCACTTCCTGTGGAGTCTCAGCTTGGCCATTCTTTGGCTAGTGTTCGGGACGATCACCGCAGATATTATCAACCAGCAGCTGCACCTGAGCCTCGACACATTCCTCTTGCTCTAGACCATTACCATGTGCCTTCTGTTCCAGAGCTTCGACATGTCCCAGCTGCATATCACACTTTGGCTCCATCCAGTGATTCATACTCTCGTTCTGTAGAGAATCTGGCGCCTGAGCGGTAAGTTATGAACCATTTGACTCTTTATTGTTTCACTTTGCATACACCATACTGTTATATCATTTTTTTTTTCAATCTGTCATTCATATAATATGCTTTATTTGTACTGTGGGTGCATTTGATTGTAAATGCTAATTCAAATTTTAGTTACATAGTGTTATGGTTTTCACAACACCATATGATCTTGGGGGAAAAACACCTTGCATCTGTCTACTACTCGTAGAACCATATGTGCTCTTGAGTTTTGACTAACTGAAATTCTTAAATTTCAGATATGCTGACAGAACTGTGGCTGACATTACCGCTAGGGATACAATCATTCCTAGGGATTACGCAAGACTGCCAGTTGAGATATCTGCCCGCGCAGAACGCTTGGATGATCTGTACCGAACTGGGGGCATCGCTGCTCGTGGTGCACATGTGGAGGAGCTGTACCCTCCAGGTGAGATTGCTGCTCGTGCAGACCGTGTGGGGATTGCCACTCGAGCTGATTATTTTGAGGACCTCTACCATTCTGACCGACTTGTTAGCCGTGCTGTGGACCCCCTGCCTCGTTCAACCTATCATACAGCTGCTTACGAGACCAACCCTGCTTATGCTGAAACAAGCACAAGGCCTGTCTCTGCAAGGGTCAATGGACCCAGTGTCCCAGTTTCATCTCTCTATTCCTTCTCTGGTGCGCCAGTTTACCGGTGATGAGTGATCAGCACACATTGCTTTTGTTGAAAGTCTCACCTTTACTGTAAGAAGTCAGGATGTTTGTCGGTCTAATAACTTGCCAACTGTTGTTTACCATAGGTTCAATATCCTTTAATGGATGAACGACGTTCGGTATCGTGCCATTTTGGTATTAACTGCGTGAAGCTGTTTCGTATCCTCTTGCCATGCGTGCTCTATCGTATTGCCTGCGTGAAACTATTTCGTGTCTTCTTGTCATGCGTGAGCCTGTTTCGCATCATCTTGCCATGCATGCTCTTTGAGCCTGTTTCGCATCATCTTGCCATGCGTGCTGTTTCGTATTGCCTGCGTGAAGCTATTTCGTCTCTGGTAGCCAATCTGGTAGTTTCGGCCGTGTACTTCCCTGCAAATTGGCTATTCATTTCTGAGGATAGGCACGTGTGTCGAAACATATAATGCACAGAATGTTGTTCTAGAGTTTTGAAATGTTGTTCTAGAGTTTTGAAATGCGACAAATATACGGGGAGAATGCTTTGGTCTTCGACGATTTGCTGTTGAGGTCACTAGTACATCAAAACTGTCAGTTTCACTGGTTAGATTTTTTTATTTTTTAAAACCAACTGCCAGTTCAGAATTTGAGATGGATGGAGCGCAACGGCTTTACGTGGTTAATACTTCAGCTCTGCTTTAAGAATAGTATATGTTCCATTTGTGCTTTCACCGAGGGACCGGGGCACCGGGCTCTTGAAGAACATTTTGCTTGAGCAACTTTGACCGCTCCAGGGCCGTACCTAGAAATTGGAGACCCCGGTGTGAAATGCATAATACGGGGCCTAAAATACGACACGACCAAAGGATGTTTTCCCTTGATTCTAAAATTTTAATGTACTTTATTTATTACATTATAATAGAAACATATTAAGGATGAAATATTGTTGGTAGAATAGATAAGTAAATAGAGCTTCTACCTATATGTGATGGAATTAGGACTGAGATGAGTATACCGATGAGAGTGTGCATCATCTAGTGTCGAGCCCCCTCGTAAGTCAATAAATTGTGCTATAGCTTGGGAAGGATGGTCGGAATATAAAATGAAGAGGTGGCGTCCGAGAGATAAATAGGTTGCATTATGTAATTGTCCATGTATAAACGTAAAAAGTGATGCAGTACAGCTGCTACATGAAGACAAGTCCTAAACAGCCACGTATGTGACTGTATATAAGTTAATAAGACCAATATTTGCTTATATGAGTTTCAGTAGCTCTTCTCTATTTTTTTCTGCAATTGAGCCGTAGATAATTACCTAATTAGTACAAGATTTGGGGCCCTGTGCAGTCGGCCACCTCGGCCGTGCTGATATACGGCCCTGGACCGCTCTCATGGCGGTCTACCTCAACCATGCGCTCGTAGGCGGCAGCATATGTGGGACTCTGAGCGTCCCGTTAGCAGCACGATCTGTCTCACGACCTGCTGACCCGGACCGGGTTCTTGCTCCACAAATTTACGCTCCAGGCATAAAACGAGGAGTAATATGTGCTGAATCTCCAAGTCCACCTCGGCTGCATGCATGTATTTGCTGGACAGGACTCCTTCAAGTTAGGCGCAGAGAACAGAGGCAGAGTATCTGTCCCCTGTGACTCTGTGAGACTCCTGGAAGATGGCCTATGACTGCCCCGATGCATCAATTCATTATACTTTATTCTTAAAATCAAATTAAGAAAAATATCATGTCTTCAACATTCACCGGTGACAACATAAAACCATGGTTTAGAAATAGATTAGAGTTTTTTAAACTCCAAAAAGACTACAATTTTAGCTATATTGTAGTTTTTATAACCATAGAAGATCTATCCAAACACTTCCTGGATCTCCAAAGCCAAAGTATTTTACAAAATCATGGTAATTTTCTAAAACTTTAAAATACTTTGCATCCAAACATGACAAGGGAGAGACCCAACCTAGATGAAGCTAAAGCCTTGGGTGTTGTGCCAATAAATGGCTCGCCAATATTTTGGCGGAGGTTTTGGCCGTTCACAATTTGCCCTCAATTGGCGTGAAAACTGAACTGACATCAGTTCTACGGTAAGGCCACGCCAAACTTTGGCCACCATCAAAACATGCAACGCCTATCAACGACCAAATTTTTGGTAAGATGTGCGAGGGCAGCAAACCAAACGAGCCATTAGTTCCTTGGGTGAAAACTTTTCACCAGTCAGCTGAGATGTTTGGACACTTCTTAGTACTAAAAATATACTAATTGAAAACTAATTACACAAAGCGTAATTGGTGAGATGAATCTATTAAACCCAATTAGTCCATGATTTGACAACTTATCTCATGAATTACACTCCATCTGTGTAATTAGTTTTGTAATTAGTTTATGTTTAATTAGTGTCTAAACTGTCAATATGAAATGTGAAAAGTTTTTACCTAGGAACTAAACAAGCCCTAAATGTTTTTCTGTAAACTAAAATTTGAGGTGAAAACACTAATCCAGATGTATGGAACTGAACCACCCACGTTCTAGTATACTTGCAGTTGCAATGGATGTTGAGGAATTTCATGTCCTTCAAACCACCCGGTACAATTTCCTTTCTGGCAACTGCAGATGGTTGACAATTATCACATGGCACATCGACTCCCGGTTATAATTTGTACGCTTTTTCCACGTTATAAAAAGGCCAACGCGTCTACCTTCAAATCTGATTAGATATAACCGCTACAGATGCGCAGACTCTGCTGTTTTCACTCGATTCGCTTGTAATAGTATTTTAATTGCGCCGTTACAGACCAAACGGGAGCATCATATCGGGAGGACGAGAAGAATAGCACGTACAAAAGCATGTCAAGATTCGAGAGATTACGGTTGACTGGTCGAGTATTCCGTGTCGCCGTACGGTCCAGAATGAATGGCTTTGGAAATTCAGGTTTTGCAGCAAGTCGCACAATTCCACTAGCCCACACAGTACCTGAACCTAAATGTTCAACGTGTCTTTAATTTCCATGCTCCATAGTTGACCAACACTGTCCGAGTGGGTGATGTAAATCGAGTACAGAACACTGAGTGGGACTATTGTGCAGGTTCCCGAGCTGTGATAATGAGTTACTATTATTGGTGAGCTAGTACAAAAGGTTGATCTTTCATGCACAGCCCTGAATGGCTGAATCTACAGCTATTTGCTGGATTTACGTTTGTTTTTTAAAGGAAAACTATGTGTGAATCTGATGGAGGGGAAATACAATAATGTGCAAACTTTAGGCCCTGTGATAAATATAGTTGTCAAAATAGTTGTGTTTTCACTCATATGGGTCGAAAAGTGTCATTTCCAAAATTCCAAAGCGCTGGTTTGATACAAGTGATAAAAAAAAACTATGATTTTTGTGAATAAAGTTATGTGGAATATCTTATATGCTAGTCCGTATTCATTAGCTATGTCATGTGTTTTTGTTAAGGAAATACCCTTCAACCAATATAAAAGTCTAATTTTTAACCCCACAACTATAAAACTAGACACCAATAGCCATCCAATTGTTGAAACTGGACAAAATTGACCCTTTAGGTAGTTTGAAAAGTGGTTTGCAATTTTAGTGAAATAGGAAAAATATTGTTTAACTTAAAAATTCCTAATTCATTCTAAATAAAAAAATTATGAGAGCATCTCTAAGAGCTCTTGTATTCTGCCTTCGTTGGCTAAGAAAAGAAGAGGGGACTGTTTACAACAGATGAGGGCAACTGATTAGCTATCCATCCACACTAGTTATTCCACCCACGCGTAGACATATTTGCCTAGCTCCCCACGCTAGCCATCACCGTAGGGCATTTAGATAAGATGTTGGATTTCACCATTTTTTGCTAGCTATTTTATTCTACATAATCACTAAATCAAGATTTTAGCTAGTCGTTTTTAGACAATATGTTGGGATGCTCTGAAATTGGTGCTATTTTTTAAAATGTAAAGTACCTATCAGCGCACCATTTAACATTATTTGGTATTATTTATTTAAATGTTAGTGGTTTATTTTTTTCTAAAAAAACAAAGCATAAAATAAATAATATTCAAATAATTTCAAATGATGCACCAACATATAGGTCATTTTTTAGAAAAAAATTATCACAGGATTCATATTTTCTAATTTTAAAAAAATTAGTTATGTTTTTTATATTATATTTTTATATTATATTAATCTTTAATTTTTGAAAAATAGAAAAATCACCTTTGAAACCACCGAAAAGGCTAATTTTGTCTAGTTTTGATAGTTAGATGATTATCAATGTATAGTTTTGGAGTTATGTGTTGAAAATCAACTTATTATAGTGGGAGGTTGAAAAATAGACTTTTTCCTTTTGTTAAAGAGCTTATATGAAAAGATACGAGTGTTCCGACAAGAGGGTTTCAAAAATATTTCGTATAACACAACAAGAGCTTATCAAAATACACTCAGTGAAGTCTCTCTACTTCTAATGAGACCATTTCAAAATTCAAATATGTTTTTACTAAAGATGATATAAATACAAATAAACACACATATATATAGACGCGCACACTCACCATCTCTAGCACGCAGATCGTGAGAGTGGTGAGGGACTTGTTTGGATCCCGTTAGCTAAATTTTACCTGCTAGTTAGGGCAACCAGCTAATAGCTAGCTAACCGCTAGGAAATCTGAAGGTTAGCTGGGGATCAAACAGATCCTTTGCGTGGTTAAAGTTTAGTTAGGTGGATCCAAACAAGATCGATACCTCCACAGAAATCTTACATAAATGCACATCTTTTACCACTTGAAAAACTATGCTTTTAGGTTTTGGAATAATTTTAAGAAATTATGAAAACTTATGTTGAGTCGAATAGTCGATGATTCAAACACCTTATTCATTAAAAATAATGATTCGAACACTTGTAAAAATATTTCAGCAAAAATAGTAAGCTGAATTATGCTATATGGAAACCAAATACATTCCCTATAACAACTTGAAATCAATGGTTTGTTGTCTCACATTTGCAGCATGAGTAGTTTCATTGAGGAGTTTTAAAGAAAGTGACCTATGGGACTCATTTTTTTAGATAGGAAAAGGTTCGCAAAATTTACTGTAGCAAAACTTAACAGTATCAAAAGTTTATGAGAAATTACGATTTTTAATGAAATGAATATTGAACAATGAATATCCAGGAACTGAACACTTCGTAAAAAAGGAGAGGAAGTGACGTATGTGCATCCCCTTGACCATTCCGAGAAAATCCGTTCCCATATCCTGGCTGTGTTCAGATTAAAAAAAAAAGTACTTCTTCAACAAGTTTTTTCTATTCACCTCACTCACAGAACACGCTTCCCAGTGCACTATTCATCTACAACTACTCCCTGCTTCATCCAATCTGAACACACAGCAATCCTGTGTGCCAGGCCCATTAACCATTTGTTTTTGGCTGCTAGGGTTAGACCTTGTAGCCAGTTACTTAGCCACCACTGCTGAGCCGGTCAAGCGTCAAGCCCCTCCGGAAGCCGAGCTGCGTCAGCCGTCAGGAGAGAAACACAAAGACAGCTGACAGCGGGAACCCGATGGCAAGCACGAGGACGGAAGGAGTCCGCCTCCGGTGTGCTGAAAAGGCGCCTCCAAAATAGTCAAAACAGCAACGCGCAGGAGGTGTGCGCGACTCGCCTTCTCCAGTTCTCTTCTCCCCCCTCTCTTACGCCTGGACTGAAGCCGGGGAGAGAGAAGAAAAATCTCTCCAGGGCCGGCAAGTCGCCGGTCTCGCCAGCCTTCTCAGACCACCCGCATTGCCCCTGCGCGCTTAGCTATAAGTACGGAGCGGGCAAGGCGGCCAGTCATCCCATCCATCTCGGAGGCAGAGGAAATCCAAGGCGCTTCTTTCCCTGTTCGGAACAGAGTTGCAGGAGAAGGAATCGTAGGGGAGCTTCTTGTTCGTCCCTGGTAAGGACAAGATCCGCCCTGATTCGTCACGTTCTTCTTTTGGAAATGCTTTCTTGAGGCCTTTAGCAAGGGGAATCCGGCACATTTGCGGCATGTTTTGGTGGTGCGGTGCCCGCTGCTACTTGCTAGTGTTCTTCTGCTAGCTCGAAATGCCAAGACATTGCGGCCATTTTGTTGCAGGATTTGGTGTCTAAGCATTCGTTTAGTCTAGCCAGCTTCCGGTTTTAACATCTCGGTGTTTGTGCTCTTGCCGGCGGTTGCAGGGTCCAGTGGTGGCAGCTGCTGCTGTGGTAAAGATTCGAGCTTTGAGGTGTTGTTGAGGCCGAGTTGAGGATGGCATTCGAGGTCTCCGACGGGCTCCTGGGCACATTCGTGCCGATTGCAGTGTACTGGCTCTACTCGGGGTTATACATCGTGCTTGACGGCCTGGGTATGGACGACTACCGGCTCCACCCCAAGGGGGATGAGGAGACCAAGAACATTGTTTCCAAATGGACAGTCTTCAAGGGCGTCCTCGTCCAGCAGGCCTTCCAAATAGCTGTCTCGACACTCCTCTTCACGGTAATTACTTTTACAGCATCGAATTACCAAGAAAAGCTTGTTAGTTTTGGCACTGAACTCGTCAAATGTTTTATCAGTATTTAGTTCTACTGTTTTGATTGTTGTTTCCCAGATGTTCAGTTTGGTAAGTACACCCTGTTCGAGATGGTTTTGAACTTTCGATGTGATTCCATTTCCATGGTTAAGCACACAAATGTGGATTAGAGCTCTGACAATTTGATAGGTATCCTATTCTTAAAAATTACTGATGCGCTGGTAATTGATGAATGCAAATCAGTTGGTTCAAGAATTGGTCAGAGACAAGTAACAATTACACCCACTGTTTGTGTGCTATGAATAAAGATAACGGATTCTCTTCTATTAACCAAAGACCCTAATTGTCAGATTGTCACTTTTGTTTGTACAACTGGTCTCAAGTTTAATAATTGTTAAGTAAACAGAAGTAGCATTGTTATTTGTAACATTAGAGACTCTTCACAATGGGAACTGTACTGTAGCAAAAAAACTGAACTTTGAGGACAAGGCCAGTTAGGAGCTGTTAAAGTTTGACTGTAAAAGCTTGACTCTTTCTACCCTTGGCCAACATTGGCTCAACATGACAAATGAGTTGACTTTAATTTGTTTTATTTTTTTGGAAAGAACAGTTGTTTTGAAATTTCATCTGTGACAACTGGATTTTACAATCATGTAATTTTCCTGTAACTGCAGGTTATTGGTGATGAGAGTGGAACTGTGAGGAAGCAACCTTCCGCTTTGGTAATAGCTTTGCAATTTATCATTGCTATGTTCGTTATGGACACATGGCAATACTTCATGCACAGATACATGCACATCAACAAATTCCTGTACAAGCACGTCCACTCCAAGCATCATACTCTTGTCGTCCCATACGCCTTTGGAGCTCTATACAATCACCCCCTGGAGGGACTCATCCTGGACACCATTGGCGGTGCGCTCTCATTCCTTGTCTCCGGCATGACCCCAAGGGTAGGCATATTCTTCTTCTCCTTCGCAACCATCAAGACTGTCGATGACCACTGCGGCCTGTGGCTTCCTGGGAACATCCTCCATGTCTTCTTCAGCAACAACAGCGCTTACCATGACATCCACCACCAGCTCTATGGCAACAAGTACAACTTCTCGCAGCCCTTCTTCGTCATGTGGGACAAGATCCTCGGAACATACATGCCTTACACCCTTGAGACCCGCAAGGGAGGAGGTTTCGAGGCGCGCCCTGTCAGGCTCAACAAAGCACAGCAGACCAAGACTGATTAAGCAGCGCGGTTTCTCCTGTGTTGTACTGCTTGCCCTGATTTTGTTCCTGACTGCATTCGTGTTGTAGAAGTATTTTCCTGTCCATAGAGTAAAAATCCTTGAGGCAGATGCCATCTTGTACCGAGATATATATAGCAAATAAAACATCATGTTAAAGGAAAACCACTCAGGCCTGCTTCCTCAGGATTTTGTGTGTGACAAGGAGATCTGGTGTTGGCAGTGTATTCCCCAGTGAGCTGGCGAATACTTTCCTTTGCTGCGCTGGACATTGTCTCTGTTGATGTTGTGCCGATGCTTTGCGGTTTTAGAATTTGAAAGGGATCAGTGAGCTGTGCTTATGGCCCAGGCTGTCGGCTGGACATTGCCAGCCTGAAAAAACGTGGTTCTGGGCTTCTGGCTGCTGCCCGGCATATGGAAACCATGAGCTGAAGTGGTGGGACTCCAAACAGCATTGCCCACAGGAAAATCTTCAGTGCACAATGGATGATCTGAAGCTGTGTGGGTTTATCTCTGAAGAATCACAAGGCATCTGTAATATGATTGAAATATACCTGCAGCTTGTGAAGATAGTAGAATCTAGAATGCAGAGAATAATTTTGGGAAATATATTCTAGTATATTATAGGGCTGGCCTTCGAGGAGGACAAACTGCGACCTGGCGATTCCGATCTGTCGGTTTGCCTGGCTGCAAACTCCCGGCCGCTGCGCGGCCGTGCGCTGTCGTTCGCGTTATCTCGTCAGCGCCGCCACGGACACAGAGCTCGTTGGCAGCGTGACAAGGCGTCATAATTCTCTTTCCGGGCCACGATGGTGGGTTGGCCCAGCCTTTCCCCAATGACGCCCAACTCTGGAGTTTTTAGCCCAGTATGACCTTGCCAGTGCCAGCCCATGAAGGAGGGGAATTTCACGTGGGCCTCCACTTCCGCGCCTGCAGCTGCTGTGCTTTTCCTAGCAATGGTAGCTGTTTCCTGGGCCAATTCGTTGGCGAAAAAAAGAAGCCTCCGCAAAATCTCACCACAGATTCACGGAATCCCCCATTCGCTCTGTACGTCGGCAGGCAGTCCCACCTGTCTCTGTCGATGCACAGGGTGTTGCAGGTCGGGATGCAGCCAACGGAGCAGGATTCAGTGACTTGCCTTGAGCAGGTCACGGCGTGACTAGCGGCCCCTTATCCAACGTCCATTTCACATCTGGCGGTGTTGAGCGATTCGAAGATAGATAGAACTAGGACTTAGCCATTTTCTTGTCTGTCGTTGCCGCCGGCCACCTTGCCTTGTGCGCTCCCATCCGCCATGAGGACTTTCCATCTTTCCTCACCAGAGAGTCACGGACACTACCGATGCGCTCAGCGTCAGCATCCTCCGCACAACCATCTTCTCGGCCAGGCTGGGGACGACCTTCTGGAACAACGCATCTACGGGAGCACTGCTACCGCCGTGGTGCTTGACCTGGAGGCCCTGGACGCGAAATCGAAGTAAAATCCGAGATCATACCAGTGAAGGAGAGAGATTGCGTTCAATACTTCAATCTGTGGCCTTGATTTTGCAATGGATTCTGATTTGGTTCTTGGATTTGGCGGAGATGGTGGCTTTAGCCTGGAAAGCTTCGTGTGGAGATGGTTGAAAACTGTTGGCCTGCTCTGCTCGATTATGCCATGCCGCCGGAAGCAGAGACGACGAGGGAAGCAAAGAAAGACACAGCAGAAGGAAGGAAAAGATGAGTTTATACCAATAGAGATTGGCGACGGAAGCAGAGACGACGAGGCGTGCCCAGCCCCAGCGACCGGCCAGTGCCCGTCCGTTCACTGTCTCTCGCCGCGGGCGCATGAGTTCCACGCATACCGCCAGTCACCGTCCGCGTGCTCGCCTCCTCGTGCCACATGAGTTTCCTCTCTGTCCCTCAACGCTGCGTAGCTGCCGCCGGGATGGCCGGCCGCGCCTTTCGCAGCAAGGGGTGGCCGAGTGGGGCAGGAATCGAATCGCCTCGGCTGGGGCTGGCTGCCGGCCGGCACCGGAGCCGAAGCGCGTGCGGCGCTGAGGGCGGCGCGGCGCGGGAGAAAGACCGGCTGCTCCGTTCACGTGGGCGGACGAAAAGCAAGACTCACGTGCATTCTCTGAAAAAAAAAACAAACTCGTTTCATCCATTGGATCAGCATTGGACGGTGGATGGGCGGTCGCCAGTTACATGGTGACTTGATGAAGGCAAGTCACACAATCGGAATCCGCAGCCAACTGGGGGTAGGGCGCCGTCCCCTCCTGTCTCTGTTCGTGACCAGCGCCGGCCGGCCGGACGGCGACGACGTGCACGCGTCTCGCGATCCCGACGCGAGATAACTGACGACTCGACACGACAAGATGGCGACGTGCACCGGCGAGCCCGCTGCTCGTGACCGTACAATGCCCCGAAACGGCAAACGCCGCTTTCCAAACGAGCAAAGTTCTCGCCGGTTCCAGAGCGCTCTCTCTCTCTCTCTCTCAGTCGTTCCTTGTGGATGCGTCGGGCCGTCGGGCGTCGGCAGTCGTGCAGCCGTCCTGCGGAACAGTCACACGTGAAACCCGATTTTACGTGTTCGTGATGGTTTGCGACACGATCGCCGATGACTTGTGACTTTGCCCTGCACCCTGACACTGACTTACCTGAATATTTGCTATAATGTTGAGATCGGCATTAGTTCCTCTCAGAGAGAGAGATTAACAACGTGTTTAGCTCCGGAATGACCATTGACCAGCATTGGAGTTTGGTTTGAAACACAAGACGACGACGTCTTCCGTCATCAGTCCATTCCGCATCTGCATGGATAAAAACTACTGATTTGCGCGCGCCTTGGCGCGCGGCTTAATCTTTGACTAAATAAATAAAATAAAATAGATGACTCTTTTGGTTGAGATCCAACAATCAAGAGGCCATCATTCTATGTCTTTTGACAACATATTAGTAAAAAATGCTCTCCTTGTATTGCTTTTTGTTCTCGAGCAAAAACCAAGTCGATCCTTAGTAATTGCCTATTTGCCTTTACTGATGATACACAATCGGTATTTGAATAACAGAGTGCACAATATCTGGTAGTAATTATACATCATGTTATCATACAGTAGAAGAGCATCGTAGTTGGAATCATTCAAATACATAAATTAACTCGTAGAACTAATTCCATGTGTGACACAGTAATTGCATTCTTTGTGCATGACTTGGCAGCTAAAGTCTGTTCATGAGAGTAGGTGCATACATTGTACATTCCTATTATACAGCGCATTCCTATTATACAGATATTGTAAGGTGTTTATTATGCAGCTGTCTAACAGTGGGTTATATGTTATGAGAATTCTTAGATTATTTGGTTGTTCACAATTTATTTACAAATCAAAGATTGTCAATATTACGTAACGTATAGTTTTGTATAGGTGAGGAAAATGAATATATATTATAAAGGATCGACCTATGGATCTTATATAATAATTTATAGGAACTAATTACTGAGTCACTTTGAATTTAAAATTTTGCTACGGTCTGAAGGTTTATGTTTTTGAATTTTGATTGTTTTTTTATTGAACACTTCTTAATTTGAGGACGTTTTGGTATCTGAATCATAGATACGACGGGTCGTAGATAAATGTCTGCGTGAATGAATGTGGAAAATGCTTTTGGGTTTAAAAATATGTTATGTAATAAAGTTGTAGGTTTTGAAATTAGAATAAATTTTATGTTGGTTTTTTTTGTTGGAACGCGTTTTGGTGGTTGAATTGTACGTATAGTATTGGTTGTAGGGAAGTAATTAATAGAATGGGTTGTTACGTAATTCCAGTAAAATTTGAGGGTTCTTTAAGAATATTTATGAGGGAGGGAAAAGGCCGGCGGGTTGATTCTAAGGAAGTTTAGGGGTTTTTTAAAAACTTTGATTGGCCGGTTGAGGGTGGACTGCAGGTTAATTCCGAGGAAATTCGAGGGTTTCTTTAAAAAAATCCTAAAAGAGGGGAGTGGACGGCGGGTTGTATTTCCATTAAATTCGGGGTTTTTTTATAAAATGTATAGATGGTGGGTGTATTTTCATAAATTTTAGGGGGTTTTTTTTATAAATGGACGAAAAATGGCACGATCCGGGCCGTCCGACCGGTCGGGAAATGCCGGCCACGTGGCCAGGCTGGCTGGCTTATATAATAAATTTGTAGGTTTTGAAATGAGAATAAATTTTATGTTGGGTTTTTTCGGTTGGAAGGCGTTTTGGTGGTTGAATTGTACGTATAGTATTAGTTGTAGGGAATTAATTAATAGAATGGGTTGTTACATAATTCCAGTAAAATTTGAGGGTTCTTGAAGAATATTTATGAGGGAGGATAAACGCTAGCGGGTTGATTCTAAGGAAGTTTGGAAGTTTTTTTAAAAAATTTGATTGGCCGGTTAAAGTTGGACCACGGGTTAATTCCAAGGAAATCCGAGGGTTTCTTTGAAAGAAATCCTAAAAGAGGGGAGTGGACGGCGGGTTGTATTTCAAATAAATTCAGGGGTTTTGTAAAATGTACGGACGACGGGGTGTATTTCCATAAATTTTAGGGGTTTTTGATAAATTGACAAAAAATGGCACGATCTGGGCTGTCCGGTCGGCCGATCGGACGGCCGGGAAATAACGGCCACGTGGAATTCAGGTTTTTTTTTAAATGTATGGACGGCGGGGTGTATTTTCATAAATTTCAGGGGGTTTTTTTGTAAATTGACGAAAAATGGCACGATCTGGGCCGTCCGGCCGGCCCATCGGATCGCCGGGAAATGCCGGCCACGTGGCCAGGCTGGCTGGCTTATATAATAAAGTTGTAGGTTTTGAAATGAGTACAAATTTTATGTTGGGTTTTTTTGGTTGGAACGTGTTTTGGTGGTTGAATTGTACGTATAGTATTGATTGTAGGAAAGTAATTTATAGAATGGGCTGTTATGTAGTTCCAGTAAAATTTGAGGGTTCTTTAAGAATATTTATGAGGGAGGGAAAAGACCGGTGGGTTGATTCTATGGAAGTTTAGGGGTTTTTTTAAAAAAATTGATTGGCCGGTTGGGGGTGGACTGCGGGTTAATTCTGAGGAAATTCGAGGGTTTCTTTAAAAAATCCCTGAAAGAGGGGAGTGAATGGCGGGTTGTATTTCCATTAAATTCAGGGTTTTTTTTAAAATGTATGGATGGCGGGGTGTATTTTTAGAAATTTTAGGGGTTTTTTGTAAATTGAATAAAAATGACACGATCTGGGCCGATCGGAGGGCTGGGAAATGCCGGCCACGTGGCCAAGCTGGCTGGCTTATATAATAAAGTTGTAGGTTTTGAAATGAGAACAAATTTTATTTTGGATTTTTTTGGTTGGAACGCGTTTTGGTGGTTGAATTGTACGTATAGTATTGGTTGTAGGGAATTAATTAATAGAATAAGTTGTTACGTAATTCCAGTAAAATTTGAGGGTTCTTGAAGAATATTTATGAGGGAGGGAAAAGGCCGGTGGGTTGATTCTAAGGAAGTTTAGGAGTTTTTTTAAAAATTTTGATTGGCCGGTTAGGGGTGGACTGCGGGTTAATTCCAAGGAAATCCGAGGGTTTCTTTAAAAGAAATTCTGAAAGAGGGGAGTGGGCGGCGGGTTGTATTTCCACTAAATTCAGGGTTTTTTTAAAATGTATGGACGGTAGGGTGTATTTCCATAAATTTTGGAGGTTTTTTGTAAATTGACGAAAAATGGCACGATCTGGGCCGTCCGGCCGGCCGATCGGACGACCGGGAAATACCGGCCACGTGGCCAGGCTGGCTGGCCGCCGTGGCCGCCAGCTTTCATGAGGGTAAATATATAATCACAGCCGCAGGCAAGTGTGCAGGGCAGGAACAGAACCGACCAATTTTTTTTTTTAAAAGAAAGCACCGGACAAGGACATTCTGTAATGCGTGAAACATGCAGAACACTGCTAATTTGGTCTGTGAAATTTGTCTACTTCCTTGATTTGTCAAGATTACAGCCCAATGTGGTCCACAATTATACCATACAGTATGAATCAAATCAAACATGTTATAGTTTTTTAAACAAAAATAATTAAACATGCATGGAAGTTTCCGTTTTGGGTAAGCAAAGCGATATCTTATCTGAAACCTGCCGTATTAGGTCACTGTCTGCAGATCATTAGAGCATCTCGATCAGAAATTCAGAAGGGCCTGGACCACACGAAACCATTTCTTAAAATAAACCATTAGAGCCTTCTGATCCGGCCGGTTACCTAGCGCCTACGAATATTGCAATGACGCTGGCGTCTTCTAGTGGCAATCATCATTCGGATGGACATGTAAACAATCCATGCATCATTGGCCAGCTGTGATTCCTACCTGCTCACTGTTCAGAGACAATAGGCAGCCAAAAACCGCACTAAAATCCACGGTACTTTTCCGCAGTAGATCTCGCAGCTACGTAGCTGTCTACGACCACAGAGGCTAGCTAGCTTAGCTAGTATTTCGTCGATCAGACTCATGAGAGAGATGCTGCCTTGCTGAAACGACGCTCGAGTGCTCGGCGGCCGGGCCGGCCGGGCGTTCATGGCCATGACTCATGCATCATCGGCGCATCAAACGAAAATCATGGCACGGGATGGCCTCGCACCCGGCCGAGGCTGCAGAATGGGAGAGGCAGGCAGGCAAAGGCAGGCGCAGCGTTTCAGAATTTCAGAGCGACGAACGAAAGCTCACCAGCGAACCCTTTTCTGAAAAAGCTCCACCCAGCGCGGTAAAGGGGGGGAGAAAGAAGACGCGGGCAGGGGAGCGCGGGGGAATTCATGGCGTCGCCGTCGCATGCGCTCGCTCGCTGGGAAAAAAAGGGCTCAATGCTGCATTGCTGCTGCGTCCTCGGCCACCGGCGCCGCACACGCGCGCGCACTGTGCCCGCGGCGTCGCGGCCGGCCAGCGCCCACACCCACGCAAAAATCTGAGGGGGTCGCACAAAGCTGCAGCTGCAGATGTGCAAACGGGTAGTATGATGTGTGTGCGTGACATCGTGACGCATCCCGAGCCACAAAAAGCGACAAAGACGGCAAATTGGCCCATTGCCAATGCATAGACTGTAGCACTAGCACGTCCTGTTCGTGCGACTGCGCAGCAATCGTGCGTCCGCGTCACCGGTACATGGCCGGCCTCTGCAGATTCCCTTCTGGCTTCGGGGCTGCGAGAGGTCCTGAGGTGGAAGGAAAGTGACGCGACGGCGACGCGTTTGCAATGCATCTGCGTCGCTGTGCACGTAGTACGTGCGTTTCTGTGCGCGGGCGACTGCGACGAGCGAGCCGGGCAGATGGTCACTAGCTGCCGCTTTTTAACACTCATGATCCCTATGAATGAGAGAGGATTGAGATACCCCCTGCCCCTTGCTGCAATCTTGTTGCCGCGCGCTGGCGCTGGCGGGCGCCTCGGTCTCCACGCACATATGCGCCTGCCCAGCAGGCCTGCCTATCTTTTGGAGAAAGAGGAATTGCGCGCGCCAGTCGAGGTCCAAAGCTCAAGATTCAGAGATAACGCTCCCAGTACCACAAATCCAGTAGATGTGCTGCAGAACTAACACTGAACTCCCTCGGATAATACTCCTATTCTCTCACAGGACGGAGTCCGTTCTCCGTTGGAATCAGGCCAACTGGATTGGGCCTGCAGCATGCAGCCATGCATGCACAACGGAAAAAGAGTACGAAAGACCTAATGTAATTCTGATTCACCTTGTACTAGGCTCTCGGTCAAAGTGTGCAATACTACTGGTCTTCAGCTAGCAGATTGGGCAAGTGAAGGAGCTAGAGAATGGATGGTGGATGATGCATTACATGTGGTTAGGGAGCAGGGGGAGCAGCAGCCGCTGCCGGCCGCCGCTGGACCACTCGATGCAATGCAGTGGCAAACCAAACTGGCAATGCAATTGCAAAGCATGCAGCCAATCGGCCGGGGGATCGACATGTGACGACGGTGCAGAGAACAACCGACAGCTCCAGCACGTTATTGGCCTCATCATCCCGCCCGCGCGCGCGCGCTCCTTTTCGCGTCTGCGCACACCACATTGCAGCTCATCATGTGGCCATGCATGCCAGTGTGTGCAAAAGCTCTGCTGGTGTTGCCACCACCCGTGCATGTATGTTTGGAAACAAAAGACCTCTCGGACGGATGACCTAATACAAGAGGAAAGCGTATGGTAGCTCATCAGCTGAGATCAAACTAGTGGTATTGGTTAGCACTAAGCCATCTGTATGTGTACGTGCCAACTCAAAAGTGTCTGGTTTTTTTTCCAGAAAGAAGAATATTGGATGGGAGCTGTTTAGAAAGTCTGGGAGCTGGAGCCACCAACAGATTGGAAGAAAATAAATGATAATTATTCAAATTTCTTTATTATTTATTATTAAATATTATTTAAACCACTTCACATTTGGTAGTATAGACTCCAAATCATGCATGTATGGATCACAAAGATGGAGCTAAATATATGCGTGTGAAAAACATAAGCATTGAATTACCTCCTCTCTCGCATACAACTGGCCGACCGCACAGCGAGATAGTCTGCCACAAATTTGGCAGAACGCAGCAACTCCGGTCCCTGGCCAAGCCCGAGCCCCCATCCATTCATCCATGATCATGCTATATAGTTCCAGTCCAGCACAGTCAACCACTAGTCCAGTACTCAACTTGCAATAATCTTTGCATGCACGCTCGCGACGCACCCTTTTTCCTTCGATTCCGTGCTGCCACTACACGACGTGCCAGATTCCAGCCCCACACATTTCAGCTGCTTGCATTGCAAACATCCGGCCAGCTAGCTCAACCACCGATCGAGCCGACCGCGGCTCACGAGCGCGTGCACCTATCCCCTACTACATACGTGCACACAATTGCACACACGGCCGGACCGATGCGCTGCGCTCGTGGATTGCAATGGAACGTGCTGCGGCGCAGCTCGCTCGTCTCAGCCACCGGCGTGAGCCGTTGAGTAGTGGTGGGAAATGGTCGGACATGGATGGAAATGAAATCGGATAATCTCGGACATGGCGTTGAACGCGCGACGATCTGCCGGCCACGCACGGGGGCCCCGGCCGAAGCGGGAGACAATAAGGGCAACCCTGGAGCGCAGCGCAGAGGCCGGCCGGGCCACTGCCATCTCGTCGCCTGCTTGGCCGTCTGCTGCTGCAGGAGTCGCCCAGTACAGCCACCGCCCCCGCTCGTGGCCCGGTCGGATCCGTCCTCCTCCTCACGGCGCCAGCTCCCGCCACCGGAATTCGCTTGCCGCCGCGTTCGTGTCCCCAGCGAGCGACTCGCGCTGAATCGCCACCGGGCAGCTGGGTGGGAAGCTTGGGGCGCGGGCGGGGCCATGCATGGTTGGTGCCCAGACGCTGGGATCTCACTGGGTCGTCGTGCATGACCTGAGTCGCGCCTGCCTGCTCATAGTCTGCAGGTTATCCGCGCCCACGACGACGACGACATCGTCGTCGGTGGCGGCGGCAGGGTTGGAAACCTACTGCTGGCTCAAGACGGGGTCACGGTTGGTACGGCGTGATGATGAGATGTACTGCGCGCTGATGATCAGCTCGGTTCTGTGGTGTGCTGGCTGGGGGCTAAAAAGATACTACCTCTGTTCTTGAATATATGACACCATTGACTTTTTTTTTCGTTTGACTATTCGTCTTTTCTATAAATATTTATGCAATTAGATAAGTCTACTAGTAAAATCCAAAGTATTATCAATAATAGATGTAGTGGTACCCATTTTATGCTATTTAACAAAATAACTAATAAAATATCATTGGTCAAAGTTCATATATTTAAGAACGGAGGTAGTAGTAGAATATGCCAACATGGCCGGTGGTGTGTTTGCTGCTGTGCGGTGGCACTGTTCGTTTTTCGGCAACATGAAACTTTGGTGCCAACGCGATTCAAACCAGAGGACAAAAACCGGTAGCTAGCTAATTTAAATAAAAAAACTGTAGGGTAAGAGAAGAACACGCAAATTTACCATTTTACCCTGCTAGATTATTAGGAGTAATACTACTACTAGCTCTGGAAACTATATATTATATGACGTTTCAGACAACGAATTGAAGATTTGAAGGTAGAAAAAAAAACTAAACTGGTTGTCTGAAACGTCATATAAACATGGGCGAAGGAAGAGAAACTACTAGTTAATAATGGCAGTCGCCTAATCATCTTTATTTAGTAAGAAAATGGATAGCTGGGAGAGAAAACGAACACCCGGTAATTCGGCATCAGAAATCACCTGGATAGTGGAGTACATCCCGGAAGCAAAGGATCATGGTTGAAAGTTGAGCGATGGAATACGCCATACATGCATGCCCGTCAAAACCCTAAGGACGATATGCAACAAACCTCGCTCTCCTCCATGGATTATTCCTTCACCTGTATTCTCTCAGTGTGATCAGCGTGTGGCACACCAAAACGAGTACATAGAACGATTAATCCCAGATGCCATGAAATGCAACTGTATGATCCTTGCGATAAATTGAAGGAGCCAGAGAGAGATCGAGGCCAGAACAATGCAAGCCAAAAAACCGGAAACAAGAAGACAAGAAACAGACTAGAAACAGAAGAGGCGCAAGCAATACGCATACGCCCGCGTAGACCTACGAGGCTACGAGTCGTCGCTGGGGCTCATGCTCTCCTGCCGCTCCCCGCCGCCATGCTGGTGATGCTGCTGCTGACTAGACCCGCCGCCGCCTCCCGCCCCGTTCTGCGCCGCCGCCGCCGCCGCCTCCGATGCAGCCTGCTGTGCACGGTACGCGTTGAGCGCGGCGAGCATCCCCATATGCCCCTCCCCTCCTCCTCCTCCTCCGTCATTGTCGTTGCCACCACCTCCAGCTTGGCCGAGCCCCAGCTGCTGCCCGCCGCCGGGGAGCAGCGCCATTGGCGCCGCCGGGAAGTTCATGAAATGTAGCCCACTTGGCACTCCACGGTACACCGTCGCCGCTCCGCCGCCGCCTCCGCTGGCTCCCTGCGGGAACGTCCAGATCGACTGCTCGCCGGCGGCGGCGGCGGCGGCTTGCGCGTTGCTGCTCGGCACCATCCACACCGTGCCCCCCGGCATCTGGCTCTGCGTGTACCCAGCCATCTGCTGTTGATATTGCTGCTGTTGTTGCTGCATTTCTTGCTCCCACCGCCGCTTCCTGGAAAGGTCAGAGCTCGCAGCGGGAGACGACGACGTCGACGACGGCGACACGTCGAGACCGACGCTACCGGAGTGGAAGCTCAGGAGCAGCGGGGAGGACGCCGAGGAGGTCGCAGATGGTGGGCCCTCGCCGGCGCCGAAACCGAGGCCCCAAGGGTCGCCCCGAGCTCCGGCGCCGAAGCGTGGGGCGCCGGGCAAGCAGGCGGCGGCGCGGAGATGCGCCGGGATGGAGAAGGAGGAGCCGGAGGAGCGGAGGGAGATGTTGAGGGAGGTGAAGTTGGCCGGGATGGTGCCCGTCCCCGTGGCGGCGATCACCGCCGGCTCCGCCTGCTGGAGGAGCCACTCGATGGTCTCGCCGTCCGTCTTGTGGCCGAGCTCGCGCGTGAGCTGGAACACCCGCGCCGCGCAGATCGCCGGCATCCGGATGCGACGCCCGCGCCCGTCCACCTTGGTGTGACGGTCCTTGGTGGAGGTCCGCTTCGGTGGGGCCACCTTCCTCACCTGCAACGACTCTCCCGGCGCCGACGACCCATTGGCTCCGGCGACGGGGACCAAAGCGGATGACGACGGGGACGTGGAGCAAGGATGATGCTCCTCTTTCTTCTCTAGTAGCTGTAGGGGGAAGTTGGGGCGGCGACCTCCGCCGGTGGTGTCTCCGGTGATGTCCATGGCCGATTAGACCATGGTTTTATGTATGAACAAGATTATGTTTCTTGTTCTGGGAGATGGAGGAGTATGGGTAGTAGTGGATTTGGTGACCTACGACTACGAACAGTTCTTGTGGGGGCTGATGAGCTGATTTGGTGTGATGATGTGGGGCGGTGGAGGCGTTGCAGCGCCGTCGGCGGCGGCGGCGGCGTTCGAGCGAGAGCAAGAGGAGTGAGATCAAGGAAGCAACAAGGGCTAGGTGCTAGGGATTTGGGAAGACACAGTGGTTCGGCAGCAAAAAAAAAAAATGAGAAAAGAAAAAATAGAGAGAGACCTGTGCTTGTGGAGATCGACACTATTTTATGGAGTTCTGCTTGGGTTTGTCGACCAATCTATAGCTAGTGCGTTGCAGGGAGGACGATGACCGGAGGAAGAAGAGGGCCAGAGAGGAAGGAGCATATGATAGGAGAGGAGAGAGAGGGAGAACATCAAGACAGGAGACGATGGTGTACCTTGTCGGGATTGGAGGAGAGAGATCACAACGCATTAAAGGTGCGCAGAAGAGAGAGAGAGTTGGAGACAGATGAGGATAAGGCTGAAGGGGAATTATTAGGGACACACTTGGCTCATTTCTATCAGTATAAAACAGATTATCAGCATGCAGGCATGTCCGGATAAAAAAAATTACCCTCTTCGATAATCCTTCCTTTATTTCAAATTATAGATAATTTTGACATAATTATATAGATAATTATTAATATGTATTTAGCAATTATTAGGGACACACTTAGCTCATTTCTGTCCAGGAAAACAGAGCATCAGCATGCAGCCACGTCCAGATAGAAAATTTATCCACTTGGATAGCCCTTTCTCGGTTTCAAATTATAGGCCATTTTCACATATTAACATGTGTTTAGACATCACTGTGTCAAAAACTCAAGATGGTACCCTAATCTCTATTTCCAAATGTGTAACTTTTGATCACTCTATATGTTTCAAAATACCTGGCAATTCACGTTTCTCGAATCCCCCCCCCTATTTTGCCCTTAGAAGACTAAAGACTCTAGAAACACTTGCAAAAAGGCATCTAACCTAGTGGTTAGAGCACCTGAGTATAGAATCTAACATACCAAAGTTTGACTCCCTACGGGAGCGAAACTGGGTTTACAATAAAAAATAGGCTGGGGCTTCCACTTCACGTAAAATTAGCATTATAGGGGCATTTTAGTTATTTTACTCGTTAAAAATGAGTTGCCTTGGTAACTATGTTTGGTCAGAGTTACCAAATATTTATAAATAGAGTTTTGTATGTATCTAAATATGGCAAAACAACATATAACTTGGAGCAGACAGAGTAACACATTCCATTTTCATCTTAAATAGATCTTCGTCGAAACACATGAATTCTTTTCCAAATAATCTTACGCAAGCTTTACTGACTTCATTCCTGAGCTGCTAGCTGATAATAAAAGGGAGTGGTTCACGTGCCCCACAGGTTTGGTGCTCTCGGGCTCTCAACTCCCGGATGAACCTCTAAAATTGCATAAAAGTTCATTCAAAGATACGAATGGATATATCTGATCATCTTCTGACACCATAAAAACCTGAGAATGAAGAAAAATTTTACAGGAAGAAAAAAAAGTATTAAACATTGTATAAATAGTAGAAGAAACGAACATCAGTAGAAGGACTGAGTTCTCATTTTTGTTTCTTCATGTGTAATTGTTTTCATCCTTAATTTTTACTTAATGTTAGAAGATGATAAAATGTATCCATTCATATTTTAATACATTTTTATGCAATTTTAGAGGTGCATCTATGGGTTGGAAAAACACCAACCCGCGGGAGCAACTAAATCTCTCTCAATAAGAAGATACTAGGCCATCAACGCGTTCTACTACATAATAGACAACTGGTCTTATATTCTTATCAAATATTTCTAAAATATTTAAACATTTATATAAAGTTAATGTTTGTTTTATATATGCTATAAGTCGACTACTTGTAAAGTTCATTTTCTATTTTACTTGATATGGTATTTATGTTACTGTAATCTTGATGCTTCTATTTCTAATTTTCTTAGTACAAAAATAGACTAATATTATGTAATAACCCAATAATTCTTACTTGCATTCAAAATTTTAAATTAGGAATTATAGAGTTGAAAATTACCTATGCATATCTCAACCTAAAATCGAGCAATCCAAACTAGCCCACTTGTTTATCATCATTTATAGCCGCAAATAAAAAAAAGTTTGAAGCTATCTAAAATCAACATTTTAAATTGAATATTTTTTATTCTAATATATGTATAAATATATGATAGATATTTTTTATTAATATTTTTTTAGAATTCATGATATATTGTTTTTCAATGAGAAGGATAAACAAAGTACTTTGTGAACATATCAGCCTTACTTATTATTTTCTAAATGCACATATCTATGAATTAGATGAAGATTAAAGGATAATTTATATTATTTTTTATAATAATAAACACGATTAATTTATATCTAAATTTTTGGGCTTATTTTGACATTTTGTATTGACATATGTGACCAATTGCTTTATGCAAACCTGGGGGGGTACTTTGACAATTTTCATAATGGCATAAGTAGATAACTAACTAATTATATGCAAATTTATTGGGTTAGATTTACCATTTTCATAATGAGGAGATGGGTAATTTGAAATATAACAGATCCAATTGGTGTGTCTACCTAGGATGGTATATTGGTATGTGGAGGCCAAAAAGAAGTCTCAAATTTAATTAGTAAGATGGATAATTTACTTTTACTTTTATATTCTTATTATTTAATCAGGGCCGGCTCAAGACCTAGGCCACAGAGGCGACGGCCGGGGGCCCAAGCCAAAGAGGGGCCCGTAATTTTTTTAGAGTTCAAAGGACCCATAATTTTATACGTGTAGTAAGTATGTAATTATATGGCATTTGAAGGCTAGTAGACCTGCTACCACACATTACACATACACATACGCTGGTGCTAAGCCGCTCCTTCAAAGTGAAACCCAAGAATTCATCATTTGTCAAGAATCAATCATCGGTGTTGCGCTGTGCGCTTGTCCGTGTGCTGCATCTTCGACAGGAATCGGCAAGTCTTCCTCAGCCCTTTTTGCTGTGAGATGGCAATGGACACGGAATATCCGCAAACCCGCGGATAGTAAACCCGACGGGCACGTGTTTGGGGTCTAGTTTTGTATCCGCGGGTGCGGGCGTGGGCACAAGTCTAAACCCAACGGATATATGTTAACAGACATGAAAAATTGATATCCGTATCCGCAAACCCGCAAGACCCGTTAACGGACATCTGAGACCTAAAAACTACGGCAACTAAGGTGTTGTACTGACTAGTAACTACTCTCGATCTAGTTTTCTCAAATGGTTGAGTGTTCATGTTGTGTCCATTTTTCCTATTTATTATGTAGTTGTAATGTCTAGCGGCTGTCAATCTCAAGTGCCAACTTTCGAAGCATTCGGTGCTGTAGATTTGGCATATGAATTGTTGTTAGATTGGTTTATTGTATGTTTTTGCGGGTATACCGGTAAACCCGCGGATAACGGATATCAGTGGATAGCGGACGCGGGCATGTTTTCATATCCGTAGCGGATAGCCGGCGCGGGCACGAGTTTTATGTTGCGGATGCGGATATTTGAAACCACTATCCACGTGGATATTATCCGTTGCCATCCCTATCTGTGATAGGCAATTGGGAGTTAAACTAGTACTCACGAGTTAAGGTTTTAGATTTCTAAGGTTTAAAACTTCTAATTCCAAATAATGTCTCTATGCCTCGGATGAAAGAAGTGTCTGCATTGCTTTAAGAATTAAGCATATATTATTACTATTTTTATTACTATTATCATCTATTTTTTATAGTATAAAAAAATTTAGGCTAAATGTCTGTTTAGATGATGAAATTTTACTAAAAAATTCACAGAGAAGCATGACCTCTCTCACATGTCATGTTTCTTAGTGTGAAATTTTTTTCACTAAATTTCACTATCGAAACAACCGGGGGCCAAGTTTTAAGTTCGCACTAGGCCCCGCAGATGATAGAGCCGGCCCTGTTTAATATGGTGTTGATTATTACTTTAACTTGTTTTGGCTGATGTGTTCTGGAAACAATGTTTACTTTCTGTGCTTATATGCAATGGCCGACCAAGGTTCGGGCTGCAGGCCTAGTTTAGAGAAAAAATCAATGGAAATTCTCTAAAAGTGTTGCAAATACTAATAATTCAAATCATTGATCTTAATTGCTATCGCCCAACTCGAGTATTTGAATGAGATATTTCAGTAGTAGCTAAACTATTATACCAGAGATTATGTCAATGTCCATACTATATTTTGGAGCATCGGAGGGAGGTAGCCAGTAGTGTAAAACCATCATCGGAGTTATTATTATGGAAATAAAAAAATGGGGATTTGGTTAGCTTTGATAAAGTAAACCTTGTCATCAGATATATATAGTTAATCAACGGTGGCCTGGTGCTATGAGCCACAGGAACTGCTAGTGTGGTCAGGCTCATATGAGCTGGATAAATTAGTATTTCAAATGTTCTTTCTTTTTTTCTAAGAGTAAATTTAAGGCTGTATTTTTTTGCGGGGATTTTTTTTAAGGCCGTCTGATGTCCACAAATTACAAAACATCATCCAAGATCTCTCTCCTCTCTCTCTCTCCTACTTTGGGCCCAACCGCCCAACCCGCCTGCAAAATCTCAGTGTTATACCTCTCACCATCCTTTGTTTCCGATGAGATGGGTTCGTGATTGTTTATTATTATTCCCTCCATTTGAAAAGTAAATGACGTTTATGACAAGCCATTTAGTTCATTTTGGAACTAACTAGCTTGTTCTAAACGTCATATATTTATGAATAGAGGGAGTATTAATTATCATTAATTGATCTGTGTTGTTAGTGAGAGACTGGTACATATATTACTGCTAGAGAGTTGTGAATCAGAAAATCACATTCCTCACAGCAGAGAACGATCAGCTGCACCTTTCCGTTGACCACTGACCGGGGCAGATATCCTTTTCTCCCATCCACTTTCAAATATTAAAAATGAAAACCCACCAAATATGACCAGCTGGTGATCAACTTTCTAAAAAAAACACTATTCATCCAAATTTTTCCTACTCATCTCATCCCTCCCACTCACAAAACGTATTTCCCACGTCTCACCTACGGTGTATTTTTAGGTGTACAGTGCTTTTTCCCTCTATCTAAACGCACTGCACATACTATATCCTGATAGTTGATATGTCATGCTAAACCGATGGGCAGGCCCATATGCCGGGAGATTGAGCGATGTAATACGCAACCATACACGTATCGATATTAAATTAATTAAATGTGTGTAGAAGCTTGACGTGAGGGAATGATAAAAGCAGTAGTGGTTGGTTGTCACAAGTGAGGCAGCAAGATATTGCTCCAATCAGTACTCTTCCTTTCCCTTTCCATATCACATTCTTAATTACCTATCCAACAGACAAATTGCAAGCATGTACACAAGGTACCTTTTTTAGAATGTATATAAGTTATACGCATTGCAGATAGAAGGACACATATATAGTCAACAAGTTGATTGAGAGGCGCCATATGTATCTCCATCCGTTGTGCACTCTAGTACAATGGAGAGAGAGCATCACATTAACCCTGGTTTAATTACATGTATAAACCCTGGTGCGCATATCAAAGCACTCAAAATTTTTGCTCATCATGTAGTAGGTGTGTGTGGATTGCTGCCACAAGGCTAGCTGTTAAAGGATTAAAGGTCTAAAGTGCTGAATTCCCAGTCACTTTTTAAGAGAAAGGATGTAAAAGAAGATAAAAGATGGAAGCAGCTAGCAATCAATGATTTTTCAGCTTTAATTTTATCCTAGTATAGTAAGTCATAATGTTGGACAATAGCTCCGTACTTCAATACATTAGGCTAATTAGGAATTGGTAGTTAGGAGAGCAGAGTTCTGTTCAACTACCTAGAGGTCTGGCAAACCCAAAAACCAGCTTATTTATTCCTGTGTAGTTTTGTATACTACTCCACAATGCATATATTCTTATCAATCCATCCCAAATATATTGTAGAGAAAAGGATTTAAATATATAGTTCTAACAAATTACTAATACGTTCTTTTCTTCACATTTTTTGCTGATCATGTCTTCGTTTTGACACTTGACCATCTCACTAACATGACATGTGACCCTAGGTCCCACTCCTACTTATCAGATGCGAATCAACTGGTATACCTTCAAACTCCTCCTAGAAAGGGGGAAAAAATGCACGCACAAAGGGTTAAGATGGACTACATAGTACATAAGTTCAACATTTTTTTTAGGTTAGAACATGTACCTGAAGTAACTACTATATACTATACTGCATTAGATCTTTGGGTGGACCATCTTTGACCTGATCAAATGTATAGGATAACATATTTCTCCAATCTCAAATTAAAGCAACTTAGCAACCCACCATAAAGGCAGCCAACAACACAATGCTGGTTGCAGCAATCCTTGCAAAGCTTGAACAACATGATTACTACAACTAGTCAACCACTACCTAAGTAGCCAACAAATATGTGCGCACCCAGGGAAAAAGGCTGGTCAGCAAGTACATGAATTGGCTAGGATCATTAGTTCACACAAAAAAGGGTAGCATTCACAGATTCTCGTGATTATATAAGTAGGCAGTATTTGAAATGATATGACCTATTCTTTAAAATATAGGCAATTTGTACGAAAAGAATCCCCGCATAACAACAACAAGATGTACTATATTTCCTGAAATGTCAAGCTAGAATATTCGTCGTGTTATGGGGGCTATAAATTATACTGTGAGCATCTTATATCAAATGATTGAGGTTTGCTAGCGCAACAAATTCATCTCACTTTGTTTAGTTGACAAAAGCACCTGTGTGCAAGGATTAAATAGTGCTACTACTTGTCCTAATGAGTGTACATGATGACATGGGGCTGGGACTTGCCTCCCTCTTGGTATGTTCAGGGAAGATAATCTATTCAACAACCCGTTTTAAGACCTAAACGTACCTGCAAGTTGCAATGCTAATCATAGTCGCCACTGGTGATGAAAAGGGAGCGAGCTTCTACTTTTCTAACAAGGGGTCATCAAGATCGGCAATGATCGTCGACTCAGGCTCATCACGTTGTTAACAAGTGACCACACGGGTTTTGAAATTCTGCCTTGTCAGGTTTGCTTTCTAGGGTTTTACGGTGATTCGGTTAGTTTAGTGGGGCTTGGTAGCTCTCAGTTAACCTTTCATGCTTTTGCTCAATTTCTTGGGTAATATAAACTAGTCAGAATGGAATCGAGCAGAAATATTAGGATTGATACCTGATCAGACTTCAGACTTGCTAAGGAAATGTCATTGATGAAGTTTATCGGGGGGGGGGGGGGATACCAAATTCAGAAGGGACAGTTGTGTCTGTAGTAGTTGTGACATCAGCTCATCATGATGATGGATTTTTCATTGTTGAATGTGGTGGCTCATCTATCATCAGTTCTTGCACGTTCTGCTTCTGCACACTACTGTTTATGTTCAGCATGCAAACTATTGGCTGCACCTGTAATGTATGCTTCCAAGGCATGTCGGCCCGTGTTTTATTTACCATTTACCAAGTTAATATACTGACGTGTCGACGACGCATGCATACAGCATACTGTTCGTATGGCCCCAGGGCAGTAATGTTGTGCATGAGAAGTTGAAGTGCTGAATTGCCAGAGTGGTTGGACCATTCAAAAGATGCATCCAACATCAGTCAAAATGAATTGGCTGTCAGAATTGATTATTACTTGAATTGATCAGTGCATTGATCTGGATCACTTGGATCTGTGTATTATTGATTTCAGAGAACTTAATTTGTACATTAAGTGTTACCAAAGCATGCGAAAACAGGAATCATGACAACAAGCACCCACTGCACTTATGGTGATGTATCATATATGTTACATGCATGGTGGCTTGAAACTTTTGTTTCAAAAAAGGGCTTCAAATACAAAATTAATAAGATAGGATACATTATGTTATTTAAATCCTTCCTAAGTAAGACCAGCGGGTTCTCAAGAGAACATGCATGTACAGGAGATGATCATGCTTCCAGAGAAAAAAAGTATAAGAAAATACAGGATATGATATGATCAGCAGCAAAAGCAAACCTTGATTCATTGTATTTTTATAAATCCCTCTGGCTAAAATATTATGACGTGACACGCAATAGCTTTTATGCATACGTAGCAACACAATAACGGCAAAAAAAAGAAGCCAAAACCATCTTAAAGCGGCACACACTGCCTAGTACTTAACTTTGCTGAGCGAAGCGTTCAGGTTGATGTCGAGTTTATAGGTATAGCCTGAAAACAAAAGACACCGCACTGTGGGTGTTAATTCGTTAATATATGCCATCGCTATGATCCTGACATTTTGTTTACCAAAAAAATAGCATGTATATATTTCATTCGATCTAGTAATCCAGTTAGCCGTAAGGGCTTAGCCAGAGGCATCACTAGTTATTCACCATCCTTGATGTGCATGCATCTCCCTTCGGTTGGCCGGTTGAATTGGATTGCTACACATACGTATGTGCTGTTTTTGTGAGCTCTATATGCTCTTAGGCCTCCTCCAACGATGCACTGGTCATTGGGTCTTACAAATTATTTATCGATGAACAATACTCAAACAAACAAGGCGTGCTAGCGCGGTGAAGGGTGCTAGCGCGCTCACTTTCCGATGTTGGCTTCCCTCACAACACTGAACCACATGTCATTGTGTTGGTAATGTGCCAAGGTTTTTTTTACTGTACACAAGAGCTAACTTGTCTCGAATTGTTGGAGGAGATCTTAGCACACGCACACACTTTTTAAGAAAAAAAAATAACAGGAACACCGCTATGTCATATAAGGAGAAACATTTATACGTAACACGACGAAGCGAATAGCAAAACCACAACCGCACATAACACAACACTACACCACCACCACCTAAGAGAGGAGCTGAAAGCAAAACCGTAAGAAATCGGACTGTCGTCACCAACGTTGTGCCACGCCAAAAGCCGCAGCCCGAGCGGCTACCTGAGTTCCTGCACCATGAGGCTATCGCCCTCTATCCATGCACGCGATCGTAGAAACACTCTCGTCGCAGCACCAGTGAAGAACACTTATCCTAGACACTTATCCACTGCCTCAACTCCTCTGCCAAGGACTTAGATATCTAAAACCACTACCACTCAGAGAGCATCACCTCCGTCTAGCCATCACCAAGATCATCACTGCACCTTGCGTGCTAGCTCAAGACATTCAGCACCCATGCATGGGTCATCTACACCTTGCCACCGACGATTTTTTTTAATTTTATTTTTTTAATAATATTATAATAACAGTCGGTCCAAACCAATATTTACATTGGGTAGCCGCTTTGGCCGCGTCACCCCGTCTGGCGCGGCCAAATCGCTCTGCCGCGCCAGTGCATGTGACGTGGCAAGGCCGCCACGCTGGCCGCATGCGCCAGCGAGGCGGCTAGTGGGCCAGCGGCTGCATGTGTCTGCCGCGCCACCCCGCCTGGCGCGGCACGCCCCTGCCGCACATCCACCACTACCACCATCGAGACACCACTAACACTACCAGCTGACAACACAACCAACCCCCCCCCCCAAACTGCAATACTGCCACAAGCCAAGTCGAGTCTCGAAAAGACACCTTCAAGAAGGGCATGATGCCGTCGCCGCAAGTCGAAAGTGAGTTTTCACCCCGAGACGCTCCGTGTGCGTAATAGGCATGGAGACTCCACCAAGACTCACGCACAGTGAGACACACAAAATTATTCATGATGGGTCACACCGTCACGGGATTGCCCAGGCAAATGCGCCCACGAGGAGGTCTACTACGCCCTAGCTAGGTTTAGCCCCAAGAATGGCGAAGGTGTGGCCGGCGAGTGTACTGTGTTTTGTAGGTACGTAACGGTACGACGCCAATGACCCGGTGGAGCCGCCGGCGTGCCGCCTGACAGAGTTGCAGTGGCCAGTGGATCGCCCGCTGAAACAAGGAGCCGGGAGGTGGATGGTGACCGACTGGTCTTGGACGTGCAGCGCCACGTCACGCGCGAGGAGGAAGGAATCTCCTGTGCTAGTGCTACACTTCCAAGGTTCCCAAGTCCCAGGGCAACGGATCTGCCTCTGCCCTCGATCGGCCGTGGCTCGGCGGCTGTACGTACCCGTGCTGGTCACCTGCCCAGCTGGGCTTTCATCAGCTTCGTTCTGCGGCGCAGTGTTTGAGTACGCACTGTACGGTGTACCCGCACGAGGCGGGGGCGAGCGCGAGACCTCGAGAGCGTACGAGCCGGCTCCTGCCTCCTGGTCACACGAGTACATACACGACCCCTCGGCCTCGTCATCCCTTTGGGTTTAGGTTCCTATCCATCGGCTGGTCGCTCTCTCCTAGCCTCGAGTGGCTGGCCCCGGCAATTTCCTCTCCCGTCACGGTCATGGAAAGCGACGGGACTCTACGCGCGCATCGTGTCGCCCCCCACGCCGAGTCATCATCCACATCCGCCCCTACCACCCCCCCCCCCAATCACCCACCACGCCGCATGCCCGCCGCCGCCTTGCGTTCCCTCCCTCCAGGTGTCCTGGAGCCTGCACGGCCCCTCGTTTTCAGTTTTCACCGCGTCTCGCGGTAGAATCTCCCTGCGGGCGCCGCCGGCGTCGATCCGTCCTTGCCGTGGCACGTACGGCCGGCAGGCGGGTCAGGTCTGGCGCGCGGCGTCAACGAGAGCAGCAGCCGTCGCCACAGCACGTGTCGTTTGGCCGTTCCCCTTTCTTTCCCCCTGTGTGTTGTCGTCGTGCGCCTGCGTGCGTCCGTAGGCCGGTCCAGTCGTGTCGCGTCGTGTCCGTACTACACTCCCTATCGAGCCGACCTGACCGCGCCTGCGGGCACGCACAGTAGCGTGAATGCGCGGCAGGGACGTGTACGCATGCACGCACGTAGGAGTACGTGAATGAGCCTACGGCCAACGGTGGGGGATCGAACCACTATTGTCTGTTGGCTCGCATTAAAAACCGGTCATGCGGACCACGCGCGGGGCGTTTGGCGCTATTCGTTCGATTCGATCGCATGCAGCATGCTCAAACACCGTTGCCTAGCCTGGTAACCACGGCCTAGCCTATTTTGGCCATCGTCCATCGCCCATTGGTGTAGTAGTAAAAGCTATCATGAACAACAGGAGCAGGACCATATTCCCGCGAAAAAAAAAAAACAGGAGCAGGAGTGCAGGACCATCGTTTCATGAATTGATGGGCGCTTTGCTTCGGATGATTGGTTTGGGCTGTGCTCATATTCGAAAAAGTGCTTCTCTAGCTAGTTTTTTCTATTCATCCCACTCACAGAACACGCTTCCCAATACACTATTCATCTAGCAAAAGTACTTTTCACTTCCAATCTGAACGCAGCCTTGGTTCTCTTCTGGTTGACGACGCCTGTGGCTGTGGGAGCTTGACGCCTGGCGTCGTCAGGCACACCACCGGCTACCCCCTCCGCCCCAAAAAGCATACCATTCTAGCTATGCTATTAGGTGTCCGCATTCATAGCATCTTGTCTAGATACATTGAAGATGCTATAAATCAAGTGAAAGGCTAGAATTACATGCTTTTTGCGACGGAGGGTGTACGAGAAAATGCAGCAAAGTTCGGCTCACGCACGAACAACGCAGGCCGCCGAAGAGTCTCGTTAGGCCCAGGTAGGTGGTGGCATGGACCGGATGCGACGGCCCATATATATGGGCCGGCCTCGCTCGGGTCCTAGAGCACCGGAACCTTCCTTCTTGCCTCGCACACAATCCTCCTGCCGAGAGAAAAAAGACACGAGCGGCGGCGGCAGGGGGTCGGTGGCCACATATTTCAATGGTAGGGCCCGCCGCCGGCCACAGAGAGAAACGTTGGGATGAGGACAGGGAGTGAGAAAAAAAGAAGAGAAAAGCGAGCCTTCTCTGCGGCTGCGGCCAGCCTTCTCGAACCAAGCGGCGGCTCCCAACGGCTGGCTCGCGAGAATCCGAGTCATTTTCTACTCGAGCTTCCCGGTTTTAGCTTGCGGCGGCACCAGGGCAGGGAGTGCGGTGGCGGCGGCGGAGCAGGAGTAGGTGTGCGAGATGGGGTCCGGATCTTTCCTCAAGGTGCTGGCCAAGAACTTCGACGTGCTCGCCGGGTATGGGTTTTCTTTCCCCCTCCGGCGATCCATTGATTCTTGGGAGCGGCGGTTCTTGCTAGGGTCCGAGGTAGATTCTGTGCGAATAAGCGAGCGAGCGGTGTGGGGAAAGTGTGCGGGGTCGCCGAATCTTCCTATGGTTGCTTTGCAGGCTGTTAGGTCGCGGTGGGTGAACCCGTTTGGGTTCCTGGGATCTTGCTGGTGATGCGATAAACCTGAGATCTTACAGTGTCTAGCATTTTTTTTATTTTGTAATGCAATTAGTGCCCCGGTCTATTGATTGGTAGGGCTTGGCCATGAGGAGTTTACTGCGTAATCTTGGAAGGGCGAGAGTTTGCAGCTGAAAGTTTCATGCGACCTTGGAACCTCTTGTATAGAGGGATTGGGATTCAAATCCGTCGAATTTAGCCCAAAACTCAACTAACCCCATCATCTTTGTAGATTTCCTTGGGGTCTGCAATATTTGATCTTAATGTTCAGTGATTTTACCCGCAAAAAAAATGATTATTGATTTTGCTTGTGATGTTTTCTGTCTCGTTTGTATGTGCCATTTAGTGTAGATAAAACCTGCCATAGAAAGCAAATTTATGTGGTGTTGAGATCGATCACAGCCTGCTTGTGCATCTTAGCCTTGGTTTCGTTGCTGGTCTACATTCCCTAGCTCCACCATATGAGATTGAGAATAACGTGAATAACACTCCACAATAGGCTCAATCTGAAATTTGCATGCCTGCAGGCAGAATGCTGTGTGATTCGTTAGCATTAGGTATATAATCTGAATTCAAGTTAGTCTTCAAAAGCTGATGCATTAAAAGCTTGCTGGCATGTAAACTAGTACAATCATGTCATACTCGTCTGCATTTTCATCTTTTCAGACTATGGAGGTTGGAGCAAACTTCTGTTTAATTAACATTATTTCTTTTAGTAAATGACACTGCCACATTGTCACACTCACGTAATGTTATCTGGGATATAGAGCTTACTCTAGGAAGTACATGTGTGGAGCCTATTATTGTTTTTGACTGGATAGGTTTCCAAATGCCTTCGATGTAAATTCTAAGTTTCAAGTTCCTTCGGTACTGAGAGTTCTTTCTTCATGTTGATGATGAGTTTCTCTTTCCCCTTTTATTTCTTTTCAGGCCAATAATCTCACTTGCTTATCCTCTGTAAGTATCACCTTTGTCCTTAATAAGATTATCCGACTCTCAATTTTTAAATCTTGATGTTATGTTATTTTATTATGAATCACCTTGTTTATTGACACATGCAGATATGCTTCTGTTAGAGCAATAGAGACGAAAAATCCTGTAGATGATCAGCAATGGCTCACTTACTGGGTGCTGTACTCATTTATCACTTTGTTTGAGCTAACTTTTGCTCCAATTATTGAGTGGTAAGGAACAATTCTAATCCTGATGCAACGTGTTCCTATTTTCTATGTTGGTCGCCTTTCTGATTATTTGCAACTATTGTTTGATGCATGGATGTAGCTCTGTTTGGTGCATCAAGTTGGTGTTGAGAGCTAGATATGCTTACATTAGATATTAATTTTTCAGGCTTCCCTTTTGGTCATATGCAAAGCTGTTCTTCAACTGCTGGTTGGTCTTACCTTGGTTCAACGGTGCTGCTTATGTATATGACCATTTTGTACGGCCAATGTTTGTGAACCGCCAAATCGTAAACGTATGGTATGTCCCAAGAAATGACAAGTCAAGTAAACCTGATGACGTATTGTCAGCTGCGGAGAGATACATTGAACAAAATGGACCGGAAGCATTTGAGAAGCTCATCAGCAAGGTACCCCTGTTCTTAACTGAGATCATTGCAAATAAACAAATAAAGTATTTCCTCCAGTAACATCATTCTTCTTATGTAAGTTTGTGCATTGCTTCAATTCTGCTTATAATGCCGTTATTGTTGTATTGCAACTTGCTTTCATGCAAACCTGTGTGTTGTTCTTATGAAATATGAATTAGATTTTGGTCAGTCCTGCTGAGTTATATCCCTTCTCCATCCCATCGAGAAATATAACTAACGAATCCTTAAGGCAAAGGGGCGAGAAACTCAAAGCCAGGCCACTCTTCCTCTGCGCTTTCTTTCCGCATATTATAACATGGAACAGTAAATAATGGGGAAAATTGGATTCAATTGTCAACCGTTCCTATCAAAAATAGGATCGACTATGGATTCGAGCCATAGCATTTGGTTTCATAAAATCCGTACGATTTCCTGATCTAAATCGAGCAAGCGGGTTTCCATGAAGAAGATCTAGTTTTTCTTTTCATGTGAACCTTGTATTAATATTATCCAAAGTCTGTTTATGGGACTTTTCCTATTGATGTATACACCATTGCTTTAAAATGTGAATGGAACTTCTCCAAATGCATTGCGCATGCTATGTAGTATCGATCATGTGGGCTCTTTTGCTTGATTTAACCACTACTGCTTGATGACTCTTGTTGCAGTCTACAAAGTCTTCGAAATCAAGGAGCACAAGGCGGTCAATCTTGGAGGAGGCTGAAAGAGAAACGTGGGGCGAAAATCCATTCTATGACAAAAATTACCGACACTGAACTACTGCATGTCTACTCAGCAGGTTGTTGCAATCAGAATGTGAAGAAGGAAGTTGCCCAGTATTTTTGTTTTTGTCATGGATTTTCAGTCGCGGTATTTTCCTTAACAGGTTGCTAAATGTGCCTTGTTGGGCCCCTGCCTGGAGACGACCTTCACATATTCCTGACTTGAGGACCTTACCTATTTCTTCCACTGCTACTAAGCTAGGATGAGTTCTAGAGCAATTGTGGGCTACTGTAAATGGAGATGTGGTGGTAGATGCTAGTGTTGGACGTTCATGTGAGCTTTTGGATGGTGTAATATCGTCATGCCCGTGTTACTAAATCTTTAGCAGGATACAAGCCTAGATTTTTCATTTTCCATTTCGTTCTGAGCATATTGTCGGCTGTTGCATTTCCTGCGTTTCTTCATTCTACCCTCGTGCTATGTGGCTGTGGGAATCTTGCACGAACAGGGGCATATGATTTTTTTCAGCGTTCTCGTGAATCTCATTCTTAGGCAGGTGTTGTTACTCCCCTCAGGGGCAAGTCCAATTGCTCCGTGTTTCTACCGTGCTCCATTCGGTTTCCATTCTTTGTTGACAGTCCTATTTTCGAAACTCGTGTTTTGAATCTTATTTTAAAACCTCAAATATTATGATAGTCATATCACTGTAGCAATAAATAGCCTAACTAAATAGCAATAGTACGAGGAGTTTCTAGGAAAAAAATGAGCAACTAAAAACAAAAAAGATTGGAAGGTCAAATTAAAAAAAAAGTATGGGTTGTATGAATTAGAAAATAAGTAAGATTGTTTTTTATGGGCATTTTATCAAGGTGAAATAGGAAGATCAAAAGAGAACGAAAGGAGTAGGTAATTTATGTTCCAAAAGTACTTTTTACTTACTATTTATCCCCCTCACAGAACACGCATCCCTAAAAATTCCTTTTTCACCTTTTCTGTTCATCCCCCTCACATAACACGCATCCCAGAAAAAAAGTTCTTTTTCTCCTCTCAACTAAACACGGCCCAAGACCTACTAGCTAGAATATTTTACTTTAGCATGTCTTTTTCTATAGTTTTATCACATGGTTACAAGTTTGTAATATCATCGTATAGATGAAACGAAATAGGTTGCCTCAATGTATAGGTTTATTGTATTTTTTTTCTAGTCAAGCCGTAGCATTTAATTCTTCTATGGTGTTACGATCAAATGTGTTTAAAGATGAAACTAAATGGATCTAGGTATAAATTTCATCTAGCTTCACGGATCTTCGTTTTTTAGCATGACTTTGCAGATCTTAGTAACCATGCATAGGAGGGTCACGGGGATGAAACAGTTTTTTTTTCTCTCCCATTACAATAACCTCACCAAGTAAGTAGTTTTGCCATGTGGAACAGAGAGAGTTAGAGGTAGAAGAAGACGACAGAGACCGGAGGGTCTACAGGAGTGGTAGCTAGTTAAGATAAAATGTAACCGCTCAAAATCACACAAAAAAATCGTTTGCATTCAAAATTCATTTTGAAATATGATTTTCAAAGTTGTCGAGCTAAACTTCCTTTCAATGAAAGAAAACCTTCTCCAAGCTCAAAGTTCCTCATTCCTTTCTAACAACCGTCATCAGTCCATTCTCTGTTTCACTCCTTATTTATCGGGAAATTCTAGCCAACACTTAGGTAGGGAAAAGCTAGCAACACTTAGTGTTTTTAAGGAGGCTAGCACCTAAATTTTAGACCATCAGATCTAGAAATAGACGGCTCAGATTCATCTTCTCCCTACATCTAAAATTTCCCATATAAATGCAGCAGGTGGGGCCCATCTGTGGTGGGTAGTGATGAAGAGGAGGATATAGAAGAGTGAGAAAGACGGATAGAAGAAAAAGTGAAGATCTAAACTAAACTATCCATTTCTAGAACTGGTAGTCCAAAATCTAGGTTCTACCTTTCTCCAAAAATACATCGTTGGAAAAACACTCCCGATTTATCTAATCTCTCTCCAGTGAATTCGCGCATGCATCGCACGAGGCCACATGGCTATAAATATTCGGCACCGCCAGCGTCGTTGACATCTTCATCCATCCGCGTCGTCTGCTGCTTAATTCATCCCTCGTCCCTCGCCACCTGGAGCAAGGACATGAGCTGGATGAGTTCTAGCGCCGCACGGCCCGCGCGCCATCCACGCGCTGTCCCTTCCCTGTTCAGCTCACTGGTTATCTGCTCTCATCACTCCCTGCACCCATGCATGCACCTCTTTCACTGCACACTCACGCGCACACAGCACGGCCGGGCAGCAGCGAGTCTCCCTCTCTCTGTCACCAAGCGAGCACTTCGAGCTCTATTTTATACCTGAGCACAACCAAATCATCCACCAGCAGCTCACACTCGGCCTCTCCCCTTGCCAAAAGCAACCAAACCTGAGCAGCTCTCTACTCTTCCTTTTCTCACATGCGAGGGCCAACCAGTAGCAAGCCTCACCCTTCCTCTCTCTCCACTCAATCGCTCTCCCTTTGCCTCCTCCCCAGCCCAAGCAGGTGCAGCCCCAAAGTGAAGAAAAAAAAATCAGGCAAGTTTGACTTCGACAACGATGCTGCCAACCATGTTCTTGCTCACTACCACGACTACAAGCACGAGGAAGCCGAGCTGAAGATCGAAGCCGAAGCTGCAAGCCTGCGTCACCTCACCACGGCTCCGCTTTGCTCCTTGCCTTGCTTTGAAATTCGACGAGCACAATGGTGAGCACTAAGTGGTATGGTGCTTCTCAGCCTGCTAGTCAAGCAAAGTGGTAGTTTCTCTTTACAAAAGTAAAAGTTGGTATACACCGTACGTACCTATACTTAAACAAACTCTATCAAGTGAAACTTCTGTACGAGTCATGAATCACCAAAAACGTTGGAACAAAACTTAGTTTATCTATACAACACATTTTCATCTTTTAATTTGCCATTAAAATTTCGTTTAGGTTGTCTTTCGCATTGAAATTCTAAATCTAATTGTTTCTTTTTTCACAAATCATCTAAAATCATACTCTATCAAATAGTGATATTGCTTTTGTCCGTTGACTACTGCGATTAGCACTTTACACATGGCACACTTCTCTTCGGTAAAACTGACGTCAAGCCATTCGCAGAACTAAACGTTATCAACTTGTCGCCACGTGCCAACATCATGCTCAATGGTGTCCCTCGTGGTGTCGTTTCCTTTTGCTGAACACGTGACATTTGGAATCGCTCTCACACGCTTCTGCGACATCCTGACCCACATGTTGGGACCACACATCTTTGTTCGACACCTTTCAGCGCCAAACCGCACTGCAGCGCCATCAATCCTTGGCACCCGTGTTGGCTATGCCGTTTCGACGTGCATGTGTCGGTAATGTTGTGCCTTTTGTCGACCAAAAGGAAGTGGTGGCCGACAACGGCGTGATGGGACTCTGGTGCAAGAACAACAACGATGATGTAGCTAGGAGCAACGTCACCGAGACACACGCATCGTCGTCGTTGTTCTCGCACCATAGCCCTATCATACTGTTGTTGGCCACCGCTTCCTTTTGGTCGATAAAAGACACACCGTTGCCGATACACGTGCTTCGAGACGGCAAAGCCAACGCGGGCGTCAAGGAGTGATGGCGCTGCAGTGTGGTTCGTCGCAGAAAGGTGTCGAACAGAGATGTGTTGTTCCATCGTGCAGGCAGCATGTCGCGGACGTGTGTGAGTGCAATTTCACGTGTTGTGTGTTCAGTGAAAGAAAACGACATCGTAAGGGGTACCATAGAGCAGCATGTTGGCAAGTGGCGACGAGTCGATAATGTTTAGGTCGGTAAACGGATCGATGTCCGTTTTAACGAAGAGAAGTGTGTCATGTGTAAAGTACTAATCACAATAGTCAAGGGACTAAAAAATATCAGTGATAGGACATGATTTAGATATTTGTGAAAACGGAACCACTGGATTTGGAGTGCCTATACGAAAGACAACCTAAATCAAATTTTAATTGCAGATTAAAAGATGGAAAGGTGTTGTATTGATGAACTTGGTTTTGTTCAAAAGTTTTTTTGTGATCCATGATTTGTCCCGAAGTTCTGCGTGATAGAGTCTGTTTTAAGGATAAATACGATATATACCAGCTTTTATAACAGATTGAGAGGCACCATAGGACACAATGTTTACCATTGGGCTCGTCGAATTTGAAAACGAGGTAGGGGCAAGGTGAGGTCGTGGCGAGGTGACGCAGGCTCACGACATCGGCGTTAATCTCCGGTTTGAAAACGAGGTAGGGGCAAGGTAAGGTCGTGGCGAGGTGACACAGCTCACGATGTCGGCGTTAATCCCCGGTTTGGCTGCCTCGTGCTTAGGGTGCGTTTAGATTCAGAATTTTTCCAAAAAAAAAACACTATTTATCTAACTTTTCTCTGTCATCTCACTCCTCTCACTCACATAACACTACAGTGTATTTTTAGGTTTATTGTGTTTTTTCGAAGAATTTTTCTCAATCTAAACAAACCCTGAGTAATCAGAGCAGTGAGTAGGGAGCAAGAACATTGGCAGTGTCGCTGTGGAAGTTGCAGCGGGGTGGTCATCATCGCCAGGAGAGGAGGGACACCATCGTCACCGCGCTGCGGTTCGCCTCCTCGATGCGCGCGCTCATCCTGATCCTCGAAACCGCCGTGCACCATTTCCACAAAGACCCATCGCCGTGGACCGTCCATCTTACACCATGTCCCCCGTGGCCACATCCTGCTGCCTCTGATCCAGACACGCGGTGCAGGAGCGCCTGCCCGGGCCTTTCTTCCGCGAGGAGCGAGGGCCGAGGCAGCGGGAGCCCCGTTCCGGCGTTGCCGTTGCCTCTCCCTCGTCGTCGTCCGCCGCCTGTCTCGCGCAGTCCAGGGCGAATGCGCAGATCAAAACTCCTGGCGCTCCCAGATCGCGTCGCCTGCACGTCGCCGGATGAGTACGGCCGTCGACTGCGTGCTCCGCATCGATCCACGCCCGCCCAATCCGATAGCGGCGTGGTGTTTCGGAACGAGGTTTCGAGGTTTGCTTGGCCATTCCCCATGTTTCTGTTGAGGTTCATGTGTTTTTACCGTAATTTTTAGGGCTAGGTCCGGAATTCTCCACTTGCGAGTCGAATTCGTGTGATTTGGATTGGTTTCTGTTATGGGAATGTGAATTATATTTGGTGAGATTCGGCTCGATTTTGCACTGGGACGTTGAACCTGTTAGTTGGTCCAAAGCATTTTCAGCTCAGTGTTGAGTGTTACTTATATATTGTTTGAGGTTCAAAATTTTAATCGATTATGATCTTAACAATATAATAAAATAAGACTCGGGGCTAGGGAGAGAAACGTCCACCGTAGCATTGATGTGAGTGAGAACCGGACTGTTATCAAGTTCAAATCTCAAACTATGTTCCAACAAGAATGTTGGTTGCCTCGTTGTTTATTGTTGATGTTCGGGCATAATCCCAGACATACTTATAGCTCCTTCCAACTAGGGATAAGGGCATATGGCTCATATTATCTTATATTCACAATTAACCTTTATGCATGCATAGATGTAAAGGAGCGGAGTAGAAACTATTAATTTTCGTAGCTGAGTAGCTGAATTAGTGACGAGTCTCAGACTTTGGCTTATTATACATAATTTGCTGAGGGTTTTCCTTTGGTCTTTTACAGGGACTACAATTCAAGGAAACCCATGCAGTTGAATTAGATGTTTTTGAAATGACCTATTACACATCACTACTTGTGCTATGTTAAATGACTTCAGAGGTTTTGAAGAATGGTCCCTTTGATAGGGATGTTGAACAGGTAATTGTTTTGTTAGTGGGATTGGATGCGACGGGCGGCGTAGATGAGTCGGAACGTGGAAAAAATTGGATCTCGGTTGGATTAGATTAGTCCTAATTCTAACCCTCGCTCTGATACCATGTTACCTTTGGTGATTGTTGTCAAGTGATAATCCTCCATTAGTCCAGATGGACATAAATATATAGCATGTACACAGGCCAATATGGGCCTAGATGATATATAGGTCTTTACGGGATTGAATGAATCTTATTCATGTATACACTAGAAGAACATCTTTCTGAATAACATACTGGACTGGCTTGATATAATAATTTTGTTGGTTTTTTATATGAAAAACTGAAAGTGATACAAGGCAAAATTTAGCAACAAGGTACAGGTAGCACTATAATAAAATGAAAACTAATTGATTTAAGAATATCTTGGTGGTAGGAGCATGAAGCATTAATATTTAGATGCAGTCCACAACTCCTACAAGCAGTGAACTCTTAGTTGTGAACTAGTACTAAATAGTATGATTGGTAATTTGGTCCACAGGTGTTATCATAATTATACTTTCATAGCTTTGATGTAGGCAAAAGACTTGCAACAACATATTTTATACCACTCCATGTTTCTGAATTGCTAGGCAATAACAGGCTTGAAGAAAGGGACACATCTATTGAAATATGGCCGCCGAGGAAAACCAAAATTCTGTCCATTCAAACTTTCAAATGTAGGTTGAAACTTTTTTCCTTATTACTATAGTTTTGTGGTATCTCATGTTAGTGTTAATTAAACAGTTCAGTAGTTGGTTGCCTGTGCATCGCAACAGTTTTCTACAAAAAGTACTTAGGCTCCAGAATTGAGCTAGTCATTGTTACAAATATTATTTTTGTAAAAACGTTACTTATAGAAACAAGCCCAAATAAATCACATAGGTAATGTGGAAGGCCATCTATGTATTATCTTGCACACAGTTATACACAACTCATTTCACAGAAGGTTCTTATGTTGAACCAATTATCACCAACTGTGCTTTCTATAGACGTAAAGACATACCACTTCTTCCTAATATTATATGTTTGGTGTTTTCCATTTTTCATGAAAGTGAGAGTAGATCTATTAAGCATCGTGTTAAATACTAATTTGAGATGTAATTGTTGTATATTAGGCAACTCCGGATATGATTAATTCAGGATTGATTGTAATCCCAGGATAACCTTTTATCTCTAGGAGAGGCTACTTGCACTCCAAGCTATGTACTCCTATATAAACAGCCAATGGGGCTCAAGCAATACAACCATCTATTATTCACGCAATATTCATTGCTTTCAGTAATGGCAACAAAAAAATGTAGTTGGTTGCATCCCCAGTTGTCGGATAGATATTAGGCACAATTATATTTCATTTTTAAGTAAAACCTGAATTGCATCCATAGATCCAAAACATTTTCACTTTTGATCTTGGTACTACCTGTATCAAATGGAGGAATAAAAATTGACACTGTACCTCTTAGTACATCTTAAGGACTGCAAAAAGTCTCGATGGTAGAAGCCTATCTTTATTCACCTACCATGTCTTGATCATGTTTTCTCCTGTTCCCAGGATGAAACTATGCTCATCTGGTACACTGGGAAAGTGGAGAAGCAATTGAGCCTCAATCAAGTTTCAAAAATATTACCTGGACAGCGGACAGTAAGTTTGTATTTGAGTAATACTTTTCCCCTATTCTGAAACCAATTTCACTAGTACTAGAAGGGCTTCCAGTTTTTGAACATTATTTTCTGGAAGGACGGCAAGAGCATTGGTTTAACTGTTTAAGGAACATCTTGAGATTCAGCCATTTAGGAACAACAAAAGGAGATACAACAACTTGACAGTTTTTAACATTACCAGCTTGATCTTGCATTAATGTCGGCCCTTATAAGAATCTTTGACATAATCACCTGTCTTTGGGCCTTTTTTGCTTGTGGATTTTCATAGATTACTCACTAGTTCTAAAATTCGAAGTGATATATGAGGTTGATATTGTATCATGTTATCTTCCCTGGCAGGCTATCTTTCAGCGATACCCAAGACCTGATAAGGAGTTTCAGTCGTTTTCCCTTATATATGGCCACAGATCGCTAGATCTGGTATGCAAACTTCTATCTAACCTGTTGCTTTGCTTGAATTTGTGTTTCGACATATTGTTCCTATTTTAATTTTTTACAAAAGATAAATGCTGCAAACAATGAGTCAGTGATGTCATTATGGACCTTTTATCATCATAGTTTAGTTACTCTCAGTAGATAATTTGTGGCAGATCTGCAAAGACAAGGATGAAGCGGAGGCATGGTTTGTTGGTTTAAAGGCACTTATTTCTCGATGGAACTGCGAAAGATGGGTGATAGAAACAAAAGATGCTAAAATTTCTGATACCACCGCTAAGAATATTGAGGGAGATTCACAATTGGCATTTCCATTTTATGGTAGTGATACAATAAAAAAGGTAAGTAAATATTGACTTGTATGTGTGGTGTCTTGGTGCTCGGTTTGGGTGTTTCCAGACTCGTGTACTTTTTATTCTACCTTAATGAACTGACGCGCAGTTCTCCTGCATAGTTCAAGAAAAAAGGATCGACTTGTATAGTTGTATGTGTATCTTCTTCCATATTTGTAAAGTACATCATTGTGTTGGGCATCTTGTAGGACTTTCAAAATGCTGATGCTCATGAAGGCAATGGCTTTGGAAATATATTTTCAGATGTGATATGCACTGGACAGGACAGGTGTAGAATTAGTGCAGGGTCTATCAGTAATTCTAGTTCCCTCTCATCTGGAGGTGCAGATACATCCAGTGGAAGAGCATCTGCAGTCGATAACAGTGTCAGAGTTAGCTATTCAAGTGCCGTAAGTTCATCCAGCTATGGATCAGGTGATGATTTTGATTCACTAGGGGATGTTCTCATTTGGGGAAAAGGTGTTGGTGCCTATGCTTCAAATACATCTGGAAATCTGCATGATTTGAGGAGTGATACATTTTCACCAAAGGCACTGGAATCAACATTTCTGTTGGATATTCGTAGTATTGCTTGTGGGAGCGAGCATTTAGTGCTTGTCACCAGACAAGGAGAAATATACAGTTGGGGTGAAGAGTCAGGGGGGAGGCTTGGACATGGAGTTGATGCTGATGTTTGCCACCCTAAGCTTATCAGTGTTTTGAGTGGAATAAATATTGAGTCTGCTGCCTACGGGGAATTCCATACTTGTGCTGTTTCTTTCTGTGGGGATCTCTACACGTGGGGTGATGGCACACATTGTTCTGGTGTTCTTGGTCATGGAAATGATACTTCTCATTGGATTCCAAAGAAGGTCTATGGCCCTTTGGAAGGTCTGCGCATATCTTCAGTATCCTGTGGACCATGGCATACAGCCATTGTGACATCATTAGGCCAATTGTTCACCTTGGGTGATGGAATATTTGGTGCATTGGGCCATGGAGATCGCCTAAACACTAACATCCCAAGGGAAGTAGGCTCTCTGAAAGGAATGCGCGTTCTGCGTGCAGCTTGTGGCGCTTGGCACACAGCTGCAATTGCGGAGGTTGTAGACTTTCTGGATCCTGCTGCAGCTGCCAAGCTATTTACATGGGGTGATGGAGACAAAGGTCAGCTTGGACATGCTGACAGAGAAGCAAGGCTCGTACCAGCCTGTGTGGTGTCACTTTTAGAACCTAGTTTTTGCCTGGTTGCTTGTGGACACGACACTACTGTTGCTCTAACAACCTCTGGGCAACTGTACACCATGGGCAGTAATGCTTTTGGGCAGCTAGGAAATCCAAAAAGTGATGGAAAGCTTCCTACTGTTGTTGGAGGGATCATCTCCAGTAGTTTTATTGAAGAAATAGCATGTGGTTCTCATCATATTTCTGTGCTGACTTCTAAAGCTGAAGTTTATACTTGGGGCAGGGGTGAAAATGGGCGTTTAGGACATGGAGACAGTGTTGATCGAAATACTCCAACTCTTGTTGAAGCTTTAAATGATAAGCATGTCAAGAGTGTAGTTTGTGGAGCTGATTTCACTGCTGCTTTATGTCTCCATAAATGTGCATCCGGTTTGGATCAGTCGGCATGCTCTGCCTGTCACTTGCAATTTAGTTTTAGAAGAAAACGACACAACTGTTATAACTGTGGGTTAGTTTTTTGCAAAGCATGCAGCAGCAGAAAATCAACGAAAGCTTCTTTGGCACCAAACTCATTTAATCCATACAGGGTATGCGATGAGTGCTATACCAAACTTTGTACTGTGGTAGATGTAAAAAATCTGAAAAATTCAGGGCTTCTTGAGGGAAATCCTCATCAATTGTCCAGGGAAGCCACTGATCCAGATAAGAGTTTGCGGTCACGACTGTCTAAGCTTTTGACATGTGGCCCGATGCTAAACACTCACCGGGTAACAGCCAGCTTCCTCTACCTCACACCCGACACATAAATCTGAGTACTACAAACTTGATTGGACATTCCAAGGAGTTGATATCTTCTTGCATTCCTACCTCAAGGGCTTCCCTGCCAACATCACCCCTGTTCTCTGGACCAAGTTCACCACATACTACTCAACGAGAAATTCAGTTCAATGAGAATCTAACTGAAGTTGCTAGACTTAAGTCTCAGGTATTTAATATCGTCATCCTATGCAATACAATAACGTTCACTTTTTGCTCATGCTGTCTTTAGATCGTAAATTGCAGAATTGTCATTCAAACAATTAGGATTATATCAGCCAGTCCTTTTCTTTCCTTTTATATGTACTACTTTATCTCATGAAGTTACATGATTGATTCTTGTAGGTGATTGAGCTGACCGATAAGTCGGGACAACTTGAAGAGGAACTTGCAAAGGCTAATACTCAATTAAGGGAGGTCAGGGTGACTGCTGATTTAGAAAACTTAAAGTGCAAAGCAGCAAATGAAATTATTAGTGTCCTTACAACTCAGGTAGATATTCTTTTTTCTTTCAAGAATACGCAGAAGAGCTGTGTATCATTATATTAAGAAGAAACTCAGGTAGATATTCATTTTCAATTTTTAGGCCGATTAGCGATGTTTGCTGTGCTGATGGTTGTTACATGGCAAAATATGGTCTCCGAGCAATGAAGAATGAAACAATGATGTACTGGCTATGCTCTTGTAGGATAGAATAGAAAACCTATTGCAGCTATACTGAGCCAATGTACGTCTATATATTTATGAAGAGAAGCATTTCTTAGGCTCCATAACAGTGCATTTCTCCACCATTTATATGTTTGAAAATTTTTCATAACATAACTGCATTAAAGCAGCCCCAACTTGCTTGGGATTAAAGGCTATGTTGTTTTTGTTGTTGTTGTATAACTGCATTAAAGCATATAACCTTTAAGTTCAGAGTTGTAACTCTAAAATCTTACACATTCTCGAAAAAAAAAACTCTAAAATCTTACAAGATTTGGGTGAAGAAAAACGGATTCTTATAACTGATTATATACCACATGACAATGTACAACACAACAACCACAAATTTGCTGATAATCAGTTCATATAAGTTTGTGCATCAGATTCTGAAATTGTGATATATGCTGAACCTTTTTTTTTTCTGTGGAACAGGAAAGAAAGTTTGATTACTATATTAAGTAACTCGGTAAACAACATAAAAGAAGGATATGAATGTCTATGCCACAGAGCGTTTGTAGATTCTTGACTTCAATTTAGAAAGTATGACTGTATGAGCTAGTTTGTCATAATTGTGTCATTATTCTATTGAACATTTTAGGCTACCCAATTCTTATATGTTGCCAGATCAAAGCTATGACATCAAGAACACCTGAAGAGTGTGCTTCGAACGGCAGTTGGACTGAACATGTATCTAAGTTATTTGGAAGTCATTCCCATGAGAATAATTTGCAGGATCTTCATAGGCCACCTGATTCCAGTGGCCAGCAGGCTCATCAATCGTCCTGCAATGGAAATAGCAGTGTAACCGATGCGGAATGGATGGAACAGGTTGAACCTGGTGTCTACATCACTGTGTTCCGCTCACCTGCAGGTCAGAAGTACCTCAGGCGTGTGCGTTTTAGGTACTGGCTCATTCTAGCTTCATCTGACCCAAATATATAATCAGTTCTTGGTTTGACCATTGGATCTCTTAGCATTTCTTATATATCTTTTTCTCGATAATGAGCAATTCCTATATAGTTATGTGCACACCGTGTTTCTTGTTTATCCACCACTTAGTCACAACTTAAAATATATATTTTTATTTTACTTTCTACTGTCGAAGATGGCTCTTATCTGAGTTGTAGACATGTTATAGACAGGTTCCAGCTTCAGAAAAATGATTGCAGATGGTGCCTCACAGTACTTGATCACTATTTTTACTGATATGCAGCAAGAGACGTTTCACAGAACAAGAAGCAGAACTATGGTGGGCCGAACACCGATCGACACTGCAACAGCAATATGGTATTATGACTGGAGACAGTACTTTACCATCAAGAACAGTTCGTGAAAAGGGGTAGGATAGCATCTTGGACTAAATGGTATATATATAGCAACTTTTCCTGCCAGAAAAGGTATGTTTCCTTTTTGCTGAGAAAAAAAATTATGTGTTCGTTGGCGGTGATTTCAAGTTTTTTCTTCCGGGCAGATGCATTGGAGCAACAGTAGGTGTGTGCTGGAGACGGAGCTAACTGAATTCCTTGCCCTCACCCCACTTCCAGCCTGATGGATGCTACTTGCCGCTTCCGGCGTTGCCTAATGCCTTCTTCAGTGCAAAAGATACAGAGGTGGTGCAGTTTTTTTTTTTGACGAAAAACAAGACGTAGATGGCAATATGTTTTAGTTTCAATGGGGCCATTTGTATAGGTAAACTGGCATGGCGGGGTCTGGGTTGTTTATCCGTCTGTTCAAAATGGTACACCGCCCTGGCGCCCTGCTCGTACTTCGTCTGCCACCCTGCAGATATGTACTTGGCCCTGCCATATTATGGTCCGACTCTACCCTGGATACACGAAGGACTGCATCATTGACATCTCCCTGAGAATTGAGACAAAGTCATAGCATGTTGGAAGCTCGTAGTCATTCTCTGATAGCTAGCGCGTTGGTATTTTCATGTGATTTAGCTTTTCTACTAATTCAACCTTCTTTCCAGAATCTCCCGATTTCGGCTATGGGCAGGTTCCCAAAGAGATCCATAGCAGTAGCGTGTGTGAACAGGTTTAGAATGGTGTTTCATCCCATTTCCAAATTCCACTTAAACAACGCCTGAATGTGCACGCATTCTACCCAAGCTGCATTTATTTATTGTTTTATCCATTGACCTGTGTGGCGAGCTTGATGCTTGCAACTCGGCTATGGCTCCCAAGTTCACAGCCTAAAATAGATCCAAGGACTTATTGTTTTCCCCTCTGAAGCTACTTACTGAACTTGCTTGGAATCATCCGACATGTAAGCTTCCAGCAGACAAATCGATGGATGCCCGGGGAATCCTTTACCCTTAACCTCCAGGCCCTTAACCTCCAGGCAGACCAAGAGCACGAGGAGATTATGTGCCATTCTCCTATCCGTGATTCCTCTTCCAATTCCAATTATATATAGAAAATTCAGACAAGTGATCTGTAAGCTGCGATCGGTCATTGACCGGCACCCGTAGCGCGCCACACGACGCCGGACACATCCACCTGCCATCCACGCGTTCCAGCGAGGAAACAGGCACGAGCCTTCACTTCAACCAACCAACAAACACTCCGGCCGTGTCCGTGTTTAGTTCTATAAGTTTTTTTTTTTACTCTACTATTCATCTCTCTCAGAAAACACGCTTTTCAGAAAAGTTTCTCTTTAACACCTTTCAACTTTCCTATTTATCCCTCTCACAGAACACGTTTCCTAGAAGAAAAAAGGTTCTTTCCTCCCCTCCCAACTAAACACACCCTCCTACTAGCTCGTAGCTTGCTGCTAAACGACGAGACGAGACGAGGCGAGACTAGTGCTGTGTTCAGATTAAAAGAAGTAGGTGAAAGTTTTAGATGAATAGTGCACTGAGAAACGTGTTCTATGAGTGGAGTGAATAGAAAAAACTTGTGGGAGAAGTACTTTTTTCTAAATCAACACAGCCTAGTCCACCACTCTACTCACGCCGCGACAGGCAAAGCTCGCTTCACTGCCGACGGCGCAGAGGCATGCAGAGGCGGTCGCCGGCGCGCTCCTCCCATTTCACCGGGAGATCGATCGACGGTGACCCAAGGCCCAGGCGATAGAGGCGACCACCTATCGGCGTCGCTGTGGCGTACGGACCGGCGGTGGGGCCCTCACGGCATGGCATCCCATGCAAACGCGAGGCGAAGGTAGTGAACTATTGGTAGAACCACTACCGGATCCAGGCTCTTTGCCGTGAGCCTGGCACTCTCGGCAAAGAGGATGATCATCCTCTCGGCAAAGGCTTTGCCGAGAGCCGGCTCTCGGCAAAGCTGACTCGGCAAAGTTTTTCTCGGCGAAGCTCCCTTTGCCGAGAGCTTTCTGTCGGGATCACGGCAAAGCCTTTGCCGTGTGCACCGGAGGAATTTGCCGAGAGCATGTAGCCTCTCGGCAAAGACCTGGCCCTAACGCCGGCGAGACGGCGTTGCGCCGTCTCTGTGGGGCCCGCAGCTGGGTTTGCCGAGAGCCACGTGCCAGGCTCTCGGCAAAGAACTCAAGGTTTGCCGAGAGTCACGTGCCAGGCTCTCGGCAAAGAGCCCATGGGGCCCACACCAGGAGAAGCAGGCGCGGGGCCTCTGCACATGGCTTTGCCGAGAGCCTAGCCCCGTGCTCACGGCAAAAAATGGTAGTTTTGCCGAGAGCTTGGCCGTGTGCTCACGGTAAAAAATGGCACCTTTGCCGAGAGCCTGGCCCCATGCTCTCGGCAAACCCCTGGGCTGAGGCCTTTTTTATTTTTTATTTGCTCATATATGGTGCCCAACAACTGAAATATATCACACATACATCTCAAATACATCACAGACAATTAATATAACCAATACACAAACACTTCATGCACATAACATACTGTTTCAACCACAAGTTTAACCAGAAGCTCAACAACAAGTTATACCACAAGTCCATGCACATAACATTCAAGTTCGACCACAAGTTTAACCACAGATAGTTCAAACTCCAACATCCGTCAACTACCTAATGGTGGTGCCGCCATTCCCACGGGTTGTGTGCTTGGGAGGGGTTGGAGAGGTCGCGATCCTGTGAGCCCTGTCCGTCCTGCTGAGTTCCCCAAGGCGACCAGTCCGACACACGAGGCGCAGGCGACACACCAGGCGACATGTTGACCATTCCAGCGGGATCATTTGATCCCGCCGAGAGACCCTGCAGAAAGGAGAAATGTTTTCATGTGAGACAAGATTTAACCAATGAACTTACAAACCAAAAGTTTTTATACTCACAGGGGTCGATTGCCGAGGCGGTGGCTGAAACTGAAGCTGTGGGAGAGGGACGGACACTTGAGTGCCCACGCTCTGCATCCAGGCGTACATCTGGGTCAAGTTGGCCTGTAGGCTCTCCCGTTCGGTCCTCTCTTGGGCGAGCTGGGACTGCAATACATTCAAAATATATATGTTAGAATGCGAAGCAATCGTACATCAAAAGTAATTGAAAACAAAGTAAAAAAGAAATAACCTGTAGAGACGATATCTGCAGCTGCTCCTGTGTCATGCGTGGGCGGATTGTGTCGCTTCTGCTCGGCGCCCTTTGCCGAATCTCGGGAAGTCTTGGCGTCGTGGTCGAGTCCATGACGCTGTCACCCATCCAGTACCGCCCATGCTTCTTCCCTCCGCCCACCTCCATGACGACTCGCCCATCAAAGTTCTGGGTGCTTAGAGCGTAGTCTGGCCCATGGACCTCCCTTGACCTAGACATGTACGAACTAACCCTCGGAGGGATAGTGGGGTTGGTGAACGCCGAGTCGGGAGTGTCCTCGCTGTAGTCGATGTCGTCCGTTGCCTTGCCCATATGAGCTAAGCACCACGCCTTGAACTGAGGGCAGTCCCGGTTGCCATGTGCTGCCGACTGCAGAAAAAGAGAACAAAGCGGTTAGAATGTTTTCATAATGTCTTGCATCAGAATAAACAATTAAAGCCGCTTACCCATGCCTTCGCGTATCCCGTGAGGTCTCGGCTGCCCTGGTGGTGCGATGGTCCTGCCATCTTCAAACGCCTGTCCCGGTGAATATTGTGCCTCTCCTGCCACTCGGGAGAGCACCACTTGTCCACCATCTTCTCCCAGGCCTCTGTGTGATTATTACACCAACTAGGAGGCACCTGCAATTCAATGCAATTAAGGTAGAAGATCCAATGAAGCATGTTTATTCTCAGAAAATAAAAGTTTTGATGTTAGTTAGTTACCTTGAGGAAATCCTCCCTCTCCAACGTCATTGTTACGGCTTGCCTCTTGGTGACCTTTCGATGTTCGTAGTGGGCGTGGTAGTGCACGATAGCCTGGAGGCGCGCCTCGTAGTGAATGTCGTGCAGGAGCTTCTGGCAGGCTCGGTGGGCATTACGCTCCGCCCTCACCTCAGTTCCCTCCTCGCACCTGTAGAAATCCTGCATATACACACATCAATTATTATGTCAGTATTTAAAATGCGATGAATTCAGTAATGTAGTGCCAGAAAGACTTACCCACAACTCGGCCTTCACCCGCTCCGCCTTGTTGTTGTACGCTCGGCCCAGGGTGTCCCGCTGGTCCGGCGCGGAGTAGTAGTGCTCAAAGTGAAAAGCCGGCTCGTACTTTCCGGCATGCTGGACCATGCCGGGGAAGTGCTCCTTGCACAAGAGGCCGAGTATGCCATTGACAAGGCGTGAGTGGTTTCCCGCCCACCAGGTCCCAACCCCTAAAAATAATTACAATACAATATTAGTTTCTATTGAGATCGCAACTAATCATAGGGAAATTAAGGGTCACGTCAAAAGCACTGACTTTTGTCCAGCGGGTCTAATCACTGGGCGTAGGTGTGGAGGCGGCCGGGGAGGGAGGGTCGACGGGCCTCGCAACCAAACCTTCGGCACATCCTCTGCACCTTCGTCGTCCTCCTCGTCCTCCTCCTCCTCCGGCTCGTACTCCCCCTCCACCTCCTCACCCTCCACCTCCCTAGCATCCTCCTCCTCCTCCTCGTCCTCCTCCACCAACTCGTCCTCCGAGTCCGGCTGCCTATAAGGCCGAAAGTCCGTGTCTTCTTCCTCCACGTACTCGTCCTCGTCGAAGAGCTGAATTTGTGGCATCGACTCTCGAGGAGGCTCTCGACGCGGCTCTCGACGCCTAAAACTCCACCAGCTCCTCCTGCCCGACCCCGACCCCGAACCCGACCCCTCCCCCTCCTCACTCGTCCTCTGGTACACGGACGACACCTTCCTCACGTTGCCGCCCGCCATATTTGTTCAGTCACCTGAAAATAAAAAAGAATGAACAAATTAGAACAAATAAGCAAGATATACTTAGAAACAGGCTAAAAAACATAACTACACATAACATAGCAAGATGTAACTTTAAAATATAAATCTAAAACATAACTAGAAAGTAACGTACATATTTTTTTAGAAATAATCATCGTCATCAAGATTTTGTTCCTCATAATACTCATCATCACTATCCCGTGCATCAATTTCATCATGCCCGTGCTCCAAAGGGGCAATGTCATCACTGTCATCATTTAATTGCCATCGCTCAAGTAATCGTAAGTCCATCACATTTTCAACCTCATCTCCATCGTCTTCCTCACCTAGATCTTCATTGTCTACTTCCATTCCGATCGCTTCGGCTAAGTCTATGACAAAACTCCCTTCAAGCCCATCTTCTTGGAAAAATTCTCCCTCGTATGTGCTTGGGTCAATATTGTAATCATCATTGTTTGGGACTGGTAGTTTGCCATGTGGTGATACCTTGTACACAACATCCCATCCCTGAAGACGCTCGTCCGTCTGACAATGATACTGGAGAAAATAAACTTGTGTGGCCTGTTGAGCAACAATATAGACATCATCTCCTGCATAGACGGAAGACTGTCGGACCTCGACTAGGCCAAGATTCGGTGTTCGTCTCACTTGTTCGGGATCAAACCATTGGCACTTGAATACGACAGGATTAAAAGGAGTGCTACCACGAAACCCTAATTCGTAAATTTCCTCGATTCTGCCATAATAGTCGACGCCATTAGAGCCCGGCGTAAACACTCCGCTATTAGTTGTTCTTCGATTGGGCCGACTACGCTCGTGTCTTGTTGTGTGAAATCAATATCCATTAACATCATAACCGGAAAATGAGCTGACCCTGTAGTCAAAGCCATTGGCAACCTGTCTCAACTCGGCACTCATAGAACCATCGGATTGTCCCTGTATAGGATCAAGTAGGAAAGGTACATCGTTGTCATATCCGTTACGCATGAGGCATGTACAACAAAGGAATATAACGGTACCTTGTTTTTGAACCAAGAAATGAAATCAGGCATTCCAGGTCCCGCACCTTCCCTGAGAAGCTTATCGTATTCCTGTGGGGTTGCTTCCCTTGATCGACGCCAATATTGATGATGAAATTCTCTGTAGCAACAACAGACAAGGGTGTTGGATACAGAATAGTTGAAGTGTGGAAAACAAGATTGAGAACTTACGACATGTACACCTCTACTTCGGAGAGGTTGGTCAAGATATACAGCATGATCTTGCGCCACTCTGAAATGTCCAGAGTCTTGTTGGTCGTGCCACTAGCACTGCCTAGTTGCCCTCGGAATATGCTCAGATTCGATTCATTGCAGCCAACATTGTAACGAGGAGGGGGTTATGCACGCTAGGAAGGTTGTCAGAATAGTACTTTGTTGTGAAACTTGACACCTCCTCCAGAATGAAAGCCTCTGCAATGGAAGCTTCAATTTTGCATTTGTTTTTACATTTGCTGTGTAGAGTCTTTTGACATCTCTCGATTGCGTAGCACCAACGTGCTTGCGCAGGCCCACCCATTCGTGCCTCGTACGGGAGGTGCAAAATCATATGCTGCATCGGATTCATGAAACCGGGTGGAAAAATCTTCTCCATCTTACAGATCAAGACAGGCGCCAGCCTTTCCATCTCGGTTATCACTGTTCGAGATATCTCCTTGGCACAGAGCCGGCGGAAGAAAAAGCTCAACTCTGCCAGCACAACCCATACACGGTCGGGGACATAGCCTCGGACCATGACCGGTAGAAGGCGCTCAAGCCATATGTGGTAGTCATGACTCTTGAGCCCATTGACTCGCATGGTGGCAAAGTTAACTCCTCTCCTCCAATTGGCCGCATATCCATCAGGGAACATTAATGTCTGGAACCATTGGAGTACTTCCCTCCTTTGGGCCCTCGTCAGAACATAATCAGCCTTGGGCTTCTTCCAATTCTTGCCGGTTGTGGGAGGCACCATGTTCATCTTTGGTCTATCACACAACGTTGCTTGATCCACTCGGGCCTTAACATTGTCTTTGGTCTTATCAGCAATGTCCATGAGTGTTGAAAAAAGAGCCTCGGCATTATTCTTCTCGGTGTGCATCAGATCAATGTTATGAGGAAGAAGAATGTCTGGCATATAGGCGAGCCTCCACAGTCCAGACTTATGAGTCCAGTTATGATCCTGACCATATCCTACAAAACCACCTTGTTCGTTGACCTGGAGAGCGGCTACCTGAGCACAAACCTCAGCACCGGTCATAATGTGCGGTGCAGGGTCTGTAACTGCAACACCTTTCGTGAAATTCCGGATGTCTCGCCTGAATGGATGGTTCAAAGGGAGGAATTGCCGGTGTTTGTCGAACGCGGAATACTTTCCACCCTTACTCAGCCAAATGAACTTCACACCTGCCTTGCAAATTGGGCATGGAATCCCCCCGTGAACACACCAGCCGTAGAATACCCCATATGCTAAGAAGTCATGCAAGGAGTAGTGATACCAAACATGCATTATGAAATTTCTCTTTGTGGCTCGGTCGTACGTCAATACCCCTCGCTCCCAAGCATGCTCCAATTCATCAATAAGAGGCTCCATATAGACATTCATATTAGCCCCCGGGTGATCATGAATTATCAAAGACAGGAAAATGTTCTGCCGAGAAAAGAGGACGCCGGGGGGGGAGATTGAGAGGGATAACAAACACGGGCCAGCAAGTGTATGAGGCAGCCCCCATCCCATAAGGCTGGAACCCATCTGTGGCCAGAGCAACGTGAACGTTACGGGCCTCTGCGGCTTTGCCACGATGAATATGATCAAAGTGTTGCCATGATTCACCATCGGACGGATGTACCATCTTGTCAGGATTGTATTGACGTCCATTTTTATGCCATGTCATCTGTTTCGCAGATTTCTCGGTCATGTATAGCCGTTGGATCCGTGGGATGCACGGCAAGTACCGTAGGATTTTCACGGGGAGCTTGCTCTGCTTCTTCTGTCCATCACCAGCATATTCCTCCACGTACCTAGACGAGTTACACTTTGGACAGTACCTCGCATTCTCGTGTTCTTTCCTAAACAACACGCATCCATTTGGACAGTCATGGATCTGCTCATAGGGCATCTTGAGTGCGTTGAGGAGTTTTGTTGCCTCGTACATGCTCTTTGGAAGAATGTGACCCTTAGGAAGCAGACTACCGACAACACTCAAGATATTATTGAAGGCCTCCCGCCCAAGGTTATACTGGGACTTTAGCGCCATTAGACGTGCAATGCCATCCAGCTGAGAAACCTTGGTATGCCCGTGTAAGGGTTGTTGAGCCGCGGACAACATGTCGTAGTACGCTTTTGCGGTTACCTCCGGCTCCTCCTCACTAGGTCCTTCATTGAAGTGGGCTTGGTCATAGTCATTTAACATGTCCCCTACCCCGGCTTCATCATCAAACTCCATGACACGTTGCCTCACCACCTCCTCCCTTCTCCGATCGGTTTCGCCATGGTAGACCCACCGAGTATAGCCGGCAACAAACCCATTCTTGCAGAGATGAGTACTCATATCTTTCTTTGTTTGTCGTTTCTTGTTTTGACAACGACTGCATGGACACCAAGTCGCATTGGCTCCTTTAGCCTTAGCAAATGCTAGTCTAATGAATCTCTGGGTCTTGTCCATCCATTCTTTTGTAAACTGACGCGGACTCGGGCGGCCCGTGTACATCCACTCACGGTCAGCCATCCTTTCACATTTCAACGAGGGATATAAATATCTTAAGTATCTACACGCTCCTTATACTTTCTAATAGGCAAAGATAGGTCCTAATCCCACCCGAGGATGCGGTGATGACGTTAGTTTCCATGCTCTACTCCTATCCAAGACAGAATTTCGGCAGCATCTCCCCGCTGTTCTCCAGATACACGTCCTTGAAAGGAGAGTGTGCATCCGAAGAACAACAGGGAGATGCTGCCGAAACTCTGTCCTGGATAGAAGTAGAACATGGAGACTAACGACATCGTCGCATCCTCGGGCTGTCCAATAAACGTGGACAATTCGAAACAGATACAGTTTTACGTATGCAGATATCTCGGCATATTTCGAACCGTATCTCTTCCGAATGGGAGACGCTTAACTAGCTAGGTTACGTGAACTACGAACAAAACACTTGAACAGGGGTTTCCTCTCACCTTGCTGTCTCGGCAAAGTGATGAGTCGACGATGTTGCAACAACTTCTCCTATTAAACAAACAAAGAAACAAATGTGTCAGTTAAAATTTTGGCAGCACCTCCCTTACAAAATGAGGTTTCCAAAATCTGCAACAAAACAACGGCACGATGGCCGACAACCATATTCATAGCCAGCTAATCATAAGCAAAATCTATAATTTTACCATTCTATTTTTTCCCTGTCATAAGCAAATCCATAAAGTTTCCATTCATTTTTGCCTAACATAAGCTAAGTTTGACAAACTATATAAACTAAATTAGCACAAACTAAGTAATCTAAATCATAAGCTCAGTAATTGAATTACCTATAATACAAAACAAATATACCAAAAATAAAAAAATTACCTACGCCGAGGAGGACGACGGGCGTGCGGCGTGGTGGCGGGCCGGCGTCGGCAGCCGGGCGACGCGGCTGGGCGTGGGGCCGCGCGGGCGCGGCCGGGCGTGGAGGCTGGGCGTCGGGGCCGGCCGGGCGCAACAGCCGGCACGACAGCCGGCGTGGGGGCGGGCGCGGCCGGACGTGGGGACCGGCCGGGCGCGGCAGCCGGCGTGGAGGCCAGAGGCGGCGGCGGCGCGAGGCGAGGAAAGGAGGCGGCGGCGGCGCGCGGCGAGGGAGGGAGGCGGCGGCGCGGCGAGGCGAGGGAGGAGACGGCGGCGCCGCGCGGCGAGGGAGGGAGGCGGCGGCGCGGCGAGGTGAGGGAGGAGGCGGCGGCGGCGCGCGGCGAGGGAGGGAGGCGGCGGCGCGGCGAGGCGAGGGAGGAGGCGGCGGAGCGCCGCGGCGAGGCGAGGGAGGAGGCGACGCGGGGGAGGAGAAAGAGGTCTGAGTGGGGGAGAAGAGAACGGTGACGTTGTTTTTGTGCCGCGGGTACTCAACTTTACCGAGAGCCAAGATCCGGCTCACGGCAAACAGGCCTTTGCCGAGAGCCAGATCTAGGCTCACGGCAAACACAGCCTTTGCCGAGAGCCTGGATCTAGCTCACTGCAAAGACAGCCTTTGTCGAGAGCCAGATCGAAGTTCACAGCAGAGATTCAATTTTCAGTTCGAAAAAATTCAACCTAGTTTGCCGTGAGCCCCTTTGCAAACTCTCGGCAAACAACTCTTTGCCGAGAGCCACAAGGCCGGGCTCACGGCAAACACCCTGTTTGCCGTGAGCGCGCCTTGAGGCTCTCGGCAAAGAGTTGTTCCCCCATTAGTTTTTATTTTATTGTGCTCTCCATTTCTTTTTTCTAAAGTGTTGGTGATACTGATCTTATTTCATATGATGAGTAAAATCATGAAGTCCTATTTGTTTACATATTATTTCATTATTTCATGTGTATTTTAGTAAATTTTCATTATTTCATGTATATATGAAGTAGAAATATATATCAAATTATTCTAAAAAAATACCAAATTTTGACATAGACCATATTATAGTGTCTATAACATGTGCACAAAGTTTTGCATGCAAACTCAAATTTAAAGTTCCCTTTGAGTTCAAATTCTAGAGATCACATGTGATGTTTACGAAACTTCTACGGAGATGTTCGGATTTGTGCATGGTTTGACACAAAATTGCCTGAAACCTCGTATAACTTTTCCCACACTCTTAGTACACCAAATCATTGGATGTCTACAAAAATCATGATTTTCGGACTCCATTTGCTATTTTTAATAATTGCAAAACTATTAATCCACGTGGTCTTTTCCATGTTTTCATCAAAATATACTCTTATTTTGTTGGTAAGGCTTCACATCACACTTACTTACATGAATCTCATTAGTTAATTCATTTTTTACCATTTTTCGAATCGTTTCTCTATTCAACTTAGAATTATTCCATAAACCCAACAAATTGATACAAGGAAATTAAAAATAGCAAACAAATTGGTAAAATAGTCAAATGCTCACATGTTGTACTTTGTAGGATGTGTGAACTAAGAAAATTTGTTTGGGCGTTGAAATGTGAAAAATATAGGACACGTTTGCCGAGAGCCGCGAGGAAGCTCTCGGCAAAGCACGCTTTCGCCGTGAGGCTTTGGGAAGCTCTCGGCAAACCTTGCCTTTGCCGTGAGGCTTTGGAAAGCTCTCGGCAAAGAGGCTGCCACGTGGCCATGCCGACCTGACGGATGTCGTGCCACGTGTCCAGTTTTCCCGAGAGGACGTCCTCTGCTCTCGGCAAAGAACCCTTTGCCGTGAGCTTCTTGTAGGCTCACGGCAAAGAGGTTGACGGCCGTTAGCCGCCCCACACGCCGTCTCTGGTGGCGAGAGCACGAACGTGGCACGTGATCACGTATGCCGAGAGGTCCGAGTTTGCCGAGAGTGTCTTTGCTCTAGCTCTTGGCGAAGTTTGCGTTCGTCGAGTGTGCAAACTTTGCCGAGAGCCCGACCTTAAGGGCTCACGGCAAACGTAATTGTTGCCGACGGTTTTTTCTTTGCCGAGAGTCTAGGGGCAAGGCTCACGGCGAACGTCTACTTTGCCGAGAGCCCGACGTTTGGCGCACGACAAAGATTGTTGCTCTCGGTATATTAGGATTTTCCGGTAGTGAACTGGCAGTGGCAGTAGGCAAGTCGCAGCGGTGCGCTATCCTCTGCGAACACCGGCAGGCGTCGTCCGTGAAAGGGACGCGCCGCCTGGCTGTTACTGTCCGAACAATAAAAGTACCCGGCGGCATGCTTAATCGTCGCGTCACGACGAGCGATTAGATTGGGATTAAAACAATGTGCGGGAACAGTAAAATACTAGCAGGCCTGAAGCCCTGATGACAGATGAGACAACAATACATAGATATATATTATATATGTAAATATATTACCATACAACCAGTACATGTCGATCGATCGGCCGGTAGCTCGCGGTCGGTCGGTTGTCTGTGCAGGGGAAACAACTCGATCCGGACCACGTACAGGTGGGCTACACGAGGATGAGGAAGAAGAAGACGGGAGCGAAGAGTACAAACAAATGGTGGAGCTACTAGCAAAAAAAAAAAAAAAAGCAAGCAACGAAGAGCGGCGAAATGGAAGGGGTAAATAAACCATACTTAGGTGGCCCTAGCTAATGGCTACTGCCCTACCAAAACCAAAGTGCTTAAAACTTCTACTACCAATTAAACCAGACTTCTTCATCGTCCTTACTCTAAGGCTGGCACAGCTAGCAGCTGCCGGCCGGGAATATGGTACACTCAGCTCTGCTGAGAGCAGCTAGCTAATTCAGCTAGGCCGAGGTCGTCGTCCAGGCGATATATGGATGTTGCGCTTGCTCGGGTGTGTGTGAGTGTCCATCATCGCCATGGCCGGCCATGGCCGTCAGCTCGATCGCTAGCGGAGGAGGCTGCGGATGATCTCGGCGCCGGGGCTGTTGTGGTCCATGGTGGCCATGAGGTCGGACAGGCGGTCGCTCAGGTCGTCCACCTCCCGGTGTAAGCTCTTGATGTAGCTGCACGTCTCCTTGAGCAGCTTCGTCGTCGACGCCTGCAGCAAAAGTATACGCATCGATCATTTACACACAATTCGACGACGACCTTGACTTGGACTATACGTAACGCGCACGCACGCGCCCGTCGTCGTACTTGCAATTGCAAGCGGCGCTACAGTACAGTTTGTGGCGTGTGTGTCGGTGTCAGTGCCAGACGACTGCCAGTGCTCAGTACTGTGTGTGAGCTAGTCGATCTGTAGTACATGAACATGAATGCGTGTCTGCTCGCGATCGGCCTGATGATAGTGTTGCTTTGGATGGGTATGCGTACCTGGCTGCCGCCACGGCGGCGCGCGTTGGGGAGCAGCGTCTGGAGCCTCGAGATGAGCTCGTTGATCTCCTCCTCCGACACCGACGCGCGGGACCTCCTGCTCGACATGGTCGTCGTCGGAGAGGGAGAGATAATGCGGCGAAGCCAACCGGGATCGTCGAGGCAGCCGGTGATCGAAGCGACGGCGATCGAGAGCGGAGGAGAGCGAGCTGAGCGAGGGAGGCTTGCTTGTTTGTGAACGATCCGATCGAGCTCCGTCTCAGTAGCTAGCTGGAGGGTTGGAAGACTCCGAGCTGAAGTGTGGCGATGGGAAGCATAGGAGGGGAGGGGGGTCCCTAATTTATAGGGAGACGGGGCAGTTAGTTATAGCCTGCTGCTACGAGTAGGGTCCGGCCTAGCTAAGCTTGAGAGGCACAGGCCCGGCCGGGGTCAGGAGGGCACAGGAACAGGAAGGTGTGCAACACGATCGGTGATGGCGCCAAGACGAAGGAAGGCTTCTGTGGTAAAGAAACCGGCCCGCCCAGCGCTGTTGCGCACATCTACAGAGTCGGGCGCGCGGCTGGGCCCGTGTGTGTCCTTCCCTCCTTTGTTCTCCTCTCATCGATCAACGGGGACTCCCATGGGCCCGCAGCAAGTTATGAGCTGCGGCCGAATACCAACCTCCCACTCAGCTGTGTCCCTCTCTCGTCTTGTTCTCCTCTCATCGATTGGTTAGCTTTACAAAATTAGTTACTCTCCGTATTAAAATACACAGTTTTTGATTGTTCGTCTTATTCGAAAAGTATTGCTAACATACGAAAAGATAAGCTTTGTACGTACCTTAACTAATAAAGTAAGACACGGACAAAATAAAATTATACTTATATATATTTTGGAATAAGACGAACCAAGCATCATGGCTCAAAGTCAATGGCGACAAATATTTTGATACAGAATTAGTCCTCGTTTGAATCCCCATTGCTTACCCGTTAGATCTAACTTTATTAGATGATAAGGATCCAAATAAGACCTTTAGCTACAATTGAGACCACCAAAGAGTTATGCGTCGACTAAGTTGTTAAATCTGGATGCTGACGTTAAACTTTCTGCCACCTCCATAATCCCATGAGATCGAATCCTCGACAGAGAAAAACAAGAAGCTCCGGAGTCCATCCAGTCCAGATAGCAAAATTACGTAACTCGGTGGAGTCCACACTCGGTCTGGTCCTTGGATGACAAGCTGACAACAATACAGGCCCCGCGCTGCGCGTCCACCCCACCCGAGTTTTTTTTTTTTTTTTTTTTGAGGTGACCCCGGCTGCCCTAACCGATCGGCGGGAAATTAAACTTGGTTGGCCCTTTAACTACGACACGTCCCCGTCACGAAACAACCGGCGTATATAGTAGCAGACCCACGAGATGCCCCCTGTCCCCCCGCGCCTAGCGCACCGGCCGCGACCGTGGCCGTGCCGGGTGGATCCCCCCCGTGTCTCGCCCGGGCATCTCGTGCTCGATCGATCACGCCCGCCGCACAGTATCTCTCTCGCACCTGCCCAACACTGTTGGCTGCCTGGCATTCCCTCTGATCGAATCGGCGGTGCCCGCCGCGTCCTCGCCGGCCGGCATGTCGCCGCGCGTATCCCCCCGTATGTTCTGGCCCGGTTCACCAGTCACCACGCGACGACGACGCAAATCTCGCGCCGCCGATCGGTGCGCCAGGGTGGTAGCCCCCAGTACGCTGGCGCCAGGTGTCCTCGACGTCGTATAGGGTGTGGTGCTGGTGGCAGCGGCCTGGTACGAGAAGCTAGGTAGCGCAATGATGCGGGGTAGAGGACAGCGTACGCATACGTCCACGTGACCCCCGCGTGGGTGCGTACCCGCCGCGATGTGCACGTATGGTATGGGGCTGTTCCGTTCCGCGAGACCCGCACCCGCCTCGGCGTCGTAGCAGAAAACGTGCGCTGCGCAATGATGCCGGGGCGGGACGGAGCAGGGGGGCGTGGGGATCCTCTGGCCCCTGGCGCCCGGGGCGTCGCGCCACCCTTTGCTGTCGAGAGGAAGGACCCCTCGCACGACAGGATCAGCGCGCGGGGAAGTGGGAACGAGCCGGGCGCGAGGCTGCTGCGGCCTCGAGCGGGGGCGCCGAGTGCGACGTCGTCCTCGTCCCCGTGGCGTGTGTGCGGCTAGATGATAGCTAAGCGCTCACGTAGGCTTTGGCCGCGCGAGTCGGCGTCACGCCGGGCTGTACCTGGATCGGTAGGACACACATGCGCCGCGACCGAGCCGATGGATCGATCACGCCGGCGACCAAACTAAGCAAGGTCTGCGACACACGCCACCCGGCGGCAGGCACGTTCGTCCGTCGGAGCGCGCGGCGCCGGGGTGGGGGTCACATCGGCCGGGGGAGCTAGCAGATATCTCGGAGGACAGGCGCATATGCGCCATAACTCGCTCATGTTTCATCCGGTCTCGTCCCTGTCGCGGCCGCGGCCGGGGTCCCTCTCGCCACCCTTTAATTCGTCCCAGGCCGGGGGGGGGGGGGGGTGTCGCTCGCTCGCTCCATCCACCGATCCACCCGTCGGCCGGCCGGGCTAACGGCCGGGGCGTACCTGGATCGGTTACGTAACTGTTCCCGGGATAAATGCTCTTGCAGGACATGTGTCGATCGGAGGGTACGCAACAACGTGAGGATGTGTAGGATGTAGCATTCGGTTGGGAGGGGGCGCGACAGCGGCGTGACGACGGACGAGAAAGGGGAGCGCGATCGATGGATCGGCGATCGACGACCGGCGGGTGTGGTACTGCAGCCTCTACGTACGTACGATACGCATGCATGATCTTTCGGTGTCAGCGTGTGGTAGGTTATATATCTCTCGTCTCGTACATAACCGAAGCACAAATATTCTTCGATGCAACCTAATGACTAATCCATCCATAAATGCTGCTAGCTAGTAATTAATCTGCCGTCCTTTCGTCAAAAGCTAGCTACTAGTACCTGACGGGTCGAGGGAAAGCTGTGTGTTACTGCTACATTTGCTCATCGGCGCCCATCGATGGGGGCCCCGCGTGGGCGTAGCCGACGGAGGCCACGTTGTGGTATACTCAGGGAGGGGTCATGGCGATAACACATGCACGCAGCGCGGCGCGGCGAGGCCGGGCCGGGGCATGATCGATCCGTCGCCGATCCTCCTTCCTCCACCACGCAACGCATGGTGTCGCGGCGCCTGCCTGCGAGTACGTACGCCCGTGAGGTCGCCGTCGCGGCGTTTATGGCGTGCATGGCGGTTCCCCCGCCCGCCCCGATCGACGGGCAGCGGTGGGCTCCCACACGTGCCGGTGTGTCATCTCGGCCGTCGACGGCCGACGCTGCTGGGCTGCCGCGCTCGCTCGCGTGCAGAGAAGCTAGCGGAGGAGCGACCTCCACCGAGCCCGCGGGAAACAGCTCCATGTGGGTGCCATGCGCGCGCGCCGGACGCATCACCTGCGGCTGCCCCCTCTTGGAGGACGCCCCGACCCCGATCGCGCAATGCATTCTTCGCCTGCGCCGGCCTGCCGGGGCTGGTGGTGGGGTGTGATTTCGTCATCAGGTCATACATGCTTGCCATATTTCTTACAGACAATTAGACAAATGCATGTGCATGCAGGGCATTGTCTCAGATTCGTAGGGGATCGGTGAAATGAAATTACAACACATGAACCTTGCATTGCATGACGAAAATTTTTGGCTTAATTTTTTCAAAAAAAAAAACCTCTGGCATACTTTGAGCTGGAATTAATAAGGACCAATTTAAAACAAACAATAGTCCTGATTGCCGTTGGGGGTGAGGTTCCTGCATTCGAAAGGTGTGCCATGGCCATCCGGGGGCACGCACCCGCTGCTTGCTTGCCTGCCTAGTTGCCGAGCATTATTGCGTTGGCGTTGCGTGAGCCGGTGTCGCCCGATCCGCGCTGCGGAACACGTACAGCAATGGTGACTCGACGTGTGTGGATCCGACCGGATCAATGCAGATCTGCCCCCACACACGCCCACCCCTCTTCGTCTCCAGGCAGCTCATGATCCGGGCGTTACCTTACCTGACTTGCAGGTTGCCAGCAGTCGCGGCACTAGCGCTGCTGCCGCTACTAGCCAGCAGCTCTAGCTGTTTCGGTCTGTTTTTGTTTTCCCGGGCCAGTGCATGCATGCATGCACCTGGGCTCTCTCGCTCACGTCTTGCTGCGAGACTAGCCGACCGGGGCAGCAGAGGGTGCTCCTGGAACCTGCTACAGGCGGGGCATGCGTGATGCGTTCTCTGTTATCCTGTGAGTTTCCTGTGTGACTGTGGAGCTATAGCTTTGACTGTTTGGAGAAGGGCCTGGATTCAGGTGGTACCGCGCGCTGAATCGGTCAACTCAAGCGGCCGGCACTCCCACGTGATAATTATTGGAGGAAAATATAGTATTGAAGGAAAGAAGAGTTTTTTTTACGTGAATCAAGTCTGCTACTACTTGCATTTTTTGACGGGACACATTTGGTTTCGTTAGGACAATAACACTTTGACCCATAATTATATTACTCTATTAACATTTCTTTAGGTATAATACAACAATATGCTCATAAAAAGTATATTTTTAATGTAACTCTAATTATAAGCGCTTATATCCTAACAAAACGTAATAGACATACCCGGTGGAAACCAACTTCCGGTCGAAACTATGGAAACATTCAATCCGGGCCACACGATGTTGATCCAAGGGCGCATTCGGGGGACGTGGGAGGGGTGCAAATCACCACTCCCACCTCATCTGAGCACGCCCTTGGATCAATATTGTGTGACTCAGATTGAAGTTTCCATAGTTTCCACGGGAAGTTGGTTTTCATAGAATACCTTGCCAATGTAATAAGCCTTGTAATACCAAAACGGACCGCATCTCTATGGTTGTTATGACAGACAAATGACGTGTATCTCTCGTATTTCTTACCCAAGGTCTCGCTCTCCCTCTCTCTCTCACCTATTGTCCCCTTCCCTCTTGGAGGCTTTGGTCCTTATTAGAACATCTCCACTAGTCTCTCCAAATCTATTTCCCAATAAGGTGCTATTAGGATGTCTCAATGCTATTTTCATGGATTATTTGGAGAGATGTTTTTGCAGTATCCCAATAATCTCTTCCCAATAGAGAGTAAACTCCCACTCTATTTGAGGAGAGATGGGGTTGATGATTGGGATGTCCCAATAACTTTTGGAAAAAGGGAGATATGTTGGGAGACTATGTACTAGAGCATTTGTCGGTGCCTGATTTGGTCGCACCGGCACCAACAAGTGATTGCGGTGCTAATCACTCGTTTCCCTGATGGCGAGAGTGAGAGACAAGGGTTTTATCCTGGTTCCGGCCACGGGGCCGTACGTCCAGCAGTGGTGCGATGCACCGGGTTACGTGTTGCTCGTGGTAGGGGTTTACAAGCAAGGTGGGAGAAGGAGATGAGCTCCTAGGTCCCTGGTTATGGTCTGTGTGTGTTTGAGACTTGTGTTCTCTCCTGTGTGTCTTGCCCTTCGCATGGGCTTCCCTCCCCCTTTTATAGACAAGGGGGCGGGGTGCGAGTACATGTGTTTGTCGCTGTGTGCACTGTTTGTCCATGCCGCGCCGTACGTGAGCGGGAATCGTGCCTTCCAACTCTGCTGACGACATGGCAGGGACTGACGTATCGTCCTTCCTTCTCGTGACGCTTCACGACGTCGAGGGTGGCAACTTGCGTACGGGGTCCAATTCGAGCCTCCGTGGCCTCCTTCGAGGTTGCGTTCGAGGGTGGCAGCGTGTGCGGGGGGTAAAGTCAAAGGAGTGGTTGGCACAGTGCTACTAGGCAGGGTTAGGCCTGGCGTGCAGCATGGCGCTCAGAGTCCACTGTTGCGAGTGGATTTGACCGATGTCTTCTCCGGAGAGTAGGTGATGGCGTGGAGCAGTGATCCCTGCTTTTTGACCGTGTCATGATGACTCTGACGAGTCGTAGTGCGTTGTGCGTCGTTCCCGGCGAGGCCGGCTCGAGCTTGGATGGCAAGCTCGAGCTCGCCGACCCTCGAACGAGACGGAAAACACCCCCTCGAGGGTAGGGGTCGTCCTCGAGGCCGCTGAGCCTCGAACGAGACGGAACCCCCGCTCGAGGGTAATCGTTTACCTCGAGCTGGATGGGGCCGAGGACTCGTAGCAATGGCGGGCCTTTGCTGGGCTGTTGAGCCAGGTCAATGTCGTCGTGGGCCTTGATGCCAAGTAGTTTTGGGCCTAGATTGGGGTACCCCTTTCGTAGGTACCCGACAGTAGCCCCCGAGCCTTCGCAGGGATGAAGTTTAATCCCGCGAAGGCTGGAGTTCGTCGAGGCTTTCGAGGCCTTTATCTCTTCGTGGGTTCCGAGAATCCGAGGGGGCGCGCTAGCGCACCCGCGGGTGTAGCCCCCGAGGCCTTGGGAGAGTGGTTGGCATTCTCTCAAGGTCTCAGCTTGATGTGCAGAGCATTCGCTGCTCTCTCAGGTGTGGGTTCGTCCACTACGCCTGAGGTTGGGGGGATACGAATGCTCTCTCAGGTGTGGGTTCGTCCACTACGCCTGAGGTTGGGGGGATTTCAAGCTTTTTTCGTACCTCGCGCTCCCTGTTCGAGGGTGTCGAGGAGGAGGCGACCCGTGCTTCCCTCGGTGGGATCGAGCCACGGATGCCTGGTTGAGCTGGTAACGGGTGGTTCGAGTGGACGTCCATGCCCCGTTCGATAAGGGTAGGCTCGTGGTCACAGGACACGTCCATAAAAGCCTTCCGCGAAAGTATGCTAGACAGGACTCGACCTCGTTCGATAGAGGTCGAGGGCTCGATGCTCCCCTCGAGGGGTCCCTCGATCTAGGCACTTTGCCCGGCCTCGAACATAATCGGTTGGTTTCCTCGAGCGTTCGAGCTTCGAGGGTACCGTTGATTATCCCTGACTCGGTTGATCTGGGGCCCTTGTCGAAACCCTTCGAAGGCCCAAGGTTCGAACCCCTGATCAGTAGAACGATGACTTCCTCCCTTCGAGGGGGAAGCCTTGAGCGTTCTCTCCGCATGTTCCGCTCCGCGCGGTGTGGCCGATGTGGGGAGGAACACGGTCGTGTGGGTTTGTCCACAGCACTAGGAGCCCCCGAGCCTCGTTTGGCTCGAGATGTCCCAAATTTTTCTTCGTTCCTCGGGATCCCTTTCGAGGGACTGAGGAGGAGGCGATCCATGCTTCCCACGATTGGGATCGAGCCATGGATGCCTGGGTGAGCTGATAGCGGGTAGTTCGAGCGGACGTCCATGCCCCGTTCGATGAGGGTAGGCTCGTGGTCATAGGACACGCCCGTAAAAGCTTTTCGCAAAGGTATGCTAGATGGGACTCGACCTCATTCGATAGAGGTCGAGGGCTCGATGCTCCCCCTCGAGGGGTCCCTCGATCTAGGCACTTTGCCTGGCCTCGAACATAACCGATTGGCTTCCTCGAGCGTTCGAGCTTCGAGGGTACCGTCGATTATCCCTGACTCGGTTGATCTGGGGCCCCTGTCGAAACCCTTCGGAGGTGCAGAGTTCGAACCCCTGATCAGTAGAACGAAGGCCGCCCTTTCAAGGGTTGGTGTGTTGAACGTACCTTCCACCTCTTCGTGCGGGGTCATGATGACCGTTAGGGCAGTTACTGCGACTTCGTGGGGGAGTGTGCGCGCCTTTTCAGGCGTGGCGTGGGCGAAGTGACCGCACGACTGCCCCGACGGCGGAAGAGTGTCCTTTCCCAGGCGAAGATGGCGGCGGCTGGGGCAACCTTGATGGTGGAAGCGGACCCTGAAAGCCTCGGGACATCGAGCCCGAGTATAAATAGTAGTTTAGAGACTTGCGTTTCCTGATGTAAGAACAATTCGTTTGTTTTCATACATCCTACTTATTTTCGTGAAACATCGTATGTATCGTTAAACGAGTTTTATTTTCATGCGACATCTCTGCGATGCACGTCGTGTCGAATGCATGCGCCTTGAAAAGGAAGTCGCCACTAGGATCGATCGTACGTGAATGACTTAGGCGGAGGGAAGTGAGGTGCTGTCGTAGCCTCGAGGCGTAGGCGAGCACTCGGCTCAGGCGACCCTGCCATTGTCCGTTTCACGCCTAGTGTCTTCCCTTCGAGGGTTGCAAAGGAGCACTTGGCGATACGCTCGAGATATCACAAGAATTTCGTAAAAGTATTGACTTTTTCGGGGGTTCGTCCCCATTGTGAGTAGGTGATGGCGTGGAGCAGTGATCCCTGCTTTTTGACCGTGTCATGATGACTCTGACGAGTCGTAGTGCGTTGTGCGTCGTTCCCGGCGAGGCCGGCTCGAGCTTGGATGGCAAGCTCGAGCTCGCCGACCCTCGAACGAGACGGAAAACACCCCCTCGAGGGTAGGGGTCGTCCTCGAGGCCGCTGAGCCTCGAACGAGACGGAACCCCCGCTCGAGGGTAATCGTTTACCTCGAGCTGGATGGGGCCGAGGACTCGTAGCGATGGCGGGCCTTTGCTGGGCTGTTGAGCCAGGTCAATGTCGTCGTGGGCCTTGATGCCAAGTAGTTTTGGGCCTAGATTGGGGTACCCCTTTCGTAGGTACCCGACAGTAGCCCCCGAGCCTTCGCAGGGATGAAGTTTAATCCCGCGAAGGCTGGAGTTCGTCGAGGCTTTCGAGGCCTTTATCTCTTCGTGGGTTCCGAGAATCCGAGGGGGCGCGCTAGCGCACCCGCGGGTGTAGCCCCCGAGGCCTTGGGAGAGTGGTTGGCATTCTCTCAAGGTCTCAGCTTGATGTGCAGAGCATTCGCTGCTCTCTCAGGTGTGGGTTCGTCCACTACGCCTGAGGTTGGGGGGATACGAATGCTCTCTCAGGTGTGGGTTCGTCCACTACGCCTGAGGTTGGGGGGATTTCAAGCTTTTTTCGTACCTCGCGCTCCCTGTTCGAGGGTGTCGAGGAGGAGGCGACCCGTGCTTCCCTCGGTGGGATCGAGCCACGGATGCCTGGTTGAGCTGGTAACGGGTGGTTCGAGTGGACGTCCATGCCCCGTTCGATAAGGGTAGGCTCGTGGTCACAGGACACGTCCATAAAAGCCTTCCGCGAAAGTATGCTAGACAGGACTCGACCTCGTTCGATAGAGGTCGAGGGCTCGATGCTCCCCTCGAGGGGTCCCTCGATCTAGGCACTTTGCCCGGCCTCGAACATAATCGGTTGGTTTCCTCGAGCGTTCGAGCTTCGAGGGTACCGTTGATTATCCCTGACTCGGTTGATCTGGGGCCCTTGTCGAAACCCTTCGAAGGCCCAAGGTTCGAACCCCTGATCAGTAGAACGATGACTTCCTCCCTTCGAGGGGGAAGCCTTGAGCGTTCTCTCCGCATGTTCCGCTCCGCGCGGTGTGGCCGATGTGGGGAGGAACACGGTCGTGTGGGTTTGTCCACAGCACTAGGAGCCCCCGAGCCTCGTTTGGCTCGAGATGTCCCAAATTTTTCTTCGTTCCTCGGGATCCCTTTCGAGGGACTGAGGAGGAGGCGATCCATGCTTCCCACGATTGGGATCGAGCCATGGATGCCTGGGTGAGCTGATAGCGGGTAGTTCGAGCGGACGTCCATGCCCCGTTCGATGAGGGTAGGCTCGTGGTCATAGGACACGCCCGTAAAAGCTTTTCGCAAAGGTATGCTAGATGGGACTCGACCTCATTCGATAGAGGTCGAGGGCTCGATGCTCCCCCTCGAGGGGTCCCTCGATCTAGGCACTTTGCCTGGCCTCGAACATAACCGATTGGCTTCCTCGAGCGTTCGAGCTTCGAGGGTACCGTCGATTATCCCTGACTCGGTTGATCTGGGACCCCTGTCGAAACCCTTCGGAGGTGCAGAGTTCGAACCCCTGATCAGTAGAACGAAGGCCGCCCTTTCAAGGGTTGGTGTGTTGAACGTACCTTCCACCTCTTCGTGCGGGGTCATGATGACCGTTAGGGCAGTTACTGCGACTTCGTGGGGGAGTGTGCGCGCCTTTTCAGGCGTGGCGTGGGCGAAGTGACCGCACGACTGCCCCGACGGCGGAAGAGTGTCCTTTCCCAGGCGAAGATGGCGGCGGCTGGGGCAACCTTGATGGTGGAAGCGGACCCTGAAAGCCTCGGGACATCGAGCCCGAGTATAAATAGTAGTTTAGAGACTTGCGTTTCCTGATGTAAGAACAATTCGTTTGTTTTCATACATCCTACTTATTTTCGTGAAACATCGTATGTATCGTTAAACGAGTTTTATTTTCATGCGACATCTCTGCGATGCACGTCGTGTCGAATGCATGCGCCTTGAAAAGGAAGTCGCCACTAGGATCGATCGTACGTGAATGACTTAGGCGGAGGGAAGTGAGGTGCTGTCGTAGCCTCGAGGCGTAGGCGAGCACTCGGCTCAGGCGACCCTGCCATTGTCCGTTTCACGCCTAGTGTCTTCCCTTCGAGGGTTGCAAAGGAGCACTTGGCGATACGCTCGAGATATCACAAGAATTTCGTAAAAGTATTGACTTTTTCGGGGGTTCGTCCCCATTGTAGCCCCCGAGAGAGGGATGGTCCTAGCGAGGGTAGGACCAACCCTCACTCAAGTATGAGTGGACTCGAGTCCACTTGATTCGTTCACAACTTGCGAGAGCTAAGCCAAATACTTAATCGAGAGTTTGTACAATCGGAAGTATGTACAAAAGGGTTCGAGGGGCTGAAGCCGCTCTAGGGGTATAAGCAACTTAGCTGTTGGATGTCGCAGGCGTTCGCGAGGATTTCCGTCGGCGGTGGGTCGTCCTATGCGTCGTCGGCATCAAAGACTCTCCTCCACATGGAAGGCCTCAAGGCCCCCTGTGGCTGGGGTCCACTACGGGGACTTCGTTCGCCGCTGTTGCCTTTCTCGTGAGGGGTTCGATACTTCTTCCCCTTATTGCCTTGATTTTACTTCCTCGAGGGCTTCCTTGGCTTGCTGCCCTCCGCGGGCGTCTCTTCGGGGCGCTTTCCCTTCTTGCCGTTGAAGATGGCGTTCGCCGCCTCCTCCCCCGAAGCGTACTTGGAGGCTACCTCGAATAGCCGGTTCGTGTCGGGGGGAGGGTTCCTCCCCAACTTGCACACCAAGCTATAGCATGTGGTGCTCTCGAGGAAGGAGTGGATGATCTGGTGGTCGGTGATGTTAGGGAGCTCGGCGCAGCGCTTGGAGAAGCGCCGGATGAAGTCCCTCAGAGATTCATCGGGTTTTTGCCTGCACCCTCGAAGGTCCCACGTGTTCCCAGGGCGCACGTAGGTGCCCTGGAAATTTCCCACGAAGGTCTCGACCAGGTCGTCCCAGTCGCGGATCCGATTGGGGGGCAGATGCTCGAGCCATGTCCGCGCGGAATCTGCCAGGTGGAGTGGCAGATTGCGGATAATCATGGCGTCGTCCGTGGTGCCGCCGAGCTGGCATGCTAGGCGGTAGTCGTTGAGCCATACCCTGGGGTCAGTTTTCCCAGAGTACTTAGTGATGGTTGTAGGTTGTCGGAAACGGGGTGGAATCGGAGCGGTGCGGATGTTACGACTGAACACGCGCGTTCCCGCCGGTTCCGAGACCGCATCCCGGTTCCACCCAACGTCGGTCCGCCCGCGTTGGTGGGCCCGGGCTCCCTCTCGCTGCCTTATATGATTCAGGGTGTTGCGAGCATCGCCATCGCCGACCGCGCCTCGGGTGTCCCGGAGGCGTGACCTCGCGGGCACCCTCGCTGGAAGCGTTCGTGCTTCGGGCGTACGTGGTTCGTTGGCGTGGCGCGGCGCCGAGTCACGGCAGGAGTCGCCGCGGGACTGGGCTCGCGTCCTGCCGTTAGGCCGGGGTGAGCGTACCGATGATTCCCCTCCTCGTTCGCCCTTCGAGCCCGAGGAGCGTCGAAGGCGGGAGGCTGAGCTCTCGGCTTGTTGTCGGGCGGCGTGCTCGACCAGCTTTTGAGCCTCGAGGTGTAGTTTCCGCCCTTCGGGGGTCGCTGCCTCCGGCATGGCTCGGAGCAGCGCGGCCGCCGCGATGAGCTTCTGGCTCGTTCTGGGAGCGAGCTCGTCATCTTTGCCTTCGGCAAGGATGCGGGCCTGAGCCACTCGCCCCGCGTGTCGTGCGTCCGTGCCGTGCTCGTCGCCTTGTTTAGCCGGCTCGTGGTCGGAGCGCGCCGGTGGTGAGACGTCACCACTAGCTCGTGGCAGGTGGCGCGGGTCCCGCTCGTCCTCGGAAGGAGAGTGATCCGATGGGTCCGATGGCTGCGCGCCTATCGGATCTATGTCATCGTTGTTCCCCTGGTCGTCACCCCCACCGTCGTCGTCCGACATTGACCCCTCGCTGGCTTGCCTGATGACGAAACACTCCCTGGTTGGGTCATACTCATCATCGGAATACCCGAGGCAGTAATCTGCCGCTGTTTGGAAGGCAATAAAGGCCTCTGGGTCGCGGAGACCCGAGTAGTCCCAACCAGGGAATCCACGCATAAACGCGTATCCATCATCGGACTCCGCGCGGGGATCTCCGGGTGATGGATCGGCGAAATCCTGCTCCGAGGCTGGATGACAACCAGGTTGGTTGCCGTTCGCACTCATGGTAGTGCGGATGAAGGAGGCGTACGCATCCGCGGAGTTGCGTAGCCCGTAGGGATAGGAGTGCACCGTCGTAGCGCGTGGTGCAGACATGGGCCCTGGGAGGAAGGGAGCAGCCCTCTCCTGTGACCCTGACTGCAGGACGTCCCCTTCCTTTGTGGGACGGGGGTCGCCGACGTCGGCGGCACGCCTCGCGGCGCGCGCTCGTCGTGCGCGAGGTCCGGGACGACTCCGCCGTCGCGGTGCCGCCGGAGGCTGGTGATGAGGCTCCGGTTGGTTGCTGGGATCCTTCTGGAGGATGCGCATGTGGTAATCGTCGCCACATGTTTGGAACCGCAAGCTCCCGAACCGGATCTCCTGCCCCGCTGGGAGCAGATTGCTCTCGCCCAGCGGAGGCCGTCCTTCGCCGAAGTTCGCCATCGGGAAAGAGAGTAGCGCAGCGCTGGTCCCCTACCTGGCGCGCCAACTGTCGGTGCCTGATTTGGTCGCACCGGCACCAACAAGTGATTGCGGTGCTAATCACTCGTTTCCCTGATGGCGAGAGTGAGAGACAAGGGTTTTATCCTGGTTCCGGCCACGGGGCCGTACGTCCAGCAGTGGTGCGATGCACCGGGTTACGTGTTGCTCGTGGTAGGGGTTTACAAGCAAGGTGGGAGAAGGAGATGAGCTCCTAGGTCCCTGGTTATGGTATGTGTGTGTTTGAGACTTGTGTTCTCTCCTGTGTGTCTTGCCCTTCGCATGGGCTTCCCTCCCCCTTTTATAGACAAGGGGGCGGGGTGCGAGTACATGTGTTTGTCGCTGTGTGCACTGTTTGTCCATGCCGCGCCGTACGTGAGCGGGAATCGTGCCTTCCAACTCTGCTGACGACATGGCAGGGACTGACGTATCGTCCTTCCTTCTCGTGACGCTTCACGACGTCGAGGGTGGCAACTTGCGTACGGGGTCCAATTCGAGCCTCCGTGGCCTCCTTCGAGGTTGCGTTCGAGGGTGGCAGCGTGTGCGGGGGGGTAAAGTCAAAGGAGTGGTTGGCACAGTGCTACTAGGCAGGGTTAGGCCTGGCGTGCAGCATGGCGCTCAGAGTCCACTGTTGCGAGTGGATTTGACCGATGTCTTCTCCGGAGAGTAGGTGATGGCGTGGAGCAGTGATCCCTGCTTTTTGACCGTGTCATGATGACTCTGACGAGTCGTAGTGCGTTGTGCGTCGTTCCCGGCGAGGCCGGCTCGAGCTTGGATGGCAAGCTCGAGCTCGCCGACCCTCGAACGAGACGGAAAACACCCCCTCGAGGGTAGGGGTCGTCCTCGAGGCCGCTGAGCCTCGAACGAGACGGAACCCCCGCTCGAGGGTAATCGTTTACCTCGAGCTGGATGGGGCCGAGGACTCGTAGCGATGGCGGGCCTTTGCTGGGCTGTTGAGCCAGGTCAATGTCGTCGTGGGCCTTGATGCCAAGTAGTTTTGGGCCTAGATTGGGGTACCCCTTTCGTAGGTACCCGACAGCATTATTTTCCGATAATGTTTCCCAATATGGTAGTTGGATTAGGGAAAGGAGAACTAGGGTTCAGGCTCTTAGGCTCCAAAGCAAAGGTGGTAGTGAGCGCAGGTGTGCGGGGGACAGGAGGCCATAGTGAGACGGATATATCTCTCTCTACGAATCCTGACCAATTCCGCGGCCGGGGAGAGTGGCCACGTCGGCCGCTTTTCCCAGCCGTCGGATCGGGTGGATGGAAGGCTGAGATCAAGCCTTTCCTCAGCATTTTATAGAAAAAACATCAGATTCTACGGAAATAGAATCCGTCATCCAGCTCCCTCTCACATGGATATTTACGAACAAGCCCTCATATTCATACAAAATCAACCCACGCTCCACCCCAAACCGGTCATAGAACATTTTCAGAAAAGACCCTAAATTTATATAAAATCAACCCGCCATCCTTTTTGTCTCATAGGAAGTTCATGGAAAAGTCCTCGAGTTCCAATTAAATTACATTATAGCCCATTCTATTAGCTACTTCTATGCAAACAACACTAAACGTACAATTTGACCATCAAAACGTGTTCGAACCAAAAGGTACCCAACATAAAATTTTCTTATAATTTCAAGACCTATAACATCATGGTAGAGCACATATCTAAATCCAAAATAATTTCGCCAGATATTTATATAGGATCCATCGTACCTACAATTCCCATAGCGGAATATCCTCAAATTTAAAAGTTTTCGATAAAAAATAATTAAAATTAAAAAATCTAAATATTTGATACGTAATATTAAATTTTTTTAAAATGTAAATTTTAAATTCAAAGTGTTTCCGTAATTGATTCCCACCTATGATTTCGATACCATAACCTCTATAATTTTTTTAAAAAATGACAATAAAAATGGCTCAAAATTTAAAAATAGAAAAAAATCACTTTTCCAATTCTCCCATTATACTAACATTACGCATCAAAATTTTAAATACAAAGTGTTCCATAGTTCATTCCAACCTATGATTCGAACACCAAAACATCTCCAAATTATATTAAGTAACCATGGAAATGGTTCAACAAACAATCAAACTCACTATTGCAATTTCTCCATTATAGCTAACATCTGACCACCAAAACGAATTTGAAAATCCAAATATATTATAGAGCAAACTTAAAAAATCGAACACTTCTCCAATTTACCATTGTAGCTAACATCTTAACACAAAAATGTTTTTAACTTAACACCCAAATAATTTTAAATAAACAATTTTTCAACTTTAAAATTCCTCTAGATACAAAAGTCTAAAAAATTCATACGTACCAAACATAATTCAATGCTCATTTGTAATTCTTTCGCATAAATTTTCATATTTCAATATACTACAAAATAAAAGATACCCAATATTCCAATCTACCATATTTCCATATAGACTTTTACGGGTTCAACATGCTTTTTTTTATATATTTTTGGAAAAAAGTTTATACAATCAAATGTAAAAAAACCATAAGCACATGTACTCATACATCCACTGGCCATCCGCGGCAATGCCGCGGCCTTTTCTAGTAGTGAACGATGAGGTGGGCGGACAAGGTTCCTCTACTTTACCCCTCCTCCTGCAGTTGAGCAACTAACATAAGTGACAATAGCAATGTTAGAGAAACCCGGTCCGATGTGTACATAGACACAAAGTGGAGTATTGGTGTGCTAACTTAAAGGTAGAGCACCGTCATGCGAATTGCTCTGTTAATTTGGTTGAAGTGCAAAATTGTCGATAAGTCTTGCACGAGGTATAGTCATTTGTCCTTGAATCTGATTAATTGGGGCCGACCACGAGCATGGCCGCCGGTGTTATTTGGGCCAGCAGCATTAGGACGACGGATCGCGGGAAGGCAGAGGGTGTGTTTTTCACGTACAGCGGACTCAGTAGTGACGTGTGGGAAACACAAACTGCACGGCCCTTCGCAAATCATCATTACAACGGATATAAGTTTTGGTTGGATCATCGATCTCTCTCATCACAATGCGACTTTTGTCGTCTGGACCATATGATCCCATCCCATCCACCTTAATCCTCCGGTTATTTTGGACGTCAGTATCATCCAACCATGTAATTGATTGGTACGTATCTGCTGATGCGTGTGTTATCCCAGTAGTAGTTGGGCACACCACCGATCCTACGCTAGTAGCTAGCTAGAGAGGATTCGCCGTATCCAATTTGCCTGGACCAGGATGTTTTCCGACGATGATGACTATATCCCCTGCCTCGATCAGTTAGCTACCGTGGCAGGTAGCCAGTGAGTGTGTTCCAGACCGTTTGGTATGCACCATGCACACACACACACACACACACGTGTGTGTGTGTGTGTGTGTGTGTGTGTGTGTGTGTAATCAGACTAGCTGCGTGCGTGCGTGCTTGCTTGCGCCCATGAGCGCCTGTATCGCAGCTGGTACGGTGGTGGCTCGCGCACGCAGCGTCGCACAGCAGCGCACCTATCAGTCTCGTTACGCGCCGCCTGGATCGGTCGGCACGCGCGCAATGTTCGTCCGGTCCAGGCAGTAACGCACGACATGCCCAGTGGCGGCCGGCCAGGGACCATGAATCCGGCTGCCACTTGCGGCCGGTGGCCTGCGGAACCTGCATATATAGCAGAGTGGCGGCCGGCATGCAGCGCTGGACGCACGGGGACCCGGAAGCCGCGCTGGGCACACGGTGTCCGGCTGCCTCCGGGCAGGCACCTACCGGTGGCGGCGTGACGCGCGGCTGCCAGCGCCAGCTGCTGCCGAGAGATGACACAGCCGCATGTGAGTCGACCATGTACGCGGCGCGTGCATGGTGCATGCAATGGATGTGGGTGCCGATGGATTTGATCCAGCGCGAGAGACGATCCTGAGTTGGTGGGCGGCACGGCAGGGCAGGGCAGCGTTTGCCCACTGGCCAGTGGTCACTGCCGCGGTGCCGGGAACCATGAATGATGGGCGGATGATGAAGGTGTAGGTCGGGCGCATCATCGCAAGCCTGTGCCGCGATCGCAACAAAAAGCTGGTGTCCCATTATTGTGTCTGTTTGGGGATGTCGTACTACTACTCCTCTGGTATGTAGACACCTGCAGGCGAGGGTTTTGGATGGTGCACGTACATGCATGTAAGCCAGTGGCATCCTTTTCCTTGCAGCAGAGAGAGAGCAGAGAGCCATACACCTAGAACCAATGTGGGCCCGGCCAACTGGGCTTTGGACGTGGCCGAAACTCCGATCGCACTCTTGGCGGATCGAGTCGACATCGGAGATGGCGGCAGGCAGCTGCAGCAACAAAACAGTAGCGAGTGTGCGGCGCCATTCGATCGCCTTTGTAGTTTGCCACAACAGGCCGGGACGACGAATTGGCCTCGCGATAGGTTTGTTAGGGACACGGACGTGAGACGCATCTACCGTTGACGAAACGAAACCATGAATAGTCCACATCGACGGACCCCTTTTTTTGGGTGTCATCTTCCAAGCCTTCTTTTCGCGACACTTTCGTGATCAACGCTCTGTCGTATGCGGTACACTGTCGTGTGCAGTATCGCTGTGCCCGGGAAAAGGAGGTGTCGCCCGCGTCGGGTGCCCAGCCAGCCAAGTGTCGTGGACCCTTGTCCCCCTCGATCGATCACTCATTTTGACGGCAGAATGCTTCAAGTTACATTTTCCTTTTTTGAGAAGGTAGAACGCAGTACAAGATGATCAGGACGGCTAGGCTCTCTGTGTCTGATTGGCACGATTTTGTGACCCACCACGTGCAATGCAGGTAGTTACAAATCCAAAAGGCCCAACTAGATTGCCACCCCAGAAGATTAGCCTGCATGTTCTCAGCTCAAAGCCCATTATTTTTGTCCACGTAATCCATGCAATAGCTGGGCCTTGCTGGGGTGGCAACGTATTTAGTTATGGACCGGCTCATTCAGAATGCAGGACAGCCCAATACATTTGTGACTTTGGGACACTAATCCGTAAAAAAGCCCATATTTCCAATCTGCAGTGGAAGGTTTATGTGCACTAATCGAGCTAAAGGGGTCCGTTGGGCTAAAAAAACATAAGCCTCAGCTATAAAGTTTTGGAAGAACTCAAAATAAGTAGATTACAAATAAAAAAATAGCGTATCTAAACCTCTTCGATGGTGGCATATATGCCTGGTAATTAGTCAATCTATCAGAAGGAACAAAGACTAAAACATACGAAGCTTGAAATTCTAGCACTACCATCGAATGGCAAATGGACTATTACCAAATAACCAAACATGCAAAAGCTTACGAAACTTTGCCTGCCGGGGGGCGCAAGACCCAAAGAGGCAGCATCGGAGAAGAGGAAGACATGTGAAGTGTGTAAAAGCTCAGCGAAGAAAGAGAGGGCACCGTGTCATGACTTGGTGGGAGCAGATGACCAATGCTGGCACGATGCAGACAGTGCAGCTATTAATATATACATCATGGCACATTTAGAAGAAGAGATGCAGGAGAAGTTTTCAAACAAGGCGATGGCCCCTTCAGACCTGACAACCTTCATCCAGGACGACATCCTGGCTGAACGAGTGGCGTCCAATGTAATTAGCGAGTAATTCCTTTTTTGTTTATTTTCTTTATGTTAACTCCTCTTGGAGTTTGTAAATGATCACTGCATGTCTGCTTTCTTCTTTAATGAATGGGCATAGCACCTGCTGTAATTTGCTAAAAAGCTTCAGCTGCATCTAAGGATATGATATGTGCAAGATTTTGGGGAACCGTGAAACGATCAAGCATTCAAGCTATGGGCTCACGGCGCATTGGCAATTCATTTTGCCACGAAGCTGGAGCCGTGTTTAGTTGTGGTGGGGAAAAAATACTTTTTTTTTCTAAGATGCGTGTTATGTGAGGGAGATAAATAGGAAAGGAAAAAAAAATTTTTAGAGATACGTGTTCTATGAGAAGAATGAATAGAAAGTAAACGATACTTTTAGAAACTAAACGCGACCCTACGTTGTCTTGCATTACATGGTCGGCACGGCACGGTTGGTGTGTGGCAATGGCAACTGGCTTGCCCAGTCTTGAGCCTGGGCCCAATCGCCCTTCTGGTGCTTCTCCGTAGCCACCACGCGCATTTACTCGCCGTGTACGGCCTCGTGTACCCAAGCAAAACGTGGGCGCCAAATCATTGAGAATCTTGTCCGGTATTCCCTGACATCAACGTACGGCGGCGCATGAATGGCGCGAACCGCGAAGCTACTACCATTTGCCGCTGACAGTTCCAGTGCCAGCTTGTTGAGTGTTGACTGTGCACTATGCACTCACACACATCACTGGGATCGGGCAGACCCAGGACTCGCACAAATCTGTTCACATTGGTTCAGGCAATGGTTTTCTCCGTGATAGCTAGTGTGAATGAAGAAATCGAAAATCCCAAAGACGCTGTCTGTTTTCTCTTGATATGTACAACTAGCCGTCGATCACGTCACGACGGGGAACAGCACGTTTGAACAAAAAAGGCCTCATCAAAACTCCAAAAAGAAAAGAACATCTTTTTTTTTTCTCACACAACGCCGCTAGTTGCCATTAGCAAACGGGGCATCTCACTAACCCATTCTCGTTGCACTCGGGGCACCGCCTGAACGCACCGGCGCCGGAGCCGGCGCCACCCTCGACGTCGTCCTCCACGAACACCTTGCAGCTGCCGGAGCACGCGTCGCACGGCACGAACCGCATCCCGCCGCAGCCACCACACGCGTACTGCACTTCACCGGCGCAACCCTTGGCGACCACCGCGTCGCAGCCCTCGAGAGCCGCCGCGAGCTCCCCGGCCTCGTGCAGGCGTCGGACCTCCTCTGCGCCGCCCAGGTGCCTTCCGTCCACGAACACCTGCGGCAGCGGTGGCACCCGCCCGTCGCCGCCGCAGGCGAGCGCGGCGCGGAGCTCGTCCTTGAACCCGGCGTGCATCGACAGGTCGCGCTCGTCGACGCGGGCGCCGTAGCCTCGCAGGACGGCGGCCGTGGACCAGCAGTCCTCGTACGTGTGGCGTATCCCGCGGAGGCTCGTGAGGTACACCACGACGCGGCCCGCGCTCTCCGGCGGCGGCGCCGGCGAGGCCTGCTTCTTGGCTGCTGCTGCTGCTAGCTTCGTCTTGGCGTCGATCTTTTCCTGCAGCACGGTGACGCGCGCGCGCACGATGCCAGGGAACTTCTGGATCTCTCGCTTCTCGACGACGTCGTCGCCGCGTTTGACGAAGTCAGGAGGAAGAGGAGGCGAGTCGTCGTCGTGTGTGAGCTCGTCGAGCGCCTTCCGGAACGCGTCCAGGATTTCCGGATCGAACACCGGCGACCCGGTCGCCGACTGCGCCTTCCGCCGCTCCTCGCCGTGGACGACGCGGTCGTCCTTGTCCTCCTCCACTTCCTCTCGCTCATGGCCCTCCTCCTCCTCGTCGTCGTCGAGTCCGTTCATGAGCTCCCACACGTTGATCTCCTCGGGCGGCCCACGCGCGGGCGTCTTGGTGGGCGTCCGCGGCGCCACGACGCTCGCCGGCGCGGCGACGACGGCCTGCTTCTTCGGCCGCTTCTTCGGTGGCGCCGCCACGGGCGGGGGCGTCGCGGGGCGCCACCCGGCGAACGACCGCGACGGCCCGAGCAGCTTCCCCACGCCGTCGTCGGCGTCTTCGTTATCGCCGGCCTTGTTCATCACCATCCCCTCGCCACCGCCATAGGCGGCGTCATCGAAGGACACGCCCATGGCCGCCACGGCCGCGGCGGCGCGGTCGAGGCTGAGCGTGCCGAGCGCGGCCGAGCGCGCCGCGACGGAGCGCCGCCACCGCGGCGGGAGGCGGCCTGAGAGTCCACGCGGCTCCGGCGGCGCCCCGCCGCATCCCCCGTGCAGCGCGTGCTTGGACCCCTGGCAACCCATCCACCAGACCACCACGCCAGCCGGGTGGGGGAAACGGAAAGGGAAGGGAAATTGGAAATGGGAGCGGGGCGGGCCGAGAACCCCGGGCGGTGCGGCCGGTGCCCGTTCTCCTCCACTGAGGTAACGAGAGTGAACGGCTAGAAGAAACCTCCTCTCGCCTCTCGGCCGCGCGGGAGTCAAACGGCTGGAAAAACTTGGGTGTGAAGCGGAGACGCAACGGTTTGGCCGTTTGGGCAGCGCGCGGCGTGCGTGATGCGCGGTGGGACTTGGCAGCCTCAGGCCCTCGAGGTTGGAAGGAAACGAATAAGAAAGGGCCGGGGGAGGCGTCGCGCACGCTCGAGGGTCGCGTGTGCGGGCGCCCGTGGTGGCCGTGCACGCGAGTGTATCGAGCCGGCAGGATCACGTAGGGGGTGGCGGGTTGGGGGAACGAGAGCGTACGTGCGCCGTGCGCCGTGGAGTACTGGATCGGCCGCGTCGTCGGGGTCAGTCAGGTGGGCGCTGCGCTGGGAACATGCATGTGCCGTCTTCCTCGGCGAGGTACCGCACGGCCACGGCGCATTCGCGCCACCTGCGCCGCCGCGTCAGTGGCAGTCGCCAGTCACGGCCGGTTCGGTGGCGGTTGCAGCGGGGGCCGGGCCGGCCGTGGGGGGAGCGGATGATTTGATAGCTGCTCGGATCGGTAATTGGGGAAAGGATTCGGAAGGCAGGGATGTTTCGGTCCCAACGGCGACTGCTTTTACCGCCATGCATTTTTCTCGTGAAGTCGTGCGATTGATGCATCAGCCGACCGGGTCCAATCGCCGGCGGTTGGCGTTTTTGGGATTATGTTAGAACAAGACATTTGACTTCTCTTGCCTTTTTTGTTTTCTGAAAGAACTATATTCGTCTTGCGTTGGACTACCTTTGGTTGTCTGGTGGCGAACTGATTCGATCGACGGTCGTCATTGAACGCCGGCGTGGTGTGCATGCCTGTTCATTCGGGATGCGATTCCTGCGTGTCCGCGCTAACGGCAACGGGTTTATCTGAGGATTTTTGAACTGGCCAACGGTACGATTTGTTTGAGAACCTGCCGCATGCTCGTTTGCAAGTATAGTTTGCTCTTATCGGTTACGATAAACCTTCTGGCCTCTGCAGACGAGCAGATCAGATGCCGTGTTTAGTTCCAGAAGTTCTTTTGGACTTTACTATTCACCCCTCTCAGAAAACACGTTTTCCAAAAAAGTTTCCCTCCAATTCTCTTCAACTTTCCTATTATTCCTATCACAGAACACGTTTTTTTCTTTTCCTCTCCCGCAACTAAACGCGCCCTGAACGTTAGCAGGGCAGGTCGCGAAGGACACACAGAATTGCAGTGTCGCTCTGCCAGTAAAAGTATGGGATGTGACAGCTGATTCCTGACAAGTGCACAGCTCCTGTTTGTAGTACGAGCAGTCGAGCGCTCTGTTTTCCACGTTCTACGATTGTACTAGCGTCCGGCGCCGGAATTCAACAGAGGCGAGGCCCGGCAAATTCACCGGATCGCTTTAACAACAGAAAGGAAAAGCTAACACTGCTCGACAACTTTTGTCCAATGCCCGTTCCGTTCGTTCGTTCGTTCACAGCTTTGCCCCGGTCTGCGATTTTACTTCGAACGCATCGACAGCGATGGAGCGACGCGGGCAGGCGTTTACGGTCCGCTTCAGGCACAAGGTTTCATCACCCCCTTTTCTGCTCTTGTTTTAGCAGGCATAAGATGTGAGTTTGTCGCCTTTTTTCCTCTTTGTTTTTTCAGTTTTTAGGGGTGCGTTGGTTGGTTAGAATACGTGGGTGCCGTGTCTCGTCTGGTCGGTGGACTGGCCTGGCCCACAACTCGCTTTGCTTTGCTTTATCTTGAAACGCCTCTTGCTTTGTGTGCGTTGCAGTGTGCAGATTAGCGTCTCGCACACCTTAAACAGCGATTAGTGCCGGTAGTGTTTTTTAAAGTTTGTTGTTGATGTGGTACTTAAAGTGCAGGAGGAACAGAGGTATAGTATAGATGCGGTGGACCTGTGCCGTGAAGGTTTGCACGACGGTATTGCCTGGCAGTTGACAAGCATTTGTCAATACTCGATCCAAAGCAAACAACAATTGTGCCATGGCTTATAGCCAACGCCCGACTTTAGCTGGGTTACTTCTGATGGTCAGTTGAGACTTGAGAGTTTGCTTCGTCACGGGAACCTACGATTTCATCCTAATGACATCTCTCACTACGTAAAAGTCTTACAATAGTTGCACCAGCTGATCCGTACACGTACGTGCGTGTTGCATTGTCAAAAGGGAGACTATTCAAGACATGGGAATCACACGGACGACCGATCCTCTTAGTAGGGGTGTGTTTGGTTGGATGCACCACATGATGCATGAATGGATGATCCTAGATGGAATGGTTCAACCAATTTGCTTGAACTATTTGGTTTACTCTAACTAGTACAATAATGTATCAAGTAGGATGGTCTCATCCTGGATGAGTTGGTACAGTTCACCTAACCAAACAAGATAATCATTATTATTTTATATCATGCCATACATGAATCAAATGGTTGAACCAACCAAACACACCCTAGGTTAACCCCCCTTAGTCTCCTTTAATCACGAAATCGAACGGCACACACGAGACATGCTTTTCCATTCCATCTTCGAAGGTTGCGAGGAGTACAGGGCTTGACTACGAGTCTAGCTACAATGGTAGCACAGCATCACTGTCAGTGTAGCATCGTAGGGCACGCACGAACGACGTTCCCCCTAACCCACATATCTTAAAGCACGCACAGATGAAAAAGAGTGTTAGGTAAGTGATGGCCTGTCGTGTCCGTGAATCACGCATTGATCGCGCCCTATAGCAGGGTTAGTTAATTGACTTTTCTTTTTTTTTTTTTGTGGTAAGTAGTACAGTAGAGATTAGAGAAGCTATGGAAGAATATATAATGGAACGGTTGAGTGACGGACATCACATTGCGGATAGGAAAGGGAGTAGGCCGCCGACGCGCCGTGGAGTGGTGTGGTGCTCGACGGGGTTGGGTTTGGTGGCGAGCACGACGTGTTCTCGGCCAGGAACGGACGGTCCGTCGACGATGTCGCAGATCCGCGCGCACGTTCCCCGCTTTTCCACGGGATCTTCAGAGTTTGACGTCTGATGCCTGACGGCTGCTGCAGATTTGCAGTGGCGGCAGTGGGTGGTTGGGTTGGTCGCTCGATCTTTTTTCGGCGGCGAAACTCGAAAGCGCCGAGAGAGACACATGTGCACCGCATGATCACGCAGCGCAGTCAGCTACTAGTTTCAGCAGCTTGTGCCACCGTGCTAGGAACGGTCAGCCCGGAGCCCCCGACAGGCTTACCGTGATTCTGTTAACTTGGGACGAACCGATGGTGACGGCGACTGGTTGGTGATGAGATGTAAAATGCCGTGAAATAATCACACGGACAATGTTAGATGTTAAACTCTTTCATCACGGAATCGGGACGGCCTAAACGAGGAAAATTTTAAAGACTGCGCAACTAGGGCCCTGAGCTCGACGACAACGCTAACACACGGTACCACAAAATAGTACAGATACTCCTTCTAGTCCACATGAGCATGGCTTATAATTCAGCCCGCAGCAGGCTGAATCAATGCCAGCGTGGAGGCCATTTAATGTAACAGCGGCAGCAGTATCGAGCAACACAGTTCATGCGGCCAATGAGCAGCTAGCCTAGCAGCATCTTAGCCAATTGTAACACCCTAATTTGTTCATCACACAAAACAATTTAGGCAATATAATTCTTTATATTATGTTTAAGAAAATATTAAGTTGCAAATTTAAATCTTGGCTCATAAATATTTAAACAACATTTAAATTAGAATCAAATAAAGTTTTTGTTGCATTCATGCTGCTGCATATATTTTTGAGTGTTGGTTTGAATTTAAAAGAGTTTACAAAAGTTTAAATTTAACTTTCAAACCTTCTCTTCTCTCCCTCTCTTTTCTAGCCCAACCCAGTTCTTGAGCCGGCCCAATTTCTTTCCCCGGCCCAACCCGCTGCCAGCGTGGCCCAGCCGGTTTCCCTCTCTTTCTCTCTTTCTTTCTCTGCCATGTGGGCCCGGCTTGTCGGCGCCATCTCCTTCCTCTCGCCGTATGCAAGCAGGACACCGAGCTGGAGTCCAAGCCGACCCCGATGCCGCATCGATTTCCCTTGGCACGCAAGACTCGATTCCCGGCCTTTATAAGCCGCCGCCGAGCCCCTTGTCTCTCAACCCAACCTCTAGCTTCCGCCGCCACCAGAGCTTCAAAGCCGCCGCAAACCCTAGCTTGAAGCCGTCGCCTTGAATCGAGCTTCTCGCCGCCTTCTCGCCGCTTCAATCTCGCCGCCGAGCTTTGAGTTGTGGTATGGAACCTGCCGAGGCGGTTCTTTTCTGTTGTTTCGCTTCCTCGCGGTCGTGTCGCGTCGCCGTCCTCAGCCGAGCCGCCATAGCTCGTCGCGAGCTTTTGGTGTCGCTCAACTCTCGTTTAGAACCTCCAAAATAGGTTCCACGTGTTCCCAGCTAGCTCCCAAGCTTTGAATCGTTGAAAACCGAGCTCCCGAGCCCTAGTTTGCGTCTTCTCCGGTGAGTTTCCGGTCGAGCGCCGCCGCGCGCCGCCGTTCAGGTCGCCGGCGTCGCCCCCTTTCAACCGTGGCCTTTAGATCTAGATCCAACGGCTGAAAACCGTTCTGACCCAAGTCAATCTGAGTCATACCGGTCAACCGTGCCTCTTTTGTAGAAAAGCCCCTCAGTTTTATAGAAATCAATCCGCGGTCCTGTCTAGTCAAAAATAATCAGATCTAGGTCATGTTTCTTCTAGTTTAGCCCCTGACCTTTCTAAAAATCTAACCCGCCGTCGTGCTAGCCAGTTTTCCTCAAAAGTCCTTCTGTTTTTATATAAAATTATGTTTTAGGTCCTCTGTTTCTTCCATTTAAGCCCCTGGAAGGTTAGATTGATCACAGAGAAGCCCCTAAACCTTGTTTTATCCATAGTTTGACCGTTTTAAATCCGATTTGAGTGATCTTTACGCTCAGACGATCGTCTCTGCATCAAGAACAGTTTTAGGCACGTCTTTGCGTCTTTAAAAGTTGTATGGTGTATTGTTTTGCTTTTATTGATTGAATGCTTGTGCGATCGTGTAGAGAACGGTCCGTTCGACGGAGATCAAGATCAAGTCTACGAGGAGGAGCCACCGCAGTACTTTGAGGAAGGCAAGTGGATTTCCCCCTCAGCATACTCTTTTGAACCTATACACATTGCATGACAATTAAATTTATCTTTATGTTCATGTTGCATTAATTTGATGGGTCCTATGTAAGGATGACTAGTCTTTTACACCTAAGCCTTGGTATACCGGGTTTACTTTTATGTTGGGTAGCTATGCTAGATGCTTAACCTTGGTTCATGATGGGTTCTATCCAACAATGATGAGTATCCTCACTTTTATGTCTTGCCATGATAATATAAGATCACCATGCTAATCGGAACATGGAGAACCACTCAGGATTTACCGTACAACCGTAATACCATATGACTCTGGTCTTAGCTGAATAATTAGACGAACTATATGTTGTGTTTGTGCTGCCTGTTGGGTTGATATTTGTTTGTGGATGTGTTGGTGCGGCTATCAGAAGACTCTGTCTTCTGTTGAAACCGTAAACGCTGGGAACAAACACACATGTAAGAATTCTTTGTAAAGGCTTCGTAGCATCCCTATGCAATCACACCTCGGAAGTGTGGTATTGTGCCTACTTTTGCACAGCATGGTTGGGTTTAAAGTTCCTCGGAGCTTTTACGTGAATTGTGGTGAAAGTGTACAACCTCTGCAGAGTGTAAAACTGTTATAACAGCCGTGTTCGCGGTCATGAACGGCCTGGACCCTTACGTGATTAATCTATCGGAACATGAAGTCAAATTGTTCATGCATGTGTTATTGATGTTACTTATGATTTATTTATTATATGTTTATATGCTAATTTGGGATTGGTATATACTTATATCTTAGTAAATAGTTGGTTGTTAATAAAACTTGACCAATTAAAATGCTAATTGCTATAAACTAAGCTCTCCTTGATAGCTTGCATATTTCCTCCACTTGTTGAGTACCAACCATAAGTGTACTCATCTTTGCTTATATTGGATCAGAAGGTAATAATGGAGCGGAGTATCTCAGTGACCTTGATGAGTTCTAGGTATGTGTTCCACCAGTCAGATGCCTGTGGAGTGCTTTTGGAGTTATCGTCTTTAGTTATCGTGTGAACCAGTTTATTTTGGCCTTCGTGCCTTAGTCGTGAGTGTAATAAATACTTTATGTATCAAATATTCGTTTGAGTACTGTTTCTGTTATTCACTCATTGTCTATCATATGTGTGTGAATTGATCCTGGCACACATATGAGATGTACTCGGTTTTCTTTCTAAAACCGGGTATGACACCAATAGATATTGCATCCATGCTCATCCGCCCGCTTGAGCGGGCGTTTTGCCAAGCGCCCGCAACACATTCTCTCTCCTCTTTTCTCTCGGCCAGGAAGGTTTTTTCTGACGTGGATGTGCTTGCCGCCGGCCTTGCTAGCATTATAATACCTGCCGCCGGCCTTGCTAGCATTATAATACCTGCTCTAAGCCGCACAAAAAATATGTTTTAGGTGCAACGCGAGGGCCAGTCGTAGCCGTGAAAGATGCTTTAATCTCGGCTTATGACGAGGCTAGTTGGATGTCGAGAATGGTGAGCACCTACTGCCCGAAGCGGACACCCCGCGGAGTGGCGCCGGTGCCGCAGTTGCGTTCGGTGTCTGGGCGTCTGGCACGACGTGTTTTTGTTCCAACAACCCCTACGCGGTCCGTCTTGGCAACTCTTGACCTGCGACGGGCCGGTCACCGGTAGGTGCTGCAGTACGCACGCACCGCGTTTTTTTTCCCCTACGAGTTCAAAATTCGTCTGGTAGGATCGGGTCTTCATCATTTGATGTCCGATTTTATTTTTTTTGAGAGTGGCAGGCTGCAACAGCCGCGGCCATGCGCCCCCAGCTCTCTGCTTGCTGCTGCCGATCGGGCCTTGAGCCCAGGATTACGGTGGTGACTTTGGGATGGGTTTGGGCCACATGTTTTGCCGCCCCCTCGGGGTGACCCACGATGGGTTTGGACAATATGGCCCAAACCCACCAAGGCTTACGGGCCTTGGAAGGCTTACTGTACGAGAGCGCCTCGCGGGGCAACACGCAACACTGCAACAGCGTAAGCTTTTCCAGTGCGCTCTCCGCGCACGGGCGCATCGAATCCCCCCTCGTGCTTGCCCGCTCACCCAGGCCCGCCCAATGCCACCGCCGCCGCCGTCGACGGCCGCGGCAGCGGCGGCGGCGGCGCAGAAGCTGGAGTCCCTCCTCCCGCGCCTGGCGACGCTCTCCCACCACAAGCAGTTCCACGCGCGCCTCCTCACCTCGGGCCACCTCCTCTCCCACCCACACCTCCGCGCGCGCTTCCTCGACCGCCTCGCGCTCTCGCCGCACGGCGCCGCGCTGCCGTACGCGCTCCTCCTCCTCCGCTCTCTCCCCAGCCCGGCCACCAACGACCTCAACGCCGCGCTCCGGGGCCTCGCGGCCTCCCCGCAGCCCGCGCGCTCCCTCCTCCTCCTCGCCGGCCGCCTCCTCCCCGCGCCCGCGCCGCCGCGGCCACGCCTCGACGCGCTCTCCCTCTCCTTCGCGCTCAAGGCCGCCGCCCGGTGCTCCGAAGCGCTCGCCACGCTCCAGCTCCACGCGACCCTTGTGCGCCTCGGCGTGGCCGCCGACGTCCGTCTGATGACGACGCTGCTCGACTCTTACGCTAAGTGCGGCGACCTCCCGTCCGCGCGGAAGGTGTTCGATGAAATGTCCGTCCGTGATGTGGCCACATGGAACGCGCTGCTTGCGGGGTTGGCACAGGGGACAGAGCCGAACCTCGCGTTGGCGCTGTTCCACAGGTTGGTAGGGAGCTTTCGGGAGTTGCTGCCAAGGGAGGAGCCAAATGAGGTGACCATTGTTGCTGCGCTTTCTGCATGTGCACAGCTTGGAGCATTACGGGATGGATTGACCGTGCACCAGTTTGCTCGTACAATAGGCGTTGAGGACAATGTCCGTGTCTGCAACGCGCTTATTGACATGTACTCCAAGTGTGGCTCATTGACCCGGGCTCTCGAAGTGTTCCATTCCATCAGGCTAGAAGACCCGACGCTTGTGTCCTATAATGCTACGATTCAGGTGCTTTCCACGCATGGGCATGGGGCAGATGCACTGAAGCTGTTTGATGAAATGCCAGCATGGATTGAGCCAGACGAAGTAACTTACCTTGCTGTGTTGGGTGGATGCAACCATGCTGGGCTTGTCGACGATGGGCGCAGGGTTTTCGATTCTATGCGGGTTCCTCCTAATATGAAACACTATGGGACCATTGTGGATATCCTTGGTCGTGCAGGCCACCTTGATGAGGCACATGATATGATTATGTCCATGCCATTTCCAGCAGATATTGTCCTCTGGCAGACAATGCTCGGTGCGGCCAAGATGCATGGAAATGTGGAGCTTGCGGAGTTGGCTGCCACAAAGCTGGCTGAGCTAGGTTCTAACGTTGATGGTGACTACGTGCTCCTCTCCAATGTATACGCATCCAAGGCCCGGTGGGCTGATGTTGGCCGAGTTCGTGACACCATGAGAAGCAATGATGTCAGGAAAGTCCCTGGCTTCAGCTACACAGAAATAGATGGTGTAATGCATAAGTTTATTAATGGTGACAAAGAGCACCCCAGGTGGAGGGAGATATACAGATCATTAGACGACATTGTGTCAAGAATAAGTGAACTGGGTTATGAGCCAGAGACAAGCAATGTGCTACATGACATCGGGGAGGAGGAGAAGCAGTATGCTTTGTGCTACCATAGCGAAAAGCTGGCCATTGCATACGGGTTAATTTCTACACCACCTGGGGAGACTATTCGAGTGATAAAAAATCTCCGAATATGTGGAGATTGTCATGTGGTGGCAAAACTTATCTCTAAAGCCTATGGTCGGGTGATAATCATCCGGGACAGGGCAAGATTCCACCGGTTTGAAAATGGACAGTGTTCCTGCAGAGATTACTGGTAAAATGCTTGCATACTGGTCATTTGCAGGCCTACAAACATGGCATAAGATCCTGGATATTGGTCAGGTGCAGTGACTAAATTTCTAGTCCGAAATGTAGATAAAATTTTACTGCTTGGATTCACCACATAACAGGTTTTTTCCCCCCTCAAGCACAGCACACAACAGGTTTGTGTAACTAAAAGTACATAGGCTATCTTCCTTGAACTTTCTCTACAAGCTCTTGGCCATGGTTGTCAATTTGGGGAACACTTGGAAGCAGAAAGGAAAAAAAAAATTGTGCACTGTAGAAGCTTGAACTGAAGTTGCTCAACGACCAGTACCTACCAATATTCAGAGCCCTACAAGGTTTGTGACAACGGAGCACTTCTACATATTGTTCATTTGCACCTATGTCTAAGAGGCCAAGAGAACATAGCTTACAACTAACATTATTGCATTACTCAAGTATGGAACTAGGAAGAATGTTGAGGTGTATGCAGACAGTGCTCTTACTGATTTTTTTCCATCAAAGGAATTAATAAAAAAATTCCACATTTGTAGATCTTTACATTATTAGTTCCCAACCATATCCTGGGTTACTACTTACGAATTTACCATGCTAATTACTCATGAATATGAATATTTATTTGTATCCATAACCCGTTACATCGTTTCAGTTTCAGTAGTCTGAACTTGGGTCTCAAAATTATGTATCTTAATAGTTGTTAGTCTTCAACAAGACTTCGTATACTAAATGGAACTTTGTCCACTTGATACTGCTAGGTAATGCATTTGTCATTGATGTTGTGACAACTCACAAAATATTGGCTTATGAAGGGAGGGGGTGGGAGCGATACACACGCCTGACAAATTTTCTTACCAAATGTATTGGCAGTAGCCAGTAGGTATGAAATCTCACTATGATAAATGGAATTGTCATTATAGTAATATCGTTTGATACTTTCACCAACATATTGTCAACTTTTGTTTTTCATCCTGCTTGGAATTTTTTTTTTTTTGCAGGATTTATTCATTAGGTGTACAATCATATAAATAAACAATATGCAACATTAACTGGATGACTAATACAATTAGGAAGTTTTGCCAGCCCAGCAGTTCATTTCATATTGTTGGTTTTATGGGAAATAACCTTGAGGTGAAAAATTTGGAAGATTATGCATGCAATAAGACAAATTTTGCTCTTGTAATTGTAGTTGTAGCTCCATTTATGTTGTGAAAGAGGATTGAGTCCATTTATAGCAGTGAAATGTAACTTGTCACACATCTGAGTGTTCTTGGTAGTACTAAATTACTTACCATATGATGGATTCATCTATGCAAATCAAGATAAGGGTTGCAAGATCGAAGTTTCTTAGCAATAAACTTGTTTGCGCTAAGAGCTTTACAATGGAGAATAATATGAAGAATTTAGATGGCCAAAGTAGTGAAATGAGGGATCAAATCAAAGAAATAGCAGAAAGAAATGGACATGCTTTGTAAACACTTAGTATATCACTTCATTATTCATACTTTCATAGTTGTTGCATTTACAGTTAGTACAGCTCACTAAGAGGACATGTATCATAATTCTTCCACTTTATGATAAACAGTTGTGTTCGAAAGGTATTTTTTATCTGATTCATGGACGAGACTGGAAAGGCGGAAAGTATACTAAATGACTGTTTCACTGCTAGAAAATACTGCGCTTCACTTAGTATTGCTCTGAGTTACTGGTGCAAAAACTCAGGAAAACAAAATTACTGGTATAGTACTGGTGTACATCTATGCAAGAAGCTTTGAGTTTATCAGTCCGTGTTCAAAACAGATACCTATATACAATGAATTCAACTACGGAGTATATTGCAACCACTGACTGTCATACAAACTTTGTACTTTGCCTAGCTATATACTACCTCCGTTCTTGAATATATGACACCATTGACTTTTTTTCTTCGTTTAACTATTCGTCTTTTCTACAAATATTTATGCAATTAGATAAGTCTACTAGTTAAATCCAAAGTATTATCAATAATAGATGTAGTGGTACCCATTTTATGCTATTTAACAAAGTAACTAATAAAATATCATTGGTCAAAGTTGAAGGAAAAAGTCAATGATGTCATATATTTAAGAACGGAGGTAGTACTATATTGCAGCTTGCAAGTGTTACTTAGTCACTTGATACTGATTGCGAAGCTAAGAGTATTTCGCAGACCGCTAACCATGTGACGTTTTTTCATTCCGATTGCTGGCTAGAAGCCATGGTGCTCGAGCTTAGGCTATTTCCAACCGAAGTTCCAACCGAAGACATCATCAACTAGTTTCTATACATCTATGTCATATAGACACTACCTATAAAAACTACCTCTCTAATGCATAGTTTCTTAAAATTAAATTACCATCCAATCATATATGTTCTCTCTCCTTTTTCTCCCTATCATCAAGTTTCATTTTTTGGTTCTTGTGTAGACATGGTTTCTTATGCAAGACACCATGTCCTTCTCTCCCCTCTTTAATTCTCTTGCCACATCATCAAATTGCTTATGTGGAAGGCTATTTAATGCTATGGACACCATCCTAGTAGATGGGTTTGGGATGGCCTTACTCGTTTCTACTGTCCGTTCCTCCGTTCCCTACGATACCAATTTCCCATGTCAAATTAAAACGCCAAACTAGGTTCAGATTTCAGGTAGGGTTCAAATTACAGGTAGAGCCTCGCCGCAACGCAACAGGCCGCCGACACTTCTGCCCGCGCCATTGCGTGCGATTGCCCGCCGCCGCCGTCACGGCTCAGCCCAGAGCCATCAGTCTACCAGCCGCCGCATGCGCGTATCCGAGGCCTAGCCCGCTCGCGGCCGCGGATCTCTCGCCTCGTCGCCCCGCGATGCATCGCGCGATACGGCTGCGCTGCCTCCTGCGCCCGCCGCTCCGGTGCGAGCCCGCCGCCAACCCCGCGGCGTCGTCCTCCAGCGGAGGCGGAGGCGCCCTCGCGCGCGGTCTCGGCGCGCCGCCGCGGCCGTGCGGCGAGAAGCGGCGGCTGTGCCGGTTCTACAGCTCGAAGGAGGGCGTCGGCAGCTCGGAGGCGGCCGCGGTGGGGACCGGTGGCGGCGGCAGCGGCAGCAGCAGCAGCGAGCAGGAGCACGCGCGGCTCGGGGAGAGGGACCAGCAGGAGTGGCTCAGCGGCGAGCGGTTCCTCACCGGCTGCAAGCGGCGGGAGTCGCCGTTCCTCACCAAGCGGGATCGCTTCCGCAACGAGTTCCTGCGCCGCGCCGTGCCGTGGGACAAGACCGGTGTCTCGTGGAACAGCTTCCCGTACTACGTCGAGTAAGCGTGGCAATTGGCAAACACCCCCGCGCGTGCACGCCACCTGTTTGCAGTTTTGTCTATACGAACGATGTTAACTCAGTCGCATTGTGCCTTTTGGATTGCCAGTCAGCATGTGAAGCAGCTGCTGAGCGAGTGCGTCGCATCGCACCTGCGGCACAAGGATGTAGCTCTGGAGTATGGTTCCGGGCTGCAGTCGTCGAGTGGGAGGATATTGCTGCAGAGCTTGCCAGGTACTGATCAGGAATGGAGTTGATGACTTCATCAACATATGCTTCTGTCTGCCTATATGGACGTTGAGATTTTTCTTGGTTGCTACAATGCAGGGACTGAACTTTACCGGGAGAGATTTGTGCGTGCACTTGCCAATGAGTTGCGTGCGCAATTATTGGTTCTGGACAGCAGTGTGCTAGTACCATATGTAAGATAACCTGCCCCTTATAGTAAAAATCGTTTAGATTTCAGTTTGTGGTGGAACCTAATGTCTGACCATGTAGGATTGTGGTGAAGATGGTTCAGAGAGTGAGGAAGAGGGTAATCATGCAGAGTCAGAGGACGAAGGTTCAGAATCAGAGGTGGACGGTGAAGGTGCTGAGGAATCTGGTGAAAGTGATGATGATGATTCCATTAAATCCATGGCAGACCTAAAGAAGCTAGTTCCTTGCACTCTCGAGGAATTTGCCAAGGTTTCTGTTTCTATTATGCTGTGAAACCCTAAAAAAATGCCCCCCTTACAATTCTTTTACCTTTGTCTTGCGTCAATATATCTGGTTCTTTTCATTCTATTTAGGAAATAAAGTATTTTTTTTTTAATCTTTACATTTGCCATGTACCTACACATTTCGTTTGATATCTGAGTGAGAGATCTCTAGACTGGCAACAAAACAGTTGTAAGAACTAACATAAGTAGTAATGTATAGCTCTTATTTAAACTAGCCACATGTGATGGTGTTTTCTTTTTTTTTTTACTAAAAATGCTAACCCTTGTTGAACTGCTATTTCCTGATTCTTTAAATCATTTGGTTTGTGATCTTTCTGCATTATCGTTTATGCCTACAATGCTCGTGATTGCAGAGAGTGGTTGGTATACAGGAAGGTTCTTCAGCAGCTGAATCCTCTGGGACTGCTGAGTCATCCGAAGAAGAGAATAGGCCTCTTCAAAAGGGTAACACGGCTTCATTTTTTCTTCTTCTCAGTACTGAGTGTTTTAACCAAACTGGTTCTAAAATCTAAACTATATAGCAATGAACTGTATACACCAATATGTGGTACTGTGTGCTTTGTCATGGGCTAATTTTGCATTGATGCCTTTGATCATATTTTGTGAGTCGAAGCACGGCACCTTCTTAGAACAAAGCCTGGGGGGAGTCTCCCTCCCGTGGTCGAGTTTTAATTATCATGTTTTGTGTGTAACCATTTCATGTTGGAGCCTTCTCAGTGCATTTGGTAGGCTAAGTTCTGCTGCAGTGCTGTGAGCTAATATGTCACGGCAAAAAGAAAATAAGTCGGCCTTTGTTTTATGTGTTACCGATGTTCTGTGCTTTGGCTAACGCCCGTTAGCCTAGATCAGCAGCTCTGCACATACACAGTCACACTCTACAGTTCTTCTGTTAAGGTGAACCCACACATTGCTTTACCATAAAAATACTTCACTGTATTGCAGTAATGCAGTTAGACCATGTAGACAACTTTTTGCGTTGAAGTTTATTTAATGAGCTAGCTACAGGGTACAACTGTATTGTTAATTGTACATACATTGTGCTAACTCTTGTGAAACATGAAATTCAGGCTGTGCTCTTTTAGCACTAACGAAAGTTACGAACAGTGAATGAAGGCATAGCCAACTTAAACCCTTCTCATTATTGTCTTCAGGAGTTAGGATCAAGTACATTGGAGCATCAGTGGTTGTTGAAGCAGATACTAGGTACTTGTTGGAAGATATGATATCCCCTTTTTGGTTTTATTGCCTACATTTATGTGAAATCCTTTTCATTGCCATTCTTTGGATATGTCTGGACCACATACTATTGGCAATTCATTTTACTAGCTATCCCATTTTCTTGCTAAACAAAGCTGATCACATTGTTTCAAGGTTCTGCTCTATGGCACTTGAATTAAATGTAGTATGTTATAATAACATGAGCTTTTTATAGTATTGAAAGTTCCATCTGCTAGGCATTTCAATGTGTGGGCTGGGTTTATGTGAGATGTCCGTTTATGCATTTGGATACACTGCAACCAGAAGGCTCAGGGATAAACATGGGTGCACCCAGATTGGTTTTGTAGGGTGAGAGGTCCACACACGTTTGTGATCTTATGTGTCTGCATATGACCATGCCTACGTTCTTAGTTATTTGGTGTGCAAGCTTAGTGATTCTGGTGAAATTGATGACTGTCAGTGTCTCAGTGATTCTGGTGAAATTGGTGAGTGTCAGGAGGGCACGCTACCACATGATTGTACTACATATAGCTACCTAACCTTTACCCTTTTTCTTAGCATGGTTACGGTCTTACAGGCTGTCATACTGATCTAGTATTTTTACACTACTCATGACATGATGCATATCATATGTCTCAAATCACAGGATCATTTTGGGGAAAGTACCTACTCAAGATGGTTCAAAGAATGCATATACCTTTATTAGTGGCAGGTGGGTGGATAAGTCTTCCTTGTATTTTGAATAGAAAATAGGGTTCATGTATTTGTATAGAAAAAAAACAGGGCTAGAAGATTTTGACTTTCTTTTGAGGGCACTCTTTGTTGTATGTTATTACCACAACATGCCAACTTTATTTGCCCTGATATATCATTTTTTTAAGTAACCATCACAATTTTTTTGTACTTTTCTAGCTTTCTCATTAAATGAAAATGGCAATAAGGATGAAATATTACTTTAAGACTAGAAATATTCAGCTTATTTTTTCACATTGTCATTGCATTAGACGCCAATATTGCTGCCCTTGCAAATGTTGCGACTTGCAAGGGCCAAGTGTTTATGCATTTTAACATGGCTTGCTACAGTTTACAACTGAGTTTGAAACCTTGAATAAACAGTGGGTGAATTGTATGTGTTTGCAACTGTTTTGGAATGTTTGTATTCTAAATCAGTTTAGTTTTATAGTGCATACCCTTATTTCCAACATTGTAGTTGATGAATGATTTGGTTTCCATGTTTATATTTCCTTATGTTGCATGCTCGAGCCTTTGCGAATGGGGCTGCATTATTATCTCTCAACGTTTGTAGGCAACACCTTTATAATTGAACATTCTTCTATATCTATTATAATTGCAGAACTTTATCAAACGGACAGCGTGGAGAGGTGTATGAGATTAATGGCGATCAAGTGGCTGTTATATTTGACCTTCCTGAGGACAAGGTGGCTGATGGTAACAAAGATGAAGCAAACAAAGAGCAAAATGCTAAACCAGCAGTTTATTGGGTTGACAGTATGCTACTAGTCCCAAGCATCCATATTGCTATATTCAGTTTGAGTTTGGAAGTGTCTTCAATCTAGCATTTTTTTTTGAACTTCTAGCTCAGGATATTGTGCATGACCATGATACTAAGGCGGAAGATTGGCATATTGCAATTGAAGCACTTTGTGAGGTATGTTGTCTGAAAATAACTGTTTGTATATAACGTGTATTATCTTGATATATTCCTTTCTCATGCGTACATGCATCTGCTTACATAGATTCACCACTCAGTCTGTTTTAATTGACAAGATTCACAAGTGTCTGTCCTTATGATTTTCTTAGTGGACTTACCTATAATGTTATGTGTACAATAATAGGTACTGCCATCTCTACAACCAGCCATTGTTTACTTTCCAGACAGTTCCCAGTGGCTATCTAGGGCAGTTCCGAGATCAAATCGCAGAGAATTTATTGAAAAGCTAGAGGAAATGTTTGATCAGCTTACTGGACCTCTAGTTTTGATATGTGGGCAGAACATAGTGGAGGAAACAGCAGCAGCATCTAAGGATAATGAACCTGTAAGCCATATAAGCTCCCAATGCCCTACCTGCTTTCATTCAATTATATATTTTGTTGTTGGTTCTTACGTGGGTTTTGCATAAATACAGAAGACTCTCCTGTTCCATAATCTGTCTCGTCTCTCGCCTCTGGTAATTTTCTTACTAACCTGCTAGAAGAAGATATGTTTATTTTCCTGATCCTTCCCTGTTGCAACTAGTCAAGAAAACATTTATTCTTCCAATTATTTGTGTATTTGTTTCTACTTTCTACTCATTTAAGTTTTATTAACCACACAAAATGTGCCTAACTAACTGTAGTTTTTCCATCTATTGCTTCTGGTCCTAATAGTTGGAATGATATTGACTCATGATGGTAACCAAATTAGTAACAATTTACATGTCAGTGTTGCTTAATATATTCTGCTGAATAGTCCTGTAAGCGTGCTCTTTATTGTGCTTGACATGGTGCCATATTATTAGCATAAAGACACAATTTTTTTATGGTTAGATGCAACTGGATAATTCACTAGTGCAGGATTGTATATAAACTACGAGTAGGTATCATTATGTTTGGCCCTATGGCATGCCTGTTTTGGGAAAAAAAAGCAAATTCAATGCCTAGTTATGTTCAATTGCTTATCCTTGGCGAGCACAAGCTGGTCTTTTTATCATTATATTCCTGCTAGCAAGCATGTCCTTGTTCCGTATGGCCTCAAATGAATTGTCCAACTGTCCAAGTTGACACTGGCTAGCTGCCTTTCTATTCTAAGTGCATAAGGCTGCCCATTCAGGTCTGACAAGATTTCTTCATCCAACTGTTAATTACTTAATTGCTGTACTGCATGGCATTGAGGTGTGGTTGATACTTAGTACAATGAAATTTACCTATTCTAGGAAAAATTACTGCTACAGGCTACAGCCATTAAAAGGGGTTACCAGTTAATCTATGCTCCCTCCACTCACAAAAGAGTGTCATTTTGTATTGTGTTCAGTCGACTTGTTTACTTTGTTCTCTGCCCAGTCATTTTGGACTTTGCATATCCCTTATTACTCTAAAATGTGTTCAGTCATCCTTGAAGCGGCTGGTAGAGGGTATAAAAGGACGGAAACCTTCAAGATCCATTGACATAACGAAGCTTTTCAAAAATAGATTATTTATTCCTCTTCCAAAGGTAAGTTGGTATGCTATATGCTCTTTGTTCACCTACTGAAATTTTATGCTGATATCTCCTATTTATTTTTACATCAATACTGTTGCTGTTCAATAGCTTGCTTACGCATGCTCTCCTAGCTTGAATAATGCTCTAGCTCTTGAGCCATGTCTACACTAATATTATGCTATTCAATATTCAGGATGATGAGCAGTTGAGAGTTTTCAATAACCAGATTGAGGAGGACAAAAAAATAATCATCTCAAGGCATAACCTTATAGAGCTGCACAAGGTACCGGAATTGTTTCTGAGTTTTAGTCACTAATTGCAGTCCTTTCTGTTGATTTTCATTTCTTGGCCTACATATATTATAGGATTGAGTATTGCTTCATGAAACACTTGCTTTATGTCATGATTGATAAATATAGGTGCTTGAAGAACATGGACTCTCATGTGAAGATCTATTGCATGCCAAATCAGAGGGTATTGCTTTGACAAAACAAAGTATGTATGGTATCTGGATCTGTACTTTTTATTCGTAAGCTATATTTTGGCCTGACTGATGTCACTTATACTCTGTTGATCACATTATACTCTGAAAAGGCTTATCTTGAACCTAAAATTGGTTGGAGATATTGTGTGCCATCCTGGTGGTATGGATTCTTATTTGATCAGTCCGTTCATTATTTAACTGAAAAACATTGCTCTTGCCGAGGTGCTGTGATTCCCACTGTGCACAAAGCACACTTACCACAGCAAAACTATAGCAGACGAGTACAACATCAGTCAGTTATCAAGTATGGGCCCAACTAAATGGTTGCATCCCCTTAAAATTTTCTTGCATGATAAAAATGTTTTTGTTTCTCCTTCCTAATGAATGCAACTCCATACACCAAATCCTAAGTTTTGCCAGAAGCAGGACCAGTGCTTACTGTTGTATGTATTGTTGATTTCAGGGGCAGAGATGGTTGTTGGATGGGCCAAGAGTCACTATTTATCATCAGTAGTTAGTCCTTCCATCAAGGGTGACAGGTTGATCATTCCCCGTGAAAGGTAGTGTATTATTGGAATGGCAGTCATCCATCTGGTCTTGGCTGGGCACTAACTGATGCGGCTGTCTCTTCTCTTTTCAAGTCTGGATCTAGCAATTGGGAGGTTGAAGGAGCAGGAGGCTTCCAATAAGAAGTCTTCTGAAAACATTAAGGTTGATTTAGTTTTAGCATTTCAATATAGGAAGACTTACTTTTTCTTCCTGGAAATTCTTTGTACTGTGGGACTATCCAACCTTACAAGGTATCTTCACTGCAGATGTTGGCGAAAGATGAGTATGAGAGCAATTTCATTTCAGCAGTTGTGCCTCCCAATGAAATTGGAGTTAAGTTTGATGATATTGGTGCTCTTGAGGATGTCAAGAAGACACTTGATGAACTTGTTACTCTTCCAATGAGGAGGCCAGAGCTTTTTTCGCATGGGAATTTGTTAAGGGTACTATTTTCCTAATGAATTTGTTTTTTTCCCTCGAATATGCAGTAGATCCGCACATCTTTTATCAGGAGAAAAGAAAAGCACAACCAAAGCTATTACATAAGCAACCACAACACCACAGTAACTGAGGTTTCAGCATGTTGCCAAGTATTCAGAACCTACAATCACCTTTCACAAAATTAGAACAAAAAGACCACCTGAACAGCACCTAGGCCAAACAACTTAATTAAGACCTCTAGCACGAGCCAAGCACCAGGGAAGAGGTGAGCAAATCTGAGTTTCTTAGGGAACTGGGTTTGTTCTTTCAGCTTCCCTTTTGATTATGCAAACCATCTTAAACTTATCATTTATGACTTATTTGTAACTCAAGTTACTGCATGGGCCTGCATAATATTGCTATCTTTAGCGAATAAACATGGAAACGAATGTTCTGGGGAAGAAACAACCTAATTACTATGTCTTTGCATTTCTTCATTTGGTTCTACAGTCTACAGCATACACCACTGATATATTAGTATAGTATTTCAAATGTGGTCTTTGCATCGTTTCTAGTCTTCTCATCATCTTGTGGTCTTTGCATACTTGCATATCAACAAGTTATGAAACTATGTATATGAAGCTAAATCCATCGGAAACAAGCTCAGGAAGTCTTAGATGTACTCTCCTTTTATGATGCATGATATTTTGCACCTTTTCTTTCAAGTTTCGACATTGTATACGCTCACCATGACATTTTTTTCCCCATTTTTTGACTTTTTTTTATCAGCCCTGCAAAGGTATATTGCTTTTTGGACCTCCTGGAACAGGAAAAACACTTTTGGCAAAGGCACTTGCAACAGAAGCTGGAGCAAATTTTATAAGCATAACTGGTTCTACTCTCACATCAAAGGTAGTTTTATTTGTCTCTTTTTGTGTGTATGGTGTCATGATGTTATGGAAAATTACAACTGAACAGAATATGTGTCAATTTTAATGTCATCTGATAGTATACTTCCTTTGTTTCACATAGAGAATGTTAAATCTTATGCTATTAAGTAATGTACGGATATTTTCATTGCATGGTTGCTTTTTGCTCCTTATCAATTTTACTGTTAGCTGCAGAGCAATGGCATAGCTGTCAGCATACTTGTAGATAGCCCTATGTATCACTGGTCATTCTTTTTGTAAATACAAGCATAACCATAAAGTTTTGGCATAAGGTATATATTAGTCCTCCATGAAATATTATGGTGCCATAGGGGTAATCTCTTCTAGCTCCTGGTTAGCAGCAGGTAGTGCTGCTATCTAAAGTTCGGTCTTGGCCCCCTTCTTACTTCTTGGTGTATCTGCCTCCCTAAATGGAATAGATACCACAAATAGAAATTCCATGACTTCAATTAAACTTCTCATCACAGAGCTTGACTGTACCATGTAATTGTTCACTTCTATTTACTTTGCCCATCTATCTCTGTTAACAGTGGTTTGGAGATGCGGAGAAGCTCACCAAGGCCCTTTTCTCCTTTGCTAGTCGACTGGCTCCTGTTATAATATTTGTGGATGAGGTTGGTTTTGCTTCAATTCAACGCACTTGCATGGTTTTCAGTATTCCGAAGGGTATCCTGAGGGTCTGCATCACCCCTTAGTTACATTTCCAATGCTGCCTTCATAATTTGAAATACTTTACAATTTACAATGTCAGGTTGACAGCTTACTTGGTGCAAGAGGTGGTTCATTTGAGCATGAGGCAACGAGGAGGATGAGAAATGAATTTATGGCAGCTTGGGATGGTCTGAGATCCAAAGAGAGCCAAAGGATCCTTATTCTTGGTGCAACAAATCGCCCATTTGATTTAGATGATGCAGTAATACGACGTTTACCTAGGAGGTAAGATCTGCATGTATTGTTCTTATTCGTGTAAAAAAATGTTTACGCTTGGTTGACTTAGTAAACTGATGACTGCTCAATTAATTTATAGGATATTAGTTGACCTGCCGGACGCCAAGAATCGGATGAAAATTTTAAAAATTTTACTCGCCAAAGAAAACCTGGAATCTGATTTTGGATTCGATGAACTTGCTAATGCGACTGAGGGTTACTCTGGGAGTGATTTGAAGGTACAGTGCTGAAATCCACCATTACTGTTCTGATCTTCCCTCTAGCATCACAAAAACCTACTGGCTGTTGTTTTCTGCGCGTGTGGACTCATATTTATGGCTTTTCTGCAGAATCTATGTGTAGCTGCAGCATATAGGCCAGTCCATGAACTTCTAGAGCAAGAAAACAAGGTTGGTTGTTCTTACTTTCCAATGTTAGTACTAGTCACCACTGGCATGGTTCGTGTTCTCTATGTTTGCTCTTATCGTTGCCATCGTTTTTTAGGGAGACATGTGTAGCAAGAAAACTTCATTAAGGCCATTGAAGTTGGATGACTTTGTGCAAGCAAAGGCCAAGGTATTGTAAACTAGTGTGTCTTCACCTGCCCAGATCTCCCAGGATGTGTATTTATAAAGACACGATTATTTTTTCCTGTGCAGGTTAGCCCATCTGTTGCTTTCGATGCGACAAGCATGAATGAGTTAAGAAAATGGAATGAGCAGTATGGGGAAGGTGGCAGTAGAAGCAAATCACCTTTCGGGTTTGGCAGCTAACATACCCCTGTAGTAAGGTTTCCCACATTGTGTCGGGAGCGTGAGCCCAAATTTAGTCATGAACTCGTGATGAAGCCGGCAGTAGTAGCTCGATGTTGGCGGAACCTCAGTTGCTGCCCCTTACTTTCAGGCTTCAGCTGTTCAGTTAATTCAGTCTGGTCACTCCCTTGGCCCCCCATTTTTACTCAGTCATTTGAGCAGTGCTGTTATCATGTGTCGGTTGCAAAATGGCCTATCAGATGCCAAGTTTTCATGGTGTAGTCCATGTTGTAGCGTTACAGGTTCCAACGAGGCCTGATGAAACTGTAAATAGCCCCAAAAGTTTTGCCCCCCAGCTAACAGTGTTGCCATTTGTGGTAACTTCCATCTATGTTGATTTGTTAGTTGTTACATGTTATCGCTATTTTACATGTTGTCCAATGAAGTTCATACGACTTCACTTGTCTCTTGGAGTAACGCAGGCAATGCGTGCTGTTGTAGCGTCGTTTCCTTGTCACTTATTTTCCCAGCTTCTGGAAATGTTATCGCGCCCACGGATCTTTGCCTAGAAATGAACTTATAGGTCAAGCAGGCGTGCAGGCGTTGTTTCGCTTGGGTTTCCTCGTGTCTAGGATGGTGATGCTCCGGCCGCTGTAGCTTCTAGCTTTTATCCCTTAAAAACTTCTAGCTTTGTAAAAGGTGCCTTCTGGCTATGGTGCCGTGAGTCTATGACTGCCAGTTTGCTTGCTAGCCTTGCTGCTGCTGTCTACGTACGCAGCTAACCTCTGTAGCAGTTCGACGCTGGCTTGGAACTTGAAGTTGGAACCATGCGGCATTCGTGACCCCGTTCTGTGATCGGCATCAGAATGGGATAATGCGAAGGTCCACGACCATGATGCACGTGTTTTTGCTGGGAAAGCCCGCTCTCGCAGAATGCGTAGGGCGGTATGGGTGGTACGTGGTAGCGGTGGACAGGTCTCTATGCTGCACCCTGGCATGATTTGCGTTTCTGCGGCGGGTCGATATCGCTGTAAAATAAAACCCGTGAAGCCACCACGGCATCTACAAGTGAAGCGGCAGTGAAAAAAAAAACGAGACACAGAATTCTGGGTAGAACTGCGGAAGGAAGGCAGTGCGGTTGACAGATCGTGACTTCGTGAGTCGTCAGGAAGCTTTTGAAACGCAGGGGGCTGTACTGAACTGGTCGCATGGATTTTTGGCTCTGACCGGGGCCAATCAGGTTGAGGGTGGTATGGGATAGTGGTTGTCCGAGCTATGCAGAGGCAAGTCTTTCAAAAAAAAAAAAAAAAAAAAAAAAAAACTATGCAGAGGCAACGGGAAAGAGCGACGTTACTCCCGCTGCCCGCTGCCATCGATCTCTCTTTCTTTTGTCTCTTCTCTAGAAAACTATAAAAAAAAAAGAGAAACGTGAAAGGTGTGTCTGACGGCTTGTTGTGTTGACTCGGAACGCCGCACACGCGATGAATAAGTTACCAACAGCACCTCCGCGTATCTTGTTTATCATGTGGCCATGTGGGAGTACGTATACGGTAGATGTAGTCAGTAGAGTACTCATCCAGTCATCCACCCTCTGACAAGGATGTTCAACCCGTGATCCCAACAAATCCGTAATAGGGGCACAACCGTAACTGCGCACCGGTTCGTCGAGACTCCGACGCCGAAGCGAGTGGACGACACGTCCGCGTCCTCGCTGGACGACTTGTCCGGTTGTGCTATTTATTAAGCTAGCAACTACCAGTTCGCTCGCCGCTCCCCACGCGCGCGCTTTCGGGCTCGATCATTCTTGCCCTCCCTTCGGCGTCGCAGACGACCTGCATCCGTGCCGTGCTGTGCAGCTCAGCGCGCCGCTAGATCGAGCAATGGAGGTGGGCGCGAGCATGGCGATGCAGTCGCGCGCGCCTGGCGTCGGCGCCGGCGCCGTGGCCGGCGGGCGCCGGAGCGCGTTCCTGGGCTGGGAGAAGCAGACTCAGGCCGGGAGCCTGCGGGTTGGAGGAACCGCCGGGACGGCGGCCGTGGCTGTGCGAGCTCGCGGAGCCAAGCCCGTCGTCGCCCCGCTCCGCTGCGTCAAGGCATCGCGAGGTGAGCTTTGTTCTTTTTCTTTTTTCCCCATGGAGTCGATGGGGATTTGGGGATCGGGTCGATGATATCATGATTCGTTCAGGGTTGGGTTCAGTGCGATTTAGGAGGTAAGCATGCATATGCCATTCGATTTAGTTAACTAAAAAAAGAGTGTTCTTGGCGGCTTGGCGCTCCGTCCTGTGGGGATTGTGTTCTGGTTGTCAGGGTTGGTGGGGAAAATGGCTGGTTGGTTGTGCGGTTGGAGTAAATCTTGTGGGTTGGAAATGGAGCTTTGACCAAGCTTGGGGGTTGGTGATGGTTGACTTTGTCAAATACACAAACTGCTGCGATTGGGGGGTTGTTGGGTTAATTTTAGGAGGGAAGACATGGACTTGTGGAAAAGTCAGTGTTGTTACGTTGTACTGGAAATGACAATTTTCATGTAGGAAAATATTTTATTGCATTTTAGACTAACTACACTATTGTTCCTCATCTTAAAAAGGCTAAAATGTAATTAGACCTTAAATTCACTCAAATTGACCTTCTTTATCTCATCTTATGCAGGCAGTGAGAGCTTGCATAGCTCAGTTGACGAGGCCCTCTTGCTAAAGGTAAACAAAGGGTACACCAAACACCATAGTTTTAGTACAAATTTATGATATATACCTTGCTTTTTGGCCATGTTTGTGATATATTTCCATTGTAACTGCAGAGAAAATCAGAGGAAGTTCTGTTCCACTTGAATGGGCGGTGCATTTACCTAGTTGGTTAGTTCTGAACTTAGACCTATCTGTTGATATGTTGTCTCTGCCCCCAGAAATTAATAGTTAAGTTCCTACTTCAGGAATGATGGGCTCTGGAAAGAGCACGGTGGGGAAGATCGTGGCTGAAGTTCTGGGTTATTCATGCTTTGACAGCGATAAGTTGGTCGAACAAGCAGTTGGCATGCCTTCCGTTGCTCAAATATTTAAGGTTCACAGTGAAGCGTTCTTCAGAGAGAATGAGGTAACGTTTGCTGAATTTTGTTTGCTCTTTTGGCTATTTTTTTTTAATTTTTTAATGTAATCCGTTGAATTGTTACAATCCCTTTAGCAATGAAAACATAAAGACCTGTGGAATGACATTTTCTTGTTTCTCTGCTTTCCTGTATTGCAGAGTAGTGTCTTGAGGGATTTGTCCTCAATGCGGCGATTAGTTGTTGCAACTGGAGGGGGTGCTGTTATTAGGCCAATCAACTGGTACTGGAATAACTTTGGTTTCACCCCGTCATGTTATTTTAGCTTGCTGTTTGTTCTCAGAAAAATAATAATCTGACTGTTTCCTTTTTTGTTAATTAGGAATTACATGAAGAAAGGTCTATCTGTTTGGTTGGATGTGCCTTTGGACGCACTTGCAAAGCGTATTGCTCAAGTGGGGACTGCTTCTCGCCCTCTTCTAGACCAGCCATCAGATGATCCATACACAGCGGTATCTATTTTCATCCTTAAAACCGTTGTGTTTAATTTTTTGCATGAGACAGATCCCATCCCTCACCACTTCACAAGTCACAACTATAAGGCTAGCAAAGACTTGCAATGAAAATCCACTTACCTTTCCATTTACTTGTATCTTTAGTTCTTTACTACTACTTGTACTATTGTTTGTGATGATTAAAATGCACGGATAGCTGAACTAAGTTTGCTCCAGGCTTTCACAAAACTGAGCATGCTTGCGGAACAAAGAGGTGAAGCTTATGCAAATGCTGATGCAAGAGTTTCTCTTGAAGGTATTATTCTCGTTCTTGCGCTATCAATATTTGCCCCCTTCGTGCATAAAATTAGACTAATATCATCGCAATTTATTTATTTGTGCAGAGATTGCAGCTAAGCAGGGCCACGGGGATGTTTCTAAGCTGACACCGACCAATATCGCCATTGAGGTATGTTGTATGCACCACTGCTGTCCAATTGACACTCCAACGTGGCCATGGTTCTAGATTTTAATTTTTTTTTCCTGCATTTTCAGGCGCTACTGAAGATTGAAAATTTTGTCACTCAGCATCCCACCGCCACCACCCATGGCGAAGTTGGTGACCTACAAATTGATTCTCTGAGCTCCAGAATACAGGCATTGTAGAATTTTGACCTCATGTACCACTAGAGTACAACAACTTTTTATTTTCGCAACCATGCCTTGGCACATTTTTGTTAAGAGGGAAAGCAAATCTCTTTGTACCACCAGGGTACATAAACAACTGTACCACATTCATTTGTTCTTTATACTCAAAAATATGAAAAGGACGATAGGCTGAAGCCTACCGTACTTGTAAAAGTATAGAATGTAATAGTTTTGTTTTGAGAAATGAGAACGATTATAGAGCAACCGATGGATGCAGCAAAGGACAACCTCCATGACTGAAACTGAAAAGGTTGGTTTTTGAGAATTTTTCTTTGCTCCTATTCTTTAGAGCGCTTGTCTCTGTGGCATGAATTTTCTAGGAAGTTCGCATGAAATTCATGTAAACCATTTATTTTCTTTAAAAAATCTGATAAGAAAGCAATGTTTAATATTTGGATGGGAACGCGGGCTGACGAGCCAGTCCACACCGAGCTCGCAGCGGGCTCCTCATGTCGTCGCCTCCGCGCCCCGGGCACGCCACAACGCTCACGCTCCCGGCCACCGGCGCCTCCGCGTGCCTCCTCCGGCCGCGCGCCCGGCGACTCCTCCTCCGGGGCATGCCCAGAGCCGCCGCTGCGACGCGTCACGTGGCCGTGGCCGCGGGCGCATCCCGGGGACTCGCCTGCTCCCACCACTCATCCGTGGCCGCCGCCGCCGCCACCTCCACCTCCACCTCCCAACAGCGCGTAGGCGGTGGCGGCGAACTCGTCGCCCTTACCCTCGCTGCTTCCGCGGTACGCCCTTCCCCTGTCCACGTCTCGCATCGCGTTCCTAATGCAGCCAGCCAGTGGCGGCGGCTGCTCGCCAAGAATACTAGCGACTCAGCGAGCCTGTAGATACGATTCCACTAGATGGCTACCAAATGAACACCGTTCAGACACTGAGAATTGAAATTTGAAGGTGGGGTCAGTTGTGTGCAGAGTCTATATTCAATCTGTGTTTTGAAGTTCAAAATGCACGTTCGTTCCCAAAAAGAGAAAAAGATGAAATGCACATTAAACGGCTGTCCAAATGCATATGGATCGGATTTTACTTCATATATATGGGTTCCAATTTGGTACGTTTAGCATCAAGGTGAATTATACACATCAACACATGACATGAATGGCAGTTCTCAGCTACAATTTGTAAAAAGTGAAGTTGCAGAAAACTCAATATTAGTTCAGACATAGATGAGTCGTATTTCCTGGTGTCCTTTATGGTCTTTTACTCATGTAGAAATACTTGAAAGCATCATATTGTTTGTATAAAAAATCTTCCATTTTTATTTTACATTTTTATATTACTAGACTATTTGGGATTCTGATTAAATATTCTCATATAGGTCTGCATCTTGCCAAATTTGCTGATGCATAATTTGAACTGCATTCTTCAGTTGTATGTGCACTCTTAGTTTGTATATGCGTATTCTGAGAAGATTACTTTTTTTCCATATCACAGTTGCTATCTTATGTAGGTTGCTGTATCTGCGTGCTTGATATTCTTTTCAGCAATTCGCTCTATGCTGGTATGTTTCCTATACGTTGCAGCTTTTAATGAGAGGAAGGAAACTGTTGATGACTGATGAGCATGTCAACCGTTTTCAGGCATGTAAGAGAGAGGCAGAATTTCTCGAAAAATACTTCGATTCCGCAAGAGAGAAACTACCTGAAACTATGGCTTCATTGAGACTGATTGGAAGGGAGGCTGGTGGCTTGGCTGCAGATCTTAGTGATCTAAGGTAACATAGTGAATTAGTGATAACTCTCACTTTTCTTCTTCCCTTATTGATTACACCGGAACATCTTTTGATTATATTCATATATGCAATTGCTCAACTTGGATCTGCAAATTGATGATTCACACAGTACATAATGTAGCAATATTCTTGGCTAGGTTTATTACATAGAAATGGAATGGGATATAGGTTCTTGCATCCTCCATAGTCCATACTCCAGTAATTCAGAGTGGCCTTGCATCAAACATCTATATTATGATTAATTCGATGCCGCTCTGCACAAAAATTAGCAGCATTTGTGAACAATCTCTGAAGCAACTGTACACTTTCACTACCATGATTTTTTTTTCCCAATTGGTGCATTTTTCATGAATTTAGCAACTTGTTGCCGTTATTCAGCATCAGTCATCACTTCCCCATTTCTCCTTTCTTGCACATGTTTGTGAACATAACCACTAATGACATCATTTTCTAGATTAGTCAAGAATTGACAAAGCGTGTAAAAACTTCCATGAGCATCGTTCATACAGCCGATGCTCAACTTTGCAAGCTGACACCCTCTGCCCTGCCAGGTGATGCCCTGTTTGATAGCTCTAGCTTATGAGATAATCCACGCAATGTTATCCTGATTTTATTACCTGATTTTACTAAGGGACCGCACGGAGGATGTCTAATCAGAAGAACATGGCCGAGGAGCCGTTGCTGGCTAGCACCGTGAGAGATCTGCGCGAGCTGATTGCAGATATCCGGTCAGGATTTGGAGCAGCGGCCGGAATCGCCAGCCTTTTCATGTGGGCGTCGAACTTTTCAAAGCGCCGTAAGAATCGGTCATAGTGTAAAATAATGGAGGCGATGTTATTTAGCAATGGCCAATGGACTTTGGCGATAAGCAGTCCGTGCTGAACAAATTTACAAACGGACTTAACTATTTAACTAGGGATCTCCGGTATGGCGATAACCATTGGGTTTTGGTGCTATGCAATCCAATTATGCTAAGATTGAACAAAAAATTTAATTGAGAGTTAGGGAAGCATCCTTGATATACAACGACTAATAAACAAAAGTCCACAACGATAGGTGCATACAGAAGCCGCAGGTTGCTAAACCTAATTTACAATGGAAATAGACACATGTATTGCACCACATATGTACTAATTAAAGTAGAAATGAAGAACATATGAAACAGAAACACAACTATCTGTATAATATAAAGCTATACGTAAATCCCATTTACAAACCCTCAAAGCTAAAAAAAATATATTGTTACACATATAAATTCAAACTAAACAACTGATGAGATGTGGATGGTGCTAATGATTTTCGACAGTGATGATCTGATGTGTCAGCTTGCGCGCTGCAAACAGATGGGGGGACTTACCCAAAAAAAAAATATCACACCCAAAAGGCAAAAACATGAAGAATTAAATAAGTAGGCAAAGCAAAATTGTTGCGGCAGAAAACATTAACAACAAAAAGTATTGGCAACGACATACAGTAAAGCAGTACTGAATTATCCATTCAGCCAATACAGAAAAACAGTACTGAATTATCCATTCAGCCAAACTATTGATGTCTATGAAAATAAGCTGTAGAGAGAAAAAGTATGCAATCATAAAACATAACGAATCTCACTCTTACATAGCACAGAAGAAAGATATATGTTTTTCTGTAAATTGTATCCAAACTAGTGAGCATTGACAATGCACCATAAGACAAATTTGACCAGCACATGTTTTTGGAATTCAGTATGTGTCATATCTAGACATAAATCTAGTATCCAAATGACTAGTTCAAATGACACATAAATCTACCACATCCTTATTTTCAGTAGATTTATGAATCCAGGTGACACATGTTTTTGCACTGTTTGGATACCACATGACACATAAATCTAGTCGCAGCATAACTATTCCATATTCTTTACCAGAAGAAGAGTTACAATCAGGATTCAGGAACCAAAGTACTAGTTCCATTGGTGTTAACCACAACTGATTCAGTATGTAGCAACACACAACAGTTAGGCAAGAACACTGAAACGAAGTTACCAGCTCACTGCTCAGTGCCTCAGTTTCAAACATTGCTAAGAACTAACACGTGTTGAGTCAGAGTTGGGTTCCTGAAATCTGAAGGCATGAGGCACCCCTCCTCTGCAAGAAACAGCATAGTCTTGGGCGAGGCTTGGTGCAGCTTCACTGTAAGGACAAATGAACTTCTCCACGAAGACATTCTCACTCACTTGGACTGCGGTATAGTAGCTCCTGTCCTGCTCCAACAATCCTTTTTCCTTAAGAAATTTCACAACACAATGCCGAGGCATCAGGCGACGCTCCAAGCTATATGTAAGTAGCGCAGGCCTGTGAGCTATGTACTCTGGTTCCAACCCGACTTGGGTGATCAGGAACTCCGACATGCGGTGCAGCCTATCCTTTGAGTGCTTGAGCACCAACGGTAACTTGGAAACTGCAACACCCACCTCAGCATCCGACCACCGGAACGTCTTCTTCAGGAACTCCACCTTCGCGGCGATCTTCTCCTCGCTAAGGAATGCAACTGCGAGCAGAGCGTGCCTGAACATCCTGGTGCCTCGGGGCACACCGACAGCCTCAGCACGCTCCACCATCGCCCGGACGCGTTCCGGGTTGGTGGTGATTAACCTGGGCACTGGGAAGGAGAGCTTGGCAATATCACAAGCATCTAGCCCGCACTCCATCAGGAACGCGACATTGGGCTTGACGACCCCCTCCAGGTCGGAGCTGAGGAGGTAGGCGTTGCTCCTGAGGGCCTGGAGCAGGTTCTCGAAGGAGCCGAAGAGGGGGACGTAGTACTGCAGCTTGGAGACGACGGTGGGGCGGCGGAAGCGGGCGGGGTCGACGAGGACGAGGCAGGCGATCTGGGACGGGGAGAGGCCGAGGTCCTGGAGCTCAGCAAGGCGCGGGGCCAGCGTGCGCTCGACCTCGGAGCAGAGGAGCTTCGGGTCGTAGGCGACGGCGGCGGCGATGTCCGCGTCGGAGAGGCCGAGGCCCGATAGGAAGGCGAGCACCGCGTCGGGCCTGGAGGGGGACTTGAGGTGTGACAGCACCTTGGAGGCCTTGAGCGCCTGCGCAGGGGTGAGATGGCAGGCGGATACGAGGTATTCCTCGACGGCGAAGACGACGGAGCGGCTAGCCGAGTAGTCGGCGGCGGCGGCGGCGGCGGTGGTGGATAATCGTGTCGCCGGGAGACGGCCTTGGTGGTGCCGTAACGAGAGGAGCGTGACGTTCGTGCGGGGACGGAAGGGGAGAGGAGGGTGTTGTTTCTGGACGAGGACCATGGCTGCCGGCGTCGGCTGGGAACCACGCGGCGGCGCAGCGGCGAGCCGGCGAGGATGGAAGGAACAGAGCGAAAGGGCTGTGCGCGAGCGGTTATCGCACAAAATGCCCAACCTTTTCTTTTATTTTGGATTATGTGAAAAAGATAAAACGAATAAATCAGCTTAAACTTGGCAAAAAAAATGTATTTCCTTTTCTTTTCCCATCAACCCATCATTTCCTTCGTCCTAGAATTCCTCCATTCAAAATTTCAAATGCACCGAAATCATCATTCAAACCCAACCCAATCCAGAATGCCTTCGACGCACAGAAATGCTGAATGTATGAATATTGATACAGGCACCGTCTCCTTTCTTCACTTGGAACTCAAACGTCAGCTGGGCAGGGTTCACAAAACCAGAGGAACCGGGTCGGTTCCCGCGGGAACCGGCCAAACCGCCCCGGCCCGGTAGCGGTTCGGTGCGGTTTCAAACCGGTTAAATTTAAAATATTCAAATTTAAATTAAAATGGAAAAATATCAAAAAATTCCTAAAAATACTTCAAGGTATATGTAATCTATTGGTGTCGAAAAATTTTAAATATTTGCTCATTTGATATTTTTTGCAGGCATTAGAAGTGCAACAAAAAAAAGGAAAAGAAAAAAAATCGGCTCATTGAACTTCTAATGCACACAAAAAATACTAAATACACTAATATTTAAAAAAATTTGACACCATTAAATTCTACGCACCTTGAAATATTTTTAGGAATTTTTTTTATTTTTTTAAATTTTTAGTTAAATTTGAAAACATGACAAATTATGTATTGAGCCGGCTTGCCGTCCAAACCGGCCGGCTTACCCCCCAAACCGCTCGGTTACCGACCCAAACCGGTCGGTTAGCCGTTCGTAACCGAGTACACGGGGGATTTGAATTCAAAATTTAAGTTTGTTCGGTTTCCATCGGTTCCCACGGTAACCGGACCGGTTAGCCGCTACCGCCGGCCGGCGGTTCGGCCAACCGGTTCGGTTTTGTGAACCCTGCAGCTAGGTACCTGTGCGAAGTCGCATTGGTGGCAGATAAGTATTCCATTATGAAATGATTTTATTATAAAAGTTTGGCAAAATTTAAAAAATATATGGAGACAAATTATGAGGACCAAAGTTAGCCCTACCTTTTGATACCGTTTAGAATGATTAAATAAAAGCTAATTACAAAACAATTGTATAAAGCCACATCTTATTTGCGAGTAGAGTTTATTTGCTGTAGCATCGCATGTACAAATTAGTTGTGATTTACATTTAGCTTTGCAACTACTCACTTTTATTTAGTCGATACTCCCTCCGTTCCAAATTGTAAGTCATTGCAAGATTTTTGGAGAGTCAAACTATCTCAACTTTGACCAAATTTATATAACGAAGTACTAAGATTTATGGTACCAAATAAATACCATTAGCTTCTTTGTTAAGTATATTTTTAGATTGTATCTATTTGGTTCCATAATTTTTTTGATTCACTCTATAATTTTGGTCAAACATAAAAAGAGTTTGACTCTCCAAGAATCTTGAAATGACTTACAATTTAGGACGGAGGGAGTATAATTTAGCATAAAGGATTCAAACAAAGCTAATCTTCTCTTAACACGAATCCTCAGCCAAGCTCGCGCAGGACAGCGAGCCACGTCGCCTGCTGTTCCCTGGCGTCGGATCGGGCAGATCAACGGTCAAGATAGGGCAGATCAACGGTCAAGGTAGGGCAGGGCCTGTTACTTTTGCGAAACGCCCCTCCAGTTTTGTTGAAATGCTACCCGCCGTCCCTCCCCACTCGGGCCGGAAAAAAAAAAATCGCAGTCCCACCTCGACCTACCGGGGTGCCGTGAGCTCGCCGACGCTGCCGCTCCGTCCTCATCCCGTGCCACGCCGCCACAGAGGAGGAGAAGGATCCGCATCAGAGGAGGATACGCCGCGCCGTAGCGCCTCCTGCCGGGACGCCACGCCACGCCGCCCCTCCCCGACCTGCCTGCCGGGCCACGCCACCTCGTCGCTGGATAGCCGCACCGAGCTACCGGGCCGTCTCACCAGCCCGACTCCCCTCCCTTCGGCTCCAGGTGCCCAACGTTGTTTCCTTCTTCTCTTCCCAACGGTTGTTGTCGTACGGAGCTCGGCTCCATAGGCGGCGCACGCGGCGATCCAGTGGGAGGGCGCAGCGGTGCGATGTCAGGAGCAGGGAAACCAGCGACCGACGCTGCATCTCGGCCTTCACTCGTATGTCTTGATGCCTGCCCGGTTCTCAACCGTAGTCATGTACTTCCCTCCTACACACCTCGACTGTCTTTTAAGAGCGCATATGCACTACAAGTGTTCGATATTTTGCCTCTATGACATCATTGCTTGGTTTGAAACAAAAACATATACTCCCTCCTTTCCATAATAGATGACGTTACGGGATGCGTGCACGTGTTACTTTTTCAACTTTGACTCGATTTGTAGAAAAATATATGTAATATTTATATCTCTAATAAATTTGTTAAAAAACTAGATTCAAATATCTATCTAATGATACTAATGATGTATTATAAACATTAATATTATTTTATATATAATTGGTTAATGTTGAAAGATGCTGTTTTTCTTGGGAAGCGAGAATGACACTATTTTGGGAGGGGGGAGTATGTGCGGATGACTACTATTACATCCGTCACCAACCAATGGATATGGATCATTGCCGCCAAGGCACTTTGATTGGCATCTATGAGCTTGACTTGCCACGGCGGCGGTGGCGGCGGCAGCAGCAGCAGCAAGCAGAAGCCGCACGGCTCGGGGAGAGGGACTAACAGGAGTGGCTCAGCGGCAAGCGATTCCTCACCTGCTGCAAGCAGATGGAGTCAGCGTTCCTCACCAAGCGGGATCGCTTCCTCAACGAGTTCCTGCACCGCGCCGTGCCGTGGGACAAGACTGGTGTCTCGTGAAACAGCTTCCCGTACTACGTCAAGTAAGCATGGCAATTGGCAAACACCTGCGCGTGCACGCCATCTGTTTGTTGTTTTGTGTACGAACGATGTTAACTCAGCTGCATTGTCTTTTGCATGCCAGTCAGCATGTGAAGCAGCTGCTGAGCGAGTGCGTTGCATCGCAGCTGCGGGCTGCGGCACAAGGATGTAGCTCCAGAGTATGGTTCTGGCCTGCAGAGCTTGCCATGTACTGATCAGGAATGTTGAGATTTTTCTTGGTAGCTACTCCATGCAAGGACTGTACTTTACTGGGAAATTTTCTGCGTGCGCTTGCCAAGTTGCCAATGAGTTACACGCACAATTATTGGGTCTAGACAGCAGTGTTATACCTCCATATGCAAGATAATCTGCCTATATATTAAAAACTGTTGAGATTTCAGTTTCGTGGAACCTAATATCTGAACTGTTATCACACTAGTCACCGATATTGCTGTCCTTGCGAATGTAGCGACTTGCATTTTAAGTTTTTAACATGGCTTGCTACAGCCTACAGTTACGTGTTTGCAAAGGTCATCATATAAAATTTTTATGATGTATGTTAGCTGCTTCTCAACATCTATCACCTACAACCAGATACACTGGCCTATCAAAAAGTCAAAGCGCGGCAACGCCCCGCGCGTTGTTTCTAGTATTAGATGAATTGTGATTGAGTACGAAAATTGCTGCCAAAAAAAATTGAAATAGTATTTGTAAAAACAGAAACCATACTTCTGTATCCGATAAGTGAGACTTGTAAACTAAACAAAGAGTAAATTGCACTCTGGGTACCTAAACTATTGGACAATTAATAGGTACTGCAACTAAAAAATGTAACATTTAGGTACTGGATCTATATGTTTAGACCACCGATGGTACAAACACAGCCATGCAGGCGGCAACAGCTGACGTGGCACTACCAATATAGACAAAGGAGGCCTAGCCCCCTGGCTATTTTTGTGAAACGGTATGGTAGCTATTCTTGCCTTATATATATCTCCATACTTAATAAAAAGAATTATGCATGCTACAATAACCACACGACAATTAACTTTATAGGGATATTTTTGTCCATTTACCCATTTAATCAGGCTTTACAACCATATGTAGCTATATTTTAGAACAAATTTTGAATGCTTAACGTATCTATAATTTGGAACGGAGGGAGTACAACTTTTGATGTTTTGGAACGGAGGGAGTACAACTTTTGATGTTGCATATGACATTGTCGGTGTTGCAACGGACCGCTAATGTTACAATGTTTTTATTTCAATGTTCCACTTTCACCTTTAATGTTACAATGTTTTTTTTCCAATATTTCACTTCAATCGTCATGTTACAATATTGTTTTTCCAATGTTTCCGTCTGTTGCTGCGCCGGGACATCACGGGCACTAGCAAGTCCGTTTGTGAAAACAAACTAGAAAGTGAAAGTGAACAGGAACACATTTTACCTTTGAGTTTCTTCCGTCGACCAAATAGGCAACAAACGAAACGAAATGGTGTGAGAAACCCTACCGAGCAGGAGGGGTTTTGGATCCCCCGCCGCCACCGCTGCCCACCGCAATCTGGCTCGCCGCCGGCGATTGATTTCGCCGGCGCCATGTTCCCAAAGATCCGAAAATACTTCCTTTGGCTTCTCCCCCATCCATCGCCCCCGTCAACTACCCCCATCTCGCCACCCGTCCTACTCCACCGCGTCTTCGCTACCGCGAGCCCCTTCGCCGCCGCGGACTACCTCGTCGCCCACTGCGGCCTCTCCCGGGCGCAGGCCCGCAAGGCGTCCAAGAATCTCTCCCACCTCAAGTCCCCCTCGAGTCTCGACGCCGTCATAGCCTTCCTCGCCGGCCTCGGCCTCTCCCGCGCTGACATCGCCACCGTTGTCTCCAACGACCCGCCCGTGCTCCGAGCCGATGTCGAGAAAACCCTGGCTCCCCGCGTCGCCAAGCTCAGCAACCTCGGCCTGTCGCGTCCTGAGATCGGGCGACTGGTCCTTGCCTCCGGAAACCAGTTCAGCAGCAAATTGTTTTTGCGCAAAGTTGAATTGGAGCGACAAATTTACGGCTCCCTTGGTAAGCCCTTTCAAGTCGAACACCTCCCCAGCAGACAGTTTGTGCACATTCTTGATTTCTGGCTCCGGATTTCCAGCTCCCTGGACGATCCCCTTCGAATTGTCAAGGTTAACAATGGTGTCCTCAGCATTGACCTCGAGAAGGTGGCCATACCCAACATAACTCTCCTTCAGCAGCGTGGGATAGCTGTTCCTCATTCTGAGGTGCCGAGCAGAGCAGTTCAAAGCTTGCTGACCAAGCGTACTGAGCACCTGATCAAAGCTTTGGCGTGCATTGATGACATTGGAATTAGCCAGAGCTCGCCGGTGTTCTTCCGTGTACTACTAATTTTTACGTCAACCAGCAGTGAGATGCTCATCAGTAACATCCAACTGCTTGAGAAGTTTGGATGGTCAAAGAATGAGATATCATTAGCAGTCAGCCAAGCACCGCGTATCGTTTGTTTAAGTGAGGAAAGGCTTCGAAGAAGTTTGGAGTTCCTGACTGGGGATGTTGGGCTGGATATACCATACATTGCACAGAAGCCAGGGTTAATTCTGTGTGATACTGAGTACCAATTATTGCCACGGCACTGCTTGATGAAATTTCTCGAGAAAAAAGGATTGCTGAAGTTCTCCTTGAGCTTTGATTTTGTTGCCAAAATGGACGAGGAGAAATTTGTGCGTAGATTTGTACATCCTCACGAGGAGATTTTTCCAGGCCTTGCTGCTGCTTATGCTTCTAGCTGTGCCGGAAAACACCAATGGGAGCAGCTCTATGAAATGGATGAGGAAAAGAGAAAGTGATGATGCTTTGTTCTGTGGAATAACATTAGGACTCAGTTTTAAGGTCAGTCATGGCCATAATTCACTCTTTCAATGTTTTTACATTTTGTTGTAGTCTTATAGGTGACACATGCTGGGGTATTCCATCTGATCCTTGAAAGCGTTTCCTTTTTTTTTTTGGGGGGGGGGGGGGGTGCTTAACATAGTAGTTAAGTGCACTGCCTTATTATCTTTTAAAATGGCCAGGGGGCAGCCTCCTCATGTGCGAGAGAAAAAAAGGCATTGCAATTATCTCACTAATTGACTAGTCTTATTTGGAAAATGAACTTTTGGAACTAAGTCTGCTGTTTCATAAAGGTTGGATGCTAAAATCCATTGTGGTGTTATTGCACATTGAACAGTTATGAGGGATTACTGTTTGTTGACACAGGTATTTGACGCTAAGAAACTTCACAAACTGTCCTAGAAGTTGGTCTGACTTTGGGAGGAAATAGTTTGATGTTTTTACAAGATAGAAGTTGGATCTATCATAACTCTCTTGAATTTTCAGTCCCCTTAGAAATATACATCAACATTCCTGACCTTTGGTTCTTTTCAGGTAATCTGTTATTGCCATTTTTATTTTTTTTTAAAACTCTCCTCAGGTCACCTATATAAGCAAAGTTTTTTTAAAAAAAACATTAAGTAAGGGGTTGAATAACTGTAAACTGCATGAAGTTCTGTCCTGTGTATCTTTGAGCATTGAATCTTGCTGCAGCATTGCTTTCTAATGGTTCTTGAGGTAAAGGGATGTGGAATGCAAGAGGAGTAATATTGTAAAACTGCACCTGAGTGGAAACTTAATTAGTTTTGCTTTCTAAAGTTTGATAAGTTGAGATGACCATCTCAGATTTCTTGATGTGATGATGATGTGTGTGCTTCTATTTCTGTTTTGTAAAGCTTCAGCTAATTTATTCAGATAGAGAAGAAAATGTCGTCAACATTTCTATTAGCTTATGCTTTACAATTCCCACCTTATTTTATTAAAACTATCTTTCAAAAAAATTATTAAAACTTGGTAGCGAAATAGTTTCTGGTAATCTTTTTTCCTTTTTGTTTTTACTTCAAAACCAGTCTCCAAAACGAAAACTGTGGACATATGTTCCTCAAAACTGTGTACATTTCCTCCACTGCCTCCATCAGCTTTAGGGCTTGTTCGGTTCCATTGGAAGCCGGAATGGTTCCCAAGGCATAGATATAACAAGAATTTTGTGATAAATATAATAAGAGGCCGGGATTTATTCAGGACCAAAAACTAATTTACTCATGATAGGTATTATAAGAGGCCAGGAAGCAAGATTATATGTTTTTCGACTCTTCCTCTCCACTTAATTCTATCATTGTTACCATTTCTGTTGTTCTTGATTGCTTTTCAGAAACTTTACTTTTCAGTTACTATGCTTACAAGTGGGCTTAACTTTCTCACAATATTTACAATGTTCAACCGTGCAAATTGCAGTCTAGCAATGTGTACACAATCTGTATACATTTGTTTGTGGTGAAAAGAAAAGGAAAGGGTTCACCATGACTGTGCTACTCTGTTTGTGGCGAGACCAAAGTGAAATTTTCTGCTTCCTTTGCGCATGGAGAGAAAAGTTATGCAAAATTAAACACTCCGTGCCATTATTTCCATGACATCCAAGGCAATCATAGGGGGAGTTCATTGTCCTACGCTCAAGTTGTTTTTTTTTTTTACCTTTTGGTGCATGATTGGAAACTATCCTGGAGAGATAAATAATCACCGTTATTACTTACACTTACTTTTTTCATATATAATGTATGAACCAACTCCTCTGTACCGTATCCTTGTGCACAAAAATAATCCATCCAAAGGGTTTGGGTTTGTGTTGTTTTTTGTTGTTGGTTTGTAACATGTAAGAACGGATATAGTTCTAAGATAATCTAGGTTGGCCGGAGCCAACTAAATTCAATCTGCTTAAGCAGGTTGGCTAACAGTATAAATCTTTGACGCAATATGAACTATATAAACTCTGCTTTGTTCCTAAATCTGTGTCGCAGGTGGACACAAGGAATTATAATGTAGGTCATCAGAAAATAATGCCAGAGCGTTTTCTTTTTCATTATGTGGAAATGGGTCTTTGGAGTTATTCAGAATAAAGGATGATCAGAGCACGTATGTCTAGAAGGCGTTGTACTCGATGTCATTCGCATCTGAAACTACCGTGCCTGCCCTGTACTAGTATGCAGTACTTCACAGTCAAAATGACGGGGTATCGTTGCATAAGAATAGAATCTTGAGATTACATAATATTATATATATTTAATATATTAAATAGTGCGCTTATTTATGACATTAGGCTCATGGTTTTCTGTCTTTGTGCATTCTGTGCTTGCTTCAGAAAATGATATTTGATGTGTTTCTTTTTTTTTTTTGACTTGGAACATAAATTCCATTAACCATGAGCTGACTGATAATCAGCATCAACAAGATTTTTTACAAAATCGGATTACCATTGGGCCATACCATAGTGCCACCTGGCTCTAAATCACACCCAAATTTAGCTAAAGCATCAGTTACCATGTTACATGCCTGATGTTGATATACTACTTTAAACTCCAGAAAATCGGAGTGCATGATGAACTTGGTGTCCCGAACCAGCACACCGAGGGATGATAGATCATAATCTTGACTTATCAAAGCAGTCTTGATATTAGCCGCATCAGTTTCTATTACAATCCTCCTCATACCTGCTTCCATGGCAAAGGTAAGAGCCTGTAAATTGCCATTAATTCAGCATGCATAGCATCAGTGCAATGCTCAATTCTCCCTGCGCCAGATCCAACCACATCTTCCTAAATTATCACGGATTACAAACCCCCAGCCTCCTGTGCTTCCAGCCTCTTTGTATGAGCCGTCAACATTAATCTTCAAAAACTTCCCTTCAGGCATACACCATGAGCAAGCAGCCTCAACCTTCTTAGGCAATTTCTGAAAAAATTGTTCGAACTCCACGTAGTGCTTCTGAATTAGGCCAGACTTTGATGTTGTTGTACGAACTGAATCACCCGCGTTAGAATCATTTCGGGTGGTTCATAGGACCCATAGTGCAGTCACTACCAACACCTGCACCTCCTTCTCCCAGTACCAAATCTGCTGAAACACTTCTGTAGCTGACGATTTCCCTACTAATATCATCCTCCTATCCTCCAACATTAGGTCACACCAAACAGTCCGCGCATACTTGCGTTTAAAAAATATACGATTTCCATCTTTGTCAAATCTCAAGCACATCGGACATCTCGTATTAATATTTCCATCCCTCTGCTTTCTATCTTCCTTTTCAATGGCAGGCTATTGAGTGCTAACCTCCAGGCAAAATGCTCGACTTTGTTTGGAACCGGCAGCATCCAGATTTTCTTCCAAGGAAAAGTCGTTCCCATTGTCGGGCAATGAACAGTTGCGCCCGAGCTCGGCCCATAATCAATTGTCGCACTGTCCACACCAGTGGCGTATACCCGATTTATATAAACAATGCAACATGTTGCATTAGTACATGTGTAATTACAAAAATATTCGTCTAGTTTAGTCTAGTTCATTCTGAAGGGACTTTTCACAAGGGTACAATAAGCATTCCTCATTTTCTTGCTGAGTTTTTTTTTAGTTTTGTATCTTGTATTTGAATAAAATTTTTTTCAATAAATACCTACCATCAAAATCCTAACCCGGTAAGCCGACTTGACACTAAAACGACCTTTGGGATATTTGATGTGTTTCTCATTACTCGAGTCATATGTGCCGGTTTTGTTTTCTCAGAAAATTTTAGCTTAAAACGCAGGCTTGTCACAGTAGAGGCGTGAATTCTATCATTGTTTACCATGTCTGTTGTTCCTCATTGCTTTTCAGAAACTTTACTTTTCAGTTACTATGCTTTCAAGTGGACTTAACTTTCTCAAAAAATTTACAATGTTCGATCGTGCAGATTGCAGTCTAGCAAAGTGTACACAATCCGTTTACATTTGTTTCGAGGTGAAAAAAATTTGGAATTTGTTTTATTTAGATATGTTTTGAAACACAAGCCTGACCCCGCTGAAATTCGCAGCAAATCCACGGTCCTCAAACCCCCGCTGCGGCGGCGAACACAAGTAGACTAAAAAGTTTTTTTTTTTCCTGAGATGCGTGTTATACGAGGGGATGAACTGGGATGCGTATTATGTGAGGGGATGAATAAGAAAAGGGAAAAGTGAATTTTTAAGGATACATGTTGGAGATGAATAGAAAGCTAAACACGGCAACCCTACACCTCTGACATCCCTGCGGCGGCCGCTGGCGGCGGCGAGCCGACGCGATGCTCCAACTCCGAAACATCCTGTCGCTTCTCCGCTTCGCATCGTCTCCCGCCGCCGCAGCCCCCCACCACGCTCCGTTGCGCTCCCTCCACCGCCCTCTCTCCGCCGCCGCCCCCTTCGCCGTCGAAGGCTACCTCGTCGCCAGATGCGGCCTGACCCGGGCGCAAGCCCTCAAGGCGTCAAAGGCGGTCTCCCACCTCAGGTCCCCTTCCCAGCCCGACGCCGTCGTCGCCTTCCTCTCCGCGCGTGGCCTCTCGCGCGCTGACATCGCCGCTGTCGTCGCCGCGGACCCCAAGATCCTCTGCGCCAAAGTGGAGAAGAACCTGTCCAAGCGCGTCGCCGACCTCGAGGAACTCGGCCTCTCGCGCTCCCAGATCGCGCGCCTTATCTTGGTCTCCCGCAATTCCATCCGTGTCTGCTCCATCCGCCGCAACATCGATTTCTTGCTCACGATCTATGGCTCCTTCGACAAGCTCCTCCAGGTCGTGAAGATGAACAGCGCCATCCTTACAGTCAATCCAGAAAAGGCGTTCAAGCCCAACCTCGCCCTCCTCCAGCAATGCGGGATCGCTGCGTCTGATTTGTCACCATCCATGTCCCGGGTGCTCACCAGGCCGCACAAGATCCTGCGGGAGGCCGTGACGCTCATTGATAAGATTGGTGTGCCGCGGAGCTCGCGGATGTTCCACTATGCTCTCTTGTCATTTCCGTTCCAAAAAAAGGAGAAGCTTACCAAGAAGTTTGGTATCCTTGAAATGTATGGTTGGTCACAGGAGGATGTGCTGACAGCCGTGAGGAAGATGCCAGGTATTGTGACCATGTCAGATGACAGGCTGAGGAGAAATGCAGAGTTCTTAACAAGGCATGTTGAGCTGGAGCCACCTTACATCGCTCAAAGGCCTGCGTTGATGAAGTATAGCCTTGAGCGCCGCTTGTTACCCCGGCATTGTGTGCTTAAACTTCTGAAGGAAAAGGGATTGGTGTATTCCGAGTTGAGCTTTTATTTTGTGGCCGTTATGACTGAGAACAAGTTTCACAACAAGTTCATTGGTCGTCATAAGGAGAGAATTCCTGGTCTTGCTACCATTTATGCTTCTAGCTTTGCTCAGAAGGCACCGAATTGACTTCCTACCTGGCTGACTAAACAGGCCAACAAACAGCCAACAGAGGGTGCTTATGCTTGCGCGAACAGCACTAATAGGCAATGGAGAAGCTATATTGGAACTTGAAAGCAAGATTATAGGTTTTTCGACTCTTCCTCCCCGCTTAATTCTATCATTGTTACCATTTCTGTTGTTCTTGATTGCTTTTCAGAAACTTTACTTTTCAGTTACTATGCTTACAACTGGGCTTAACTTTCTCAAAATATTTACAATGTTCGACCGTGCAAATTGCAGTCTAGCAATGTGTACACAATCTACATTTGTTTGTGGTGAAAAGAAAGGAAAGGATCCACCATGACTGTGCTAATCTGTTGGTGGCGAGACCAGGGTGAAATTTTCTGCTTCCTTTGCGTATGGAGAGAAAGGTTATGCAAAATTAAACACTCCCATGTCATTATTTCCATGACATCCAAGGCAATCATAGGCTATCATAGGCATGATTGGAAACTATACTGGAGAGAAATTGTTGTGCACGTCTATCGCAGAAAAGGGAGGGGAAGTGGCCGAACACGCCTGGATCAGCGGTTAAACGCAGGTGAACGCGACACGACGCCGTGGCCGGAACGTGGGAGCGCGGCGTGGGGGGCTAGCAGTTTCTTAGTTTTGAATTTATTTGAAATTTGTGTAAGTTAACTCTAGTCAGTGCTATATGTGTGGAACAATGGTGTGAGAAGAAAATCAGTTTGGAGATCGAGTCGATCTCTGGACCCCAAACCACAGCGTTCTCTTCACGGTGTGCGTATATGTTATGCATATATAGTGTCCAATGTGTTCTGTTCACCGTGAACAGAACGCTGTGCGTATATGAATTCAGTAAGCGAAGAAGATAAGGCATACAAGAATCATGGATGGTGATCCTGGTACAGTCCATAGCAAAGGGTTGAAGTTTGAGGTGGGTGCTGCAGAAGAACTTGATATTCTCCTCAATTCATTAAGTGGAACTCACCTTTCTAGCTCCAACTTGGATGAATCGTTTGGACCTGATTCAACATTGCAAGGTACGAATGACGCATGGTCGAACAAGGAAGTTACACCCAGCTTGTCTGCCAAATTGGCTGAGCTTCCACATGTGGACGATACTCTAGATGACTTGCTTTCACTGACTTCCCTACCCATACAGAATGAAGGTTTTTCTACCCGAAGTGTAACTTCTGAACCAACTGTTAAATCTGACCATAACTTTGGCTTTGGAAATACGAAGAAGATTAATGTGCCATTTATTGATGATTCAGTGGATAGTTTACTTGAAGGCACTTCATTGTGCTTAAGTGAGCAAAAGTAGACTTAAGCTGCAAAAGGACCAAACAGCGCCCCACATGACAGTGTCCCCCACTCCCCCCCTCATTCTGGGCCCTCAAATGCATCAGATGATTTTGATTCATGGTTTGATTCCCTTTCGTAGGAGAGAAGAAGGTTGGTGCTGTGAGCAAGTGATGGCTAACTTCAAGGATTCTTCTCTGCAACTCAATGGTCCTTTCGACCTTTAGGGTCCGTTTGGTTGTTCGACTAAGTCTAGCCAGGCTAGAATTTTAAACCTGGCTAGTCCAAGCCTGGCTTGGACAATGCAAGACCTCGTATTTGGTTGGATGTGTTTAGTTAGCCTGGCTTATCTATGACTCTGTTTGGTTCATCGACTACAGCGATACTATGACACCTTGGAGTAGATTCAAGTCTGTTTGGTTCATCGACTACAGCGATACTATGACACCTTGGAGTAGATTCAAGGTGGAGTTACCGCACCCTGTCTCTTCCTGTTTTCTCTCCACTCACCAACACATGGACATCGCAGACACAAGCTCGCCCAGTGCATCTTCCTTCATTGCGCATCGAGCTTCGGCCAACAAAGAATGGAGGTCCATGACGGCGTATCGAGGCCCTCGCATCGAAATCGACCCGCAGCATGGGCAAATCAAACTCCCGCATGGTCGAATCGATGCGCAGCGGTGAAAAATCGAGCAACCACGGTGAAGAAGACAGCAACCAGCAGCTCCGTTCGCATCCACCCCAATCGAGCTCCAGTGGCTGAATCAAGGCCCGCAGAAAGTTTTTGAATCTAACTGGTAAATGTGTCAGGAAGCTGTATTTCAAAGTTTTTGTTTTCATATGGAGGTCAAGTAGAGAAATATATCAGTATTTAGTTTTCATGAGCCGCGGTGAAGTGGAAGAGCATTGTATAAAAGCTAAAGATGATCTGTGCTGGACTGCTGGTTCATCGTGTGGTTGTCATTGATCCAGTTGACTGGCTGCTGTGAAATCTTGCATCAGAATATCAGATCATGAACTGAGCCTAGCATGTTTTTGTAGACTGTTTCAGAAGCAAACTAGTACAACCCCTTCTTAGAAGTAGACTTAAGAGTGATTATGATTCAGTCAGGTTTACAGATGTCCAAGACGCACACATAATGTCAGTTGACATTTTATGTTTGACATTATATTATGTTATGCATATATATACTTTAAAGATCTTTGGTGCGTCCAATATAATGTCAGCGACAGACCAGACGCATACTCACGAAAATAAATTTTTTTGAAAACAAAAACGAATCCAATGCCGAATTTGAACCTATACATAAACGAGGAGATGAACGCGTGGAATTAGTTCTAGGGTATTTTTTTTTTCTAAAAAAAGGTCTAGGTATCCTTGGTTTAAAGTTCAAACAGCATATTTATCATGCCGTTGCTGTGAGGACTACCTCTGCTCTGCTCCCCAGCAATCGACGACGACCTTCCGCCGCCGCTGCTATGCTTCGCCTCCGAAATCACCTCCTCCCTCTCGTCCGTGGCGCCGCCTCCCAGCTCACCTCCCCTATCCATCACGGCGGCTTCCGCCTCCTCCTCTCCACATCCCCTTCCCCCACTCCCTTCTCCCTCGAAGACTACCTTGTCACCGCCTGCGGCCTCGCCCCAGCTCAAGCCCGCGGCACGTCCAAGAAGGTGTTCGCCGATGCAACCGCGGCGTCAAAGAAGGCGATTGACGAATTCTCCACCTCTGGCTCCGGCCTCAACCCGGGCTTCGTCCCCGACGCTGTCCTCGCCCTGCTATCCAGCGTCGGCCTATCCCGCGCCGACATCGCCAACGTCGTCGCTGCCGACCCGCTGATCCTCCTTTGTAGGCCGAACAGACTCGAGCCCCGGATCCTTGCCCTCCGGGACCGCGTGGGCCTGTCCCCTCCCGAGATCGCCCGCTTCCTCCCCGTCGCCTCCAGCGTTCTACGCCGCGGCAAGGTCGATGCCAATATCAAGTTCTTGATCTCCTTCTACGGTTCTTTTGGTCGGGTTCTGGTGGCCTTAAAGAGGAACCTCTGCCTCCTAACATCGAGCATTGAGAAGATTATCGAGCCTAACATAGCGTTGCTTCATCAGTGCGGTCTAAGTGTTCGAGATATTGCCCAGCTGTGTTCACAAACCCCGCGGTTGCTTTCGTACAACCCAAAGCGCGTGAAGGAGTTTTTGCTGCGGGCGGAAGAACTTGGGGTGCCTCGCACTTCACCTATGTTCAAATACGCGGTGTCCGCAGTTGCCTATACTTCCAAAGAGAATGTTGCAGCCAGGCTTCTGTTTTTCAAGAGGACGCTTGGTTGTTCCGACTCTGAGGTCTCCATTGCAGTGTCCAAGTGTCCATATATTTTAGGATTAACTGAGGAGAACCTTCTACGCAAGATTGAGTTCCTGATTAATGAAGTTAGGCTGGAACCCCAGTACATTGTTAAAAACCCTACCCTGTTTACATTTAACCTGGAGAAGCGTCTGATTTCTCGGTATCATGTTATGAAAGTCCTACAGGAAAAGGGATTGCTTAGTAGTGATAAGAGCTTTTACACCTTGGCAGCAATGGTAGAGAAGACTTTCAAATTAATGTTCATCGACCGTCACAAGGACTCTGTTCCTGGGCTTGTAGATGCTTATGCCGCTGCTCGTGCTGGTAGCATGTCTTAACACCCTGAGGTATGGAAGACTGATTTTATGGTTCAGGTGGATGGTATAATACTCTCATTAGGGTCTGTCCATGCCCAGGCATCCTCATTTGTTTTCCAGCAATATAACTACTACTTATCACTTCTTATTGTACACTGGTTATCTATGACGGGACTTGTTTGACTTATTCTGGAGCATTACTTTATGTATGTGCTAGTTACTTCTGTCTAGAACATGGCGAAATATTATACTTGAGTTTGTTCTTCTTCTGCAGATAGGTCCCAGTTAAGAAAATAGGAATTTGATTGTATGTACTTCCCCTTCTTTCTGACCATGTCTGATCAGTATGTTTGTATCCCTAGTTCTGTGGACATAGCTAATACTAGGCACTGAACGTCTTTGAGGTTGCTGTTTCATATTTAGTTGAATGGGCTACTAATAACTATACATGGAAGAGTTCTTTCAATTTTTTTTTAAAAAAAAACATAGAAGAGTTCTCTAGTTGCAGCTTGTGTTGTTGTTGTGCCCTCTGAAATCTAATTTTAACATCTTTAAATGTTCAGACCATTTTTCGTTTTTGGCAGATTGTGGAACTGTAGCCCATGCTCATTAGTAGCTATCCACGGTGGAGACTTCTCAATTCTGGTTTCTGCAATAGAAACACTAGTGATCTCTGTAAGCTCATAGTCTAGGTTTATCTGTGAAGAAACTAGTGTGACATTCATTAGTCACCTCTGCCTTGTGCCTAGCACATGGCTGAAGACTATAATTAACTTAGCTGTTCTTCTGCGAGTAAGTATTTTTTTTTGTAGCACTTAGTCCAGTTGGAATTTTACAGTTTTAGCTTTCCCTTTTATCTAACCATGCTTGCAATCGATGTTTTACTTCAGCTCATACTAGCACTGATAGTTCTTTGGGGCTTGCGTCTTGCCTAATTTGTTTTTGGCTAAATGGATAACTGATACTTATTTGGATAGCATCTACACGATGGATAACAAGCATAGATTCTTTACAAGTCTTTTTTGACTATTTGTCATGCTATGTGTCCTACGTTTATGGAGTTCACATGACGTGTTCAAGAACTTGAAGTGCTTCCAAACCTTTATCCTGTGTTTTGAGCTGCTTGCGAATCCTATGGAGAGATAACGGTCTTTAAACTTGTCCCCGCCACTCTCACATATTCACATAGGACTGTTCATGGTCTGGTTTCCCAGTTTATTAGTAAAAAAAAGTCCAACCTGGGAAAAAAAGAGAGTCAGTTTTAAGCTCCTTCCTAGGAGCTAAAGAGGTCGTCTTGTTCAGGTGGGACCGGATTCAATCCAGGCCGGGAATGATAAATATAATAAAAAATCTATGATGGGTACAATAGGAGACCCGGATTCATTTCGGGCCGTAAACTAATTTACTCATAAAAGACTTGGATTGATTCCACACCTCTTGACTAATGGATTGATACCGGCTCTTTTGGTGCACCTATCAAGAGTAAATTTGTTTCTAACCAGAATGAATCCGGATCTCTTATTATACTCATCATGGATTTCTTATTACATTTATCATTCCCGGCCCGGATTGAATCCGGTCCTAACCGAACAAGGCCTAAAAGGTTTTAGTCATTTTTAGCTCTTTGTGTTTGGTACTTTTGTAACTAAAATGACTAAAGTTTAGCCAGTTTGTTTTAGCTGAGTGGATCCAAACACCTTGATATCAGTTGTGTTTGACTCAAATTATGTTCCGCGAGGATCTCAATTGTCAATTGTGCATTTTCTGTGTGTAATGGGCGGGGATCTCAACTGTCAATTCTGCATCTATTCAAGATGCTTGAAGGTAGCCCATGCATATCAACCCCCCTCTCTCCAGGTAGGTATTTGATTTAGGGTGCGTTTATTTCGCAGAAGATTCTAAAAAAAACACTATTCATCAAATTTTTCACTATTAATCACATCCCTCCCACTCACAGAACAATATTCATCTACAGTGTTTTTTTGGTGACTAGTGTATTTTCAGAGAATCTTTCCTCAATCTGAACACACCCTTAGGGCCAGAAGGAATAAGGAAGTGAGACTCGATTTGCATAAGGAATAAGGAGGGCCTGAAGGAATAAGGAAGTGAGACTCGATTTGCATAATTTTGCTGCTGCTTTCCTGTATGAGCCAACCTTTCTCGCTCCACCAGTGCTTCCATGGCTCCCCTTCCTGGCGCAGCACAACAACAGCAGATACTATCGCAGCTAATTTGCTCGACGTTTTTTCACACAAAAGACCGGACCCATACACAAGCTTTTAGCTCGTTTTAGTCAGGTTGGTCTCAGTCTTGATACTCTTAAATGGACACATTAGTTCTTAAACTTAGGCTTTGTTTAGATGAGGAAGTTGGTAGAAAGTTAGAGGTGTGAATAGTGCATTGGTAATCGTGTCTGTGAGAGAAGATGTGACTCGATATGACTGGAAAGTTGGCGAACTAAACAAGGCCTAAGCAAATTCGCTTTCATCATGATTCTTATACTTCCAAAGTGTATTCATTTAGTTGAGACAAAAGCTTCTGTGATCTTTTTTTTCCAGATTTTTAGGATTTAAAACCAATCCCACTCAATTTTCATCCAAATTTCATGGAAAAACCTTTATGGCCAAAGGATAATTAAAAATATTTAGTGTTTAGTTTATTAAAAAAACTATTCATCTAACTTTTCCTTATTCATACTATTCCTCCCACTCAGAAGAGTCTGAGCAGTTTGGGCGTTTGGCTTTGGTTTTTCTTTCTTTTTTTTTCAAGAAAATTGATATGTTGTGAGAGCTAACCGTGAAGAGAAATGAGAAAAAAGGTAGAATAGGAGGGAACTGAAATTATGTGCAACTTGGCCCTGTTCGGATTATAAACAAAACGCTATTCATTCTAATTTTTTACTACTTAATTATTTCTCTCTAAAAAATACGGTTCTCGAAACTTAGGTGCAGAGTGTTTTTTCATTTCTTTTCCTCTGAACACACCCAATGCATTGCGAAACTGTGGTGGTCAAATGGGTTGGAAAAAGAAAAAAAATGGCTAGAAAAGGAATACTAGCCAGTAAAGAAAGAAGCGAGTACTTCCCACGCGCAGCCATCTGCAGTCCAGGAGTCCAAATCCTCTCCACCGCCGGCGCCGCCCCCTTCACCACCACCATGTTGCTCCTACGAAGGCACCTGCTCCCTCTCCTCCGCACAGCCACCCTGCTTCCCTCACCTATCCACCATCGCGGATGCCTCCTCTCCAGCTCCGCCGACCGATTTTGCCTCGAGGACTACCTCGTCGGCACCTGTGGCCTAGCCCCAGAGCAAGCCAGGAAGACAGCCCAGAAGGCGTTTGACGAAGCAAAGAGACATTGTAGAAAGGAGGCATTCGAGGACCTCTCCTGGTCCCGCCTCCACTCCGCCTCCAACCCCGACGCCGTCCTCGCCCTGCTCTCTGGCGTCGGCCTCTCCCGTGACAGCATCGCCGCCGTCGTCTCTGCAGATCCGTTGCTCCTCCGCGCCTCGACGAAGAAAATCGGCCCCCGCCTCCTTGATCTCCGCGACCGCCTCGGTCTGTCCGCTCCTCAGATAGTTCGCTTCCTCCTGGTCGGCTCACGCGCTCTCCGCAACTGCAACGTCGTTCCGAGGCTCGAGTTTTTCATCTCCTTATACGGCTCTTTTGAAGAGCTCCTTTGGATCTTGAAGAAGAGCGATTGCGTCCTACTATCGGATCTTGAAACGGTGATCAAGCCTAACATCGCGCTGTTTCGTCAGGGCGGCCTAAGTGTTCGAGATATTGCCCAGATGTGTTCACGCTGGCCGTGGCTCCTTACCTTCAACACAGAGCACGTCAAGGAGTACATGCTGCGTGCGGAAGATCTTGGGGTGCCTCGCAGCTCACGGATGTTCAATCAGGCTGTGTGTGTTGTCGCAAATAACACCAAAGAGATGCTTGCTGCCAAGCTCGAATTTTTGAAGAGTACTCTTGGTTGCTCCGAGAGTGATGTTGCCACAGCAGTGTCTAAGATGCCAAGCATTCTAGGATTATCTGAGGATTGCCTTCGCCGCAAGATTGATTTCCTGGTCAATGAGGTTAGGCTGGAACCACAATACATTGTTCAAAGGCCGGTCCTGTTTGCACTAAGCCTCGAAAAGCGAATGATACCCCGGTATTATGTCATGAAGGTCCTGCTGGCAAAGGGATTGCTGAGTAATATGAGCTATTACTCGTTACTTTCATGTGGAGAGAAGACTTTCAATTTGAAGTACATTGACCGTCACAAGGAGTCTGTTCCTGAGCTTGCAGATGCTTATGAAAAAGCTCGTGCTGGCATTGTGCCCAGTGGAGTCTAAGTTTAACATAGTGAAATATTCTAATCCATTTTGTATTCTAGGCGGATGGTGTAACTGCAACATAAGGTCATTAGCAGCTACCCATGGTGCAGGCATCATCAATTCTTCTTTCTACAATAGAACTATTTGTGATCTCTGACTGCTCATAGTCCAGGTTTAAGTGATTATCATCTATGATTCTATGGAGGTGTGGGTAGGCTTATTTTGTATACTTTACTGCAAGCGCATGTGATTGTTAGTCGCTTCTTCTGTCTAGCTCATTGCTCAAGATTATCGTAACTTAGTTGTTCTCCTCAGGTAGGCCCTTATTTTAGCCCTTGATCTAATTGGGATTTGATAAAATCATATTTTCATTTTCTCTAACCACATTTGCTCATTAGTATGTTTCATTTCAACTAAAATTTTACTTGTCTCATACTGGTCACTGATACTTCTTTGGGGCTTGTCTAATTAGTTTTGAGCTGAACAGGTTACATTTACTTCTTCTGATGTTTACATTGTATACTGAGGCTGAACCACTAGTGCTGAAATTGGTACTGAGAAGAAACTCTATGAAAATTTGTGTAAACTAAGTATTGTGGCCAACAATATATTATTAATTCATAAGAAGTGTATCGGTTCCAATGGTCTGACTCAAGATTGTTCTGTTTGGTCTTAAGGGAATGTGATAGCAAGTAGCATGGGAGAAAAACTTCAGACGAGAGAATACTGATTTGTTGTCCTAGTGTTTCCACATAGTAGATCACTTTTATATGGGTTATCTTGGCTTGCCAGCCTAATATTATCTAATTATGGGAATCGGTCTCATGTACATCGCACATATCTCTTCTGGAAACTAATTCATTAAATAAGGATTAACGTATTGATTAATCCTGTTGTGAAGTGGGGAATTTCTCTCAGATATTTGCACTTCTATAGCCTGTGCGTGGTGATGGCTAAGAGGCATAACATTTATTGTTAAGTATATCAACACCCATATATATACTGTGGACTCTATATATGCCTAATGGACAGTCATTATTATCTTCTAAAATCACCAAGGTTTGTGACAGTTCTAAGGCTTTTCTTTTCTTACTATGTGCATGCATTCTGGGTTTATGGCAGCTCACACAATGTGTGCAAGAATTTGTCAAGGTATTTTCCAATCATGCAACCATCGGTGCCTTCTGTTTTCAGCTGTATCTGAAATTCCAGACCTCTGGAGAACTCCTTGTTAATGTTTGGTGTATGACTAAAGAAGTATGGTTGCTGTCCAAGGTTCTGACATATTTTCCAGCAGAAGCAGCAAACCAGATAAGCAAGGTTTCAAGATTAAAGGAGCTATGTTGAAATATTTTCCAGACTAAAGAAGGATCTATCTTTATATATGTGCCCATTGATTGTTAATCCTGTAAAAGCCTGTTTGCCACTTTGCCTCCAGTCATTTAGTTGAATATATTGAAAACTCTGGCTTCCGGTTCTTGGGCTCTTAGTTTTTTTTTTTCAGTCAACTATTGTTGTTCTTGTGAAATTTTTCTCTCAGTTTCATGGATGAGAGGATGCTTTTATGCGTGTCGTAAGCAGTTCCATGCTTTCTCTCAGGTCTCAATCTCAGGATCGTATCAAGTTTCAGGATCTAGGGTTGAGCAATCTGGCATTTTTTATTTTATTTTTCCTTTTCCTGAACGATGATACTTATGACCTATTTGCCAGGTCCTATAGCGCTATGTAGAATGTTATTGATAGCTTCTTTGTTCCGGATCCGTGGCGCAATGGTAGCGCGTCTGACTCCAGATCAGAAGGTTGCGTGTTCGATTCACGTCGGGTTCAAACCCCCGAACAAATTCCGGATAAAGTTTTTTTTTAGGAATTTATTTCTCCAAACAGTAACGATCACACGCAGGAATCTTTTCAGCCCTTGCGGTCCGATCCTTGCGCTAAATGCTCCGAAAGGCTACTCGCCGAACTCCTGCCGCCGCACCACCCCGAGAAGGATTGGGGTGTCTCCGGCGGAGTCCGGTGGTGTTTTTTTTTTGGGTGCTTCTTACTTCCCCATGGACGAATCGAATCATCGGAATCTGGGGACTGGCGCATCGAAAGGCAGCTGGAGCCTGGAGCTAAAACCCCGGAGAGACAGCGGGAACGAACAGTGAACTGATGCTGTGTTTAGATGAAAAATACTTTTTTTACTACGATGCATATTATGTGAGGAGGATGAATGAAAAAGGTGGAAAATAAATTTTTAGAAAACGTGTTATGTGAGAGGATGAATGTACAACTAAACACAGCATGGAGCCCGCGTGGTCTCCTGACTCTCCTCTCCCCGACTGCTTGGGCAAAACCATTTCAATTTCTCTCCACAGAGGCACCGGTTTTGGAGATGGGATCTGGCTTCGCCTGTCATCATCCGCCAAGATTTGGCTATTGGAGGCGGAGTCCAGAGTCCGGACTGTATGTAAAACTGGAAGCGAATGGAAGCCTTGCTTGGCCTTCAATCGGCTTCAAACCGGAAGCGAATGGAAGAACGACTGTGCATTTGGTATAGCAAGTGAGAGTCAGTCAGTCAGTCATAAAAAAAACACCACTTAATCAGTTTTACTTTGGTATATGAACAGTATCTCTTCTTTGCCTTCTTGTAAAAAAAAAAGAGCGTAGAAATAAAATAAACAGCAGTATCTTGCAGATCCAGGCAGAAGAATCCACCGCCCCTGACTCGCGCGCGTGGGCCGCCGCGGTCAAAGTCCCCCGTCCGTGCCGATCCATCCCAACCCAATCCACTCTACTCGACTCGACAGGCCCGATCCGCAGAAGGCAAACCCACGTGACCGGAAGCGTCTCCCAGTCCTCTCCCTGCCCTTCTTTTTTCTTCCTCTCCCGTTTCTCTCGCCAGTTCCCTTCGCCCCGCGGTTCCCGCTTCCTACAACCCCCCGGTCTGCTCGGCTCGGGTCGGCCAGGCCTCTCCCCCTCACTCCGCCGCCGCTCCGCCCCCCATTTCCTTCCTCCCAGCCAAACCCGCCCCCGGAAGCAAGCGGGGGATTCCGGCTCCTCGAATTGAACCCTCGTGTACGGTGTACGCTCCCTGCCTCCCTTCCTCCCTTTCCTCCACACTTCCGTTTGCTTCTCTCTCTCGATTAGTCGGGTGTTTTCCTCTGGCTGATTTTGTTTTGGTACGTCTCTTCAGTTGGGCAGGTCGAAGGCTTCCGGGGGTTCAGATTGGGGCCCCGTTGCTCCGGCGTTCTTCGGCAGGTTCGTGTGTTTGATTTTTTTTTTTTGGGGGGGGGGGGGATGGGGGGACGTCTTCTTCTGTTTTTTTTTGTTGTTGGGTGGATCGCTGCTGATGTGGTGTAGTTGGGGGATTATTATTATTTAGGATTTATCTCCCGTGCTCTCTCGGTGTCTACCAGTGGGCGGGATCTTGTGGTCGCGTTGGTGCGTGAGGCGATGGTTACGTCCTACTGATCTGGGGGGTTTTAATGATTGTAGATTGGCTTTGAGGGGGTTTGGTCGTGTCCAATCGAGTTGATTGTGGGGTTAACTTTTTCACGGGAGATGAGCCTCATGTTTGTGCATTCCGTGTGTGGCTGGAGTTGGGTGGTTTACCAGATGTGTGGCGGCATCTGCGTCGGCCTGTATAAATGTGTTCCTTTCCAGGAGCATATGCGGCATCCATCAATGCATGCCATGGTGTGTGTCGTTTCGGTCAAGGATATGAGATTCATTCCTGTCCTGCTTCCTTTTCTGAGCGATAACCAAATATTGGGGTGCATGTGTTATTTATGGAGGGTAGTTGGTGCTAAATTGCGAGTGTTTGCCCCCGCTTAGTGCTGACTGCTGATGCGACATGTTCGATTTTTAGCATTTCGATGCATGTTCCTGTGTAAAGTTGAATTGAACCGTGTGGTATCTGTGTGGTCCATTTATTTGTGAATAGGATGTGTTGTAGAGATCGTGCCAGGTAGTCCTAGCTTCTCTAAGGATTTATTGAGTTCAAGTTTGCTTTTTACCATACGGTTGTACATTCTCTGAAGAGTTATGCACAATAGATGCTGCGTCCATTCCTCTACTAGTCTGCGTCATTTAACTTTCCAATTGAGATCTGTAGTTTGTTTGTGCCACTGTAACTGTTGAACTTTCTCTTGAATACCCATGTGAGTTGCTGATTGGTGCCCGATGCAGAGCACATGCCTTGAAAAATCGCATGAAACCTAAATTAGGAAGAGTGCTTTGCCATCTATGAAGATTTGTTTTGTATTCCATTTATTTTCACATATGTGCAACATTCATATTTCAGGCATAAATGCTAACCTTCGCAAAATGTGAAAATATGTAAGATGGTAAAATTTCTGTGGTAAGAATGTAAGATGGTTTGTAAAGTGTGTATTGGTCATTGCATCACTCACCTTCATATTCTGCCAATTTGAATCCTTAGCATAATCTTCAATATCTGTAAGATGGTAAAATTTCTGTGGTAAGAATGTAAGATGGTTTGTAAAGTGTGTATTGGTCATTGCATCACTTGCCTTCATATTCTGCCAATTTGAATCCTTAGCATAATCTTCAATATCCCCTCATCCTTGAACTGTTTTCATTATACTTTTATATGCTGATTATCGCTATTGTTCATTAAAATTCAGCTGAAGGCTATTTTGCGTCATGGAGAGTGAAAACAAGGATGAGAAAACTCTTGCTGTCACTGAAGAGTGTGCCAATCCTGGAGAAAATTGTGAAGATGAAGGGGATTTGTCAAGGAAAACTGAAATGTTAAATGTGGAAGAAGGAACAAATTCTTCGACTGTGGATTTAAGCAATGAGTTAGGAATGCATACCCAAGAGGGAGGTAATTCAGAAAATGACTTAAATGGGGAGATGAATGAAAGCACAAGTTCAGATGCCATGGAAACTTCAGATTCAAACCAGACCACAAAAGAGATTCTTGCTGAAGACAAATCTGAAGAGCCAGTATTTGATGGAACTGAGGTTCCTGAAATGGAAGAAGTGAGGCGCTCGTCCAATCAGTCTGTGGAACTTGACCCAGAGGCTCAGGGATCTGTACTCAACGAGCGGGCTGAGGCAATCAAGAACTTTGTTAAAGAAAAGAGCGCCATTGCAGCAACATTTATGCGTCGGCTTTCTGGCAAAAAGGACGAGAATGAATTTAAGGTTGAAGCTGACAACAGTGATGGTTCAGCAGAAAACCTAAAGAACGCCATTGAAGCTGACAACAGTGATGCTGAACCTAAACCTAAAGAGGTGCAGCAGAAAACCGATGAAAGGACTGCTTGGAATCCACTAAACTTGATTAAAATTGGACGAGACTTTGATACTTTTATAACTGGAGAAGCAAGGCATGATGATGTGTCTGCTTTGCTGGAGCAACCAACCGTGAAGGGTAGGATTATAATATACACAAAACTGGCGTGTGAAGATTGCAAAATGGTTCGTCTATTCTTGCATCAGAAAAGGCTCAAGTATGTTGAGATCAACATTGACATCTTCCCTAGTAGAAAGTTGGAATTGGAGAAGAATACTGGGTCATTCACTGTACCAAAAGTTTATTTCAATGACCTGCTGATTGGAGGATTAACTGAGCTGAAGAAAATGGAAGATGCTGGCATACTTGATGAGAGTATCGATGTTCTTTTCAAAGAAGAACCCCCGTCTTCTGCTCCCTTACCTCCCTTACCTGGAGAAGATGATAAATCTGGAAGTGGGAAGATGGATGACTTGGCAACCATTGTCAGAAAAATGAGAGAGTTGGTCATTCCTAAGGATAGATTCTACAAGATGAGAAGATTCAGTAACTGCTTTCTTGGTAGCGAAGCTGTGGATTTCTTGTCAGAAGATCAATATTTGGAGAGAGATGAGGTAAAGCTTCTATGATGCATGTCAAGATTATTCTTTTCTTTAAGAACCATGTTATGCCTTGCAACATAGGTTTTGATTCTTGATTTCTCTTAACTCATAGTAGTGGCTTTAATTTACCTACAGATGGCAGGATTGCATGTTTTGTATCATTATGCTGTGAAAGTTTTTTTTTCATTTTATCAGTGCTTTTTTTTTTTTTTTGCCCTGTGCTGAAAATTGTATAGCTACCACTTTTTCATGAATTTCTGCTATCCATGTAGGCAGTGGAATTGGGAAGGAAGCTTGCAAGCAAATACTTCTTTCGTCATGTTCTAGAGTAAGTTTTGAGATTAGCGTCAAATATTATTTGCGTTTCTATCATATCCGTCTGTATCTGTGGACGATTTTGAGGTTGTTAATATCAATACTCTTCTGGTACTGCAGTGAAAATGTCTTTGAAGATGGAAATCACCTATATCGTTTCCTGGATCATGATCCTGTAGTTATGACTCAGTGCTACAACATCCCTAGGGGCATTATTGATGTTGCACCGAAGCCCATTGTTGAAGTGGCATCAAGGTTGAGATTGCTATCTTATGCCATTTTTGAAGCTTATGTATCTGTGGATGGTAGACATGTCGATTACAGAAGTATCCAGGGCTGTGAGGAATTTAAAAGGTCAGTGCTTAGCTGTATATACTTGATCAGGCTGCATAATCCATGTGTTGTTTATCTCCGTATATACTACAATGTTTGGTTGTTCCGGCTGCTTCTGGCAGATTCTGAATTGATACATATGTGATGTGTCTATAAATAGCATTTTCCTTTAAACGTAATAATGACTTTTTTTTTGGGTGCCCTACTGTGATCTTGGCTGCATTGTACTTAACTCTGATTTCTCCTATATAGGTATATTAGAACAATTGAGGAGCTCCAGAGGGTGGAAATTGATGAATTATCACGTGAAGAAAAGCTAGCTTTCTTCATAAATCTCTACAATATGATGGCTATCCATGCACTAGTGACATGTGGCCATCCTGCTGGACCACTGGACAGGAGAAAGTTTTTTGGAGACTTCAAGTATGTCATTGGTGGATGTGCTTATTCATTGTCAGCGATCCAAAATGGCATTCTACGTGGCAACCAAAGGCCACCGTACAACATTGCCAAACCTTTCGGACAGAAAGACCGAAGATCCAAGGTGAACAAATGAGCTCCCAGTGAAAAGACAAGACATATTTCTATTTGAAGCTGTTTCTTTCTTCCTCAAATGCCTCAATGATGCCATTACATGAACAAGCATTTTTTTCTTACTTTTTCCTTGCAACCGAAATAGATGTGGGTAGACATGAGAAAAATTGGTTGTTCAAATATATGAGGCAATTTGCATGACCAATTAAAAAACTTTATCATCTTTTGAAAACAAAGAACTTAACTCACGCTTCTTGCAAAGATAGACTTCTTTCAGTTTCTTGTGATTTGACACTGAATGAAAAATTCAGTATCAGTAATTTGTTGCTGATTTATATAATTTCATGCTGACGCAACATAGTGCTGGTTATTTATTTGAGGGAATATGTATGTCAAGCAGAGTTTCTAGTAGCGGATAATATATAGACCATCAAATGACATTGTATACTTCAGTATTTTTTTCTTCTGTCTCTGGAAACCCAGATGGTTAGGCTCAGCAGATGTTGCAAACAAAAGTTTAGATTCCAATGTACTACTTGCCAAAGAAAGTGAAATGTATTGTTATAGAAGCGTCTACTGCAATCTTGCACAATTCTGGTTTTTGTATCAGAGACCCAAAAGTTTACCTACTTGCCACTGTAGCCAATACATAGCCACAACTGTTTGTCCGTTACTACACAGCAACAGTATACCACTGGTATATTACAGCATATTGAGTCCTTCATGCCACCCAGGAGTTAGCTAGATTTGTGATGAGAATATATTTTCAATTAATCTGATTCCCTGTAACTGCAGGTGGCCCTTCCATACCATGAACCTCTTGTTCACTTTGCTCTGGTATGTGGCACCAAATCTGGACCTGCGCTTAGGTGTTACTCGCCAGGAGATATTGATAAAGAATTGATGGAAGCTGCACGTGATTTCCTGAGGAACGGAGGATTGATTGTTGATCCTGAAGCCAAAGCCGCTTCTGCAAGCAAGATTTTAAAATGGTAAGATTATCGTTATTCTGCTGAGTTGGTGCCTTGGGACTAAAGGCTATGTTGTTGTTGTTTCTGCTGCTGCTGCTGCTCAGTTTGTGCCTTATAAATTTTAAGTGCATATACATAAACTGTCAAATCAAAATGACCATGCATTTGTCAGTGCTAGTCTTGGAGAATCCAGTGCTTTGATATGTGCAATTATATTATTAACTCAGGATACAAAGTGTAATTCAGAGTTCAAATATGAGGACAACTATGTGACTGCAAAAATATAAGCAAGGATGGATTTTGGGAGAGGGCGTAGTTTGCCACTTCCACAGTTCCATGAGGGTGCAAGTAAACAAAGTATTGACAGAAATCATTTTTTTCGATAATATTGAAAGAAAGCATGACTGAATTTATGATCGTGGTCTTGGTAGATCGTAGTGAATGTATTAATAATAGTTCTCAGCTCAATCTCATATTCTCACGTTCTACATGATTTTCAGGTATAACACTGATTTTGGCAAGAACGAGATGGAAGTGCTGAAGCACACCGGAAACTATCTTGAGCCTGCACAATCAGAGCAGCTCTTGGAACTTCTAGCGAGCACCCAACTGAAAGTCGTGTACCAACCCTACGACTGGAGCATAAACGTTTAGACACAACATGATGTGTTATCCGCATGTTTCAGTTACATTTGCATACATGTTACACAAAGTCTCGTGGATCCATGCCGCTGATGTACCTATAATTCCCTTTTTGAAGCCAGGTGCACCTGTGACGGGGTGTTCTTGTACTGTGGCGAAATGGAAGAGTACCAAGATATATGTCTAAATTCAATTCATTTGACTGATTGAGCGCGTTGATTAAATTAATGTGGTCTTTCTTATTGGTCATACTCGAATTATTTGCTCCCGGCAGGTTAAGCTTTGTGCTTCTTATTGCTGCTATGAAGTGTCTGCAGATTTTCAGAGAGGTGGTAGTTGCCTAGTTGGTGTTAGCAGCAGATAGGGTGGGCATTTGGTCAGACCAAACCGAACCGATCGGTTCTTTGGTCATTTTGAAACTCTGGTTATCTGAAAATGGAGACTGATTGGTCATCTAAATTTTTCAAGACCGAAGAGTTCGGTTTCGGTCTTGACCGAAGTGATCGAGGAACAGAAGACAAGCACGCAGAGATAAGATCGACAAGAAAAAAAAAACAATCCAGATTCAGATCAACAACTCAGAGTTAAGAAACCATATCAAGTTAACACATTAAAATCTACACACAAATCATAGAATAAATCTTTTTGTGTGGACGATCATAGAATAAATCTTGATGCCTTGCTGTGGTGCTGCAACGTTGCCATCTCCTTTAGGGGGCGATTGGTTGGCTGCTTTTGGCAGAGCCAGGCTCTCCAGATGCTACCCACCCATGATTGGATTGCTGCAGCGCTAACCTGGCCTGGCCCCGTGATGCAGAACAGGGACGGCAGCCTGGCTCCGGCCATGCAGGAAAAATTCTCGTTTCCAACGAGCCTGGCTGTGGCGAGCTCACAGGCTGCATGAGGTAAGAGAGAAGTGATACGGGATAACGTGGTGAGCAGGCCAACCAATCACAGATTCTACCTATCCTGGTTCATTTCATTCAGTCAACCAATCAACGGCGTATGTATCCGTCGAGCCTGGCTACCGGGAGCCTGGTTCGTTGGTACGAGCCAGGCTAGGCCGGACCAGCGAACCAATCAGGCCCTTACTGTCTGGCCAACTGTATGGACGCCCAAGCCAAGCTGCCAAGGTGTAGTGTGCCGACTTTTTGGTTTTTAAGAATTTTTATAAAACTCTTTTTTACAAATAGACCCCTGGGAAAATGTTTTTCACGTTTTCGACCAAGGGGGCGGTACCATAGGTCATGGCGCTGAGATGACATGAGCAGGCTAAATGACGTGCCATATCAAAATGGTGATAATGGAGAGCAGAGAACGGAGGCACGAGGACAATAACTGTAACTGAAATACTAGAACTTGAAAGGCACGGCGTGAATACAATCTGTAGTCTCTAGTTTTAAAAAAATATATTTCTGGAAATCAGCTATCTTCTAGTCAATGAGATAACAACCGTGAGCCGTGGAGCCCAGTCAAGATTTTACAGCCTCAAGACAAGTCTCAGTTTACAATTTCATCATATAACTTACGAATTTGTCATGTTATCTTTAACATGAAATAAAACTCTCTCAATACACAATTTCATTACATTGTTTCATAGGCAAGTTGTAAAATTTAATTCTTCTATAGTGTTATGATCAAATATGTCTGGTGTTATGACCAAATGTGTCTAGAGATGTGCAAATTTCATCTAGTTTTATGGGTCTTGGTAATTGTACATTGTAGGTGTCATGGAGATGAAACTGCCTTTTTCTTTCCCCTCATAGCCATCCTACCAAAACACTTTGCTAATGTAACCTATAATTTAATGCCCCTAAAAGATGAAAAGCTCTCCATGAAACACCACTAAGGCTGGCCTAACACACAATGAACATACATGGTACATGCTATGGAGATAATTTCTTCTAACGACGCACGATGATTAAAAAAGCTATTACAACATCTGGTGTCCGTACGTGAGCTATGAATAATATGACACAAAAGAATAATATGGACAGTGCGATTCAATCAAAAGAGTATATTTCATTGGCAGTCTTTAAACTTGTCCTAAAGACCGTTATGTCTCCATAGGATTCACAAGCAGCTCAAAACAGAGGATAAAGGTAGGAAGCACTTCAAGTTCTTGAAAGCGTCATGTGAACCCATAAACGCAGAACACATAGCATGACAAACAGTTAAAAAGGCTTGTAAAGAATCTATTCTTGTTATCCAAAGTGTAGATGCTATGCAATATAGTAGTGAATAAATTAGACAAGCCCCAAAAGAGCACCAGTGACTAGTATGAGCTAAAGTAAAACATCAGTTGCAATAAAGACAAACTTTGCAAGCATGGTTAGATAAAAGAGAACTAAAACTGTAAAATTCCAACTGGCTTGAGTGCTACAAAAAATATTCATTCGCAGAGGAACTAAGTTAATCATAGTCTTTAGTCATGTGCTAAGCAGAGGTGACTAATGAATGTCAAACTAGTTTCTTCACAGATAAACCTGTACTATGATCTTACAGAGATCACTAGTGATTCTATTGCAGAAACCGGAATTGAGAAGTCTCCACCAAGGATAGCTGCTAATGAGCGTGGGCTACAGTTCCACCATCTGCCAACAACGAAAAATGGATCTGAGCATTTAAAGATGTTAAAATCAGACTTCAGAGGGCACAACAACAGCATAAGCTGCGACTAGAGAACTTTTCTATGTTTCCTTTTTAAACGAAAGAACTCTTCCATTGCTAGACTTCAGAGGGCACAACAACAGCACAAGCTGCAACTAGAGAACTTTTCTATGTTTTTTTAAATGAAAAAACTCTCCCATGTAGAGTAGCCCATTCAACTAAACATGAAACAGCAAGCCTCAAAGATGAATCACTGTATCAGTGCCTAGTATGAATTATGTCCAGTTGTCCACAGAAGTAGGGATACAAACGTACTGATCAAACAAGGTCAGAAAGAAGGGCAAGTACATACAATCAAATTCCTATTTTCTTAACTGGGACCTATCTGCAGAAGAAGAACAAACTCAAGGATAATCTTTGGCCATGTTCTAGACAGAAGTGACTAGCACATACGTAAAGTAATGCTCCAGAATAAGCCAAACAAGTCCCATCATAGATAAACACAACTCAAATGTGTACAATAAGAAGTGATAAGTAGTAGTTATATCAATCTTACATACCTCAGGGTGTTAAGACATGCTACCAGCACGAGCTGCAGCATAAGCATCTGCAAGTCCAGGAACAGAGTCCTTGTGACGGTCAATGAACATCAATTTGAAAGTCTTCTCTGCCATAACTGCCAAGGTGTAAAAGCTCTTATCTCTACTGATCAATCCCTTTTCCTGCAGGACTTTCATAACACGATACCGAGAAATCAGACGCTTCTCCAGGTTTAATGTAAACAGGGTAGGGTTTTTAACAATGTACTGTGGTTCCAGCCTAACTTCATTGATCAGGAACTCAATCTTGCGTAGAAGGTTCGCCTCATTGAATCCTAAAATATATGGACACTTGGACACTGCAATGGAGACCTCAGAGTCGGAACAACCAAGCGTCCTCTTGAAAAACTGAAGCCTGGCAGCAACATTCTCTTTGGAAGTATAGGCAACCGAGGACACCGCGTACTTGAACATTGGTGAAGTGCGAGGCACCCCAAGTCCTTCCGCCCGCAGCAAAAACTCCTTAACGCGCTTTGGGTTGAACGAAAGCAACCGTGGGGTTTGTGAGCACAGCTGCGCAATATCTCGAGCACTTAGACCGCACTGATGAAGCAACGCTATGTTAGGCTTGATCATCTTCTCAATGCTCGATGTTAGGAGGCCGAGGTTCCTCTTTAAGGCCACCAGGACACGACCAAAAGAACCGTAGAAGGAGATCAAGAACTCGACATTGGCATCGACCTTGACGCGGCGTACAACGCTGGAGCCGACGAGGAGGAAGCGGGCGATCTCGGGAGGGGACAGATCCACGCGGTCCCGGAGGGCAAGGATCCGGGGCTCGAGTCTGTTCGCCCTACATAGGAGGATCATCGGGTCGGCAGCGACGACGTCGGCGATGTCGGCGCGGGATAGGCCGACGCCGGATAGCAGTGCGAGGACAGCGTCAGGGTCGAAGCGCGGGTTGAGGCCGGGGCCGGAGGTGGAGAATTCGTCAAACGCCTTCTTTGACGCCGTGATTCCATCGGCAAGCGCCTTCTTGGATGCGCTGCGGGCTTTGGCTGGGGCGAGGCCGCAGGCGGCGACGAGGTAGTCCTCGAGGGAGAAGGGAGTGGGGGAAGGGGATGTGGAGAGGAGGCGGAAGCCGCCGTGATGGAGAGGGGAGGTGAGCTGGGAGGCGGCGCCACGGACGAGAGGGAGGAGGTGATTTCGGAGGCGAAGCATAGCAGCGGCGGCGGAAGGTCGTCGTCGATTAGTGGGGGGAGTGCCAGTGCCAGTTGGGGCTGTACAGATGTCAACCCACAGCCAATACACCACCCACAAATATACTGTTTCGGCTTTGAACCAAAGGACACCCAAGAACTAATTTTAGGACGTGTTTGATGAAATATGAGTTTATTATAAAATATGGTAGAAGCTCTGGGCTAATTCGTGAGATGAGTCTATGCATCATTAGCAATGGTTATTGTACCATTGAATTATCAAATCATGAACTAATTAAGGTTGCATGCCATTTTGATCAATTTGTGAATTGGGAAAAACTGGATTTTGCAAGGATTTACAAATGCTAGACTCTAGATTCTAAATAAAATCTGGATTGTGCTATCTGGATACCTAGATTTCACTAGCTGATGTGTCCATTTTATGCCTTTGCTTTTCTTTTTCTTTTACCATAAAGAAGAGGAAAATGGTAAGTTCCACCTCGAGTAGAAGCTGGAAGCAGCTGTACACCAGCTTCTGACATCCTGAGAATCCCAAAACATTAGCCAGTTTGAAAGCCCCTCAGATTCTATGTTCTGGATCATCAGAATCATTTCTCATCCAAACGAGATTCGTTTCAAGAACTAGCCTCGTAGTACAATTAGTTTTGTAATTACTAATTAGCATATGTTTAATATTCCAAATTAATATCAAAACCGTTCCTTCCCACTTCACAAATATTGCCAGTCATTTTTCACTTCCATTCCATCAGTCCCATGCCAAACCCCAACATTCCTTTTCACTTCTCGACAAGAATTACCACACCTTTTTTTTCTATTACAAAACACATATACGTGACCGAGCTTGATGCAAAGAGGAAAATAAACGTCTTGACAGGTACTATGCCGCAACTCACTTTTTGGTATCACTACGTCTACACATTACACAAAAGCAAATATGCAATTTTCTTGACTCCTACACACTCGTTTTAGGGCTTTTACCAGTAACCCCGTGACTCCTTCCTGCACACTCGTTTTACACGATAGTAAGCATCAAATTCTCAAGCAGATGTGGCCACTGGTAACATCTCTAGGCTTAGGCTGTGAAGAATAGATGCAAGAATCAATTGTCAAAATGAACACGCGATCCCTGTGGACACGACACTGATATACACATTCGTACTCCATCGACGTCACAATATCGTACACCCACATCTGTTCTGCTTCGGAGAGTTTGACTGTTGCTTCTCTGAAAAAGGTAGAGTACATGTCATGGACTTTCTTAAGTAGAGCTAGTTTCAAAACATATGGCTTTGAATCAAAGCACAATAATGCACTTGGACAATGTATGCATTCATGCAACTAGGTATGCATCGTCCAGTAGTACAACATGTCAACATGCATGCAGATGAAGATACCCTTGTGACAGAACGAGAAATATACAAATTAAATATATTAAGCATAGGTAAACAAATAAGCCAACACAGCAGCCATAAGACTGATCTGCAGATACGGCTGAGTATCTAACGTTCACTCATACACTAGGCAAAATTGATAGATGAAGGGCTCTAGAAACTCATGGTAGCATCATGGCCAATGAATATTGATCAACAAGTGTAGTTTAGTCAAACTTCTCTTATGTTATGCCTCACCATCAACCCAGCACTACCAGCTCAACTTTGACTGCTTTTTTTTCCTATGCAAGTAATAAGTTTCTGACCAGAAGCCTGTTCTGATCAATAAAAAGCAGTAGATGAAAAAGTCCTATAAAACTTCATATCACTGCCACAGAACAGCACCACAACTGCAACAGTACATGTACTGGGCAAGGAATCATGCTCACATTCGCATTATAGAATGTGGCAAGAAAGCACTTGGAGTAGAAATAGACTAAATCCAATGCTTAAGACACGGGTTGCATAAGAGATAAGGGCTGAAGTGTAGAGAGCAGAGACAATTTCATGACCTAGAAATCAATAATCGTGAACACTAAAATAATCATTGATGAAGTGCACCTAAATAAACACTAAAATCATGCTATATTAGGTGTCAGATTGCAAAACATAGCACAGTATGTGCATTCAACATTCCGGTTCCATTGACAAAACAAATTTTCAAGCCTCTAGAGCGGTCAGGTTAAAATCATCAAACACATTAGGGAGATAAATTGGGCAGACAATTGAAAAAATAAGCATTACCACTTTTGTTTGATTGGGGAGGCCGCACAACGACATGCATTGTAATCACGCTTCCAGGAACTTCTCCAACTGGGACTCGTGACTCAGCAAGAGTTTTGCTATTCTCCAGTATCCTTCCAGCATTGATGAGCTTCACATCATTGACAGTTTTCGGAACGACTTCTTTATCTGTTAATATACACGAAAAGTAGCACTATCAAACAGAGACACAAGACATAGTTCACAAAGGTTCTGGAGGATTAAAAATATGCCAGAATTTATGTAAAAAAAGAAATTTAAAAAATACTAATAACAGGCAACACAAGGTGAACAAAAGAAGAGTAACTCCTATTTCCAGACAGCTTATCAGTCATCGCAAGGAAACCTCCTTTAGTATAGTCACTTGCGTTAGTTTAGCTTGCATCATCCGCAAAGCATGCTCTATGTCTGATTCAAAACAGAAATGATTTTTTCCTTGTTACTACAAACCTTCATCGAGCATTAGTCACCGATCAAGCTAATACAGGCTGGAGCATCTTTCCACCTCTGGTTTACCCCCCCCCCCCAACACACACACACATTACACCCCAGAAGGTGTTGTCCAACATAAACAGGGGCCATTTGCACCAAATCAATGTAGTGTGTTAACTTGTGGAATTGGCAAACAGGTATAGCAGAAAAAGCTCATACTACATGCAACTTGTCTTTTGTACTGCTAGTACTTTCATGTGACCACATGTTTAATGTGATCCTGTGCCATGCAGATACTCACATTTACAGTTACAAGCTTAACCCTGACATCTGTTTGCATAACAAAAATATCATTCTGACGACTAACTTCAACAAATTACCGATAGAAAGACCTGCACCTGCTGGTTATTCAGAACTCAGACAGAACTGCCAAACCACTGATGATCATCTATAGGCGCCTGCATCGGTCCAATTGAGCCACACAATCTCTGCAACTGGTCCTGCCATCACATTTTTGCAGAGGGCCTCAGCCTAACCCTTCAAAATACAGAGATCTAATTTCCAAATATGCACTTCGAGCTCTAGCAGGTAGCGAAAGCCAACCAGGGCATACCACCAAAAACAAACATTCTTCTGCCCATCCCTTGACACAAGAGGGAAACCAGGAATGCATACATACTGTATGGTATACATTCATCTCAAGTAAGTACCAAGGAAAGAATTTCTAAATTTAAACTCTGGCATGGAAAGTAGTAGTAGTATTTGCCACTACAGTCTACAGGTAAAAGGAGGCTTTAAAATCACTTGGACAAAGGTCTGAACAACCAACTACCGCACAAACAGAACAAACAGCACCCAAGCTGAATCCATCCTACAAGTCTACAACCAGTCACGCAATCCATGCAGCGACATGATCAATCGATTCAGGGGCTACAAGCAGATCGCAGCACGAAACGGTCTGACTCTTAGTAAATCCAAGCACAACGATCCGCCGAGCGATGTGGGCCTTCTTGTTTCCGGATCAAGAAACTGGCAAAGGCAGGGCAGCCGGACAAGCAACCACCCGAAAGAGGCATCAACAAAGCAGAGAAGTATATATACGCGACGCGAGCGAGCGCGCAGAGAGAGAGAGAGAGAGAGAGAGAGAGAGAGAGAGAGGGCTCCCTCACCCTGCGGCCACCGGGCAACGACGAACTCCTTGAGCGCGGCGACGGTGGTGCTGGGGTCGTACTTGCTGGGCCCGATGTCGGTGCCATCGAAGAGCCGGAACTTCACCTCGATCGGCTCCTTCCCACCGGCCATCTCCCCAGGCCGGATCGCGGGCGCCGCCTAAACAACCCCCACCAACCCCTCCTCTCCCAAGATCCCCCGACAGGCTACAGGAACAACAGCCGCGGCAGGAGCAGGGAATCGGCAGAGGAATCAGCGGGTTGGGGAAAAGGCTGCCGGAAATCCGCGCAGGAAGGGCAGGCACCGATGCGGATCCCGCGGAGGACCCGATTTTCTGCGCGAGGATTTAGAATCGCTTCTTGGGGGGCAAAGCGAGGAGGAGACGGGCGTCTCGAGGCGGAGGAGAGAAGGGGGCAGTGGGATTCGTCGGCGTTTTCACAGATACACCCTCCGTGACCTCGGTATTTATTACTACGCGGGGATTCAAAGGAGTACTGTAGTAGGAAAGCTCGAAGCTGCCGTGTGCCTCTCTGTCTCCGACAGAGAGGAGCTGTCGAGCTGACTTGTTCAGCACGTGGCCAAACAATTTGCCCCTCGGGAGTCAAATACTTCTGCTTGGTGTTTCATTTCATTGAAAATCTATTCCTCTCATAAACTTTGGTTATAATAAAATTTTCTACAGTGAATTTTGTCCAATACCTCTTATCAAAAATACTTTCCGGTATAAGAAATATAGCCTTCTATCGAAAAAGATTTCACCCATTATGGGTGTTTAGATAGGAAAATTTTGGTGAAATTCACTGAATCAAAACTTTACAAAAGGAATTACGATTTCCAATGGAATGGATAGTGAAGTTGTAGGAATCTACATTTAACAAAGTTTGTAGAAATTTATATTCACACTTATTGACTCACAACAAATTTATTATAAAAATACATTATGTGATTGATCTAATAACATTTATTTTATATAATAAATATTAATATTTTTACTTTATAATTAATCAAACTTAAGATGCTAATACATGATACTATGTTACAGTTGTATTTTTATTAGGACGAAGGTAATATATGCTTCAGCTAGTTTCCTTTCCGATGGAGGTCAAGTTATTATGGCAAATTATGATAGGCGAGCAGCAAGCTCGGACAATTCAAAGGAATTTATAATTCTTTAAAAAATGAAAAACCCTGTTGCAAATGTTGCTTTCATATTACTTCGAGTAATTACTCTATTTGGGTTCTTTCATTTTGGAGGAATAGGAATCTCCTTAATGGATTAGGTTATTTGGATGGAATTTGACATTCCACAACTTTTCAAAGTTCCCATATATAAGCCTATATTTCAAATTCAAAGTTCTCATATAAGCCTATATCTCAAATTCAAAGTTCCCCTATAAACATTCCAATGGCTCAGCTTTGTCTTCTAGCTCTGCATTTGAACCCTCCTCATCTTTCAAGGCCGTTGTTCCCAGCTATTTATGGTATTGTTCCCAGCTATTTATGGTAGAATCACACACGTGAGAGCACGAAAGAGGAATATGATTCATGTTTTTTTTAATAAAAGGGCTCATGTTAGTTTTGGCGGTTAGTTACACATAGGGGTGGATAACGAGCGAGCCGAGCTCGGTTCGGCTCGGCTCGGTCCAGCTCGTTAAGGAAACGAGTACAAAAGCCAGCTCAGCTCGGCTCGGTCCAGCTCGTGAGCTGGCTTGAGCGGCACGCGAGCCAATGCACAAAATTATATGTCCTATGGATATAAAGTGATTTACATACATAATTTACATACATAAGCATACCAGTTCCATTAATAGCTAAATTAATAGCTAAATAAGTTCCTAGGATTCATGGTCCAGACTTGCCATACAAATAGTGAGTCTTAGTTTCTCACGTATGCAGCACAACAGATCATCACATTACATGCCAACTTGCTAAGAGCTAAACATACAAACGGCACTCACTGTCTTTGGTCATCCAGAGTCTTAGTTTCTCACATCAGATCATTTACATGCCAACTTGCTAAGAGCTAAACAAACAAAAGGCCCTCACTGTCTTTGGTCATCCTTAGTTCCAGCAAAATAACAGAACAAAAGGGGACAACCTTACGTGACACGCCCACACAGCAACCTGGAAGCATCACTGGGCAGAACCACACGGGCATACAGCAACCTGGAACAATAGTCAATAATAGTCAAGAAAGCTTACCATGACAGCAACCTAGAACAATAGTCAACAATAGCCAATACAACTTACAATGACAGGATTATTAGTTGCTAGCCACCACACATGTTGGAACCTCCACAGATTCAACATTATCATCTTCATCTTTCTCCTGTAAAAGTAGTCCAAAGGGATAATCACATAGATGATTAAGAAAGTAAAAGATAGTGAAAACAGCCACATGTCCATTACATACCACATGCAAAGGACTATTATTGCCTCCTGAAGAGCTCCTTATCCAACTAGATGCACAGACAAGTGCTTGAACCGTGGCTGGTTTTAAAGAGCTCCTATAGTCATCAAGAATTCTACCTCCACTAGAAAAGGTGCACTCTGAGGATACACTACTAGCTGGAACAGCCAAGAAACTCCTCGCCATAGCAGCCAATACTGGAAATCTAGTAGCACGACCATTCACCTTCCAATAATTCATCAAGTCAAAAGTCTTGTCAAGAGGACTCACATTTGGTTCTTCTAGGTAGATCAACAACTCAGACTTTGACACCTCTGTAGCACTAGACTGCAAAAAGGACTGGAATCCAGATGAAACAACAGAAGCTAATGAGCTTGTTGTATCCCTTGAACCTGAGGCAGATGTACTACTCTCCTTGACACCAGCAACAAGCTTGTTGTACTTCTTGTACAGCTCTTCCAACTCCTCATTGATTTCCTCAAGCTCTTTGATACACCTATAGGGAAGATAAAGCTCTCCAAAGCACCAAGTAATGAACCATCTTGAATCTAGGGTCAAGGATTGTAGCAACAACCATTACATTGTTTTTCTCAGCCCAATATTTATCAAATTTTTCAATCATTGCATCAGCCATACCCTTCAAGAAAGGATCCCCAGACTTCTGTGCATCTCTCATTGCAATCTTAGCATTACCTATGTAAGGATAGAAAACATTAGCTGTTGGGTAGGTTGTTGCAGAAAAGGCTGTGGTTGCTCCAGCCATTTTTTCTAAGATTGGTCTAAGTTTCTCAAACAAGGCCCATTCAGATGGTGTTGGTTTCCACTCATACTTATGGTCTACATCAGCATAATAACCAAATGCATCCTTATAGGGAGAGCAAGATTCTAGCATTTTATATGTAGAACTCCACCTTGTTTTGACATCAAGAGTTAGCCCATTCTTAATTTCTATAGAATAATTGTTGCAAACTTCAAGCAACTTGTACATACGAGCTGGAGATTTTTTGAAGTACTTCACACTGTTCCTAAGGTTACTTATCAAGGCATCTATTGGCTGCAGACCATCATTAACAACCAAATTGAATATGTGGGCAGCACAACGGACATGAAAATAAGCAGGATCAAACATTGTATTCTTTCTAGCAAGAAGCTTGGCTTTTAAATTTCCAATAGCACCATCATTGTTTGCAGCATTATCAAGAGTTATTGACATGATCTTATCTTCAATTTTCCACTCAACCAAGCACTCAAAAACAGCATTTGCTATCACAGTACCAGAATGGGGAGGATCCAATTCAATAAAATTCAGAACGCGACATTGTAAAATCCAATCATCATCTATGTAATGTGCCACCAAACACATGTACTGAATATTTTGATTTGAGAGTAGTTAAGCATATTGAGTCAACCTCTTTTAGGCTTTTCTTGAGACGTTCTTTCTCAGATTCATAAACTTTCATGCACTCATTCTTTATGGTCTTTCTACCGATCCATTCATAGTTACTATTTATCCATTTCATCACGTCATTAAACCTTTTATGCTCTACCATCCTAAATGAATAGTCATGGGCAATTATCATCTTAGCAACTAAAAGGCGAGTGTGATCATGATCATATTCAGTAGGAGTAACAATGAGGGATCCACCATCATCAGGATCAAAGTTGAGTGTACCTTGAGCTTTAGCCTTTGCCAATTTGTTCAAATATTGGGGGCACTTCTTCATGTGACGGTTCAGCTGTGTAGTTGAGCCCCCTTGATGGTATGTATAATTCTTCAAACAGAACTTGCACTTAGCCTTACAAACCCCATCTTCCGCTATGGATGGAATGATCTTAAAGCATTTCCAACAATCTGCTCTTTTTCCTCTCGCTACCTTGCACTTGGAAGGTGACAATGGAACACCAGCACCACCCTTACGCCTTTTGCGTCCTTTCTTTCTCTTCTGAGACATAGAAACCCTATCAGCTGACACCTCAACTACATCTTCCCCCTCCCCATCACTGCTAGGTAAGCTTACTGATAATTCATCATCATGGTCAAAGCTATTGGTTTCTTCATCCTCCTCTTCCTCCACGTCCTCCAATTCCTATAGAATGTAAAATCAAGCATTTTCAGAACCCTAGGGTTTACTGATCTTGCATACTATTACTACAGTTTATAGATCATGTAAAATCTAGTGTAAAGAGCCATTTGTATGCATACCTTGTGCACTGATATGGATGCTACACAAGGAGAAGAACCCCGTGATGCTTGGCCGCTGCTCGGTGCCGTCAAAGGGGCAACGGGGTCTTCTTCGCCAGTACCTTGCGCCTGCCCCTTGATGCATGGCTCTGTGGGGGTTCTGGGGGGCTCTCACGCTCCTTACTAGCCATGGCGCGTGGGCGTCACAGCCCGTTGGAGCCGACGCAGACGCGCCGGGATCCAAAAACGGCAGGGATCGAGCGGAGGCGCGGCGGAGGGAGGACCAGCAAGGGGAGGCGCAACGGAGGGCGGATCGGCAGAGGGGAGGAGTGGCGGAGGGCGGAGCAGCAAGGGGAGGCGCGGTGGAGGCAGAGCCAGGAAGGAGGCGGCGTGCGGTGTGCGGCGTTGACTCACGAAATCGCGGTCGAGTGGGAAGGACCGGAGGAGTGCGGCGTCTGCGCATGGGGAGGGGAGGAGAGTGGATGAAGAACGTGGGCTGTCGGGCTGGGGGTTCCTGGTGGGCTGCGATGGGCTTTCTCCAGTTCTCCAATTGGGCTACAATAGCTCGTTATGCTCGCGAGCTGGCTCGGCTCGCTCGTTAATTTTGACGAGCCAAAACTGTTGCTTGGCTCGACTTATTTTGCTAACGAGCCGAGCCGATCCGAGCCGGCTGCGAGCCGAGCGAGCTAACGAGTATCGAGCATTTCGTCCAGCCTAGTTACACAGGCACTAACTTTTCCTCATCTCCCTACTTTCTCCAGTTCACCACACTTTGTCATTAGAGTTGCACATAAAGAGGTGCAATATATATAAACGGCCATCTTACTCTCTATCAGATTTTTTTCCCGCAAAAAAAATCTTTTATGAGGGGCGCATGCACGTCAAAATGTTTGTATTGCAATTATAATCAACGAAGTACATGACAAGTATTTCTCAAAAAAAAAGAGTACATGACAATTGAAATGTAGATGGATCGTCAAACTAATTTATGTGGAAAAAATATTTTGAAACGATAAAAAGAACTAAACTATTTTCTTCGCGTGGAGGCTACACCGACACGTATAGTCCCAGTACGTGGAAGTACAGTTGAGTCGCCACCCAATGTATGGACGGAGCACCAATGATCCCGTGACAGCTTTTGCAATGGTGCCCCAGATCCACACGCAGCGAGGCGATTCTACTCTGAGTCAATGCAGGGTCTCAGGTTCACATCCTCGCCCTCTGCTCTCTGAAAAAATGAGTGTCGGCGAAGTGTGCTGATAAGATTCTCGAGGGGTACCTCGAGAGGAGGGTTTAGTGAAAAGTCGTCGAGAATAAAGAACGGAAGGTAACAAGAGATGATTTAGACAGATTCAGACCATAATATGCGTAATACCCTACATCCTATTTGGTGTATCTTGTATTGATTATGCTGATGCAATATCTGACGGTGTTGCTTTATGGTCTAATCTAGGGACCCTGCCCTCCTTTATATATCCGGGGGGCAAGGTTACATTGGAAGTCTCCTAGTCTGAGGAGTCCCAAGTAGGACAATGTGTATTAGTAGGAGTCTAACTTGCTTTTGTTTATTATAATTATAGTTCAAATTAATGGAAACCATTCTTTATGTAAACTTAAAGCATATAAATAGGCATAAATCAAGCTTATATTGTTTCATAGAAATTGTCTAGTGGAATTAGAAGAATATATTTTATATAGAATAAATTTCTGTAATGTGAGTATACTTTTTAATTTCATAATAAAGGTTTTTGTCTTGGATAAACATATTGTCATTGTAATGTGAATATAAATGGCCACACATTGGTCAATTTTTTTTTCGATGCAAATATACCATGTATTGTTTGTTTGTCGTGGCCAAATACACGTATATTTGGACTCTGTATGGACTAATTTGTCAAATTGTTGGACTAAGTTGAGTATTTATACGTTATTGTACCAATCCACACCTACATATCAAGTTGTCGTACTAAATTAAGCATTTTACAAGTTAGTGGACATATTTGCATGCACCTAACAAGTTGTTGTATGGTGGGTACAATTAACTCTTAAAAGCATGTAAATCTCTAAACCCTAATCCTGGTCTAGATAGTTTTTTACAGTTTGTCCAGTGTTTTGTTAACTTTATCCATCTGGCTACACCAAATTTTACTTATCATAGAACTGATATCATCCGTTCCTAGCTATAAAAGGTAATTTTGGTTATGCTCGTTACTAATGACTATTGGTGCCCGTAACCAGTTAGACTATTCTCATGTAATGGTTTATCTGTGGACTTCTTGAGAGGTTTTGCCTATAATTAGGAGTATCAGATATTGTTGCCAGGTTTTCAAATATTTCCAACCTACTAAATCTTACTGATTGCTCGACAAACATGTCGTAAGATTATTTACACGTCTTAAGAAACTATTGAATTCTCAACACTTCTTTCCTAGTTCGCCCTTTCCGAGCCTCCCATCAACATTCAACGGGCCAAGTTGGGTACCATTTCCAAATCTCAAATCTTGACTGGATTTCAACAAAGTGTTTTTAGTAAAGTCTATTTTACCGCCCTTAACTTGTGCCCAGCCTGAAATACCCCCCTCAATTCAAAAAACCAGAAGTGCTTGGTCCCTCATGTTAGAAAACCATTAACATTACCCTTACCCTCCTCATCATGTTTTCACTTTCTTTTGAGTGGTTTCGGCGTCCACATCAGCTCTCTGTCCATGTCACCCTTGCCACGTTAGCTCTCCGTTACAAAACCATTCACATTATTTTTTGCCACCTCCATGGCTGGCTGGCAACGAGGCGTGAGCCCTGTGACGGGAAACCTTCTCGCACGGGGCACCACCGTCTTAGCAGTTGATGTAGTTGCAGAGCCGCGGCTCGTTGGATGAGAAAGAACAGAAGGAGGCGGCTCGCCCGACCATTCCTCGTGCCCAAATCGCCCAGCCAAATCCTGCCGCCAGCGGAAGCTCCAAATCAAGTGCGAGAAATTATAGGTCGGCCTACTGTCGCCGTCGGACCCCCACGCTGCGCGTCGCCCTGTAGCCTGCCTACGCACCACCGCTGGCCCGCACATGCACATGCACTCGCTCGTGTCCCGCGCCGCAACGCTGCCTGCAGCACACTGGCATGTCTGCTACGCCGCACGCGTCCCGTGCTGCCCCTGGGAGAGGTGGCCAGCCAGTGGCGCCAGGGAGGTGGTGGGAGGCGTCGGCGCTGGAGAAGAGAGGATGGGGAGTCGGGGAAAGATAGGGAGGGGATGAGAGTGGGTCTTAATGTGAGGGAAGTAGGGAACTAGTTGGTGGGTCCCACATGCCACATCAACGCCTCAAAATCTTTACACCGTTGCAGAACATTTGAGGGTTCCTCATGCCTTGTTTTGGACGTGGGGGGTTCAAACTCAACAACAAGATAAGCGAGGTGAAATGGACTTTATTTTTTTTTACGAAAGGATTTCAACAAGTTGTGCAGTGAAAACGCAAACATCCTGCATTGATATGGGAGAAAGCCAGAAACTATCCTTATCTCGCCTCGAACCGCGGCTGATTAGCCTAATCACCGTCCGATCCCGTTACCACAACTGACAACCCCATCCGCATCTAGAACGCCCAAGTCGCCAAACCCGCGCCGCCCACCCGGGTATAAGTACAAGTCCAAACGGATGATCTCATTCATCCAAAGGACGCAGCACCCACCGAGTCCAACTCGGCGCCCCGGAAACCCCAGGCGGAGGGCGTCGGATTCCACGGCCTCCAAATACGCAGCCGAGGGAGAGAGATCTCTCCCAATCCACTCCGCCACCGCGCGCGGCGAATCTGCGATGCTCCTCCTCCCCGCCGCCGAGGCCCGCGACGCCGATTCCTGCCGCCCCCTCGGCCTCCAGACCCTGATCCCGGCCGACGCCGACGCCTCCTCCCCGGGGGGACGCAACGTGGCCACCCGCACGATCGCCGCCTCGCCACGCGCGGTCCGCTGCCTCGACGGCGGCGCGGGGGGCGGCGGCGGCGGCTGCGACGGGAAGGAGGGGGGGGACGGGGACGGGTGCTGGGTGTCGTACGGGTGGCGCCGCCGCCCGCACCGCCTGCCCCCAGCGATCCCGTCGCTCCGGCCGCTGGCGCGGGAGCGCACCGCCGACGGCCGCCTCGTGATCTCGCGGGACGAGGCCGCGCACCGCGTAGGCGCCAGGAAGGTCGGGGACCGCCGCCTCGTGCTGGAGCTCGTCGACGACGAGCGCGACGGCGGCGCGGCGCCGCCGGCGCAGCAGCAGCGGCGGTGGTCGCATCCGCTTACTGGGCAGGAAGCCGAGCCGCCCGCACCGGCGACAGCGGCGTCTCCGGTCTCCGCCGAGGCGTGCTCCGAGGGTGCGATCCGCGCGGCGTCGCTGCGGGGGATGCGGATGAGCTTGCCTAGGATGGTGCGTTGAGAGGAATCTCTCATGTCTTGCCGCTTGCAACTTGCAAGCAGCTGCTGATGCGTGATGCATGCGCCTTGAGGGAAATTTTGGGGCTGTAGGAACAACAATTTTGTAGTCATCGGTGAGGAATTGTTTTTCGCCGTGCGTAGGTGCGATCAATACAGGATAGTAGCAAAAAGAATCAAACGAAATGTCCATCTGTTTTCAGTTTGTTTGATTGTTTGCCGAGAAAATTTTCTTCGGGGTAACTGATACCTTGGTGCGTAGCAGTCAGTCTAGCAGATATGGCACTGGCACCATACCAGAAGGGTTTAAGAATAATTCGTGCAATGCAATCCATCAAGCTCTTGGACAGAGGGCGAATATTAGAAACCAATGGCTTACATGTGCTGATATGGAGACGATTCAGAACAGCGAACTAACCTGGAATTCAGATGGTCAACCAATCGATTGGAGATGAAGATTTGATCTTGTGAATCGATTTGAGTACTGCATAACATCTGAAAACATGTGAATTTTGTAGCTGGTACTAGGCTTTGGTTGCGGCAGTAATGGAATGCACTGATTATTTCCTTGCACTAGGGGTTGTCAGTGTAAATTTTAAAATCATCGTGGCCAATACAAATAAGTTGGAGTGAAAATGGACCTCAAATCCTCAATTTTACTTGTTTGGAATCAGTCGTTGTGATGGGATTAGCACCTCATTTTCGCAAGCCTGGAAGAAGCCTTGCAGTTTTTTTTTCTCGGAAAGAAGCACCATAGGTTACGCCCTGTACTTGTATAATTTTTCACTTATCATATACCACCGGCTTGCTAACATCAAAGAGGTTCAGTAAGAGGCTGAACACTGAATAAGTAGAAGCACGTAGTTATATTGCTTTTTTTTTTTTTAAGACGAACGTAGTTATATTGCTAGAAGAAATGATCGATATTCATTCCTGGGCCGAAGCCCATAAGTTTGTGAATGAAAACAAAAAGGTGGCCCGTCGGGTCCATGAACATCCATGAACAGAGTATCCCAAATGGGTGGGATCGTACTCGATGCAATGCTGGACATCAGCTCGATCAGCTGCCGGCGCGTCGCCCATGAACGCTGAGCGGCAAAAGCTTCCCCTTCCGGTCCGGCGGACAGTGCAGTGCTGGACTGGTGGACGCAGCACGCGGCGGAAGATTCTATTCGGCGCCGGCGACAACTGTACGCGCACGTTCCACGAGGGCGTGCCGTGCTCCACCAACCACCACACCAGGGCCGGGCCCCGGAAGCAGGGGAGGCCCCACGCCACATGCGCAGAACAAAAGAGAGCTCGCACCAGTACTCTCGACTTGTGGACAGGGGTACCCAAACCGGTCCGGTAGTTCGTACCGCCGGCCGGCGGTAACGGTATACCGGACCGGTTTGACCGGTAACCGGTGGAAACCGGTTGAATTCAAATTTTGAATTCAAATCCCCCGTGCAATCGGTTTTTTCGGTAAACCGCTCGAATTGACCGGTTACCGACCGGTTTGGACCGGTTACCGACCGGTTTGTTGGAAAACCGGCCAAATTCAAATTTTGAGTTCAAATCCCCCGTGTGACTGGTTTGGAACGGTTACCGACCGGTTTGACCGGTTACCGACCGGTTTGAGCGGTTTACCGGACCGGTTTGACCGGTAACCGGTCAAACCGGTCCGGTTACCGGTACTACCAGGGCGGTTAGCCGGCTCGCGTTAGGGAGGCGTTGGGCCTTCATGGGCCTTAATGGGCCGGCCACTGTTTTTTCTTTTTCTTTTTTTATTTAACTTGTATTTCGCGAAAAAAATAGCAAATGACCAAATATTTGAGAAATTTTGACACCAATAGATCCAGCACACCATGAAGTATTTTTAAGAATTTTTATCCGATTTTTCAAATTTTTAAATTCAAATTTGAAATTTTTGAATTTAACCGGTTTCAAACCGCCCCGAACCGCTACCGGTCCGGGGCGGTTCGACCGGTAACCGCGGTTTTCGGACCGGTTCCCGCGATTTTTTTAACCCTGCTTGTGGATCGCCGGGCGGGCGCATGGGGCACTAATCAGTGATCACCGGGCCAGCGAATGATTTGCAAGGTGGTGGTGGCGTTAATAAAAACCAATAACCCCCGCTCCGCCACGGACAAAAGCGCAACAGTTCAGCCAACGTTTCAGCGAGGCCTGTCCATGTCCATGGTGACCTGGAACGTCGTGGCATCGTAGGGGAGTGCGTCGGCGCCTAGGCTCGGCTCGAGTCATGGGGTGGGTTCTTCATGCCTGTGCCTCGATCCAGTCAGATACGGGCGGGGGAGGCGAGAGAGTTTCGCCTCTGCGGCCGGCGCGCCGAGGAGTTGGGTTCGTGCGACGGTTGTGGTCGGTTCGGTGGAACATCTCGTCGCTCCGGCGGGGGGGAGGACGGGAGGGGGCCTTCCGGTCGTTGAGGCGGCACCCGGTTGCTGTCGGGTGCATCTTGCGCGCCGTTGCGAGCTTTTCCGTGGCCCGTCATGCGAATAGAGTGACGGCAGGGGACCTGGCCGGAATGTCGTCAGGCTGGGACAAAATGGATTTTTAAAAGGAAGGCCGAGCCAGCCGAGAGGTGGCTCGTGGCTGGGCCTGGGCTGTGAGCAGGGCAGCTAGCTTCGCTTTGGCCACGCCCACGCCCATCATCGACCGTCGGTGCCACGTGCGGTTTCCGTGAGCGGTGAAACAAGGCCTGGTTCAGACAATCAGACTTTCAGAGAGCATCACGTCTGCTACGGACGGATGTTTGATGAAAACATCGACCCAATCACATGCCGAGTTTGCAAGATCGCGGAATTAGTGAGACAAACGAATGTCGGAACACGAACGGCACTATCCCATGGTGTTGAACTGACCAGAGCGACCGAACTGGCAAGTTAAGCGCGCCAGCCGTCTCCATCGCCCACCGTGTCCAACTCGGACACACACGCGCTGCACGAACTCATGCAGCAAAGAACCGTCCTGGCCCGTCAGTGAGGTGGTTACTTCTGCGATAATTGGTGGGTTAGGGTCAGTCGCAGGCTCGCAGCTAGTAGTAGCTACGGTGCGTAGTTTCCTATCGGCGCGTCCTGGCCGTGGGCCGTGATGCGGTTGCGCCATCCCATTAACCCAAAGAACGCCGTCGCCTACGGCCGTTGCGCCGTCGATATCACACCCCGGAGAGAGAGAGAGAGAGAGAGAGAGAGAGAGAGAGAGAGAGAGAGCGAACACGAGCAAAAGCTTCACCGTGAATTCTGTCTGTTTTTCCTTTTCTTTTGACTTGGAAGGTCTCGTGTTAGTTAGGACTTCTGAGAGGACAAAAAAAGAAGTTAGCTAGCTATATATGACAGGATTAAAATTAACTGAATAAAAGTTAGCTAGCATGCATAACAGAAGGGACATTAGGCTATCAGCTGTTAGTTCAGATGTTACTGTTCCTTGCTCGGAGCTACACCCTTTGGGAAGAGGGTTGGGTTACTAAACAACGTGACAAAGCAAGCTTAATCAACTTGTTTGGAGTCAATAATGGAGTAATCATCGTGCACATGGCGTGGGGCGCAGAGGGGCCAGGGGGGCTGCGCTGTCATTTCGCTCTCTCGCGGGGCATGGGCCAGCACCCTAACCTACTGATTAGGCAATCCCGGCATAAAAGAAAGGAAAGGGCATGGCGATCCCGAGCAGACGAAGGATCTAGCATGCTTTCCGGCTTCAGAGATGTCAGAGAGGCGGTCTGATAGTGTTTGTGATAATCCGGCAACGCAAAATGCATGACCTGGTGTCCTTCGATGGCTTCTCGTTCCGTCCAAAAAATAAGGACAATATAAATTTTAGGACATACTGTATATTTAAGAAAGAGATAAAATGACTATCACTTGCCCCCCTATTTCTTTATTAGCCATCCTTGAAACTATTGATTATTGTATACGCATGCACATATTAAATAAGGTAAGATAGCTTGATTTTTTTCTAGAAAATTTTGAATCATAGGATGATTTTCTTTTGGATAGAGGGAGTACCGTAGTTGCACTTACAAATATCGTTCCTCAAAAAGAATATTTTTCTTTTTACTGTTCACTTTGTATATCGTTCCTCAAAAAGAATATTTTTCTTTTTACTGTTCACTTTGTTTGACTTTTTTCTCTTAAGTTTGAACGCCTGTTTTATTGAAATGTGCAAATATAGTTAAATTTAAGTCATTTGAAATAATTTTTTATTAATAGAGCAAACCATAACAGAAAAATATGATATTTTGTATATTTTTTATAATAAAATAAGTGATCAAACTTAGAATTAAAAAGTCAAACATACTACAATTTGAAACAGAGGTACTACTTGTCCAGAAGTTATAAGCATGCACCACTATTTTAATTTTGGAAAAATATTTTACATCCTAAAGCACCACGACATGGAATTAACTAATTACTCGCTATTGTCTCTTTTCGGAGGAAAAAAAAAGTCATGTGCACAAATTATTCTCCCAACAATTCAATTTTTAAGGAAGTGCCCAACTGTTGGTGTTCGATCGTCTCATGGGTCGCTGATTTTACAGCTATTCGGGAGTTGGCAGATACCTCTCACCTGTTTTTTTTTTTTGGTCTTGTGGAAGACGATCACAAAAACCCCCTCCTCTCCAGCGGCCAGCCCATGCAGACTGGCACCGATCAACCACCACCCTCATCCACCGTATCGTGCTCCCTAATTAACAAATCCCCAGCTTAATCTAATCACGAAAGCTCAACAACAAAAAAAGCCACAATCTCACACAAACACCCTTAAATTCCTCAAAATTGAAAATCAAACTATTTGCCGATAAAGCTTCAGTTAAAACAACTGCCAAGTTTGTTAGTGAATGAGTACTCTTCGGGGGGCTCCATTGCAAAAGTGGCACTCCATGGCTGGCTGCCTGGCAGGCTGCAACTCTGCAAGCCAACTCGCTTCCCCACTGCCACTGTCGGCAGTCGTTGAGAAGGGGAGAGCTCACTTGCTATATAAACGCCAGCCCTTTTAATTAGCGAAATTATTAAATCGCCCAGAAAAGGAGAGTAACAGACGCGCTGGGCGTCTGTGTGGGCGCCTCCCTCCCCGCTGGATCTGCGGCCGCGAGATTGCAGGGGGGCGACTCCCGTGAGATTGTTCGCAAAATCTCCCTCGCCGGCGCGGCAATTCCATGAGAGGTCGGCATCTCTCTCTCTCTCTCTCTCTCTCTGGAGGAACTGGTTTGAGTTCGTTGGATTTCTGGGTGTTTTTGTTGTTGTCGGCGTTGGGCTCTGGGTTGCGCGCAGTGGCGGGTAGTAGTAACCGCTTCAGTCAGTGCAGACTTGCAGCGTTGTGCAGCGCAGCAGGTTTGGGTGCGGGGTTCGGTGGCAGGCTCCCGGGTTCGCGAGTGGTTGGTAGCGGCGGCGCGTGATCTAGCTGGTTGCCTGGGTGAGTGAGGAGCTCGCGGGGGCAATCGCAGCCGAATGCTGCAATTCGTGGGAACTGGTTTGATGGTTTTGCAATCGTGGAGTGCCCGATTCCACTTGGTAGTAGCGGTGGCTCACACATTCGTGTGTGGATGGAATTGGATCTGGGGTCACACATCGCTAGTTAATTGGTGTGGAATCTGGGGTTAATTGGTTATTACTTGATTGGATCGTCTTGTGGCGGATCTGATTCCCAATTGTTTGCTCTCGTGTTGGTTTCAGGTTGAGAGCTCGGCACTGAGGAAGCTGATAGCCTGATCTGCTAGTCTAGAGGAGTTCTGACAGCTGACAATGGCGGCAGCATTGGCGTGGCGGTTCAATGGAACCAATGGCGGCAGCCATGGTGGCGCAGATCTGGTTGGTCTCCTCTCGGATTCTTGTGGTTCTGAGCTTGTCGATTGGCAGCCTGTCGCTTTCTCATGTTTATCAGCCGAAATTCTGCTTTCCTGCTGCTTGAAAGGAATTGGTTGCTTTGTATGAGGTTTTCTGCGTACATTTTGGATTTTTAACTGTACATAGTAGGATATGCTTGAAAGCGAGATCAGTATTCAGTCCACTGGAGGAAAGCCTTTCCTGCATATTTGTGAAATATTTAACCAGTGGAGCTTTCATGGAGCTGTATTTGTTTAATCCAGCTAACTAGGTCCATCAGCTGGATTGTGAGCAGTAGTTTGCAAAATCAGTTGAGAAACTTGGAAGCTCTTAAGTCCTATGCACCCTCATCCTTTTTTCAATAAGAAAGCAAGGGCATGCTTCTGTTGTATAACTTATTAAAGATCTTAGAGCTTTCTGTAATTGACAGAAATGCTGTTAATTGACAGTCATGCCATAGTTCTTCATTATGTTACCTTTTGGCATATGTGACCATTCGAAAGAATAGGAAACCAGGGTTACTGTAATGTTGCTACTTGGATGAAGTGAAAGCACATGAAACGTGCTTAAATGCCTGTACATATCGTTACTACATCATCTTGATCTATTGAATCTCAGGTTTGCTATTTGTTTTGGATTGGAAATGCAGCCTTTTCCTCTCTCCTTTGTTATTTTCCATCATTGTTCCCTTTGTTCCTTTTATTTGCTTATAAAATAATGTTGTGTGTCCTAAGTTTGATAGCACAAACAAAAAATTTAAATCCAAATAATCAGCGGAAAATTTTTTTCTTTTAGCCTGTAAAGAAGTTTCTTGGTGTTGCAATTTTTAGTGTTTCTATTATCTGGTAAGTTTTTCTTTGTTAAAATTAAGTTACGGCGAGTAGTTTAATATGCAACTTTGGAATATATTGAAAGGTGGCAGGATAGCTGCTGTTGATGCCACTTTCAAAGATGCCGTTTCTCTTGTATGCAATTTATGTTTTTTTTAAACACATTTGATCAATCTGGTAACAATCATTTAAGTTGCACATCCACTTATTTCACAAGGCATTGTTTCCATTATTGGTTGAATTGTCCATTTTCTGGAATTCAGGAATGTATGGTCCAGTGCTTTGCGTGATGAGATTTTGCATCATGACTTCTTGATAATAACTGCTTCTGTTGCCTCTAACAGGAAAGGCATGTGGACAAAGTTCAAGAATCAGAGCCACCAACCCCTGTGTCAGTCATGAAAATGGGCAAGTAAGTTTTGAGTCTGCTCTATGTCGCATAGTGCAAAGTTACGTGGTAAAGAGAGAGAAATGAGGCCAGATATTTTGATCTCTAAATATGGAAATTTCACTTGTCACGGGCCTTTTTATTGTCGTTTTCTTTTAACTGGGAGTAGTTGATTTTACCTGTAAAGTTTCTATAACTGTCCCTTCAATCATTTATTCATATAATTCAATACAGCCGCAGTTAGTCTTCAATGATGATCCAGTAAATACTTCGTTTTTCTTTTTCATCCACTTAATGGATATGGGATCGTCTTTAAAAAAATTTATTTTGAGAAAGAATTGTAGGCGAGCTTGCAACACATCACAGTGATTTTCTGCCTCAAGTACTCCTGCCATTGTTTTTTCTTATTATATAAAATTTACATTCAAATCAAAGTGCTCCTTGGTGAGAAACTTGCCAGTATGATTTCCAAATCACAGTCTGAATAATTTTACACGTCTTTTTTTTTTTTATCAAAGTTTGCAATAGTTAGTTGCTCTCATTGTAGAAAGACAAGAGACTGGTGGGAGTATGTGCCAACAGTGGTCTATCAACTAGATTATACAGGATACTACAGCCAACTAAGAATACTATTCGGAAACATTAGATGGCTATGTTCCAATTACTCTATTTTCAATGCAAATTATCATTTTTAATTACGATGAAAATTATTTAATCCAGGAACTGCTCTAAAATCTCTTGAATAATGTTGGAATGGACATTGGTTTGTATGAATATTAATATGAGTCAATACTTTATGATATATATCAGTCAAATACTTTGTGAGCTTTTTTTCGGAAAAAATATTACAAGTAATGCACTTTAATGTCATCTTTCATAATATACCTAATGTGCTCATGCAACACATGGGAGCAGTTGATACTTCTATAACACTAGAAATTGAGCGTTTTATCATTCTGTATATGCAGGAACCGAGTCAATGTGGAAGATGAGGAGACACTTTCAAGCGTTGCTCATTGTATTGAGCAGTTACGTCAGAGTTCTTCATCCACTCAAGAGAAAGAGAGCTCTTTGAAGCAGTTATTAGATCTTATTCAAACACGTGATACTGCATTTGGAGCTGTTGGGTCACATTCACAAGCTGTTCCAATTCTTGTATCTCTGCTTAGGTCTGGACCATCAGGAGTTAAGATGCTGGCTGCCACAGTTCTTGGGTCTCTTTGCAAGGAAGAAGAATTAAGGGTGAAAGTCCTACTTGGTGGTTGCATCCCTCCATTGCTTGCTCTTCTCAGATCGAAGTCAGCTGAAAGCCAAACTGCAGCTGCAAAAACTATCTATGCAGTTTCACAAGGTGGGATAAGGGATCATGTCGGATCAAAGATTTTCTCAACAGAAAATGTTGTTCCAGTGCTATGGGAGCAACTTAAAATTAGTCTGAAGAATGAGAGTTTGGTGGATGGCCTTCTTACTGGAGCTCTGAAGAATTTATCAAAAAACACAGAGGGGTTTTGGTCAGCAACTGTGCAATGTGGCGGAGTTGATATACTTGTAAAGCTGGTCAGTTCAGGAAATACAAACACACTCGCAAATGCTTGCTACCTTCTTGGGTCTTTGATGATGGAAGACTCTTCTGTTTGTTCTAAAGTTTTGTCTGGAGAAACAACAAAACAGCTCCTAAAGCTACTTGGTCCTGGTAATGAAACTTCCATAAGAGCTGAAGCTGCTGGGGCTCTCAAGTCCCTTTCTGCACAGAGTAAAGAGGCCAGGCGCCAGATAGCTAATTCTAATGGTATTCCTGCTCTTATAAATGCTACTATTGCTCCATCAAAAGAGTTCATGCAAGGTGAATCTGCTCAAGCATTGCAAGAGAATGCAATGTGTGCATTAGCAAATATATCTGGTGGTTTGTCTTATGTAATCTCAAGCCTTGGTGAGAGTCTTGAGTCATGCTCTTCACCTGCTCAGATTGCAGATACTCTTGGTGCATTGGCTTCAGCCTTGATGATATATGACACAAATGCAGAATCTATCAGTGCTTCTGATCCTCTTGACGTCGAGAAAACATTATTGAAGCAGTTTAAGCCTAAGGTGCCCTTCCTTGTGCAGGAACGTATAATTGAAGCTTTGGCTAGCTTATATAGTAACCCAGTTCTCTGCAAGACGCTGGCAGATTCTGATGCAAAACGCTTGCTTGTTGGTTTAATAACCATGGCAGGTACTGAGGTGCAAGATGACCTCACGAAGTCACTTTTTGCTCTCTGCAAGAAGGAATGTGACCTATGGCAAGCTCTGCAAGGTCGTGAAGGTGTTCAGCTATTGATTTCTTTACTTGGTCTTTCCTCAGAACAGCAACAGGAATGTGCTGTTGCTCTGCTTGCTCTTCTATCAAAGGAGAATGATGAGAGCAAATGGGCTATCACTGCTGCTGGTGGCATACCTCCTCTTGTTCAAATTTTAGAAACCGGATCTCCCAAAGCTAAAGAAGATTCAGCGATCATCCTTGGCAATTTATGCAATCACAGTGAAGACATAAGAGCATGTGTTGAAAGTGCTGAGGCTGTTCCTGCTTTACTATGGCTTCTGAAAAATGGAAGTGATAATGGGAAGGAGATAGCTTCTAAAACACTGAATCATCTCATCCACAAGTCAGATACAGGGACTATTAGTCAGTTATCTGCTCTCTTAACAAGTGAACAGCCTGAGTCAAAAGTTTATGTTCTGGATGCTTTGAAAAGCTTGCTATCTGTTGCACCACTCAATGATATTCTACACGAGGGAAGTGCTGCAAATGATGCGGTTGAGACAATGATTAAAATTCTTAGCTCACCCAAGGAAGAGACTCAGGCTAAATCGGCATCTGCTCTCGCTGGTCTATTTCATTGCCGCAAGGACCTGCGAGAGACTCATATTGCAGTAAAGACACTTTGGTCAGTTATGAAGCTGCTTGAAATGCAGTCTGACAAAATACTAATGGGTGCCTCATGTTGCCTTGCTGCCATTTTTCTTTCAATCAACCAAAACAAGGAGGTTGCTGCAATTGGACGGGATGCTTTGACTCCATTGGTCTCACTTGCAAATTCTTCAGTTATTGAAGTAGCAGAGCAAGCGACTAGAGCTTTGGCTAATCTTTTTCTTGATCAGGAATTATCTCTCCAGGTGTCTTTTGAAGAAATCCTCTTCCGTGTAACACGCGTACTAAGAGAGGGAACTATTGATGGAAGAACTCATGCAGCTGCAGCAATAGCTCGCCTTTTACAATGTCGAACTATTAATCAGCCGCTTTCAGATTCTATAAACCGCTCTGGGGCTGTCCTTGCTCTAGCTGGACTCTTGGAAGCTGCCAATGGTGATGCTGCTGCAGCATCAGAAGTTCTTGATGCACTGGTGCTGTTATCACGATCAAAGGCGTCAAGTGGGCACACCAAGGCTCGATGGGCAGTTCTTGCAGAGAATCCTCACACGATACTTCCTCTTGTTTCATGTATAGCTGATGCTGCTCCTGCCTTACAAGATAAAGCCATAGAAGTTGTGTCAAGACTATGTTCCGATCAACATGATGTTGTGGGTGGTTTGGTTTCTGAAACTCCAGGTTGCATATCATCCATCACGCGGCGAGTCATTGGCTCCAACATGCTTAAAGTTAAAGTTGGTGGATGTGCCCTTCTTGTTTGTGCAGCGAAAGAGCATTGTCAGAAGCAGATAGAGATTCTGAATGATTCAAGCCTGTATATTCAGCTAATTCATTCTTTAATTGGTATGATCCATATGGCAAATACACCTGCTGAAAGTGGCAGCAGTGAAAGCATAGCAGATATTAGAATTTCCAGGCACTCCAAAGAAAGCAACGGCGAAAGTGAAACTGTGTGTCGTACTGCTGTGATCTCAGGCAACATGATTCCACTATGGCTACTTGCTGTCTTTTCTCGCCATGACAGCAAGACAAGAGCAGAAATCCTAGAAGCTGGAGCAGTTGAAATGCTCACCGAGAAGATTTCACAAAATGCATTCCAATATGTGGTATGTTAATGGTTTTATTTTTTCATTACTTTTGCAATCCTTTGCATGAGCGCGAGTTGCTTGAATGTTAGTGTCTCTTATGCTTTTATTATTTGACACAAACTAAGATTATGGCTATTAAAGTTTAGTAGTAGTCTTTCTGCTTTAGATCATACGTTGTGTAACACTAACATAATATGTGAAAAGGCTTTCTTTGGTTTCAGAAACTCATTTATGCTTATCTATAGTAATCGAGTTGTGAGATTGGAGTATTGCATTTGACCAAATTGGTTGCGAGGATTCCATCTATTGTACATAGAAAGAATAGTTTAATTTGGTACTGTGATAAATTTGGATACTTAACCATCAATCATGGGACTACATTTACTTACCTATATAACTGAGGGAGTTATTCGTGTTGTCTGTGCAGTCATTGGCAGCCAGATATTGTTTTAGGTTAGTTCAACCATTGTGCTTCTACTTCTGTTCTTAATTACAACAACATGTCTTATAGGTGCCAATGCATAGATACTGTTCTGGTCAATCTGATTTATTTATTCTTCTTTTGATATCATGATATGTTCAGTAATTCAATGATTTCTAAATATTTTATTGAAGTTCTTTTTGGGATTTCATATATAAATTTGAATTGTGTGAATTGCTTTCATCTTATTGGTTGGATTGGATACCACAACTACCGCTTGTTCACCTTTAGGACATTTGCACATAAGGGCATTCTATCTTTTTCTTAATATAAGTTTTGCATTGAAAATTTGGAATTGCCTAAAATCATTTCGTATATAATGTTTGGCATTTTGTATCATTTTCTTAGTATATGTCAGAATATTATATTCTTGTCATTTTTTTTTACTTGCCCAGTATTTATCCTCTTGCTTCATGTATCCTTTAAGTTTATTTAGATTGCTGCAAGCCTGTGACTGCCCTAACATATGTTCATGTTATTGTCAGGGTGAAGAAGATAGCACCTCATGGGTCTGTTCCTTGCTTCTTGCTTTACTATTCCAAGAAAGAGAGATAATTCGATCAAACTCAGCATTGCACTCCATTCCTGTGCTTTCAAACTTGCTAAGGTCAGATGAGCCAGCATACAGGTACTTTGCTGCACAAGCTTTGTCAAGTCTGGTCTGCAATGGTAGCAGAGGAACTCTTTTGGCTGTTGCTAATTCTGGGGCAGCCATTGGACTAATATCTTTGCTTGGATGCGCTGATGTTGATATAGCTGATCTTTTGGAGTTATCAGAGGAATTCATGTTGGTGCCTAACCCTGATCAAATTGCATTGGAGAGGCTGTTCAGAGTTGATGATATTAGGGTTGGTGCAACTTCCAGAAAATCTATTCCTCTTCTTGTGGACTTACTTAAACCCATTCCTGAAAGACCTGGTGCTCCTTTCTTGGCCTTGGGTCTTCTGACTCAATTGGCTGTTGATTGCCCCTCAAACATGCAGCTAATGGCTGAAGCTGGAATCCTAGAAGCACTTACCAAATATCTCTCTCTTAGCCCACAAGATGCAACTGAAGAAGCTACTACTGAATTGCTGGGCATTCTCTTCAGTAGTGCAGAAATAAGGCACCATGAGTCAGCACTTGGTGTTGTTAACCAGCTCGTGGCAGTACTTCGTCTGGGAGCAAGGAATTCACGTTACAGTGCTGCAAAGGCATTAGAGAGCTTGTTTTCTGCTGACCATGTGAGGAACAGTGAGTCAGCTAGGCAGGCTATTCAACCGCTTGTGGAGATTCTGAGTACTGGCATGGAGAGGGAGCAGCATGCAGCTATATCAGCCCTTGTTAGGCTTCTCTGTGACAATCCCTCAAGGGCACTTGCGGTAGCAGATGTTGAGATGAATGCTGTGGATGTTCTGTGCCGTATTCTCTCTTCTGATTGTTCAGCGGAGTTGAAAGGAGATGCTGCAGAACTATGCTGTGTTCTATTTGCAAACACAAGGATCCGTTCAACAATGGCAGCAGCACGTTGTGTGGAACCCCTTGTCAGTTTACTGGTTAGTGAAGCTAACCCTGCCCAGCTTTCTATGGTTCGTGCATTGGATAGGCTCCTAGATGATGAGCAACTAGCAGAATTAGTGGCAGCACATGGAGCCGTTGTTCCTCTTGTTGGTCTTTTGTATGGCAAAAACTACATGCTTCATGAGGCAGTTGCTAGAGCTTTGGTGAAACTTGGAAAGGATAGACCAGCTTGCAAATTGGAAATGGTGAAAGCTGGTGTAATTGAGAGTATTCTTGATATTCTCCATGATGCTCCAGATTTTCTTTGCATTGCATTGGCGGAAATGCTTCGGATTTTGACAAACAATGCTAGCATAGCAAAAGGTCCATCTGCAGCCAAAGTTGTACAGCCTCTTTTCTCTTTGCTGTCTAAGGCAGACATGGGTCCTGAAGGGCAGTATAGCGCTTTGCAGGTTCTTGTGAATATTTTGGAGCATCCTGAATGCCGTGCTGATTATAATTTGACGCCTCGCCAAACTATTGAGCCAGTCATTACCTTGTTGAATTCATCTCCACCAGCTGTGCAACAATTAGCTGCAGAACTCCTGTCCCATCTTCTTTTAGAAGACCACCTCCAGAAGGATACAATAACAGAGCAGGCCATTACTCCTCTTATTCAAGTTCTGTCATCAGGTTTACCAAATCTACAACAGAGAGCTATAAAAGCTCTTGCCAACCTGGCAATAGCTTGGCCAAATACAATTGCAAAGGAGGGCGGTGTTTTCGAGCTATCCAAGGTTTTGTTGCAATCTGACCCACCTTTGCCTCATGTCGTGTGGGAATCTGCAGCATCTGTCTTGTCTAGCATTTTGCAGTACAGTACTGAGTTTTTCCTTGAGGTTCCTGTTGCAGTACTGGTGCAGTTGCTCAGGTCAGGAACTGAAAGCACTGTTGTTGGTGCTTTGAATGCCTTGATTGTATTGGAGAGTGATGATTCAACAAGTGCAGAAGCAATGGCTGAAAGTGGTGCTGTGGAAGCATTGCTAGATCTCCTGAGGAGCCATCAATGTGAGGAAACTGCTGCCAGACTTATTGAGGCATTGCTTAACAATGTAAGAATAAGGGAGGCAAAGGCTGCTAAAAATGCTATTGCGCCTTTGTCCATGTACCTTCTGGATCCACAGACACAGTCTCAACAAGGAAGATTGCTTGCTGCTCTTGCTCTTGGAGATCTTTTCCAAAACGAAGGTCTTGCTCGTTCTACTGATGCTGTTGCAGCATGCCGTGCTTTGGTTAATCTGCTTGAAGATCAACCAACCGAAGAGATGAAAGTGGTAGCAATTTGTGCCTTGCAGAATCTAGTCATGTACAGCCGGGCAAATAAGAGAGCAGTTGCAGAATCTGGTGGTGTCCAGGTCCTGCTGGACCTTATCAGTTCAAGCAATCCTGACACTTCTGTTCAAGCAGCAATGTTTGTCAAACTTCTTTTCAATAATCACACTATACAAGAGTATGCCACCAGTGAAACAGTCAGAGTTATAACTGGTAAAACGCTATTCCTGTCTTGTTTCTTTCATATTCATTTTGCTTTGCATATAACTTCATTGGTATGTGATATATGCCTGTTATAACAAAGATGTTAGTATCTACATTCAGCAAAAGTATAAGTGAATTCTAGGTAATATGAAGCAAATACATGAACCAAGGTCCTCATATTTGTGAGGTTCAGGGTTACTTTTCCAGTTCCAATCTAAAGATTATTTTTTCAATCATTAAGCAGAACTGTTGGTTTTGTGTTTCATTTGGCTAAAAAGTAATATAAATTTCTTCTGGCAACCTGGAACATTTTTTTTTTCATTATACCCAGAGTATATGTATTCTAATTTGGATGCTTTTTCTTGCAGCTTCTATTGAGAAAGATATATGGGCATCTGGAAGTGCTAATGAGGAGTATCTTAAAGCACTTAATGCTTTACTTAGCAACTTCCCTCGTTTAAGGGTGACTGAACCTGCTACATTATGCATTCCTCATCTTGTAACATCCCTTAAAACTGGCTCTGAGGCAACTCAAGAAGCGGCACTGGATTCACTATATCTTCTCAGGCAAGCTTGGTCAGCTTGTCCAGCTGAAGTTTTCAAAGCTCAGTCAGTGGCGGCCTCCGAGGCTATTCCTCTACTTCAGTACTTGATACAGTCTGGCCCACCCCGGTTTCAAGAAAAAGCAGAACTGCTTCTTCAGTGCTTGCCTGGGACACTTACAGTTACTATAAAGCGCGGTAACAATCTAAGGCAGTCGGTTGGAAATCCTAGTGCATTCTGCAAGCTTACTCTTGGAAATAATACGCCAAGGTTGACGAAGGTATACATCTCTGACAATAAATAACTTGCTACAGCTTATATTTATTTTTTCCCAGCATGTTTCTTTTCCTGTTGGTTTTAGTGCATTTCCATCCTGGACTACCGAATCACAATTTGACAGTACGCTGCACGGAGAATAGTGTTCTCATTGTGCTTTATGTGATGAGTGTAATTTGGATTATTTCCAAGTATGAAGACTTGAAGTAAACTAACTCCAGTTCATCTTAAAACGTCCTTATTAAGGTTTCTATTGGAAAACGTTGCTCTTCTTGGAAACTGCAGTTTCACTGGTGAACACCGTTACAGTGAAAGAAAATTGATGGTTGTTCAGTGCCTTTATGGAGGTGCCTATAGCAAACATACTTGGACGAACTGTTTCTTTTCCTATTGGTTTTATGGAGGGGCCTATTCCAAAATTTTGCTATATGAAACGACCTCATATGAAAATGTTTACCTTTAACTGATTCATCAGTTTAGCTCTTATTAGAAATCTGACAAGCAGTTCACCTCTCACTGCACCTGCCTTTGATCATAGAGTTTTATTGCATTCAAGCATTGTTGACCTAACTTGGACGACTTCACACGCAGATTGTATCCACCGGCGCAACACCTGAATGGGATGAAGCCTTTGCGTGGGCCTTTGACAGCCCTCCTAAAGGCCAGAAGCTCCATATCTCATGCAAAAACAACAGCAAGTTCGGAAAGGTACGGAAATACTATAGATTTCTTACATTGACTACCTTAGATTCTTTTTCTTGTCCATGCTACTCTATTGGATCCTCAATCTCTCCCATTTGTGGTGGCAGAAATCATTCGGGAAAGTGACGATCCAAATTGATCGGGTTGTTATGCTGGGTTCAGTCGCCGGGGAGTACACCCTGCTACCTGAGAGCAAAAGCGGTCCCAATAGGAACCTGGAAATTGAGTTCCAGTGGTCAAACAAATAACTGTATACCTACAAAATCTAGGTGTCCCTGTGTAAGTTAAGAAAATCTATAAGAGGTCGAGAGTGATTTCTTGTTTTGTCCTCTGCTAAAGCCTGAAGGTTACCCAGTATGTGCATCAGTGTAAATAGTGGGCAGAGAAAGTTGTCGTTTGCTGTACCTTTTTTCAGCGAGATACAAACAGATGAGTTATCAGATGTTTTGTACTGATTGTAACAGGATTCATTCGTTTATTTTTTTTACCCCCGGGATTTTGTCTTTGTAAAGGGTGTAAACAGAATAAGTATATGCTGTTGTTAGGTTCTGTCATACGGAATGGAGTTCTGCTGTTTATAACCAACATTTGTTAGTTCCTTTGCCATGTTTCCTCGTGTGACAATGCAGACCTATGGTCAGTTGGTCAGTGAATGCTCCGCTCAGTTGATCATGTTTCGGGAGTATCGTTACAGTATTTATCTACTGATCTATCGCAGTAACCATAATTCCATAAAAATGACTGATTGGTCGGGTCATAACTCATAACAAATGGTTCTATATCTCAATTTACTTCCAAGATGATAACCTGCACACATTGCGAAGTGATGGTACAAAAAATAAGATACTACATATACTTTCTGGAAAACTCGTCATAACTGCCTCGAACTATTAAGGAAAAGGAAAAAGTACTTGATTGCTCAATAATAGATCCAGAAACTTGAGGCCATGCCCAACGCAGGAGCTTCGGTGATCGCTTCACCAGCCAACTAGGATGGATTCCACGGTGGAGTAAAGTTGGCTGCACTAGCTTGAGGAAAGAGAGAGACACATGTAGATTGGGAAAACGAAAAAAGTAAGACTGCTAAGCCTTTTGAAGCTATTGAGATGCATTGGGTGAGATAGAACTTTTGTAGTGGTCTCGAAGCTTTTAACTTACATGGACAATGAAGCCACTAATTTTGTATGCCTCCGTTGGGCTTGCCCTGATACGATCCTGAGACTGGGACCTGAGTCCTGACTATCTGACAACCTGAGAAAAAGCATCGAACTGCTGAGACAAGTACTGCGCGGTAAAAGCATCCTCTCGTCCATGAAACTGGGAGGAAATTCCACAAGGAAAACAATAGTTGACTGAAACACTGAGCGCCCAAGAACCAGAAGCCAGAGCACGAATACTGTCTGCTATATCTTCGACTAAATGACTGGAGGCAAAGCGGCAAACAGGCTTTTACAAGCTTAATGTACACAACGAGCATATATTCTACAAAGATAGCTCCTCAATGCACACATGGCACACAAAATTTATCTGGTTTGCTGCTTCTGCACATGACTTGTGGAAAATATGTCGAAGCTTGGACAGCAACCATAACTTCTTTAATCATACACTAAACAAGGACTCCAGAGGTCTGTTATTTCAGATGCAGCTAAAAACAGAGGGCACGGATGGTTGCTGCGGCTTTTGTCACCATGATTAGAAAATACCTCAACAAGTTCTTGCACACATCGCGTGAGCTGACATAAACCCAAATGCATGGTATGTCACATAGTAAGAAAAAAAAAAAGGCCTTAGAAATGTCACTAACCTTCGAGATTTTAGAAGATACTAATGACTGTCCATTACAAGGCATATATAGAGTCCACAGTATATATATAGGTCTACACATCTTGGTATACTTAACAATAAATGTTATGCCTCTTAACCATCACCATGTACAGGCTATAGAAGTACAATTAAATGTTATGCCTCTTAACCATCACCATGTACAGGCTATAGAAGTACAATTAAATGTTATGCCTCTTATCCATCACCATCACTACAGGACTAATCAATATGCTAATCCTTATTTAATGGATTTATTTCCAGAAGAGATATGTGCTATATACATGAAGACTGGTTCCCATAATTAGATAATATTAGGAAGACAAGTATAGACAACCCGTATAAAAGTGATATATCATGTGGAAACACTAGGACAGCAAATTAGAAATCATCTGAAGTTTTTCTCCCTTGCTACTTGCTATCACATCCCCTTAAGACCAAACAGAACCATCAGAACCATCTAGAGTACAGGCCGTTGGAACCGATACAGTTCTTATAAATTAAGAATATAACGTTGGCCACAATACTTACACAATTGTTTCATAGAGAATTTCTTCTCAGTAGCAATTTCAGCCACTAGTGGTCCAGCCTCAGTATACATGTACTAAACATCAGAAGAAGTAAATATAACCCGTTCAGCTCAAAACTAATTAGACAAGCCCCAAAGGAGTATCAGTGGCTAGTATGAGACAGGTAAAATAACAGTTGAAATTAAATATACTAATGAGCAAATGCGGTTGGGGAAAAGGAAAATGCTTCGTTAAAAAAAAAAAAAAAAAAAAAAGGGCGTACCCAGTGCCGTAGGCTCCCGCACTGCGCGGGGTCTGGGGAAGGGATGTATGCGCACAGCCTTACCTGCACAAAGTGCAGAGGCTGGGGCTCGAACCCTGGACCTTCCGGTTACAGACGGTAAGGCACTGCCGCTGCACCAGGGCCGCCCTTCAAATGCTTCGTTAAAAAATCATTAAAAAAAGGAAAATACAATTTTGTCAAATTCCAATTAGATCAAGTGCTAAAATAAGGGCCTAACTGAGGAGAACAACAAAGTTACGATAATCTTGAGCAATGACTTAGACAGAAGCAACTAACAATCACATGCAATTGCACTAAAGGATCCAAAATAAGCCAACTCGTTCCTCCACAGAATCACAGATAATAATCACTTAAACCTGGACTATGAGCAGTCAGAGATCACAAATAGTTCTATTACAGAAAGAAGAATCGACGATGTCTGCACCAATGGAAGCAGCTAATGACCGTATGCTGCAGTCACAACATCTGCCTAGAATACAAAATGGATTAGAACAGTTCACTATGTTTAAATTAGACTCCTGTGGGAACAATGCCAGCACGAGCGTTTGCATAAACATCTGCAAGCTCAGGAACAGAGTCCTTGTGATGGTCAATGTACCTCAATTTGAAAGTCTTCTCTCCAAGTGCAAGTAACGAGTAAAATTTTATATTACTCGAGAATCCCTTTGCCATCAGGACCTTCATGACACAATACCGGGGTATCATTCGCTTCTCAAGGCTTAGTGTACACAGGAGCGGCCTTTGAACAATGTATCGTGGTTCCAGCCTGACCTCATTGATCAGGAATTCAATCTTGCGGCGAAGGCAATCCTCGGATATACCTAGAATGCTTGGCATCTTGGACACTGCTGTGGCAACATCACTCTCGTAGCAACCAAGAGTGCTCTTCAAAAAATCGAGCCTGCCAGCAACCTTCTCTTTGGTGTTATGTGCGGCAACACCCACAGCTTGACAGAACATCCGTGAGCTGCCATGCACCCCAAGCTCTTTCGCACGCGGCATCAACTCCTTGACGCGCTCTGGGTTGTAGCTAAGGAGCCACGGCCAGCGTGAACACAGCTGGGCAATATCTCGAACACTTAGGCCGCCCTCCTGACGAAACAGCGCGATGTTAGGCTTGAGCACCGTCTCGAGATCCGATAGTAGGACGCGATCGCTCTTCTTCAAGGTCCAAATGAGCTCTTCAAAAGAGCCGTATAAGGAGATGAAAAACTCGAGCCTTGGAACGACGTCACATTTGCGGAGAGCGTATGAGCCGACCAGGAGGAAGCGAACGATCTGAGGAGTGGACAGACCGAGGCGGTCGCGGAGATCGGTGAGGCGGGGGCCAATTTTCTCCGCCGAGGAGCAGAGGAGCAACGGATCTGCAGAGACGACGGCGGCGATGCTGTCACGGGAGAGGCCGACGCCAGAGAGCAGGGCGAGGACGGCGTCGGGGTTGGAGGCGGAGTGGAGGCGGGACATGTAGGGGTTCTCGAATGAATCCTTTCTAGAACATCTGGGTGCTTCGTCGAACGCCTTCTGGGCTGTCTTCCTGGCTTGCTCCGGGGCTAGGCCACAGGCGGCGACGAGGTAGTCCTCGAGGCAAAATGGGGTGGCGGAGCTGGAGAGGAGGAGGCATCCGCGATGGCGGATAGGGAGGGAAGCAGGGGGGTGTCTGTGCGGAGGAGAGGGAGCAGGTGCCTTCGCAGGAGCAGCATGGCGACGGCGGAGGGGGCGGCGGCGCTGCGCCAGTGGAGAGGACGAGGACTGGAGAAACGTGGTGGGAATTAGGGAAACGCTTCAATTATTGTGCTGGGCCGACGAGCTGAGCGCGCAAAGGTACACAGAATTAGCCCATTGGGCTGAGCCGATCAGCCACACACTACTACTATCAGCCACACCAGCTCGAAGGCGTGGAAGCCCAAAGACTTTAGTTATTGGCATAAATAAATGAGTTAATTCCTTATATGGCCCTGAAAAAAGTACTCGTTCCTTTCGTCGCCCTGAAAAAAATTTCGTTCCCTATAAGGCTAAAAGTTTTTCATCGATTCCTTTCGTGGCCCTGCCGTCCAATTGGAAGGGGTAACACTGTTAACTAGGGCGCAAAAAGACAGTGTTGGCCCTAAAAATGAAAGGTTATAGTTGGAGGCTGTTACTGGACATAATTATCTCTCATTTGTATGTTAAAAACAATATGAAATAGCACAACAAAAAAATGCTCAAAATAATTACTTATCAAAATGCTCAAAATAATTACTTGTCAAATAATTACTTGCCCTAAAAAAAATAGCTTCCAGCAATAACTTTTCATGTGCAGGGGCAACAATGTCTTTTTGCGCCCTAGTTAACGGTGTTAACCCTTCAATTGGACGGCAGGGTCACGAAAGGAATGGATGAAAAACTTTTGGCCTAATAGGGAACGAAAAATTTTTCAGGGCCAAAGAAGGAACGGGAACTTTTTTCAGGGCCAAATAAGGAATTGTCTCTAAATAAATTTTAAACGTTAGAAGGAGTGGAAGTCTAAATCTATTGATTTGTGCGTGAAGTCTAAATCTATTGAAAGACGGATAGAAATTTCGGGGTTGGAACACTTCAACTATTGTGCCTGGGCCGGCGGCATGGGCTGATCGGAAAGGTAAGCAGGATTAGTCCATTGGGTTGAGCCCAATCATGGGACCCATAAGCTTTTTAAACTGTTCTAACAAAAATAAACTTCTTTGCTAGAAAAACAAAAATAAACTTCTTTGCTCAAATAATAATAATAATAAATTTCTTAAACAGTAGTACTTGTAAAATGTGTACAAAACACAGATGAAAGATTTGATATAAGTTATATCATAAGATTGTCCATAATTCATAATAATCCAGGTAATTTTTACCAGTATAATAAGTTTGACTTTTTTAGCAGCAAATTTGTGTAAATATATTCAAATTTAAATCATTTTTGCAGTAAATTTATTAATAAAGTAGTTTATAAAAAAGTAATGGTTTTGCAATATTCTTTAATAAGATGAATGGTCAAACTTGATGTAAAAAAGCCAAACGAATTATAATTTTAAACGGAGAGAATAAATTTTAAACGTGTGGGATCTAAATGGGGCCTTAGGATTTTAGAGACCTTTTGATGCTAACTGAGATATTATTATTATTATAATCATTACTTAAAAAAACACGACCGCACATTCTGTTCCATAGTAAAAAAAAAAGTTTCTAGATCGATGGATCGAGAAATGTGGCATACCAAATGAATAAATTAATTGCTCGTATGTTACTTAAGAGAGATTTTAACACTGTCGAGACGAAAATGTACCCATGTGCTCGGTACAAGGAATATGGTACCGTACCCAGGGTTCACAAAACCGAACCGGTTGGCCGAACCGCCTCAAAACCGGACAAATTCAAATTCTGAATTCAAATGTATATGAAATCCTAGTTCAATCGGTTTGAACCGGTAAGCCGCCCGGTTTGACCGGTGAGCCGAGCGGTTTGGGCGGTAAGCCGGCCGGTTTGGACGGTAAGCCGGCTCAATACATAATTTGTCATGTTTTCAAATTTAACTAAAAATTTAGAAAAATAAAAGAAAAAATTCCTAAAAATATTTTAAGGTGCGTAGAATTTAATGGTGTCAAAATTTTTCAAATATTAGTGTATTTAGTATTTTTTGTGTGCATTAGAAGTTCAATGAGCCGATTTTTTTCTTTCCCTTTTTTTGTTGAACTTCTAATGCCTCCAAAAAATATCAAATGAGCAAATATTTGAAAATTTTTGACACCAATAGATTACATATACCTTGAAGTATTTTTAGGAATTTTTTTGATATTTTTCTATTTTAAATTTAAATTTAAATATTTTAAATTTAACCAGTTTGAAACCGCCCCGAACCGCTACCGGTCCGGGGCGGTTTGACCGGTTCCCGCGGGAAACGATCGGTTTTGAACGGTTTTTGTGAACCCTCCGTACCACGTTCCGGTGACTAGTCAGCTCCTACGCTTTGTTCATGCTTTATCACTACTATAATATTGGCTGTTGGGCCCTTGCCCTTGTCATGGAGCACAGCTGGCGAATGCGAGGAACGCAGCGCAGAGGCCACCTCCACCACTGAGAGGAAGCACATCACCAGCAAGTTCACTGACGAGCATACCGATCGCGGCGCGTTTTCCTCATGCACGCACCCTTATGATCTCACCCCACGCAAATCATAGCAGATCGCACCCCCGACCCCCGGAGTAGTGGAGTTCATGGTGACACCATCAGGGATCCAAAATGGCCGCCGCCAAAAGCAGCCGCCGACGTGAACTCATCACTCGATCTACAGCTTCCCCCTTTTCCGGTGGTGCCAGGCCAGGCCAGGCCACCTTTCTGAGCTAGTCTTCGCCATGGCTCTGGACTCTGGCCTCCTCCTATGCGGTCGCCTCTTTGTGCGCTTGGACGTGTGCGATGGCATCGTATGGTGTCGCGTCCCGCGTCTTTGTGGCGTCGTATCGTATCATTGGGAGGGGAGAGTGCTTTGGTCGTGGTCACTGACGAGGCGAACATTACTCGTGCAAATGCGGACTTTCTACTTTAGCTTCCTTGACAGCATCGGCTGATATAATGGAGGTAAAAGTAATACCCTCCTCTGCTGCTCATCGTGCTTCCAACAAACAAACGCTTTAGCTAGGGCCTCACTGTCTCAGGGCTCATGTTGCAGGGGTATTTGAAGCATCTTTTTAGCACTCGGCTGTCTTGCAAATGCTTCTGCTTCTCGTAGCCCTTCACAGGATCACACACAGCGCTGCAACCACAAAAGAGGGGTCCCTTTTGGGAGCCGAGAGCGTGCTCTGCGCTCTGTATGTTCCTTTCGGGCAGCTCGGTAGTCAACACCGTCCATGCTTCAGATTGGGCGATCGATGGTTTGGAGAGGCCGATGAGGGAGATGGGACGGAATGATTGAGATCGGAGGAAACGTCGGATGCGTTTGTTGGCAGCGAGTCAGCGACGGCTTTGGTGTGTTCCTCGCCAGCTCACGCGCCTGCTACGACGCCGGCCGAGCTCTTCTGCCTCTGGCTCACACTCTCACAGGCTGTCTTCTGTTCTTCAGCGTCACTCTGGTTTGGTGGTTGCTGCTGTCTGCTGACTTGCTGAGTGTGTTCGCGGTACATAACAGGGGGGGGGGGGGCTGGGGGGGGGGCTGGGGGCTGTTGTTGTTGTTCAGCATGACCAAAATAAACTGTCATTGAATTTTCAAAAAAGAACAGCTAGCTTGAGTTAATTTTAAGTTGTCGCTCTCGTGTTCGGTCTCCTTTTCTCTCGGGACGCAATATAAAGCCTCCTGAAACGATTCGCTTGCCTTTTGTCCCTCCGTTTCACTGGCTCTTTTGTTTATTTATGCTTCCTTCTCATTGCCTTTTTTATGTGCTGCTAAATTCCTCACGCTTTTACCAAAGTCGTGCCTTCACCGGAGCGATGACTCATGGGTCATGTAATCTGACCACAAGGTGCACGGTCAGGTCTAGCGGCTACTTCCTCGTCCCACAGAAAAGGTAATTCTAGAAATTTTAGAAAGATTAGTGGAAATTATGAAGAGAAACCTGAACATGTCACGTCAAGACCGAGTTGAAAACCTATTAATAGAATTTCCAGAATCTCACGAAGTTTAAATCTCATTGCTTTGACAATAGAAGTGGACCAAGAGCTACCAGTATGAGGAACTTATATGCTCTTTACCGGTTTGCTTTCTACAAAACCCAGTGACATATTGCTAGGAACATCATTCAATTTCTGTAATGAATCGGCTTTCCCTTTATAAATTAAAACTAGTCAAATTGCCAGCACAAATATCGCATGTTGCTAGATTTATTGTAATATTTAAGGTTTTTAGTTAAAAATAAGTTTATTAAAATTTGTTTGTTTTCTTGTCATTGTGTTAGGTAAGTGGCCTAGTATGAGGTATTACTATTATTTATCATCATATTATATATTATATGGCACAAAACATGAATTCATGACCTTTAAAATTGATTGTATAAATAATTGCATAAGTATGCTCTTATCTATTATATATGCAAATATTTATTTATTATAAGTTTGGTATATACTACAAAACTATTTTCTTCCTAAATCAATTTAATATATATTTTTTTATAAAATCTTAATTTTCTTCCCAAATCATTTAAATTAGACACCAACTATATCAATATGTTGACTTTTCATTACAACCTATGACTATTCCTCTTATTAAAAAGTTGTTACAAATATACAAAAATGTAAACCACACTTAAAATCATTTTGATAATAAAGTAAGTTAAAAAATTAATGATACTTACATAATGTTTTGAATAAGAAGAATGACCAAATGCCGTTGCTAAATGTCACCATTGATAAATATTTTGATACGCTGGTGTTGATGTAAATATTTGGAGCGTTCTATTTAACTATTTTTTATCCCAAATCATCTATAATCCAACTACCATTTGAAATTCTTTGCCTCAAATTTAATTTAATTTAATTTCAACACGAACTCTAAGTGAACTGCTATTTTTATTTTTATGTTTTAAATTAATAGCCATAATTTATATTCTATCAGGATCTTTGGTCAACTTCTAATTCCCTTACTTTTAACTCCGAATCTAACAATTCGTGATTGTATTTGGTTTGGACTCTTTGTGTTATTTAAACATTTGGATCATCATAAAATCCAACAACCTAAATGATTCTCCTTTTTCAGATTACCATATAAATTTCTTGACTTTATTGGTGAACATTGTGGTTTTTTTAACATTGTACCAATACAATATATAAACATATACACGAAGATGGATTTTGCTTCGTTAAATACAATTAATGCACACCCCAAATACATTGCAAAACAAATAGTATCAAGGGGGCACAAATAATACATCAAACAGAAAATCTTTGGTAACATGATGGGGATGGTACAAAAATGCCTACTATTGCAACCAAAACGCCACCATCACCCTCCATCATTGATGGCTCGTCCTGCATTTCAGTGACGGAGATGATCTGGCTTGCTTTTGCTTTTGGTTTGGACTCTGTGTTATTCAAACAATTGGATCATCATAAAATCCAACAACCTAAATTATTCTTCTTTTTTTGCATATTGCCATAGAAATTTCTTGACTTTATTGGTAAACATTGTGGCTTTTTTGAACTCTATTATACCAATACGATAAACATATAACATGAAGACGGATTTCTCTTCGTAAATACAAATAATACCCACCCAAAATAAAGTCCACATCACCCTACATCACTGATAGTTGGTCCCACGTTTCATCAACCTAAGACATCATCCTCCTGCACCAGTACCTCCGCTCCGCAGAAACGATACAAAAGTTTTCGACTTATACATGTACCAAAGTGTGATGTATTGGATCATCATAACATCCAATAACCTAATTTATTCTCCTCTTTTCAAACTTCAATGGAAATTTCTTGACTCTATTGGCAAAGATTGTGGCTTTTTTAAAACTCTATTATACCAATACAATAGATAAACATATGGCATGAAGACATATTTCTCTTCATTAAATACAAATAACGCACACCCAAAATACCTTGCCAACCAAATAGTATCAGAGTGTGTGTGTGGGGTGGGGGACAAATAATACATCGAACATAAAATCTTTAGTGGCATGATGGGGACGGTACAAAAATGCCTACAACTACAACCAAAACGCCCCATCACCCTCCATCTGGTCATGCATTTCATCGACCTCGGCCATCACCCTCCTGTGCCGATACCTCCGCTCTGCAGAAACGATACAAAAGTTTTCCACGTATACGCGTACCAAAGTGCCACCCAACCCAACATATTGACGTCATAAATCGAAAACAAAGCATAAAAATGTATTTATTAAATAAATCAGCCCACAATAGATTAATAAATCGGTCGGAATCACTTGGGTGGTCAGGGATGGTATCCATTGATTAGATTCCGATGGACGGCGCAGATCCCCCGATTCCCTCCCCTCCCCTCCCCCTCTTTTAACCACCTCCCCGAGACCTGGCCGTCCCATTGCCTCGCCACTCGCTCTCCCCACTCTCCCTCGCTGCTTCCCTCCCCAAGAAGACGACGAGAGCAAGCCGCCGCCGCCGTCCCCGTCGCCACCACTACCACCAAGGATCCGTCCGAGGTCACCATGTACACCAGGAAGCGTCCCCGGAACAGCGGCTCCTCGTCTCGGAGCAGCAGCGGCGGAGGCGCCACGTCGTCGCCGTCGCCGTCCGGTAGCATGCGGCGGACCACGAGCCTTTCCGACCTCGCGCCGCGGCCCGAGCCGGCTTCCGGGCGCGCGATGACCACGCGTCCGGCGGCGTCGGCTGGGGCGGCGGGGGAAGGGTCCGTGTGGGACGCTGAGATGAGGCGGCACTCGATGGGCTGCTTCCCCGTGCCGGAGGCGGCGTTCCTCAAGGCCTGTGGGCTCTGCAAGCGCGGCCTTGGACCCGGACGCGACACCTTCATCTACATGTGCGTAAGCCTTCGCGATCCGTTTTTTTTTTCTTTTTGTTTCTCTCTGAGATTCCCGTAGGCTCTGTTTGAAAAAAAAAATGATTACCCTGTCTTTCTGCTGCTCTGCGTCTAAATATTCAGCTAGTCTGCTTCTTGGTGTTTTTAGCTTCAAGATTGTTGCAGCGCAACTGGTTTTCATGATCTTGGCATAGAGCCATAGAGGAACTGATTGCTCTTGGCCCTTCTTTATTGCTAGATGTTTTTGGATGATCTGGCTTGCTTTTGTTTTAGAAGAGAAGAAGCTTATATATTTCTGTTCTCTTTTTTTTCTCTGAAACAGATTAAGAGTATTATTTTGAGTTAAAATCTGCACTGATTGCTCGCAATGTTTGAGAATATTCTGCGTGTTTATCGGGTTAGATTCTCTCTGTCTTCGCTGTTGCAAATGCTTGGGGTGATGCATGATTCACTGATGCTCAGTTTGAACGGGGCCAAGTGGACAGAATGAAAACGAAATGAACAAGTTGAGGAAGAAATAAGAGCCAGCTGCCCTTTCACTTGCTGGAAAATCACAGATGCACTTTTGTACTAATATCGCTTGTGCACTGCTTTCCAGTTTATGGGTGAAAGAGAATCGAAATTTAAGAACCAGAAGAACAAGTCTTTGTCTCCCTTTCTGAGTGGTTGAGTTCCTGAGCAAGTGGCATTGTTTAGTAACCAACCTTCCACATCATGAATTCATGGTCTCCAGCATAATACTAGTCCAGCACTCAAGATCTGCCCCCTCTTTTGTTAGCACAAAAGATTGCTAACTACTACTTGGTTAGCAAATAATATACCTCCAGAAGAAACAAATCAGATGCTAATAATGTTTTGTGCAATCAAACCATCTAAACTTTTGTGTTTTTGCTCAGGGGTGAGGTGGCCTTCTGCAGCCAGGAGTGTAGGCAGCAGCAGATGAACCTCGACGAGCTCAAAGAGAAGAAGTGCTCCACTCCGGCCGGCGGTGGGGGTGGTGGCAGCTCAGACCAGTCCGGCAAAAGCAGCACCATAGCGGCCGCCTAGCATGATCAGAAAAAAGACAAATGAAGAAAATTTTGGAACCCTTGTATAGGGCCCAAATGCATGAGTCTCCATCAGCTTATGTATATCCTATATCTGTGGAGTTACTGTGTGTATATTGGTGGGAAGGGAAGGGAAGGGAAGGTTGTAGAGATTGGAGTTGGGCATGCGGAATATCTGCAACAGGTCTGCAATGCTTCTGTGCCTGTGGGGGTGTGTCTTGAGCACAAGGGACTGTGTTGAACCCTGGTGCAGATTAGGACTTGGGATCTCGAGCTGTTTTGTTAAATTCTCCTGAAGGAAGAACATAAGTTCTCCGAATTGTTGGCGAATCCGCTTCTCTTCAAAAATTTTAGGACATTTGATGCAAGTTTTTGTGTAGAGGATGTTGAGCTAAAAATAAAAAAAAAATGCCTCCCATATGAAGTTTTTTTTTTATATAAAACTACCATATAAAGTTGAACAAGTGATTCCTCTCACGTATGCAAGTGATCTTGAACAATAAATAAGCTACAATATGGTTTTGGTTGTGCTGTAAGCTGGGGCATGACGATGCTGGCTGACATTGACATGTGGGGCCACCTTTGCTTTTGATATTATACCTCTTTATACCTTATAACAATGCCATATGTGCACTGCCAAATTAGGTGGCAATTCCTTGTTGGATCAAGATCTGGGCGTGAAGCAACCTATGAGAGAATCTGGCAGCTAAACTAATGACAAGTTGACAACCCTGCATTGCTAAAGGGGGGGCCGGGCTTGCTAATTGTGGTTTGTAGTTGACAAGAGCACCTGCTTTCTCAAGACGAGATGGTTGCAGTTTTGGTTAGCCGTGTCAGACACTCGGTTTAAAATACGTACTCGTCAAGACAAAACACGTACCTTCAAGATCTGAATCCTATGGCGACGCCCACTAAATACCTGAGATCTCATCGCGATCTACTAGTAATTTTCAGCGCATCTGGTGGCTGTGTTTTCCGAAGAGAGCTCAGAGAAACGACAGGTGAAGTAAGAAGCATGACGCAAAGGCATCAACATGATAAACCTTTTTTCTTGCAAACAGTAGAACCGGAGAAGCCGCACGAAGCTGGGAACCAGGTGCAGCAACAACAGCACACGATGAATGTCGGCAGCATCTAGCCTCCCTCACAACGCGAGGCGCTGCACAGCACATCCTTGTTATTTCCAGTCTTGACAGGGACCGCGAAAAACCTTTGACGATTCAGCGAGAATCAGAATCCGAGAAGCTACGGCGAAACCAAAACCAAGTTGGAGAATCAGAATCAGGAGCTGTGCTGTGCTGTGCCGTGCCGTGCCGCCCGTGCGGCGGAGGAGAAGCGCCCGAGGGCGGCACCTCCTCGGTGCGTCCACCGCGCACGCACCTGCGCGCGCGCGCAAGCAAGCAAGCTCCGTGCCCGCCTGTTGTTTTTTTTTTCTCCGCAGAAACCAACAGGGAAGAACGCCCTCGGCGAGGCTGGCGACGGACGCGGACGGCGCTCGTCTCCGTGGCGGCCCATCCGCCCCCGTCTCGGGGCGTCCGTCCGTCCCGGTGGGTGGGCGCGCGATTCGTCTTGTCCAGGGGAGGGGCTCAGAGCTCAGGGACAAGCAGCAGGCAGTGACCCGGGTCGCTTTTGGTCGGGGCGCGGGTACGTACGGGTCCCTGTTGTGGCGGGGGACGGCGCGTGCCTGCCGATCGGGTCACTCACATGGCGTGTCACGGAGACGGGCACGGCAGGCGAGCGCGCATTGGCGCCGTGGCGACGGCCCGAGGAGGCATCTCCGGACGGGAGGGGAGGTGACCGCGGCCAGTGGAAACGAGCCACACTATCTATAAAAGGGAAGAGAGTTGACGACCGGCTTGGTTGGCTCCATGGATGGTACCACAGGCAGGTGTACGGGGGGTGTACCCACCTGTTGGTCGCGCTGTGCTCGTCGTACCATGCACGAATGACGAGTCGATCACATGGGGAGGGGGTCGCGTCAGGGTGTTCCGGCTACAATAGTGCAATCTCGGTATCGCTCTCGGCACGTCCCCTTCGCTTGTTGCGAAATGAAAAGTCCTAGGCTGATGGAAGCAGATAGATCGTTTAAGATTCAACAGAAGCTACTCATCATCATACAAAAAACGTTTCACCTCATCATCTCAGAGAACATCAATCCGCAATCAGCATTGTGACTTGTGAGTGCCAAAGGTGACTGAGCAACTGTTTAAGTGTTAACCCCAGTACTTTAGGATCTCCACACTTTTTTCTCCATAAAAGAAAAAGAGAATCTAATCTTGTTCCTCAAGGGAACATACATAAAAAAACCACTCATACATCTCTTACGAACTTGCTCGGTTGCTCCTCGATCCTATGAAATGAAACCCGCTAGATTTGCCTTTCTAGCACGAATAACACACTAGGTTTGTGGACTCTTCTTTCTCTCTCACTCTAATGGAGTGCTCCCGCTACCTCGCAGCTCGCCAATGGAGGGCACACCACCACACACCAGGCCGATGCATCCCTGCTGCAAGTTGGCGCCCATTTTTTGCTGCTTTATTAGTTTGCCGGATGCTCCCCTGTTGCCGGGACAAATTCCCTCACACGCCGCGCGAGCCGCCAATCGGGGGTCGAAACGTGTGCTTGTTTCGCGCCTTGTTGTTCTCTGATCGATCAAGTCACGCTATCACACACACCACACAGAGACGATGGTTCCGATCCATCTCGTGCATCAACAGGGACGCAGCAGATGCTAATGCTAGTAGCTGCATCATTAGCCTCGCAGTTCGGAACCAGATTAGTCTACTGCAACTGGTTACACCCGGCGGCACTCGCTTTGATGGGAATCATGGGATTAGCAGCCTAAGCGTAGCTTTTTTACTACTTGGCATCACTCGCCAGCTCGTGGTGGCGTGGGTGTGTGGTGCTCCGCGGCTTTCGTCGTGAGGAGCAAGCACCTCCTGAGTCCTGACGCCAGCTCCCCCCTTGCCGTGGACTGGGAAGCCATGGATGACCCCTACCGATTCCCAAAAAAGTCACTATTCATCTAACTTTTCACTATTCATTCCACCTCTTCTACTCACATAACATTATTTATCTATAATTTTTTTTAGTGAACAGTATATTTTCGGGGAATCTTTCTCCAATCTAAACACACCTAGCCGTGTTTAGATAGTGGGGTGAAAAAGTTTTTTTTTCGGGATGCGTGTTATGTGAGAGGGATGAATAGAAAAGGTGAAAAAAGAATTTTTAGAGATACGTGTTCTGTGAGGAGGATGAATAGGAAGTAAAAAGTATTTTTTGGAACTAAATACGGCCTAAAATAGTAAAATTGCTCTTACGGTGGGCGCGAACGCTGATGTGGGTGGACAAATGGCGTCGCGACAAGTTAGCGCACGACTTGAGTGTCACTATTTGTGGTGTGTATTTTTTTGTTCTCGGGAATCTAGCGCAGCATGTCGACATGATTCCTAGCAAACCCTTTTCGTGTTTTTTTACTTGTCGTTTTGTTTTTTTTTTAGGAAATTTCGTTTTGGATATTGGTAGATAGCTTTCAAGTTCCAATGCATATTTCCACCCTATGGATATGGTTATCAAACTTTAAAATAAAAAAAATATATGGTGAGTAAGTTAGTTAAAAGTACTTTCTAATTTAGATAAAATAATAACACTATTTTTACATTATAATGTTTTTTATTTATGCTGGAGGTCAAGCTTGCATATCTAATTGTTAACATTCTAATTTTTGTTAAAAAAAAATAGGCAACTAATGGGCACATAAATTTTGCCATTAAAAACACTCACGGTGGCGGTTGCTTCGGTTTGTGGTTGGCAGACAGGACGCTCCTCCCTGTACGCCTACAACTTTGTTATTTAAGTTCTTTTCTTTTCCACTTCTACATGCTCTGGTGTGATCTCACCTAAAAGAGAGGGTTGGTAACGGGCAATTGGATAGTAAAAAAATGAAGAAGGTTATGGAGAATGATTGTGGTGAAACATAGCTATTATTGAAGTCTTCAAAAGAAATATTGATGGCATAAGCTCTCTCTTTTTATTAAACAAATCGTCATAAGCTCTGCAGCATTAGAGGATAGATGTTACTTGCATGATGCCTCGTTTTGTTAAACCTTGCAACTTGCAATCTTAGAATTAACTTCTCAATGTATCGGTGCAATTGGGTAAAAAGAATATATCTAGTCTGTTTTAGTAATCATAATGATAGTGACTAGTGAGTATGTTGGAAAAATAGGCAATTGTAAGTTCAATTTCCGAACTAGATTAAACATGACGATAAACAATCCTAGCATGCAATTCTCTAGCAGACTAGACAGTACGAACAACATAATCATGACATCAGAAAACATGATTAAAACACAATGTACGTACTGAGGAATTGCCGTAGAGAAGAGGAATGGCGCAGTTGGAACGACGACAGTTCTACGGACGGAGTGCAGCAGACGATGTTGCTGACGACGGTACGCTGCAGCACCAGACTTGGACGGAGGACGAGCCATGGTGAAGACGTCTTGAGCAGTCGCGCGTAGCGCTTCCCAAAAACCTTATTCGCCCTCTCCCGATGCAGGATCTCGAAGACGACTGGTTCCGGAGACCTGCTCTCCCGTTTGCCGGTGCACGCTGGCGCTCGGGATGGAGTAGACTACGATGGCAACGCAGCAATAAGAAGTAGCAAAACCCTAACTCGTATAGACCTTCTTAGGGACTCCCAAACCTAGGGGATTCCCGTATAGAGTCTATGGTGCACTTCTTCCATGAGGGAGGTGGTCTCTATTTATTGGGAGAAAAACTCCCCACACCCTCATCCATTAGCAATATGAGACTAATAGATGACGTACCCCTCAAGTGCTAATGGGCTTTTGAGATTTACTTAGGATTATTCATATGGGCCGAGCCCAATAATCTAACAATCCCCCACTAGATCTCAAATTCCCATATAGAGATTTTGCTTGTTTCTCACTACTGTTTATATACCAGTATTTCGGCAAGGACTGTTAAGTTGAACTCTCGCCTAGAGCTTCAAGCTACACTCATCCACAACTTGAACAATGGACTACGCCTTGAATTGCAAGTTTTGTGCAGACAAGTTTCACTCAAAGACCAAACCAGTACTTGGCTACCTGTAGCCTACCCCGCGGGTGGAGCATATACGTCGTACTCCTTGGTCTCTTCTTGAGCTTACTAAAGATCACCCAAATCTCATAGACTGCGACGTTTTACAATCGGGCTCATATAGGTGTGTTCTTTCAAGAATGTTCTGTAGGACAACATCTTCTCTTAATCAAGCCAATAGAAACACATTAAACCATATCACTAATCTGCCTTACAGCATTTGAGAGTATTGCATCTTCACTCAGAGAGGGTCTAGTAATTACTCTCCTCAGTCAACCAGCAGCTTGTTTTTCCCAGGTCCTAATTCACGGGATCTCCGATCACATAGGTTGGGTTACTACTGTGGCAACTTACACGGGTCTCATACCCATCTCCCTCGATGCATTTTCTATCACATTCTGTGATAAACCTTTTGTAAAAGGATCTGCCAGGTTTTTGTCAGTTTGAATATAAGTCACACTTATTACTCTAGAGTTTCTCAACTTCCTGACAGACTTCAATCGTCTTTTGACATGTCTTGATGACTTCGCATTATCCTTAGCACTGTTCACTTTGACTATCACCGTTTGATTGTCACAGTTCATAAGGATAGCCGGTACTGGTTTCTCAACCACAGGCAAGTCCATCAAAAGCTCACGCAGCCACTCAGCCTCAACAGTGGCTGTGTCTAAAGCGGTTAGTTCCGCTTCCATGGTTGACCTCATCAAAATGGTCTGTTTGCAAGACCTCCATGATATAGCACCACCTCCAAGGGTAAACACATACCCACTTGTGGCGTAAAGCTCATCAGCATCAGAAATCCAGTTCGAGTCACTATATCCCTCCAACACAGCGGGGTGCTCAGAATAGTGAATCACATAACTCATAGTACCTACTAGATAGCGCATAACCCTTTCAAGTGCATGCCAATGATCTGAACCCGGGTTTGACATGAACCTACTCAATTTGCTCACAGTAAAAGCTATGTCGGGTCTCGTTGCGCTAGCTAAGTACATGAGTGAACCAATAATCTGAAAATATCTCAGTTGGTCTTTGGCTATCTTCTTGTTCTTTCTGAGCATCACACTGGGATCATAAGGCGTTGGAGAAGGCTTACTGTCTATGTAGCCAAACCGGTTCAAGACCTTCTCCACATAATGAGATTGCGAAAGAGTAATCCCATTATCTTCCTTAATTAGCTTAATGTTAAGTATAACATCAGCCTCTCCCAGATCTTTCATATCAAAACTCTTTGATAGAAAAGACTTGACCTCATTGATCATATCAATATTTGTGCTAAAAATCAGTATGTCGTCCACATACAAGCACAATATAACTCCTCCACCCCCACCATAGCGATAGTACACACATCTATCAGCCTCGTTAATGGCAAAGCCCGCAGAAGTTAGTGTTCTGTCAAACTTCTCGTGCCACTGTTAGGTGCTTGTTTCAGGCCATACAAAGACTTCACCAGCTTACACACCTTGTTCTCTTGACCCTTCACCACAAACCTATCAGGCTGATCCATATAAATTTCCTCATCCAACTCTCCATTCAGGAAAGCGTCTTTACATCCATCTGATGGATGATAAGACCATATGAGGCAGCCAAGGACAGTAATGCTCGAATCGTGGTCAGTCTAGCGGCAGGTGAATAAGTATCAAAGAAATCTTCGCCTTCTTTTTGCGTGTAACCTTTAGCCACAAGTCGTGCCTTGTACTTATCAATAGTACCATCTGGCCTAAGCTTCTTCTTGAACACCCATTTACAACCCACTGGTTTACACCCGTAGGGTCGTTCAGTGAGCTCCCATGTTCCATTAGAAAGAATCGAGTCCATCTCGCTCTGAACAGCTTCTTTCCAATCATCAGCATCTGGAGATGCATACGCCTCAGCTATAGACGTGGGGGTATTATCCACAAGGTACACAGTGAAATCATCACCAAAGGATTTAACAACCCTCTGTCTCTTGCTCCTTCTAGGAGCTTCACTGTCATCCTTCTCTAGGATATTCTCATTCTCAATAGGTTGTTTAAACGACTCAAAACATGCAACTGGTATAGGAGTTATCTCAGTAGAAAATCTAGAAATGCTATTCATATCTTGTGCAGGAAATATATTCTCAAAAAATGTTGCATCATGAGATTCTATAATAGTATCAACATTCATATCAGGTACCTCAGATTTAACCACTAAAAATCTATAAGCAATGCTCTTCTGAGCATATCCTAAAAAGATACAATCCACTGTCTTAGGTCCCAACTTACGCTTCTTAGGAATAGGCACATTTACTTTTGCCAAACATCCCCATGTGCGTAAATAAGAAAGTGATGGTTTTCTTCCATTCCATAGCTCATACGGAGTTTGATCTTTATTCTTGTTAGGAATTCTATTCAGGACATGACACGAAGTCAATACAGCCTCCCCCCACCATGCCTTTGATAAACCAGCAGTGTCTAACATGGAGTTAACCAAGTCAGTCAACGTGCGGTTTTTCCTCTCAGCAACTCCGTTAGACTCGGGTGAATAGGGAGGTGTCCTCTCATGAAAAATTCTCTCTAGTTGATTCTCAACTTCGGCCTTATAGATTTTAAAGTAGTCTAACGCTTCATCCTTAGTTTGCAACAAATAAACATAGCAAAATCTAGTCGCATCATCTATTAACGTCATGAAGTATCTCTTTCCACCCTTTGTCAACACACCATTCATCTCGCAAAGATCAGAATGTATGAGTTCTAGTGGTGCCAAGTGTCTCTCCTCGGCTACCTTGTGAGGCTTCCGAGGTTGTTTCGATTGCACACAACTATGGCACTTAGAACCTTTGGCAATGGTGAAATTCAGAATTAAACACATGCTGGAAAGCCGAGACATCAAACCAAAATTCACATGACATAAACGTGAATGCCAAATGCTTGCATCATCACTAATATTGCCACAAATATGGTTCACGGACTTATTACAAAAATCAGCAAGAGAAAAGCGGAACAAGCCTCCGCAATGATAGCCTTTACCAACGAATTGTCCATGTTTCGACAAGACAAATTTATTGGACTCTAACACTACTTTAAGCCCGTCCTTGATCAGGACCGACCCGCTCACAAGATTTTCTTATTGATAGTGGGGACATGCTGCACGTTGTTCAGCTACACGATCTTTCCTGAAGTAAACTTCAGATCGACCATGCCAACACCATGAACAGAAGCATGTGACCCATTGCCCATCAGCACGGAAGAATCCCGGACAGCCTGGTAAGAAGAAAACATGGATATGTCAGCACACACATGAACATTAGCACCCGTATCAAGCCACCAAGTCGTGGATTGAAAAACTGAAAGTTCGATAGGTAAATTACCATACCCATCAGTATTGCCATTGGTCACCATGTTGACATCCTTAGGCTCCTTAGCTTTGTTTCCCTTGCGGTCTGCACGATCTGGACAATCCTTGAAGAAGTGTCCCAGCTCACCACAAGTAAAACACTTCAGCTCAGCCTTGTTCTTCTTCTTGAAAGTAGTAGTCTTCATGGGCTTGTTTTTCCCCTTGTTGTTATTGTTCTTGTCTGCAGCGAGAACTTCTGGACCATGTTGGCGTTGGACTGACCTTGATCTTCCTTCTCAGTAGCATCCTTCTTCTGAGCCTTCTCTTCAACATCAAGAGATGCTATCAGGTTTTCAACTGATATTTCCTGTCTCTTGTGTTTCAGAGTTGTGGCGAAGCTCTTCCACGAGGAAGGCAGCTTTGCAATAATGCATCCAGCCACAAACTTGTCGGAAATAGGAGACTTAAGGAGGTCAAGATCCTTGACAATGCACTGCACTTCATGCGCCTGCTCCACTACAGAACGGTTGTTAACCATCCTGTAGTCATGGAAGCTCTCCATGAGGTATAGCTCATTGTCAGCGTCTGTTGCATCATACTTAGCAACCAGAGCATCCCACAGGGCCTTCGCATCTGTCTCTTCTATGTAAACACGGACCAGCCCATCACATAGATGCTCATGATACATCCTACGAAGAGATTATTGGCATCATCGAACTTTTTCTGCTCTTCAGCAGTTAGTTCGCCCTCAGGCTTGCCAAGTCTCGTCTCCCAGATGTGCATAGCAGTAAACCAGAGGTGAACCTTGGATTTCCAGATCTTAAAGTTCACACCAAAAAACTTTTCTGGCCTCAGTGACTCAGCGAAACCAGCCATCGATAAATCAACAGATTGCCTATAATAAGGTTTTTGGATTGTTAGAAAAATAGGCAATTGTAAGTTCAATTTCCGAACTAGATTTAACATGACGATAAACAATCCTAGCATGCAATTCTCTAGCAGACTAGCCAGTATGAACAACATAATCATGACATCAGAAAACATGATTAAAACACAATGTACGTACTGAGGAATTGCCGTAGAGAAGAGGAATGGCGTAGTTGGAACGACGACAGTTCTACGGACGGAGTGCAGCAGACGATGTTGCAGACGACGGTACGCTGCAACACCAGACTTGGACGGAGGACGAGCCGTGGTGAAGACGTCTTGAGCAGTCGCGCGTAGCGCTTCCCAAAAACCTTATTCGCCCTCTCCCGATGCAGGATCTCGAAGACGACTGGTTCCGGAGACCTGCTCTCCCGTTTGCCGGTGCACGCCGGTGCTCGGGATGGAGTAGACTACGATGGCAACACAGCAATGAGAAGTAGCAAAACCCTAACTCGTATAGACCTTCTTAGGGACTCCCAAACCTAGGGGATTCTCGTATAGAGTCTATGGTGCACTTCTTCCATGAGGGAGGTGGTCTCTATTTATTGGGAGAAAAACCCTCCCACACCCTCATCCATTAGTAATATGGGACTCATAGATGACGTACCCCTCAAGTGCTAATGGGCTTTTGAGATTTACTTAGGATTATTCATATGGGCCAAGCCCAATAATCTAACAGAGTCGACCAACATGTTCAGGATCGAGTACTGTATCCCAAACTCTCTTACCATAAAGGCAACTTAATATCGAGCTAACCTTTGCAATTAAATGATTATTACCAACAAGATCAGCTATTTCCTGCACTCCAACTTATGCAGGCACAACATTTGGCTGCGCAAAAAATACAATTGCACACTGTGTTTCAATTAGGTACTTCTAAAATGCATCAAGAATTCTTTTACCGCTTTAATTTTGCAACGCGGTATAGTATGCCATATATGTGGTTTGCTTATATTAGTGTCCTTTAATTTGTAAACTTATCACATATAGTGTCTCGGTTTGCGTGAAACTGGTGAAATTGGACTGAAATAAACCCTCCCCATGGAAACACACACTAAGTTGGCATATGGTCAAATGGTTAGTTTTGTGGGTGTACAACAACCTGCCTACTAGTTTTGAATACTAGATTATGACAGTGTACATCAATTTAAAAGCAACCACGGTCGACGGGTGCGTTTACCGCACATACATGTGTTTTTGGTGAGAAAGCTATAGTATATTATGTGAACGCATTGTGCACATCCAATACATTTCTAGCATGTGTAGCCATGTAGGAGATGCTTATGCCTAGTGCATCTCCAGCACATCGCTCATATTCAACCTCAACACCAAAAAACTACTATTTGAAAGATTTTGGACATAGAGATATGATGTCCAATAGACTACCAATCCTTTCCCCAATAGCAAAATGTTTTGACCGAAGTCGCTAGGGGAAGGCCCAACCTATTTTTTTGTATATTTTTTTTATTCCAAACCTTGTTTCATCCCACAGGGAGTTGAACTTAGGTCTACTAGATGCTACTCAGGTGCTCTAACACTAGGCTAGAGACCCTTAGGCCCAATACCAAATTTTTTTGGCAACTAATAAAAACTCATCTACTCTCCCCGTTAACATAGGGGGAAGCAACACTCTCCAACCTTTTGTAATTTGCTACAACATTGGCTATGAAAAAACACAAAGCAACTATTGGAGAGGTAGAGAGAATATTTTGGTACCGGGATATCAACAATCGGCTAGAGATGCTCTTAGAGTGTGTATGACTTTGACATATATTCTGAGTGGGATATGTGTTGAGTGTGTAAGACTTCAACATATATACTCCCTTCGTCCCAGAAAAAAATGCAACTCCAGGTTTGAGCTATGTAAATACTTTCTTAAGTTTTGACTAAGGTTATAGAAAATATTATTAATTTTTGTAATGCTAAATATATATGGTATGGAAATATATGTCATGGTAAACTTAAATATGATTGTTTGGTATCACAAATAGTACTAAATTGTTGTATATATTTAGCCAAAGTTGAAATAGGTTGACTTCTGAGGAGACGAGAATTATATTTTTTTTTTGGATGGAGGGAGTACTCTCAACAAGTAATAAGGTCTGCAAATGTTCACCAAGACCTAAATCCTCTGGGAACAAAGAAGATTATACTACTCAATTAATGTATCTCTTCGCAACCTAAACAATTCAAAACTTTTATCTCCTAGCTATGTTTTCAGGAGAAGTGAGGAGGAGAAAACTACTAGTGGAGTGTGGAGGAGCATGGTCCAAAGAAACAAATTCCTAAAAAGAATACGTCACTGTCTTGAAAACTACAAGATGGCTATACTAAGCTGGAACCATTTGCAACACATGGTAAGTCTCCAGATCCCAAACCTAAGGATTGTGAACAATATTAATATGAACTAAGCTTCCAGAAAAAAAGATGTCATGCTAATATGATAATGTACTGGTATCTTGTTCTGTTGCAATGTTGTGCCATGCTATATAGGGTTGAGTGTTTCTTCTTATCAGTATGTTTTCCTCCTTGGCGTACCAATTAATTTATAGCTACAATAATCAAAGATGTCGTATGCACATGTATGTGGTTCGTAACGCAACTTCACCAAGATCTTCCAAAAAATCGGTCTTGCTCTCACCATGTCGCCATCTCTGATTTGGGTGGGTAGCACACTCTTTGGCTCTCGCTCTCACGCTCATAGCCGTCTCAGAAGATGCATTGTGAATTCAGGTTATAATTACTGTGCACACGGGCCAACGAGACTGTTGATGTGACATCTCACTCGAGAACAACGTCAAATTCCAAAAACACTGATGTGTAAGTATGCTTGATTAAGTGTGTGAGTGCTTAATACTTTAACAACATTGTGTATTTGTGCATAATCTGCATTGAGCAATTCATAAATCGATCTTATTAGCAGAACTTCGTTTAGTATATATTTATTTTTATTCCATGAAGGGAACATATAAAAGGGGCAGTCATCACTTATTTACACGCTCCATAGACCATACTCACTATATAAAAGGAGTAGATCGAAACCCACTAGATTTGCAGTCTTAGCACGAATAGCACACCAGGGTTGTGCCGTGCACCTTTCCTGGCCATTTTTTAACCTCACTATATATACTCCCCAACTGTCTCGCAATAAGTTTGCCTTTGCTGCGTATATTGGCGATGCTTTTCTTATTACCGGGACAAATTCACTGTCACGCAACGGGATAGGGGCCAATATGGGCTTGAAACGTGTGTTTAGTTTGCACCATCTCCTAAGCGATCACACAACACACAAAAGGGGGGGGGGGGGCTAGCTTGATGCTACACATGAAAAGAACCTCGCAATTCGGAACCCGGTTAGATTACTGCTGCGACGGAGTGCTTAGCGGCACGCACTTCGATGGGAATCATATATTAGTTTAAGCAATATAGCTTTAGTTCACGTCACTATCATATCATTGATCACCGGCATCAGCTCGTGGGTGGAGTGTAGTGTTTAATTTGGTGCTCCATGGCTTTCGTGCCGGGCGACGTGTGATGCCCCTCAGGACTCAGGAGTCTGTCCCTCGCCGGGCTATGCACCTGTGAAGGCTGTGCTATGCACCCTGGCGTGCGGACGGGGAAGCCATGGATCTCGTTTTTATATGTTGCCCCATCGTTCTAAACTACAATTTATTAAATTTTTACCCTAAGTTTTATTGTTTGTCTTATTCAAAAAATTTATGTAAACATAATAAAAGTGAAGTCATTTTTAATGAAGAAATTTATTAATAAAGCAAGCCATAAAAATAATATTTTGCATATTTTTTTGAATAAGACGAGTGGTCAAACTTGAGATAAAAAAGTTAAACAAATTATAATTTGAAACGCAGCAGGAAGTACTAGCTGAAATATCTGATGTGGCGTGGCAACAAATAGGCACAACCGTCCCAGCCATCTACTAGCATTGCATGTCGACATTATTCTTAGCACTCATGGGAGGACGGCCCTTTTTTTCCTTGTCTTTCTAGGATATACACTTTTGGCAAAAAAACAAATTATATCGGCATATGTTCTTTACATTGTAATCCTATTCTTGATATTATACGACTATTATGTAACAGCACAATCTAGTAGTTTGGAATATATTACTCGTTAATAAGCTTCTAGAATATGGTTTTGAACATACCTAAACATGATCTTTTTGAAAGCATGAGGGTTGCATAACTATAAGTTTTACCATTGAGCTATCAGCACTGCTGAAGAAACCCCCTACGGTCTCGGTTGGTAAAGAGCATTTGGTACCGACCAGCCAACTGGGATCGCCAAGGCGGGACTAAAGGTCTCAGGGGGTTCTATACCATCCGGTGCCCATCGCAAGTCATGTGATTTATTCACGCGTAAATGCGCGTACGTGGGTTCGATTGAACCCATGACCTCCGGGCTCCGACCTCGCACAAGCATTCCTTACCACCCACCTATACACTGTATGTGATTGAGTGAGAGATGTTGTCTTTTTAAAGTATCCTATGGAGGACCCTTGAGACTAAAGGGTCACTTTTAGTACCGGTTGCCAGTCCCGGTTGGTCTTCATGGGACTCAAAATACAACCGGGACTAAAGGCTCCCCTTTAGTCCGTGTTGGTAATACCAATTAGGACTAAAGAGTATTTAGTCCTAAAATAAAATACAACGGGGACTAAAAGGGTAGGATCGAAGGTCCTTTCCCCACTAGTGCAAGTGTGCAGTTGCTTAGGTTTGTGGGTGGGGGTAAGGACCTCTCCCGCATTTGGTTGTTTTATAAGGTGTAGAATTTTAATATGTGTGCTGGCTCAGTAGTACATACATCATGAAGAGCTCGATAATGGGCTGAAATGGATGAGTTATTGTGATTTGTGAGAGATCGATGAAACATATAAGCCATTATGACCTATAAATTCTGAACTAGATTTTAGTTGCTGCTTGGTCAAGGTCCGGCCTGCTCTTTTAATTTACATTTGCAACCTGCAATTGGCAGCATATAATTAAGTAGTTATTGTGTCATTTGAAGTTCAGGAAAAGAATAACTATCTACTACCGTAGTCTCCTTTGGTGATACACTGATTGTAGAAATTATGTCAGGCGTGCACATACTTATTTCAAAGACTACCTACTTAATGTTTTCATTCACTCTTCACCATAATAGACATCTGGTGGGTAAGTTTTAATTTGCACAATCCAACAGGCGTACCATATCCCACTCCATGGCAAACCCCATGTACGGTAGCCATTCAAGATCAAAGTTGCCTACCTTTTGAAATAAATAACCTGAGGCTGGCTGTGGGCTCAGTAGCATTGGGTAGCTGTTGTGGCTGCACAGACAGCAGAAACTATCACACCTAGAAATCCCGTGAAATATAGGTTATACTTTTGTTAAGATCGGGATCAGAACATGTCTCAGTTTTGACAAAGTCATACAAGCTTGTACAGCTGTATCACACACTTCAGTTAATACCCACTCAAGTTTGTTAATAGCTTTCACATGATTCCATCACCCTGGATCTTGTGCAATATGCATGGTGTGTCTCCACTTGGTTATATCCTATTTGATGGTTGGTTGCCTAGCTAGTTCAAAGTGCTCGGTCTGCAGATCTTTAATACCTGAAAAGACTCAACCCTAACCACCATAGCTTTCTTTTATTTTCTAGAGAAAAAGAACATAAAAAAAATGCATGCAAGAAGATCCTTCTGCCCTTTCTCATAGTTCGAGGGACAGAGCATCTGAACTTAGCATTGGCTTTTTGGCAAGAAATTTCTCTTTAAAATAGCCATGGCCCATGGTATTGGTGTCTTTCGTTCACACCGAATGTTTTTTTTTTGAAGCACATGATTCAGTAATGTCACTTTGAAATAAAAATTGCATGATTTTTCTAGGATTTTTATATTAAACAACTTATTTTCTGCAGAAACATTGAAAGGGTGTTTGAAACATGACTTTCACGAGTCCAGTTGGTATGCATAGGTTAATTTTGATTTTAAGACAGTTGTCAACTGATGGATTGTAGGATCACTATCATTTGACAGTGATATATGAAAATATTGTCAAGTAACTTCAGAAGGGCATTTCACAATCCAACAGATGGCGACAAAGCTGGACATTTCTCCATGATTTATGCCATTAATCTGGATGTGACAACAGAAGAATTTCTCAACAATTCACTGTCATCGTAAGGCTCATCTGTGTGAATATGTTTAATAATAAGACAACACAATAAATTATTTGTCGCCCTAATCTGACATGTTCCCAAGATCCGAGATGGAACGAGGGCACCAAGCCTTGCATATACACGTCTTGAAAAAGGAAATAAGCAAAAACAATTATAACATTGATCTTTGAACTGCAGATTTGGTTAAAATTTAGCTGTTGCTCAACTGAAACATTTCAATATAATCTGGAGAATATTTTGGTTAGCATGAATCATGGACATTAAATGCTGGTTAAGTTTGCAACTGTCAAGATTATGATTTCTTGTGAGACAAATCTACAGCATTTTATTGCTAGCTTCGGGTCCTAAGGACTAAAAGAAACTCAGAACATTTGGTCTAAGGGATGAACCATAAAATAAGTAGCCACCCTTATTATTCTTTTCATTAGTTGCTAAGTTATTTGTGTCTCATGGGAGGAAGCCAAGCATGGTGGCGCATAGATTCCTTAAGATCGTGGTTGGAAAAGGTGAATCTAACTGCTGAGGTAGGAATCAAAAGCTGACCTGATGAATGCGAGATTAAATACTCTTAAGCTATGAATCATTGAATGATCCTTTCTCCATTGCGAAGTATATATTTTTCTTTATCTCGACCATCTAGGACCGCATGTTGATGATACCTTGCAACTCTTCACTTCATATTTTCCTTGTCCTTTGAGCTGGGTTTCCAAATAATGCTTTAAACAATTACTTTTTTCTTGACATATATTCTTGAACTTTTGAAATGTGATGATTAAAAGGAATTTTCTATAATGAACCTAGTGGTATGATTTTTATGCGATAAATCGTAGTAATTGTACATATGTTAGTGGTTAAGTTATTAACATTTCTTGCTCAAAAAAGGTATTAACACATTTAATTTAGAACATTATTGACACTGCATATATTTGAAATATGAGTTTTACATATTTTTCAATTTACCATTGAATAAGATCGAGGTTGCATTGGTTGAGGCCACGACAAACCTGGAATTTTTCTCCATGATTTGTGTCATTAATATCGATGTGACAACGATGGAATTTCTACCCTAGTTCTTACTGTCATCTTAGGGCTCATAGTTGCTGATGAATTTATTACAGTGCAACAGAAGTATATGTTTGATGCCTTAGTCTTCCATAGTCCCCCCTCCCCCCCCCCATGATCCTAGATGGCATGGGGTGCAGTGCCAGCCTTACAAATATGCATCTCAAAAAGGAAACAAAAACTTTTTTAAATGAATGCATGTACATACGTCGATCTGTCAATTGCCAGTTTCAGTCAAAATTTAGATGGTGCCGAACTGGTTTAACTAATCTAGGTACAGAATACTTTGGTTAGAGCGAGACATAGACTTTGAGTACTTGTTAATATTGTGGGTGTCAATGTCAAAATATGATATCTAGTGATCAATTGGCAACAATTTACTGCAGGCTTTAGTGGTCCTAAGGAGTAAAGAAATACTCTAAACATTTGGTCTAGACTATGAACAACCATAGAATAATATTAAGCAGCCGGCATGGACTATTTGTGTGTGTTGCTTATTTATGTGTCGCATGGAAGGGAACCAAGAACCAACCATGGCGGCAGTAGCCAAGCCATAGATTCCTTAAGATTCGATAGGGAAGAAATATATTAATCAAAATCAACCATATTGATTTCCCAAATATTTATTAAGCGTACATATAGAGTTGTAGAGAAAATTGCACTCTGGATACTTAACTTGTCGCATTGATCGTGAGATCAATAAACTCTAAAAATGAGCATTTATATAGTTCACTAGACATGCTTAAGTGGGTAATCTAAAATGTCACCAAAAGCAAAATCAAGGTAAAGATATTTGGGTTAAAGCATGCAGGATCCAGGTTGCAATTTTCATTGTCACGCCTTTCAACTTTTTGTTGCATAAGGCAACCTCCTCTCATTGAGTGGAGCCATGAACCACGGACTAAGGGCTTCTATGGTGAGACACAAAAAAAAAAAGATGGCACACCCCATAGATTTTGGAATTGTGCGCATAACTTTTGGTTCCGTATGCCTATGAATTGAGGGAAATTGGCCTTGATTGTTGTAAAGTAGTACAAATTATTTTAGTGTGGTGTTTGATAATTCAATCGTTGAAGTTTTTGCAGTGGTGACACCAATAGATGCACATATAATTAAGGAAAAATATAAGAAACATGAAACAAAAAAAAAGGTGCGAGGACACAAAAGAAAAACTATGCACATAAAGCTAGCAAGAAGCTATTCCATGAAAACTGCAGTGTCCATGAGTGGGCAAAGCTCCATCTTTCCATGAAAGATAGACATCGTTATTTCATAGAACATACAAACCATTTGTATTTGCGGAAGAACATGACTGTTGTGTTGTTAGACTATAGATCTAGTCGGTTAGTATATATTTTCATAGGGCTAAGGTTAGTTGAAATTAAGCCTAGAGTTCTTCTTCTCAATGGTCCAATGGGGATAACATGGATGGGCTGGGCCGGCCCGGCCCATTCCCATTTTGCCGGCTCGGCGTGTTCCGTCGCAGAGCAGGGCGCCGCGCCGCCACCACACGACTGGCCTGTGACGGGGTCCCAAACGGTGTCTCCTGACGGCCGGACCCCGCGCTCGCGCAGCTGCCACCCTGTTTCTCCCGTGCGCGAGGAGACGGTGGGGGCGGCGCGTCTGGACCTCGGTCGGCTGCGAGCAGACCGGCGCCGTCCTCCCCATCCGTCGGGCGCCAGCGAGCAGGCTCGTCCCCGTCCACGGCTTCCCTCTCCGCCGGCGATTCGTCACCGCCCGCGCCTCCTTCCCCGTCCGGTGTGAGCGTCACCACAACAGCAACGTCGGCTCCCTATCACCCCCCATTCCTCATCTGTAGGAGCTCCGTCTCCGTTTCCCCCACAAGGTACGGAAAACCCTAGATCGTGGACCCTGTTCTGTATGTGAAATGCACTTGCACGGTCTTGCAACTCATAGTGCTCGATCTTTTTTGTGGCAAAAAAAAATCAGGAAACAGGAGAGTGTGCTGATGTATATACCTTCGTATTTATGATGTGTATTCTGAGATGCCATTCAACACATTTTTGGTTATTCTGTTATGTCATTCAACACAACGGTTATTCTATTGTCGGAACACTGACACTTGCAAAACAATTATGATCTCTGAGCCAAGAATGAGAGCTTACCTCAATGAAATAAAGATGCATGATCCTTGTCTGACTGATAATGGTCTCAAGAAATACAATTTAGTGAGCCACAGTGATAGGGATACAATGTACTGGAAGTCTGTCACATGTACATGTACTACTAATAAACTTCAAACGGGATTCTGTTATACTGATAGCTGTATTTCCATAAAATGAGAACTGTACAGAGGGTGCCATGTGCGGGAAAATCCCTCTTTGTAGCTGAAACCCATATGTTTTTTTCATACTAGCATTCAAAGTTGGAATTTTTTGGCCTTTAGTGTGGGAAAATGTTTTGAGTATTTATATAAAATGATGGGTGCTTCTGAAATCATCTCATAACTTGTTTGCTCATCTGATATTATTACAAATATACTCCTATTGTCTGCGATGTGACTGCCTATTCTTCCACTTGCCCAGTTGCAGAAAAGATATCACCTTCTAAAATAATGTTTCCACTAGACACCACGTCATATGAAAAGTGATGCAGCGGATCATGGAATTCGTTGCACGGCAAATATGGATACGATGAGATTAACTACCCACCCAAACCTTTTGTCAAATTTACAAAGAACTAACTTGTCCCCTCCAGTTGCTACCAATCTCCTTTTTAACATTTTTTTGGCACCTTTAATACAATATAGGCCCTACCCAAACTTAGTATAATATTAATAAGAAGTTAATTAAGCTTAGCTTACAAATGTTGTTTTATTTTTATAATGATGAAAGAATATAAATAAATAACATATGAAAGTTTTTTTTTATGATACTATACTTTGTGTCAGTTTCTCATATATTGATTTAAATACCCAGTTACCCACAGATAAATCAATCGACTGACTGATGACTAATGCATGCACCAAATCAACGTTCAGTTATTATACTGGAAGGAGTATTAAGTTACTCATACAAGGTAACCCACAGCAGGACTTCTAGTTTTGTTTGTCCCTAGAAATCATAGACATGTGCAACTCTTGGTTTTTCTTGCCATTGGCAAGCATATCTTTGGTACTGGGAGGTTGGTACGTGTTATTATAAATTGCATCTTGAACTTGCATATGCTTATTGGAAACCTGGAATAAATAGTCAAGGTTCAGTATTTCCTAAACTGATATTTCCTCTTGGGTAGCAATATAAAACTGCCAGAAATGATGCATTATAAAATTCTGTCATATGGTTAAGACTTGAAGTTCTTTCCATTTTTTACCAACACTGATGGATCTTTCCCACCCTTTTTCCAGCTGTCTCTGAAGCATGAGTTGCAAGCAACTGCCGAAGAAAGTACAAAGGAAATAGTGAATTAGTGACGTAAAACTTGCTTCGTTAAAAGTTCAGTTGGTGGCGTACAATGGCTCATCACAAGGCTTTGATTCCATTGAGTGGCTCAGCAATTGTTGATGCCAAACCCTTGCGTACATTGACCCCCATGTTCCCTGCAGCATTAGGGCTCCACAAATTCACCCCTCAAAATTCACCTTCACTTGTCTGTGTGACCCCATTTGGACCATATGCTGGAGGCACGGAACTGGGGATGCCGGCTGGTGTTCCACCAATGTTTGCAGCACCTGCTGCTCCTGCAGAACCCAATCAGGGACACCCTCAGAGGTTTAATATGAATGTAGCTGCTCACGCTAATGGTACTGTAGTCAACAGCTTGGTCACTTCCTTGCAAACTCCTCCATCAGCTGCCACTCCTTCCTTGCAAACTCCTCTGTCAGCTGCCACACCTGAATCCGGTAAGAGGAAGAGGGGTAGGCCCAAGCTTGTCTCAGATACTACTGTTCCTTCAGCTCCTCCAGCTCCTACTATTCCTCCAATTCCTTCACTTCCTTTGGTTCCTTCAGCTCCTCTAGAAGGTGGGACCCCAATGCCTTCTGCAGCCAGCGCACAGGAAGTTGGCAAGAGGAAGAGGGGACGGCCCAAGCGTGTGCAAGATGTTCCTGTCCTGTCAACTCCTATAGCTCCTCAAGCAGACGACACACATGTTCTTCAGACACTTCCTGCACCCACTGTACATGAATCTGACAAGAGGAAAAGGAGATGTCCCAAACGTTTGCAGGATAGTCCAGATACTTCGACGACTTCAATTCACTCAAAAGATAATGAGCCCACGTTTCAGACACCTGCAACCACCTCACCTGAAAGTGGTAAAAGGAAGAGGGGACGCCCAAGGCGTGTGCCAGATGAAAGTTCAATAGATGAAACTGTTGATGCAACAAAACGTGGACAACCTAGGAAAATGGACACCACTCTGTTGCAGCTTCCATCACTGTCTTCAGATGATCCTAGGGAGTCTGCAGATAATGTGCTCATGATGTTTGATGCACTGCGACGGAGGCTTATGCAGCTGGATGAGGTGAAGCAAGCTGCAAAACAGCAGTATGACTTGAAGGCTGGAAGAATCATGATTAATGCCGAAATTCGTGCCAATAAGAATGAGCGGATTGGAGAGGTTCCAGGTGTTGAAGTTGGTGACATGTTCTACTTCAGAACTGAGATGTGCCTGGTGGGCCTGAATAGTCAGAGCATGGCAGGTATAGATTACATGTCTGCAAAATTTGGTAATGAGGTGGTCCCTGTGGCTATTAGTATTGTGTTAACTGGTGTGTATGATAATACTGAAGATGATCCGAACGTTATAGTTTACACTGGACAAGACATGTCTGGTAAGGATGATAAAAAACTCGAGAGGGGTAAACTTGCACTGGAGAGCAGTTTGCATAGAGGTAATCTGATTAGAGTCATTCGCAACGTAAGAGATATATACATATATGATGGCCTTTACAAGATCAAAGAAGCTTGGGTGGAGAAAGCAAAATCTGGTTTCGATGTTTTTAAACACAAGTTACTCAGGGAACCTGGACAACCTGATGGTGTTGCAATGTGGACGAAAACTGAAAAATGGAGCAAAAACCCATCATCTAGAGATCATGTTATATTGTGCGACATATCATATGGTGTGGAGCGTTATCCTGTTTGCCTTGTAAATGAGGTTGACAATGAGAAGGGTCCTATCCACTTCACCTATACGACTAAACTGAACCATGGGAACTTACTGACTTCAATGAGAAAGATGCAAGGATGCAAATGCACAAATGTATGCCTCCCTGGTGATAACAACTGCTCTTGTAGGCACCAAAATGCCAATGACCTTCCTTACAGTGCTTCAGGCATACTTGTTAGCCGCCTGCCTATGCTATATGAGTGTAATGATTCCTGCAGTTGTTCACATAATTGCCGGAACCGAGTTGTACAGAAAGGTACCAAGATCCATTTTGAAGTGTTTAAGACAGGAGACCGTGGTTGGGGCCTTCGTAGTTGGAGCCCAATTCGAGCTGGAACATTTATCTGTGAGTATGCTGGTGAAATTGTTGACAAAAATAGTGTAGATGGAGAAGATGACTACATTTTTGAGACACATCCTTCGGAGGACAATTTAAAATGGAACTATGCACCAGAATTATTGGGTGAACCTAATCTTGACGAGCAAAATGAGACACCCAAGCAATTACCAATCACCATTAGTGCAAAACGAATTGGCAATGTAGCTCGCTTCATGAACCACAGCTGCTCTCCTAATGTTTTTTGGCAACCAGTTTTGTATAATCATGGTGATGAGGGATATCCACACATTGCTTTCTTTGCAATTAAGCATATTCCTCCAATGACGGAGCTTACATACGATTATGGTCAGAGCCAAGGCAATAAACTACTGGGATCAAATTCTGGCTGTCGGAAGGCAAAAAATTGCTTATGTTGGTCTCGCAAGTGCAGAGGTTCCTTTGGCTAAATAATCAACACCGTAAAGAATGGATTGGGTCATGTTTGCCATTGCAAGGTTAGTGATTTTAATTCCTTGAAATATTTCTCTGAAAATGCTATGATTTGAGTACCTGCAATCCTTGTGACTTTGGAGTTCATGTGCTACTACAAGCGTGATGCTTCTGCATTGAGGGTGAGGGTGATGCTTATGATATATTGGATCTTAATTTAGTTCCTTCCATTAAATTGGGATTTGGCATTAATTTATTCGTCTTTACACTCTTGTAGCCAAAACTGAAAGACATGGGAATTATAGGCGGCTTCCTTATGTTCCCTATGTTTTCACTATTATAAATTTGGTTTGGATTGTCTATGATCATGTTCAGGCTGATAATGTGTCTGATTTGGTAAAATCTAGGAGTTGGAGAATCCAAACATTTATACTTTTAATGCTAGCATTTCGTTCAAACTTAAACTTGAAAGATAGAATATTTGTCCGTGTAAGTACTATTATCAGGCAACAGCACTATGATCACCCGTATTATTTCAAAATTGAGGTTTGGTTGATATTTGAATGTGGATAAAATAGGGAACATTCATCTCACCAATTTCATTCCATTCAGACTCTTAACATAAGTTTATTTTTTTAATGCTTTGAAAATTCTTGATGAGGCGTGTTGTTTGTAGATAAAGTTGTAGACAATCTGAAGGAATTTACTTGGAACTGGCAGATGATCTATGAATAAAACTTATGTCCAGCTCTTTTGAGCAGATCATTCTTACCAATGTCCTAGCATTGTGTACATATAGTTTTAACAGAACACCAGATGTGATGTGATATTATTTCATACTCCACTTATGGAATCATCCAGGACCTCTCCATTTTTTCCTGCCTTTTCATGGGAACACATTAAGATCTATGTCTTTCTTTCACATACACCTGTAGATCTCTGTTTGCCAAGTTTAAATTCAGCTCACCGAATTATGTCACTTTTTTCAGAGTGTCTCTGATGAATGGAAGTGTCGTTACCAGCAGCAGCAGCTGTCTGTCTTGGCACTTAATGAAAAGCTGAGGTTCTGGCGGTGTTCCATGCACCATCAAATAAGGCTGCCCCTGTTGGTGTGTCAATGCGAAAGGGTGTATTTCTTGCACAAAGCAATGTATTAGATTTTTCTTGGTTTAACACTAGTCTTTAGGCACCACCTGAGGATTTTTCTTGGGTTAGCACTAGTATTTAGGCATCACCTGAGGAAAAGGATGTATGTATATGCATTTCTACCTGCTCCTGTTCACTCATGACCAAGGTTGCAAGCGGGGCGCCGTTCCCATCAGCTGCTAACCATGCTTGTTCGCCTGCGTATTAAGCTCCACCGTGCAGCTGTGTTTGATTTAGCTTCTCCAGGGAGCTTGAATGCTGAGGCCAAAGAGGTGCCGGACCTGGTGTTCCTCGCGCACGCGGTGGACGTCCCGTCCCGTCGTGCTGAGGACCTTCCAACCTTCACGCCATGGATGTGCGGCCCATGAATTCACATGGCTGTGTTCAGATTCACCGAAAACTACTTCTCCAACTAGTTTTTCCTATTCATCCCTCTCACAGAACACGTTTTCCAATGCACCATTCATCTGCAAAAGTATTTTTCACTCCCAATCTGAACGCAGCCGTGGACACATGCTTTGCTTCTCGTTTGCCAAAATTTCCCGTAAAAATAAAAGGACGGCATCAACAAGCAGATCGTGCTGGCAAAATCGCATTCCTTTTCCTCGAGGCCAAGCTAAGACCGACGGTGTGCGTGTAAAATAAGGCGTTGCCGACGGCAACAAGACGCCTGTTCGGTTGGGCGGGAGCCCAGCCGTTCCAGGTCCTTGATGGCGCCAGCGACTCTGAACGAGATCCCTATCAGCCAAATGTTGCAAAACCCTTTTGGAGAAATAGCACATGTGCTAGAGCACATAAGCAGCCGGCCAGCCTTGAGCATTTTCTTTCTGTACTTAGTTACACGTGTCTCATAGGAGGGGGCAAGCATGGTGGTAGACTGGTGGCCAAGCCATAGATAAGGCCGGATTTGAAAAAGGGGAACCACATAACTGAGATGACACTTGACAAGAAAAGGTTGACCTGATTGGGTTTACGCTAAAAACTCTCTTAATTTAACTGTTACGCTCATCATGCTCTCAAAAAACACCCTGTTTATTAGCGACAAATCTTCACCGATCAGAGCTCATATGTTCTTATTATTTCAGTGGAAAAAACTATACAATCAATAGTCCTCGTAAAACTAGAAGAGATTGATCACTGATCAGACACGGACACCACGCATCAACCGATGGCTTGCGCGCGCGTCAGCTAGCTTAGCCGAGATTTACCGCGCCGCCGGGCAGGCCGCCGTGCTCCTGAGCGACGGCGGCGCAGTCCCCTCCCAGCGGGGCGTTGGAGCATCTCCCCGACGCCTCCACCGGCTCGTGCTTGTGTGCCGGCGGCAGCGGCGCCATCGGCGGCGGCGTGAGCACGGGCGCCACCATGGCGTCCTGGATCACCGCCTCGAGCTCGTGCACGCTGAACCTAGTGGTGGGCTGCAGCACGGAGGAGGAGGAGGCCTTGCTCATGACCAGCTCGTCGTCTCGCGGCACCTGGTCGTCCAGCGGGAAAGGCGTGGACGGGATGAGCGCCGAGAGGAGCTCCGCCGACGTGTACGCCTGCTGCCAGTCGTCGCTGGGCCCCACGCCGCCGTTCGTGTCCACGTGGCACATCGCCGCCATCCCCGCCGGGTCCACCACTCCGTCCCGACGCATGTCGAACATCGCCTGCTCTCTGAAACAAAACAAAAAACAATCAAATGGTCGGCCCATCCATCATATATATATGTTACGTAATTATTAGTAGCAGCTCGTATGAATCTGGCCCATGCATGCACCACACCCACCTGAAGGCCATGATTGGGTCCAGCCCGCCGAAGATGGACGGCGTCGTCCCCGGCATCCCGTCGGCGAACCACGCGGCGACGTCGGCCCCGACCCCGAACGCGCCCATGTGCCCTGCTTCCTGCTGCTGCTCGTGCTGCTGCTGCTGCGGCGTCGGTGGCACCGGCGCCGGAGGCATGCCGAACACCTGCAACCATGGCAGCAAGCAGCATCGCCCATGGATATGATGCTCTACCACGTTAGTGAGCAATTAACAGTGGTAATTAAACCGGATCGGCACCAGTAATTACGTGCTCGATCCATGCGTGATCGTCACAGTCACGTACGTGCTGCTGCATGTCGGAGGGCGACGGGTCGAACGGGCCCATGTGGTTGCACAGCAGATATTTCTGCAGTGAATGCATGCACGGGTGGGGTCATCAGTCAATTCCATCCCGCGAGAGATCCGGGTCATTTACCTGCTCGTGAATTCGTGATCGATCGAGAGGTTGACGAACTGACCTTGCGCTCTTCGACGCGGGTGAAGGTCTCCATGAGGAACTTCTCTGTCGCCTCGACCTCGTTCATGGACGCCAACGCCACCGGGTCCGGCTCGAACATCCTGAAACAAACGAATAAGGCGCCATTGGTGATGTCAGATATTCTGAGAATTGTTGTTTGCAGGAGGGAAATGGTTGGTTGGCTTTTTAATTTATAAAACCTGAGGCGTTCCTCCAGGGCCTGCACTTGGTGCTGGTATTTCCTGATCTCCTGCTGAAGCTCCTGTGTGTGCAAATAAGTTACACGAAAGGACTGGTGATCGGGCATAAACTGCAGTGTACGTCGTTGGATCGTAGATCATCTCAGATTATGTGTGTATAGCTTATATTACCTCTATGTTGGAGTTCACTGGCCCTTTACTGCTCCCCAAGATCAATCAACAATGCCATGCAGCAGAAAGAAACAATGAGAGTTGCAAAGGGGATTTAAAATGGTACCTACATGAAGAAATCGCCAACAACATTTCACATGACACCGAGGAAAACAGAAAAGGAAAATACGAGCATGGGTGACATACTTAGGTGTGAGTTGCTCGGCTATGTCACCGTCGCACTTGAGTTGCGCGAGCATCTTGAGCAGATACTGGATTCAGCGCGTGCATGTTTGAGACGGAGACGATGACAGTTAGCTCATCTTGAATCTCACGTAAGTCTCCATATGGATTGGAACAGAAGAAAATTAGGAATGTGTTGGTAAGTCATCACCTCTCTGTTCCGAACTATTCTGCAGTACAGCAACCAGAGAACAAATACGTCAGTATGTATATAAAAAAGGAAAACTTCTGCTTGTCGCCTTACAGGAGAAGAAAAAGCTTGGTTCTTTCGCGGTCGCAAAGGAAACAAAAAAGGGGGGAAAAAAACTGAATGTAAATTGGCAGCGCATGCATGCGCACGAACGTACCCTCCTCTGTCGTGCTCCGGGAGGTTGATGTACCTCATGATCACGTCCTCGATCCTACAAGAGTAACAAATGTGATGATGATCTCGCCAGCTCATCAGCTCATGCATATATGTATATGTATATGTATATATATGCATGCCGATTGTTGAATTCGACCGGAGCGGGAGGAGGAGGGAAGCTGCAGAGCAAGCGAGAACGACGGGAGGAGGAGTGGTGAGAAAAATATAACCTGCGGCGGCCGGAGAAGTGGATGAGGCGCTCGGAGGGGGAGAACATGATGAGCGCGATGTCGATGTCGCAGAGGACGGAGAGCTCGTAGGCCTTCTTGATGAGGCCGTTGCGGCGCTTGGAGAAGGTCACCTGCCGGTTCGTGGGGTTCTCGATCCGCTTGATCTGCAGCTTCACGCGCCCCATGGCGGGATGGGATGATGATGGCCGGAGGTGGCGGAGGAGCGGCGAGGGGATGATGAATTGATGATGAGCCCCGGCCGCCGGGGAGTCAGCAAGTGCGTTCGAGAGAGAGAGGTCGGTGGCTTTGTGGTGTGGCGGGGAGAGTTTGTCGGACGGGGGCTGACCGGTTCAGCCTGTAACCGTGACCAACGAACCGGCGCGGTAGACTGGGTAGTACTAGTGTGTATTGTACGAGCGCACCTGTACGTATAGTCCTGTACCACCACCTGTACGGTACGGCTGTACGCTGGTCTCGGGATACGGGTCACGGGCGGCGCGTCAAGATGTGCGGCCTGCAAGAGTCGCTGCAACAACTCCAGCGTGGGCCGGTCTAGGACGAGGTTGGGTTAGATGGGCCCCCTCTTCTCTTTGTCAGCGGAGGGGCCGGATGGTTCGCCCGCCCATGGCCCATGCGCCTTTGACTACCGGAACGTCCACTAAAAAACAAACTCCATTTTGCTGAAAAAAAAACAAACTCCATTGTTTTGCTAAAAAACATCGTTTACTAACATCAGTTTTTCCGATGGAGGCCTAGATTCCTAAAAAAAACACTATTTATTCTAATTTTTTACTATTCATCACTCCTCACAAAACACGCTTCCCAGAAAATGCTACAATGGCTTTTTAATCTATAGTCTTTTTTTCACCAATCTAAACACAACTAAAAATTAAGTAGCAGATTCCAAACCAGCCAAGACAATCTTGCAGCACAGAGGTACGACGACCGTCAGAGCCTCAGAGGCAGGCAGGTACAAATGTGCTCCCAAAGACGAGGGAGATCCCCAAGGCATATTCTCCAGGAGCCTCCAGGTGTGGACAACTGGACAATGTGCTCTTCGTCGTCGTCTTCATCGAGGTGTACTATGTCGGTCCAACAAAACAACTGCTGCTAATTTCGTAATCACGGCCTCGTGGTTGGTAGTTTGGCCATATGGACCAAACGCCGGTGATCTCTTTCAGCAATAGTTATTAACGCAACATCTCTCATGTACACCTCGATTGGGGCCCTATTGTAATGTTTAACAACTAAAATTAACAGACGATGATTTAAACAGGTTTGCTCATCGCATTTGGCTATCAATTAGTCCATTACCGTTTTCGCCATTCAATTGTTAAAAAAGTCTGATTTTCAACTCAGAACTATAAAACCAGATACTAAATATCATTCAACTATCCAAACCAAACAGATTTGGCCTTTGGGTGAGTTTGAAGGTTGGTTTTCGACTTTATGAAAAAAATTAAGGTTGGTTTTCGACTTTATGAAAATAATTTGGAACGGAGGAAATAATATTTCGGAATAAATTTATTTTTTTAATTTAAAATAAATTAGTTATGTACTTTTATATTAAAATATTTTTTTATATTTTTGCAAAAATAGAAAAGCACTTTCAAAACCGTTCAAAGGGCTAATTATGCTCTGTTTCGATAGTTTGATGGTCGTGTCTGTCTGGTTTGTAGTTGTGAGTTGGACATTAGACTATTATAATAGTTGAAAAGGAGAAAATCAGGTTTTCCCATTTGATTACTCTATGTATCATCATGTGGACGTCGACCTGGTAATAATTACCTAGCTAGTGGTTACCAGCTGCCAGCTATTAGACATTATATCCAACTAACTATCAGGGACTGATGGATTCAAAGAGAGCCATATATTATATGTTAACTGATAGACATAATTTTTTACTTCTCTTTTCCCTATTGCTTATGTTTCTTTCAAATTCTGAGAAATCTTATTTCCTTTAAGAATCTTTTTTAACTCTCATGGACAGTAGCCCCTTCAACACATAATAGATCCTCTCCTCTAACAAGGGTTGAACACATGTTTGAAAAATGCAAGTTTTTTTCTACAAAATAATATAGTTAAAACCGTTCTATTTTTGAACTACGCGTATTTTCCCTAGGCCTGAAAAGCTGAAACCATGTTTTGCACATCAAAATAATGGCCACACCCACATCTTCTTGCCACCAACCCACATGACACTAATCGTGATACTTTTCCAACTAGACCTTACGAGGTCTTTCCAATCTAATTAACCCCTAAAAAATGGGTTCCGCTTCAAATAGAATAGCTGCCAAATAGCTGCCGAACGCCCCAACCAAGAGGAGCCGTGAAAGGGAAGCCTTTTCCTTGTCTTCTTCCTCTGTTTCCTCGTTGCTCCCGGTGATCCCCTCCACCCCCAAAGCTCTCTAGATCTCTCCGACGTGCTCTGCATTTGGTTTCGCCGAGTTCTTGGAGGGAGTCCTGGTCTCCAAGAACCAGAGCTATAAGAGGGGGGATCCGGTTCCATCTACCTGGTGCCGCATTGATTTCTTGAGGTGCGCTTCTCGGATAACTCGTTTTTTTTTCTGGTTTGGTCATTTTTTTTAACGAACCTGGTTTGGTTATGTACGTTTGTGAATTGTGATTTCTCTCTGTTCTCTTGGGAACAAGGCAAGGGAGATTGTCTGTGAAATTTCAGCCATCTTATTTGAGTTTCAGTAGTAGTTTTGATTTATCATGGCTTAAATAGTCGAATCGAGGGGCTAATGCAATATATATGTTTCATGATAAAACTTACTGAAAAAATGCCCAATCTCTTTTCCCTGAATTCCTTATACAACAAGTCAATAACTAGGTGACTAGCGACTAACTGCTTGTTCTTTCTTGGTTTTAGGATGGCTGGGGCTATATCTCATCATGCTCTAGCATCTACGCATCCCCGGTGGAGTGCCCAGAACTCTAGATTCGAGAAGAAGACGGGCAATGTACGCTTGGTTTATGAAGGAAGTTTCCCTTCAGGCAGCCGGAAACTTGGTTTAGTCTGTGCCTCGGGCTCGCAATCTTCTGTCGTTGAGCCGGTTCAGATACCATCGGATGGCAACAGTGGCCACACCCCCAAGAAATCAAGTAAGGTCCTGTTTAGATGGTGAAAATTTCACCAAAAGTTTTTCACACCGAGAAACTTGCCCCCTTTCACATAGTACGATTCTCAGTATGAAAGCTTTTCATCAAAATTCACCAACTAAACAGTAAACACGCCCTAACTTTACAAATTTCATTCGAATCAAGTCTTATGATGGTTACATATGGTTAGCATTGTTTGCTTCAGGGCATAAAAATGGTTCTGTAAAGCTGTTGTCTCTGATATTGCAGGTGAAAGTGCTCTTATATTGATTCGGCATGGTGAATCATTGTGGAACGAGAAAAATCTGTTTACTGGATGTGTAGATGTGCCCCTGACACCAAAGGGTGTTGAGGAGGCCATAGAAGCAGGGAAAAGGATTTGCAATATCCCGATCGATATGATATATACTTCATCACTGATTCGTGCTCAGATGACTGCAATGCTTGCCATGATGCAGCATCGGCGCAAGAAGGTTGTGCACCATTCCTTTGTTAAACCTTTTGGTAATTAATTTTTTAATCTGGTTTATCAACTGTTTCTGAGAAATTATGTTGATGATATGTGTATTTACAGATCCCTATCATCATGCATAACGAGAGCGAACAAGCCCACAGGTGGAGTCAGGTATACAGTGAAGAAACAAAGAAACAGTCCATTCCTGTCATAACTGCTTGGCAACTCAATGAACGAATGTAATAGTTTCTCCAGCTTATTCTTAATTTGCTAAATGTATAATTGATAACAGGTGTTTGATAGTTTTTTTTTTGAATCATTCCATGAATTTTTCTAGGTATGGTGAATTACAAGGTCTTAATAAACAAGAAACTGCAGATCTCTTTGGCAAAGAACAAGTTCATGAGTGGCGACGCAGCTACGATGTTCCTCCCCCAAACGGTGAAAGCCTAGAAATGTGTGCTGAGAGGGCTGTTGCTTATTTCAAAGAGCAGGTAAGGTCATAAACATATGTCAACATTAAATGACACAACATTTCTTTGGGTTACTAGATCCTCTTTGGTGACTATTTAAGTTACTATATTATGAAAAGCTTCCTTATCATGAGTTCCTAAAGCTATGCTGAGGGCTATATATATAGTGAATTAATTAATTACTCTACCGTGCAATATATATGTTCTCCCCCCCCCCCCCCCTTGTTGTTCTTACTCAGCAAATTTAGGACCTGAAAAATGTTTTGCTAATTCCATCCATCTCGTTACCATTTTGTTTATATGTAGATTGTTCCTCAACTTGTGGCTGGAAAGCACGTAATGGTTGCTGCACACGGAAATTCACTTCGTTCAATTATCATGCATCTGGACAAATTAACTTCCCAGGAGGTACTGTGTTTCTTTTGGCTTCCATTTCTTAAAATTAAACCCAAAAAGAAAGCAAGTTGTTTTATGTTGAATTTGCGAATGACACTGTTGTCCCTTCAGGTAATAAGCCTCGAGCTATCTACGGGCATTCCTATGCTTTACATATTCAAGGAAGGAAAATTTATTAGACGGGGGAGCCCGGTAGGACCTTCTGAGGCAAGTGTTTATGCTTATACCAGGGTAAGAATTTTCCACATTTTAGTATTTTCTAAACAAACAACTCAACTCCATTTCCGAACCTAGAAGTGTTAGATGAAACAATTTTCTGTATGCAGTTCATATGTTTACGAGGCTCATATGTTTATGTTTCAACAAACTTCCATTGTAAGAACAACAATTTTTAATTAATATTTGTTGAATGTAGAAATCACATAGATTATTATATTTTAATAATTTCGGTTTATTTGATGTAAAACTGCAAATTGTTTAAATGGTCTAAGGGGAACATATTTTTGACACTAATAACTTTTTCACATTGGAAACTATGGCGCCAAAAAGTAGCCATTATTGTTTTAACTTATATTACATATTGCTTAATTAGTCGTAGTGGGTAGCATGCACATATTAGCCTTTCTTTAATTTTAACAATTATCTTCCTTTTTCCTGTTCTGAAATTTCACTATTTGTTAACTTATGAATATTATCGTGCTAACTGGATTGCAGACCTTAGCTAAATACAGACAGAAGCTTGATAGTATGGTTCAGTAAAAGGTTAGTAAAATTATAGTAATTTTTGGTCCTGATGAAGATTCGAATAATGTAGTAAAACTCTTTCTTTTTCTCGTGATTTTCTTCGGTAACGACTCAAACATTTGTCGAATTTGAGTATATCTTTGTTTGTCAGAGAAAATGGTTAAGAAAACTGTTGGCATAAGCAGCGTTGTTCACTAGGAGAGATTTATCATTGGGAGCTTCTTTTGCAATACCGAAGCCCATGTGAACATTATATATTGTATATTGAACTGAGTTTATTGAGGGGAGAACGATGTACATTGTGTATTTCTAAACTTTGGTTCTCCACATTCTGCATAAACATGTATATACATTTTGGGGGAAAAATGAATTATTCTACAATTGTGTGTCTATGACAAAAAAATATATATATCAACTGTATTCTAAGACTTCTGTAGATTATTTTTTTTTCAAATGTTTTCTATGGAACTAAGCCCAGCTAGGTTAGTCGAGTTTTCCTGTCCAATGTTTCTAAGATTGGGACTGTCTGTTCTTGTAGAGAGGGAATACTCATACAGTATAGCCCATCACCTAGGTCCGTTTTGGTTGAGTTTTTTTTAATCGTTTTCTCAGGCTTGGCTCTGTTGTTTCAGAGAGGGCATACTCATACAATAACAGCTTATTTATTGTAGGTCCACATTTTTTTCATTGTTTACTTTTTGCACAAAAAAGTAACACTATAGGAACAATTTTCAGGCAGTTTTTATGGACAATTCACTAGTGCAGCACATACACATCCATGTCCACCTAGTAAATTGCACTACACCTCCAAAACGAAAGAATCCGTCAGCTCAAGCTATATCATATACATTCATTCATACTTACTACGCTACAAACACCAACGTAAAGATCAGCATCACGAGGCCAACAACAGTGAGCAGCAAGCACTTCATCGACGAGTTGGACTCCTGCGTCAGTACAGCCCTGGAGAGCTCCTCTTTCCCTTTCCTAGTCTCCACGGCGGCCGTCTCGATGTTGGACTCGACGGCATCGACGTGCCCTTGCTGGCCATGGATTAGCACTGCCAGGTCTCTGAAGATCTCGTTGATCTCGCTGATCTCCTGCTGAATCTTGCATATCTCCCGCTCCCTCTCCTCGACGAGCGCCTCGTTATAGGCGATCTCGTTGTCCAGCAGAGTCAATTCCTGCATCCTCCGTGACTCCACCATCTGCTGCTGCATCTGTATGCCGCCGAATTGCTGATCGGCAATGTTGAACTGCGGCAACGGTGGAATTGGATGGAGAATTGGCGGCGGCGCACGGCGGGCGGCGGCGGTCTCATGGTCGGCCTCGATGATCCGGGTCTGGACCCACTGGAGCTCGCCGAGGACGAGCTGGAAGTCCGCGGCGAGATTGGGCCCGACATCGGCGGCGGCGCCGGGGTCGGCGAGCCTCCGCGCCGTGTTCCGCACCAGGCGCGTGGCCTCGGCGCGCGCCCGGCGGATGCGCTCACGCACGTCGCGGGCGTCGCCGCCGGTGGCGGAGGCGAGCTCGTCGGCGAGGCGGCGGAGCGCGGACACCTTGGTGTTGAGCTGGAACACGCAGTGCGCCACCACGGCACGCGGCGGGGGGGGGGGGGGGGGGCGGCGTCCCGCCTCGAGGTCGTGGACGAGGTCCTGGAAACTCATCGCGGCGATCGATCGAATCGAACCACTTGTTGTGCGTTGCGAGTGCGAGGTGCGTTCGTTCTTTGAAGCCTTCAATGCCGCTGGTGATTCTGCTGCGGGGGAGTGGAGTATAGGATTTTTAAAGACCAGGGTGGCCGAAGCGCAGGCGAGTCGGAGTGAGTCCGAGCCATCGACGGATCCTACGTCCGATACGGACTTGGGGAAGCCTCGAGACGGAGACGGTGACCCCTTCCGTGGAACTCGCCAGCGTGCGTGCGAAGAGAGGTGAGAGGGCCACAATGGCGCATGGTATGGCAGGCACGGGGCGTCGGAGGACGCAGCACCGGCAATGAACAGTCGAGTTCGTTGTCTTCCCCGGCGCGGCTGCGCGGACTCCGTTCTCCGCGCCGGCGGGGAGGGGCAGTTCAGTCGGGACGTTCAGGGCGACAGGCATGAAGATTGAAGGAAACTGCAAAAGATTGATTTAGAATTTTGGGTTGCCTTTTGAACTGTCGCAGAGGGGGAAAAAAAAAGGTATTTTAAAAACGCAAAAAAAAAGACCAAGCTCAGTTAAGGCTCCAGCATCTGATTATGGGATCAGACGATCGTGACGACCCATGTGTCACGGGAGAATATCATCATCACTTGGTTTCAAGTGGGGTGAGAGAGGCTCGAACTCTCGACCTCAGGATAACTCAACAAAGCTATGAGACCTACGCGCTAGCCAACTGCGCCACCACCCCGTTGATGTTGGACAGAGGAAGTGTTTCTATATCAACGTGAGGTGCGGTGGGGACTAGCCACCAGACGCTCCTGGAAAGAGTATGTCACGACATGACAAGACGGACGTACGAGAATGTATGGATTGATTATTTATTATACGTACATACAGAGACATTATGTATGTATCCGGTATAGTATGCTAACAGTTGCTTAACGGTACTGTGAATATGCATGCCTATATGTGCGTAAAGATTACTTGAGAATCTTTATTTCATAGAGACTTCAGAAGTATCACGTATTACTGTGTAATATCTTAGCTCAGGAAATCAGGACCTGGCCAGGATCTTGTTGCATGAAAATTCCAAGCTAAATGTTTCTCAGCTGAGTGAGTACAAATGGGGATGGCGGCGCCTCACGAATCCTGCCCGATAGCCTAACACAACTTCAGCTCGTTGAGGGCCAGGCTCCGGTGTCAACACTGGGAGAAACACGACCATAATAAGCTGCAAAAAAAGCCACTAGTTCCAGCTTATTTTGGCCATAAACAACAATTAAGGTGTTCCAAATAGGATCTAAGCTTATCACGAGTCACCACAGCCACGGTGATCCATTTGCAATGACCTGTCAAGTTATTGTTTATTCTAAGAATTTTGTTTAAACTTATAAAAATCTTATTATTTGGCCCTAAAGCTCTTTTATTTTTTTTTAGAAAAGTACTTGGGCCTAAATTGGGGGCCGGAGAAAGGTGGGAGAAATATGTTAAGGAACACATGCCCTGATTTCCCTGGCATTTCAAGCAGCCTTTCACACAAGTTCCTCCCAGCCACCCAAGTACCCTCCATTTCCCCGCCCCTTCTCCATCGACCACCTGCTGACCTGCTAGCTTCCCCACATTTCTCTCTAGATCGCTTGGATGAACAGAGTTGCCTTCACGTCAAACTCGGAGCGGCAGAAATGCCGGAAATCACCGTGTTCCTCGTCAAGCAACAGATCACGTAAACTGCAACAAGGAGACAGGGGAGCAAGGTCTCCTGTCGTTGCAATTTGCAAACAAACAGTCACGCACCATGGTAGAAACTAGCAGACTGCTCAATTGCATTTTTTATTTCGCCTCAGAGCGCCATGTCCAACGCCTTCGCCATGAAAGGGAGGGACTTGAATGGTTCAGGTTAGTTATTTTCTATGTGAGTTCCTTGCATAATCTTTCACTTTTTTTTTTTTTTTGCAGCCATATGATTCGCATTCAAACTCTCATATCGCATCATCTTCATGATGTCTGCTAATACATTTGGAATCAACATTGAATGTCTCACATAGTTCAAGCACCACAGACCACAGTGCAAAACGAATTCATCCACACATATTTATCACAGTTCGGTAAATTTCTCTCTACGATTTGATTTTTCAGATCCAGAGAGTTTGAGTGCAGCACGGGCACGGTTGAAGAGCGCGAGCCTAAACTATGTGGATCTGCCGAATAGGCAAAACGATGATACATGCCAATACCAGTAATTTACTATGCTCAATTGGTTTCTAATTTGTTTGAACCTTCTATGATGTTGACTATTCCTGTAAAAAAAGATGATATGACGGTATGACCCTTGACCCCAGCTAAATGCATGCAGGATGTTTGTTGCTTCCTGGAATGTTGGAGGAAAGACTCCAACTAATCGGCTTAACCTGCAGGATTTTCTTCAAGTTGAAGAATCCCCTGACATTTACGTCTTAGGGTACGACCACATTTCACATCTCAAAGCATTTCGTGTGATTTCGTTTGAATTTGGCTTTCACTACACAAAATGTACTTGAATGTGCGCGTTTTCTTTCATCTTTGGTACGTTCTCGCCTGTCTCTGAATCTGACGCTACACGAGTAGGTTTCAGGAGATAGTTCCCCTGACCGCCGGCAACGTGCTGGTCGTGGAGGACAACGAGCCGGCGTCGAGGTGGCTGGCGCTCATCTACCAAGCGCTCAACGAGCCCCAGGAGCAGACCGACGAAGACGACGACCCGCCGCCGCCGGATCCGCCGCCGGACGCACGGCGCCACTACCATCACCACCACCGCCGCCGCGACTCCTCGTCCCTCTTCTTCCAGACGCCATCCCTCAAGGTCCTCAGCAACAGCTACCGCGTCGACAGCGCGCTCGTCAAGACCTGCAACTGCTCCGGCGAGCAATCCTCCATGCGCCGCCGTGCCTCCGAGATCCGCGCGTCCGTGTACCGTGCCGAGGCCGAATCCGACGCGGCCGCCGCCTCCGCCGGCGAGGCATCCACCAGCGGGTGCATCGACGCCGAAGCGGACGGCGCGGACGGCTCGCCGACGGCGGCGGCGCAGTGCGACCCTGGCTCCGGCGGCGGCGGCGGGATGAGCTACTGCTTGATCGCGAGCAAGCAGATGGTGGGGCTGTTCCTGTCGGTGTGGGTGAAGAAGGAGCTCGTGGAGCACATCGGTCACCTCCGCGTGGACTGCGTCGGGAGGGGAATCATGGGGTGGCTCGGCAACAAGGGCTGCATCGCCATTAGCATGACGCTGCACCGCACCAGCCTCTGCTTCGTATGCAGCCACCTGGCCTCCGGGGAGAAGGAAGGCGACGAGCTTCGCCGGAACGCCGACGTCGCAGAGATCCTCAGGTGCGCTCACTTCCCGCGCGCGTGCAAGGCGCCGGCCAGCCATCGAATTCCCGAGAAGATTCTTGAGCACGAGTAAGCTTTAGCTAATTAAAGCCTCTGAAGTCTGAAACTCTGAATCAGCAGTCTTTCGTTGGCATTGCTGATGCAATTTGGGTTATTTCAAGCAGCCGGATGATATGGCTCGGCGATCTGAACTATCGAATGTCGCTTAGCTACGAAGAGACGAGAACATTGCTTGAGGAGAATGATTGGGACGCTCTATTGGAGAAAGATCAGGTATCAACTATGATAACAGCAACTTCGATCATTCAAAGGAACACATGGTCTGGCCAAATATTCACCATAAACACAACAATCGATCTTTGCAGCTGATGATCGAGAGAGAAGCTGGAAGAGTGTTCAGAGGGTGGAAGGAAGGCAAGATCTGCTTCGCGCCGACGTACAAGTACACGCAGAACTCGGACGCCTACGCCGGCGAGACGGCCAAGTCGAAAAAGAAGCGGAGGACGCCCGCATGGTATCTCATCAACCCAGCATCCTAATCCTCTGCAGCTCATGTATATATATGTTACCGCAGGGCAAGCATGTCAGTGTAGGTGCGACCGGATCATGTGGCACGGCGATGGCATCGAGCAGCTGCAGTACCTGCGCGGCGAGTCGAGGTTCTCCGACCACCGGCCGGTCTGCGGCGTGTTCGCCGTCCAGGTGGACGCCGACGACGGGAGCAAGATTAGGAGGAGCTACTACTCCGTGAACGCGCGGATCGGACAGGACAGGCCGGCGTAGACACACGGCTTACCTTCTATGAACCCTCGTAGTGGAATGTTGTGTGTAGGCACCGCACTAGGCAGGTTGGTAATGCAGAGATGGCTGTAGAGACTGTTTCACTGTGTATTTGTTCTGAACTCCGTGGCTGACTGGAAAAGAACGAACGAAGGTACGGTGCCACCCCTGACAGAAACTATATACTCTGCACAACTAATTAAGTCGTATGAAATTTCTGGGTGGGGTATTCAGATTTGTGAATAGTGAATGAATTATGTTGATATGGCAAGATATTGATCTCTGCTAACCGTAAAAATAAACTTCTTTTTTCACAAAGCAAAACAATGTGTTTATTGTGAACTGTGTGTCCGTTGGCCTTAATTGCTACACTGGCAGAGCAGTTGCTAGATTGGCGGAGCAGTCTGACCGCATGCGATTGTTTAGATTTAGCCTCTCATGAGGATTTTATAAGCAATAAATATGATGTCATTAGACAATTTTGATGACCTGACACTGTATTTATGAAGGAAGCGACAAACAATTTCATCACCATAAAACCGATGTTGCCTAGTTACCAAGACGTAACCGTACGACACCCCACTGAGTTTCGGTTTCATTTGTAGGAGCAGGGGAGATCCCATGTGCCGATTGCACCGTGCGTCCTAGCTGCTTCAGTATTTTTCAGAGCTCTTGAGAGAGAACAAGAGAATGTTGAACCGACCCATCAGGGAATCGAATAATGGCACAGCCCCGTGTGCTGCTAGGGGGAGTGGGGGACCATCAAGATCTCCAATCCCATGGATCAAAGAAGCCACCATGGAGGCCAGAGCCTCATGCAGACCCTAACAACGGTGGGCAGGTGGTTTCTAAAACAACAACAACAAGGCACAGTCAGGGTTCACAAAACCGTTTAAAACCGGCCGGTTCCCGCGAGAACCGGTCAAACCGGACTGGCCCGGTTGCAAAAAAACCCCGGTTACCGCTCCCAAACCGACACTATAAAACCGCTATCATCGGTTAGCCAGCCGGTTTCACCGGTTAGCCGACCGGTTTTTTTATTTAAAAAAAATCGGCCAAACCACGGTTTTTTGAACCCTGGGCACAGTGCGGCATGTCTTTTTTTTTTTTGCGGAAGACAATGCGGCATGTCCCTGTTTTGCCCAGGCATCATATCATGTGCTGAAATATAAGTAGGGTTAGGCAGTAGGCACAACTGCATATAAACCCCGTCCCAACCGGCCAAGTGATCGGAGCAAGCACGTACTCATCATTGCAAGTAAGTAAGCAAAGGGAGTACGCAAGCAACACTCAAAGAAGCACATTATCGCCATGATGGGTTCAGCTACCTCCATCGACGCCATGCAAGCCGTCCAAATCGTCGTGATGGTGATGTCCGACGACGTGCTAGCCTTGGTTGGAGTCACGGCCTACGACGTCGACGCCCGGCACACCTGAAAGACCCCAGGTACAAGTTGTCCTCTTTCCACTTTTGTCATGGCGTGTGTGCGTCTCCTACCTCCCTGGTGGTTGCTTTGATCCATGGGGGACTAGAGATACTCGCAGTCCAGTACCTTTGAATCAGCACCGCACAGGGCCTGTGGCGGAGCTAGGATTTTTGGACGGGGTATGCCGATCAAAATGTTCAAATGCAAACCGGTACAACCCATTTAGTAATTAGGTAAAGCTTTGTAAATAATTGCCCAACAATTCCATAATACCCTACATATTAAATTACAATCCAAATAGTTTAAAAATAACACATTATTAATTTGAACAAGTTCAAATAACAAATAGGATTACAACACCATTTGTCATGCATATGTTTTCTAATAACCATAAAGGTATTGACTACATTATCTTCATCCACATCTTCCAAAACGTATCTCCGCTTGGTGCATCAAACGATGCAAATGAATTAGAAGGGTTGAGGGCAGATATATAAAAAAGTAACTCCATATTAGCCTCTTCAAACTGGCTATCAAGCATTTGACTAATTTTATCATTGGCCACAATTGTATACCTCTCTTATGATTTATGAAGTAATCGTAGGTCGCGCATGAGTCGTGAGGGACGCTGGCTAAGTGTCATATTTACTAGGAGTGAGACATAAAGCCAGCAAAACCCTCGGTTCATTGTTTGGTTTCGTCGGCCCATAATGGTTTAAATCAATTAAGTCAGCTATCCAAAAATAACAACAGTCACATAGTCCAGCGGTTAGGAGTGTTTTTTTGTGAAATTTTTATTTTTTTATATAGACTATAACGCTTGTTGGGCTGGACTTAGGGTATGCCGCACCATACCCGTGCCACCCACTAGATCCGCCCCTACACATGGCTATGTGTCGTCGACGCCATCACTTCTCTCCTCCAATATTCCATTCCAGGTCCGGGCTGTAGCTGGCAAAAATATTCCGCTCCAATGTTGATTAGGTGTTGTTAAGTTATGCGTGTAAGGACCAGGTTATGCGTGTAAGGACCAGTATATGTGTAACTGAGCTTTGTCGACGTAATGTGCTAAGATATGTACATATAATGTTAGGTGTGACTAGCAGGGGCAAAGATGTATATTAAGTCGTGGGTGCATATGCACCCCTAGGCAAATTAAAAGACGATATAAAACTAGCATAGTATTCATATACTTTCGGTGAAGAAAAATATTTAAAATATTGTTAAAAATAGAAAAATACAAATTTTATTAAAAGAAGCAAAAACGATTCTATGTTAATTCAAAACAAAATTACACCGCTACATTTTTAGGATGATATAACTATGTAGATAAACCAAAGAGTCTATATCGTATACAATTCATTGATAGCTAACAAGGTCCCCAAATCCGCCTCCTAGCAGGCTGGGCTCCCCGTGAAAAATTTCAGCACGGGCATCCTCCACGGGGAAAAGGCCGGATCAGGGAAGGCGACGACGGAGGAAGGGTGACGGCGAGCAACGGCGACTGGGCGACCTCGTGGACGGCGGAGGAAGGGCGACGACGAGCAGTGGTGATTGCAGAGGATGCCATGATGGGGAGGACACCACGACGGCGTCCTGGTGGACGGCGGAGGAAGGGCGACGGCTAGCAGCTGTGTCCGTGGACGGGGAGTAGTGGCGACTGCGGAGGACGCCGCGACGGGGAAGGGATGGCGAACAGGAAGGGCGACGTAGGAGGGGCAGTAGGGCGGCGCAAGATTGGACCTCGCGGAGGAGGAGAGGGGGCGTAGAAGGAAGAGGGGGCGTCGGCGCAGGAGGGGGAGGGGAGCCGATGATTGGTGAGGGGGCGTATGAGGGAGAGGGGAGCTGGTGATTGGGGACGGAGACGGTGTTACGGCATGAGGTGGGAGACGCACGACGCGAGATGGTGAAGCGGCTTGGTGAAGCGCTACACGACATCCCTTGCACTCCTTTTAGGAGTAGAGATTATGGCACCGTCAAAAATTACCCCCGCTAGCCATAAGCAAAACAATAAGGGTTTTTTTATATATGTCATTACAATTTTGGAGATATACCATTATAATTCATCTATTTTGAAATATGCCATTACAATTCAACCGGTCATCGAAACCTACCATTATGTACACTTTCCACAACGCTTGGCCCACTTGCAGGCGCCGTATACGTACCTAGGGCTGGACGAAAAGCTTGTAACTCGCTAGCTCGCTCGACTCGCTCGTTAATGGCTCAGCTCGAGCTCGACTCATTCTATAACAAGCCAGCTCGTTTTATAATAAGCCGGCTCGTTTTATAACGAGCCAGCTCACGAGTCATAACGAGCCAACTAATTATCAAGCCAGCAAATTTAAATTGGCTCAACCCATTTGATCTAGTGGAATAAACAATTAATTATATGGTTTTGGATGTTTTTATTTTAAAGTTGTTTTGTTTCCTAAACTACTGAACAATACTTGTTCGTGTCTGAACTAGTATGTGGTGGAAACTAATTATTTTTTGTTATTGTGATATGATGGTTGGGCAAAATAAGCCAAAACGAACCAAACGAGCTATACTTAGTGATGATGTGTTTGCATATCTTCTTTCTACATTGGCTCGCGAGCCAACTCGAGCTCGCTAACGAGCCGAGCCGAGCTGGGCTGCTGGCTCGTTAGTATAACGAGCCGAGCCAATATGTTAATGAGCCGAGCTATAACGAGCCGAGCCATAACGATAGGGATGGGAATGGGCCGGGTCAAACCAATGGATCGCCGATCCGATCCGACCCATGAAATCGACCCTAAAGGGCCCCTGTTACGATCCACAAATTCCTTTAGGGTCATAGGGTCAGCAACCATCGAACCAAAGGGTCCAGGGGTTCGACCCCATCGTTCCGTGACTCCGTCGCCGCACGGTGTTGCGGCCATCGAGCCCGTCGAGCATGGGTGGATGCATGTGCACGTCCTCTGGCTCTCCTCCCCATCTCCTTATCAGAGTCATCCCCTTCCTCCGCCCTTCCTCATCGTCTCATCCTCCCATGGCTTCTTGCTGTTTGCTGCTAGGGTTGGAGCGGACCATCCCCGTAGCGTCGTCCTCGAGGAGACTGCGGCTGCTCCTACATCTCTCCGCAGCGAATCACCCCTCCACCACTCGAGCCACCCCCTCTGTGGTGCCGGATCGATCCCAGGTATCGAATCAGCTTATTTTTCCCTCTTATTAATCTCAGGTTCTGGATGTTTCTTGAAGTAATGCCAAGTTTTCCTGCAAGAGCTGATTTCATAATCGTAGGGGATAGATAGTATTAGAGCTGCAGGCAAAAGTTGTGTATAGAAATAGTTACCTTTTCATGGAACTTGCAATCTGGTATGATTAGTATCTGGCATGTACTATACTTTAATCTCACCCAATAGGCTGCTATAAGCTATTTCCATAGAAATATGATTGCATTCTGGACTGATCAACTAGCAATTTCACATTGACTGATTACGTAAATGTCTTCCTGATGGTAGTGGTTGGGGCCGAAACAGAAATAAGCTAGACAGGTATGTTCCCAATAATCCTACACAAGTCAGGAAAACAGGAACTATCATGCAGTCTGCTTGGAATTTTCACAAGTGCATGAATGGACAGATGTAGCTGTCAATTTTGGTAGTTAACCACTTCTTTCGCCATCAGTTCAGAACACTTATCTGGAATGGATAGGTCAAGCCTAGCAACTATATTCAGAAATCTTTTCAATTTTAGAGCTTCAATAGTGCCCAGTTTCAGGTTTCAGTTTTAGAGCATCAACAAGTGAAATGGCAATTGGCTCTTCTTAGAGTTGGTGCCTCTAGTCTTTTCAGCTTTGCCACAGTATATCCTGTCCGGGTTTTGAAGCCTCACCATTTTAATAGTGGAATGTATCTGTCTCAGTTTTCTGTAGGGTTTATGTTTTGCGGTTTTTTATCCTATCCTATTATATAAATCCGAACCAGATAGCTTGTGCATCATATTCCTTCAGTTATGTTGATTGGATATTAGCTAGTCATTATCCTAAGTTTGCTGGTTCCCTCTTTTCAATCCAAAATTATAAGTTTTGGAGGTGTTAAGTTACTTACGACTTATGACCTTTGGTAATCAAGTTCTATTTTTTTATTATGGGCCATGATCCATTATTGTTGTCTCTTATTTTTACCATGTTTTGTAGGGTTCGTCTCTGCTTTCTTCATTTCGGGGAAAGAATGAAAGAGTCCTCTGCTGAACTGAGAGCATTGGCTTTTCTTGGAGTTGGTGACTCTGGTCTTTTGAGCTTTGCCACGATAGCGTCTTCAATAGTGACATTGCTATTATTCTGCAATCCCATGAACAATGATTGCCTGATTGTTCTAAGAGTAGTTTAGTTCAAGGATAACTTCTCCAGATATTTACTGTTCATAGGATATTTACTATTCCTCTATCTCACAAAACACGTTTCCCAACACAGTTGCTATAGCACTTTTCTCTACTTCTCCACCATCTAAACAACCCCCTAGTGTAATAACACTATTGTTTGACAGTGATGAATGCATTTTCTAATTTTATTATTTGTGCATTATTTATATTTGATCTTTGCGGCTGGCATGTTATTTATATGTCATGTGCAGCTTGCTAGCTTGTGTCATTGAAAGCTCATGGATTAGAGCCCGCAGATTGGCAGCTTTGCTAGCTTGTGCGTGCTAGTACTGAGTCTTGCTTGTTCGTGCTAGTACTAACGACGGCCTACGGATCGATTTGTTGGTGTAGATGTATTGGGCCACAACAGAATATAAGGCACGTAGATAACTAAACACATTGTTAGGTTCGACCTGTGCAAACCAATGGAATCGTATGGATCATGGCTTATTAACAAATGGATTGCTCCACCGCTCCTAACCAGCTGCCATGGGTCGGCGGGAATGGTGGGTTTGAACCATTGGTGCCCCACACCTATCAATACATAACGAGCCGAGCTGGCTCGACATCCAGCCCTATACGTACCTAACATTTCGTATGACCCAATTTACCTCTCAACACACCTATTCTCTCTAGTCAGTTACACACGGGCCCACATGTCATCTTCTTCTTCCTTCCTTCCCACAAACTTCCCTCTCTCTCTTCCCATCTCCCGGGCGTCCGGTTGGGGAACCTGGCCGACCTCAGCCCGGCGCAGCTGGCGCGGGTGGACAAGCTGCAACGGCGCACCGTGCCCGAGGAGGACGCGCTGTCGTGGGAGATGGCACAGGTGCAGGAGGGCCACGGCGTGGTGGTGTGGTGGACTCGCCCGGGCCCGGAGGGGGCGAGCTGGACGTGCGCGGGCTGGTCCTGCGTTGCTTTGCTCCTGGCTTCTGTTCCGCTGGATGTGGCTTCGCACCGTCTGTATGCTCGCTTCTCATTGCCGCCGAACAAGCTTGACACCGTGAGGAGGTCATTGTCTGAACGGGGACCAGATTGCGGGAGCAAGGAGCATTCTGGGTACAAGTTCTCGTTGCTACTTGCCTGCACGTGACCTGTAGGGTCAGGGAGGTGCTGGACAGAGCAGACGCGCTGCGGCTGCGAGCGGTGGAGATCCTGCAGCCGGCGCAGGCGGCCGAGCTGCTCGTCGCTGCCGCGAACATGGAGATCGGATTCCGGGAGTTCGCTGCTGCTGGTGCCCACCTGGATCTTCGGCGCGGACGGTGAAGGCGGCCGGGGCACCGCGGCGAGGCACGCGCCAGCACCACCTTGCTCTGCCCGAGAACAGGCAGCGGCTGCGGTACGGGTGGGAACCGGGAACAAAAGAGAGGAGAAGGTTGGGGAAGAAAGGATGAAGGGAGAAGATGACATCTGGGCCTCATTTGTGAATGACTGAAGAGAATCGGGCATACGAAATGTCAAATATGCATACGGCCCCTGCAGGTGGGAAAGCCTGCATAATGGCCAGTTTCGACTACTGGTTGAATTATAATAGCATAGTTCAAAATAAATAAATTATAATGGTATACTCTCTCCGTCCTAAATTGTAAGTCATTCCAAAATTCTTGGAGAGTCAAACTCTTTTTATGTTTGACTAAAATTATAGAGTGAATCACAAAAATTTATGGAATCAAATAGATATAATCTAAAAATATACTTAATGAAGAAGCTAATGATACTTATTTGGTATCATAAATCTTAGTATTTTGTTATATAAACTTGGTCAAACTTGAGATAGTTTGACTCTCTAAGAATCTTGAAATGACTTACACTTTGGGACGAAGGAAGTATCTTCGAAAAATTGTAATAACATAATTAGGCCCATGTTCAGATTCCCAACTATTAACTGTTCATTCCAACTTTTCACTATTCATTCCAACTTTTCACTATTCCCTCATCACAAAACACGTTCCCGACGAATGCTACAGTGTTTTTCTTATGCTACAGTTTTTTCCTACGGTCTAAACACACCCTTAAAAAACCAAACAAGAGAGCAACTGACTGTCCATGGCCGGCGGCGACCACACCCAAACCCTGACGCAGAAGGCCACACAGCGCTCGCTCTCCCCACTCCTGTCCTCTCTCCGGTCTCCACACCGGCGACGATGGTGGCGTGGCCCAACCCGGCCCTTCCGCTCCTCCTCGCCGCAGCGCTGCTCGCGTTCGAGGACTGGCTCTCCACGCCCTCCTGCTCCGGGGGCCCGCCCGCCGCCCACGGCCCCGGGGAGCTCAGGGCCATGATGGTGGCCGACCTGATGCTGCTCGGGTCGGACGCCACCTACGCCGACCGGTTCTTCCGGGATCACGTCATGCACAAGTTCTTCGCGGTGAGTGATCAGATTCAGATGCGAGCGACTGTCCCGAATTTCAGCCAAAACAAATGCTTGACCGCTTGAAATTTTACCCTTCGTTAGCCGTTACATGGGCTGGTGCGTATATAAATTTGCTGCTCTGGGGTGCTAAATGTAGACGAGCGCCCGAGCTGCTTGTTTCCATGCGTTTTCAGTGTTGACTTGATTGGAGTTTACTCACTTTGAGCTGTAGAGGTTATGTTTGTCACATCCCGTCTAGCTGGTCCTTCAATTTGATTTTGACCTTTTATGTATCCGTTGATTTAATTTTATTGCAAGCTAATTTACAGTTACAGCCATAATTTCATTGTACTCCTATCCATTTGTGGGCAAAAACTAAAATATTGCCGTGAAGATGTGAAGCGTGGTGATTGTAAATTTTGGGATTCGTAGCATCCTAATGTTCAAACGTTTCTTATTGCTGTTCAAACAACCGTCATTTGCTATCATGGCTTTTTCCCCCAGAATTCTATTCAAACATTGAAGCCAGATATGATTGTAGTCCTTGGGGACATCTCAGCAAAGGGTTCAGAGTTAACAGAGCGCAAATGGATATCTGTTATTGAGCAGTTTGAGGGGATATTGGGGCATCACTCTAGTCTTCCTCTACTCGTTGCATTAGGTGATAAGGATGTCGGCTCTTGTGCCAATCTGGAGGGAAAATTTGTACACCGCAAGGCTAAACATTTGCCTGTATTGGATTCCTGTGGATGTGGAACTTTTGAGATTAGTAATGTCAGTTTTGTGTCACTAAATGCGGTTGCATTGCTCTGTGACAACAATGACTTGCGGTTTGGTGTCGAGAAGTTTATGGAGAGGGAAAGTCATCATTTCCAAAGGCTGAACGAAACAGAATGTTATCATTTGGTATGTGAAAAAATAGTAGGTTCCACTGACATTGGTTGGAGACGGAATAGCATGGAATCTGGGTCTGGTCCTGTCGTTTTGCTTCATTTTCCGCTGCATAGGTTTGATGCAGAAGTTACTGGTGTTCCCACATCTTCAGAGGTTGTAGGCTCTGATCACTCATCAATTTTCTCAAGCTCAAAACAAAGGTAACCATCAATAGTATGTGTATTATGATTAGATGCTTATCGTTCCTCCTATGAAATTACCAGTATTACATTAATGTTGTTTATGTGACCATGAATTTGTGTGATTGCTATAGCATGGGGCTACATGATCATCTGCATACTCTTCCGGCGAATTCAACTCAGTATATTCTTCAGGCACTTAAACCGAGGTTAGCCTTTCATATTACATTGTTACCACAGGGCTTCATAGATGCACCTTACAAGTGTATGGCTTTTGGGTTGAACAACCTATTATAACTTATAAGTTGACTGTGTTTTACGTTATGTATTTTTTTAATGGCTAACAGATTTTATTGTTAGAGTTTACTTTCTTCAGAATGGCATTGAACTCAAAGTCCTAATTTTATTTCTCTTTCTACAGGATTATATTTAATGCTCATACTGGTAGCTTCTCAGACTTTCTCCATGCTGATGGGACACATGAAGTAACAGTACCGGCTATGACATGGAAGACAAGAGGGGTACCTGGTTTTGTCATTTCTACATTTGATACTAAAGGGTCTGTGACTTTGAGGTGTTGTTGGTTAGCCCAGGAATTGCATGTAATTGCGGGATACGTATCATTCTTGTGCCTGACAGCACTTGCAGTTAAATTGTCACATTGATTTGAATGAGAGATTGGATCCTTTTTTTCAAGGTATGTTTTGATCCTTGCAAATAAATTGCTTGTCTACATGATGTGTTTGTCTTGTTTGTATCCATCTAATTAACACATCAATTGTTTTTGGAGCAATCCAAGTGTCTCGCTTTGAACTCATATGATGAGGTTGATTTAAAGATGTTCTTTTAGAACTGTATTGCCTACACTCAATTAACTTTTGATCATCTTAGTGTTGCTCAGCTTGGGTGGTTGCTCAAGCTTAGCTTTAATTCCACATTATCTTTCTGATGTGTCCTGAATCCTGATACATATACTTTTCAAGCAGAACCCATTTGATGGGCTTCTTTGAGGAGATCGCTACCATCTTCTATAGTGGCTCAAAGAGACCCCTGCGTTCTCGCAGAATGAAGAGCAGGGACTGCTTGCTGCATCTGCAATGGTAGCTGGGGATGGTCTTCGCTGCATGGTTGTACCAGTCGGGCCTCTTGCCTTTTGTGCCTCCTGCAGTTCTGCTGCTGTCAACTACAAGGTTGTGAATTGTGATGCCGTTTGGCCGCAGATATTTAACATTGCTCCTGGAATTGGTAAGCATAATGAGAAGCCCTCTTGTTTTTGTCGCAGCATTTAACAATTGTGGCAAATGACAAATGACCAATTTATTTAGCAGGAAAGTCGGCCACAGCATGCCCACTGCCCAGCACACCGATATGGCTCACCTAGAACTCTAGAGTCAGCTATGAAGACATCTCCCGGGTCTCACATGCTGTTATTGAATCTCAGAAAGCACTCTGTATATGCCTCAGACGCCCCCTTTTTTTTTCTTTGGAAAATGCTTTAGAAGCTCTCTGCTTTATGAGTCTCTCAAGTAACTTCTTCACGGGTGGGTGTGAGTTGAACTGTTAAAGTTGCCCTTCATGACCTGTTGAGGTGTATCTGGTACACGATATACATGCTACATTGCTACTAGGAATCAGGAACCTACCTGCCTGGTTCTACATGACAAGCTGAGAATGTCTGCCTAAAAAAGACATGAAAGTGTTTGTATTTGTTGCCAGTGTGGCAGTATGGCAGTATCTGTGTTACCTCATCATGGGGATGTATTTGGTGCCTATATGGCTGTGTTGCCTCATCATCGGTCTGTGGTTAGAAATGTACCGTGTGATGAGCGAAGTCAGAACTCAAAATATTTGGTGTGGTTCCTGCCAGATCCGCGCGCGTTCTCGTTCTCTCAGACTCCCAGATGGCACTGTAAAATTGGAATTCCCTGTTAAATTTGTGCTTCATGCAGGTTTCTCCGTGTTTTGAATGGCGTGACTAGCTAAACAGATGGAACTACCATACATAGTTTTTTTGTAGCAGCACTACCATAGTAGAGCTTCAAACGAAAAGAAGAGAAAAATCGCTGATCCCTTGAAAATGATGATGAAGGGGAAGATAGCAACGTGGCCCATTTCTCGTTCCCTTTGTGGGCCCGCGCCCAATAACACGAATGCCCAGCCCATTTTCATAGCTCCGCCCCATCATTTAGCATGACAGGTGGGCCCATATATGTACTATAAAAGCACCGTGAAAACCCTAGATCCCTGCTTCGCGATCCCATTCGGCCGCCACCGCGCAAGACCCCAACCTCTTCTCCGCCCTTCCTCCTCCTCCTCCCGCCGCCGCCGCCGGAGCCCCACTCGAAGGTACTTGTATCTGTCTACATCTCATTCCTCTCCGCCTCTGGTATGGACTCGTCATATATGTGTGTCTGTTCCGTTTCGGAGCTTTTCCCGTAGTAGAGATGTAGAGGCGACATTTTTTTTTCAGGGTTCTTGTAGTTGCTGTACGGGAGCGTGCATTTTGGTCCTTGTCAAGGAGCCCCGACCTGATGCTCGCCTGTGTCGTTAGTGTGTGAAGCTCAAAAGCACCTGTTTTTATGATTATAATGATGTTGGTGATTTGCTGTCATTTACGTTGATGCGGTGTTAATCGTAGGATTCAAACCTGCGTGGTGGCTGGTGGGTTTATTTCGGAATGTTGTTTCGTTCGTTGTTGTTAGCTGGGGATATGTGTCATCTACACAACTTGAATCCTTGCGAACTATAAAGTTCACTTTACAAGCTAATAGGCTTGCTTGATTACTTAGCTCGCTAACTGGACAGCTGAGATTGGGAATATCCACATATTCTGCCTAATGAATTGAATCTTGTTATCCTTTGAGTTTAGAGAGAGCAATAGTTATAAATTTGATCGCGCCTGGGCTAAATTTGCTAGTAGATAGCCACAGGTGTTCCTGAACTGAACAGGGCTCAAGGCCAAGGCTGTTAGGTGCAGTACACCTGTTTAACACCCAGTACTCCTTTTTAACATAGACCCCAAATCAAATAGCTATAGAAATGAAATCCTACAGTTTTATTTTGTTTACATCTTTGTTAACCCAGATATGGCATTAAATTACAAAATAAATGCTATGACTGCTGGGTTCTCACATACTAGCACTTTTACATTAACTGCACTTTATTCCTAAGGGGTACTGAGTGTTGAAATTGCCTCACTTGGCACTGATTATGAACTGCATCAGTGTAATGTAGTCTGATGCTCTTTTCTTTTTATCATATTTGTAGCAGAAATGGTGAGAGTAAGTGTGCTCAATGATGCCCTCAAGAGCATGTACAATGCTGAAAAGAGCGGCAAGCGCCAGGTCATGATCAGACCATCATCGAAGGTCATCATTAAGTTCCTCATTGTCATGCAAAAGCATGGTAAGTTTTGTATCATTCTTCATATATGAGACTACTTATCATGGTCAGGATTTTGAAACAATGACAGGGCTGTTGTCAACTCAGTGTAACTGATGACGCTGTTCTTTTTCCTGCAGGATATATTGGTGAATTTGAGTTTGTTGATGATCACCGTTCTGGTAAGATAGTAGTTGAACTCAATGGAAGGCTCAACAAATGTGGTGTGATCAGCCCACGCTTTGATGTTGGTGTCAAGGAAATTGAGTCCTGGACAGCGAGGCTGCTTCCATCACGTCAGGTTAGCTTGTTGGAAGTGATTGCTTGTGTGCAAACATCACTAAACAATGCGGCTTAGTTCTTTGAGTTTGAACCTTGTTCACTAAAAGCCTTATTTTGTGTTTTGCAGTTTGGCTACATCGTTCTCACCACCTCCGCTGGCATCATGGACCATGAAGAGGCAAGGAGGAAGAATGTGGGAGGAAAGGTCCTTGGCTTCTTCTATTGAGAAAATCTCTCATCCACTTATCAGATATCCCAGCAACTGTTAAGTTAAAGAGCGTAGTCTTGTAGCTGTTTAGACACCAAACACACCAGAGATTCTGCATTAGCTGTTCTGGATTGTGTTGGCCATTTAGGTTTTTGTCATCAAGTTGCTGCTTGCCCTCCTTTTTGGCCCATGCATCGGTTGGATGCAATCTGCTGGTGTGTACCTGTATGTTGGTTCTGAGGCTTGATACTACGACAGACTCATTGGAAGCCTATTCAGATTTCTTGTTGATTGTGCTGTCAGAAGTTCTGGAAAGCAGAATATACTCGCCAAATGTGTTTGAGCGACGTTGCTATCACAAATGAGTGTCAGTGCCCTGTTGCTTGTGAGATGGTAGCATGGCTGATACGATCATTAGCTGTTGCAACAAGAATTGACTAGTGAGGCAGCTAATAGGTACTAGTTAACAGGTTGAACTGGCTTCTGCATTCACGTAGCTTTGAGCCTTCTCACGGTCACGCACCATGTGATTCTTCAGAATCGAGCAATCGCGAAATAGTGCACAGGCTTCTGATGCAGCTGCGGGGTTTAACATCGAGAATGACTTAAAAAGAGCTACACATCAGCCTGAAGCTACATGTACCATCACCAACTATTGCAGCAAGTTGGATAAATGACTTACGATAGTAGATCTTATATTTCTTTTCGTAGAAACAAGGAGGCAGGCTGAAGAAGCACATCATGTTAGGTCAGTCCACCGTACTATGTCACTTGTGAGTTGTGACAGTGTGATCCGATCTTAGCAGAGTGTTAACGTTTGAAAGGTTATTTTAGCAAAGACAACGTTTGGAGTCATATAATAGCAAAACCACTTGTTAGGAGTCCTATAATAACAAATTTCTCGATGGCGACAAACCAGTATTTGTCAATGTGACAATGTGTACTGCTCTTTGTCATGCCATTCCGTCAAGGGTACCTTGTTTAGTTACCCAGAGGAAGAATCCTTGCAAACGGGGAAGAAGACTTTTGTGTCGAAGATGTAGACGTGAGTGTGAATCGTTTAACTTGACGTGCTGAACCCTTCAGGCTTCAGGGAGGATAAACTTGTAAAAGAACAGGGTCTTCTCTTCGGTCTTCACTTATCGCTCTGGTTTGCTTGTGATTATTGCTTGCCATGGTCATGCAATTGATCAAGACAGCTTTGCACATTTACTCAAGAACACGGCAGGTTAGCAGGTCATTTGCACACCCAATTATGTGTCCGGATTTGGTCAAAAGAAACCTTGAGTTATCGTTGTCAAAGACTTGAAACCTAAGACTTAAAAACCGCGTTTGAAGCAGTTGGTATAGGCGTATAGCCACGGTTGGAGAGGACGCCCGCCAAGATTTGAACTGGTTTCAGCATGGTCGTGGACAGCCAGGATTGGGTATGAGTACTCTTGTAACTGAAACAAAATTAAAAGAGGAAATGTGTCCTCCCCGTTGTAAGAAAACACTTCAGAAGTTCCAGTTCAAAAAAGATAAATCAAAGTTGCAAAGCTTGTGCTTTGCTTCTAAGAGCATCTCCAGCAGAATAGCCAAATCTAACCCTCCATATTTTCATATGGCTATTCACTCCATAAGATTCTCTCTCCATATTTCAGCATGTTCCAGCAGACTAGCCAAATCTTACCCTCCATATCCTATTATTCTATATTTTATTATTATCCAATTCAACATGAATTAAAATATCTCTTCCCGAATTTTGGGAATTAAATTGACACCTAAAGTTGAAGTAATTTTTTAAAAAGGTAAAAATTTAGAAAAAAATAATTTAAAATCCAAAAGAGATTTTAGGTTCAACCTATTTAAAATGGGTTCTCTATTGTTTATTCTATCACCATAAAAACATACGCGATTTTAGAAGCTTGATGCAGTGATTTATTGAATTTATGAAAAAGGGAAAATGAGTAGTCTTTGATGAGAAACAATAGAGATAAACTGCCGACCCCTTTTGTCAGAGTCACAACACCTTTTGTCAGCACAGAGGATGGCGAGCCTCATGCTGCAGCTAAATTTGGCTGGCCGCTGTCCCTCGATGGCGCTTGTACAGGGATGGTCAGGCCTTTAGCTATTCTGCTGGAGTTCTGTGATGGCGGGTCGGATGGTGATTCTGCTGGAGATGCTCTAAAATGGGAACAATCAAAGTTAAAGCTGGGGCTTACAACTAGTAAGTTTTCTAAATTTCTATTTCAGTTCGTAGAAAAAAAAATATTAGTAGGAATTGAACCGAAGCCGAAGAGGACTAGGTGCTAAACTTTAGATATCTGTAGTACGACATGTATTGATATTAATTTCAGTAATTTGATTCTATTACATGGCTGTATGAGTATGAACCGTGCATTAGACAAATTGTTCTGTCAAACAAGTCTAGTTCTTCTGAAAGGGGAACCGCAATGATAAAGAGAACAAAACCAAATGAATGGCTTGCAACACCAAAAGTCCAAAACAGCACACATAATTTGGCAGTTGTTTTTTGCTTTCTTGAAGAACTGGCAGTTGACATTTTGCCATTTAACTAGCGGGACCGTTAGTAACGGAGCAAAATAAATTTGCCACTCCTCTTCACCGTAACGTTATGCCAAAAAAATGTGAAGGTAAACTATGCTTTGGAAAAAAAAAATTGAAGTCAATGACATTTGAAAACCTCAACAGAAAAAACAAAGAAACACTGAACCTGCATACTTTACACACCCCTCTGATCCTAATCCAATGTCAAGCAGAGCTGGCATTAGGCGCGCGCGCCATCTCGATGGATGCGTTGCTCCCAGTCGATGGAACCGGAAGAATCTCCCGCGGTAAACGCTTTGATCCAACTGCAAACCCTCACACTGATGCAAAGGTTCAATGCAACCACGAACCAACAGCATCCGCGTGCAATTAAAATACTCTCGCAAAGTCAGAGAGCTGAAGCACAAACAAGCAGAGCGCCTTCACGGCGCTGACTCTGTAAGTCTCTGATGATCGATGAGCTTTCAGGCTTTCAGTTCGTTCTCAGAGCTCACAACCACCGCATCCGTCGATTAAAATACCCCACCCTCATGATCAATGCATGCACACTAATAATGCGGCAGCTGCAAATCAAAGACATGACGCCATGGAGCTTCGCGGCCTGCACGACGACGACAATGTCTGCCTGATTCGTGAGCTGCCAAGCTTCTGACCTTAGCAACATTTGTTTAAGCGGTTTCGCTCGTCAGAGAGACAGAATTCCTGTGCTCCAGCTTCGCATGGGATTACGGCGCCGGCGAGTGGCCAGACAGGGAGATCTCTTGCACGTGAGGACGGGATGCGATGCTGCAGGGAGCAGCCGCGACACACTGAGACTTCGCCCAGCAGCAAGCAAGATGATTCAGCTGTTGCCTGCGCCCATGTTGCCGAGGCTTGTTTATTATTACTACCGCTTGGTCTTTGGATGAGAAATGCAGCGAACCAAGTTGCATCCATTGCCGGAGTTTTTCTTCTTGGGAGAACCACCAATGCAGATGGTTTATTGGTTTGAGCTGTCCATATGACTAGACCATCCATGGTTACTTCATATCTTCACAAAAAACTACGTAACCTGTACTGTGGATCTTGACCATGGATTAGCTCGATAAAAACAAGAACTATGATCTGCTTCAGCAACAATCACGCACGCACGCAATGCTTATCGCGAGCAATTGCATCATGAGCTTATGCGCAGACTCAACTTGCACTGCAATTTGCAAAGATGTCGCCATGGCGGGCGCTTACTTTCGCGCTACTTAAAGCGGCCATTTGCTCTGCCGCTACGAATTCCGCACGGATTTCGTGGGATCATGTCAGGCGCTGCCGCAGTGCGTGCGAGGACGATGATCTGAGCAACTGACGGAAGAACGGAGGAATCGTTGGTACGTGGCGACGAGCTCGGAGGAAGAGAAATTAAAGAGGGAACGGATCGGAGGCGGACTGCAGGCTGGCATTCGCTGTTCCTGCTCCCGGATCCGGATATCAAATCATTCCCTTCTTCGTATCGCTTCTCCACGTGATCTCTTCATCGTCTTCCTCTAGCGCTCGCGCTCAACCCGGCGACTCGTGATGCTTGTAGCTGTGGGTTCCATACTTCCATTGACCTGACCATACGTTCGTTGGAACAAGAGTTCTTTGATGTGTGAAAAAGAAATTATATTTTTTCTTTGGTTACTACTAGTTATTAGAGTTAGTCAGCAACGCATTATAATATTTCAGATGTTGCGTACATCAACTAGCAATTTCTGTGGGCTGAACGCAATATAGGACTAATTTTTTTTTACCATATAGTTGTATTTCTTTGATGTGTGAAAAAGAAATTATATTTTTCTTTAGAAAAGGATACGAACATATTTTATTGTCAATATATACTTGGTTGTGATCGATCCGGCCGAGTCTACACAAAAAAAGGTTTGACCAACTACAATCCTAAACAGACTTATGAGTAGTGAAAGTTTGTTAGCAAAACTGGTTAGAGAATATCATCAATCAATTTGCTATAGAACAAACGGTAGCTATTTGACGTAGGATATGACGACACTTGCAATGATATAGGTTCTAGGAGAGAATGCTTGTGAAAATCTTTTCTAAAGAGAGAATGCTTGTGAAAAGTCTGTTTTTGGCTCTTGATGGTTGGTGGGGCCACCCAAGATCGTCTCATTTTTCTTCTTATTTTTCTACAGTTTTTGTTCAAAGAGGTTCCCCCTTGTACAACCTTGTCAAACAACAACGGAGAAGAACTAGGATGGTGATGATTAAAGTAGTATCATTTGCGTTATCGCTCTTCTTATTGGAGAAGTATCATATTTTAGCAAATGAAGGGTCATCCAACTAACAAGGAGCTTAGAGCTGGACCACATTTTAAAATGTATATCTGCAAACACCAAATATTATGGTTAATTTACTTTTTGCAAGCACATCGACACCTAAATGAATAATATCCATACAACGCCGGAATGCATGTTCTTTTTATGATGAATTATTATTAATTTCTATTGTGGGTGACATGGTAGTTGTATTGTGTTGGACTTCAAACTTATTGATTTTGGTCTGTCGGTTCAAGAAAACTCTCAGGGTGCTAGCTAGCTGCTAGCCTTTTGATCTAGAATGAAACAAAACCAAGCCAATTCAACATAATATTTGTCAATTGCAAAAGGGATAGACTTGAGAGGGAGATAATTTATTCTGAAGAAATTATGCAATATAGTTTATCTATCCAAATATATCAATTAAGCAAACCCTGATGTGATCCCTCGAACAATTCCTGACCATCCATTTGATCCTTAATCGCAAAGTAGGCTTACCTCAGCCAGAAAAGGCGAGAAAGAACACGGGACAAGAAAAAGAAAACAAAAGAAAGGAACGTGCAGAACTGCAGATGACACAGAACAGAAACAACTACCTGATATATCGGATGAGAGAATGACAAAACCTTGAACTGTTCCATCCCTATCTCCTCAACACCTAACAAAACCTCTTGCCAACACAAATATTATAGACAATAAATCTGTTTGGACAAGATCGTCATATCGAGCGGAGGATGTTGGTGAACGAATTTTTGTAATAAAGTAGCATTTATGCATGATACATTTTGTGGTTCCAGAGGCTTCGGCCGGTTATCTTGCACAAACATGAATGATGGAGATGAATGTGCGAAGTAGGATGTCACATCTGCACAAGGTCGTCCAGCTTAGGTACGACTAAATGAGCATGTTGTTGCTTGATGGCTTTGGGCTAGAGGTCTGTGTATGATTCAGATAGCTTCAATTCCCTCAGAGGAAGGGAAAAGCACGCTACTGTTTGTGCTTTGGCCACATGTAAATGTGAGGTGGGAGATAGGTCAGGGCAGACACAGGTTTTGACAGATGATTAGGTCTCGTTTGAGCAGCCTAACTACCGTTTCAGAGCTTAAAACTGCCCACCTAATGATAGTTGGAACCACACATCTAATGGCTTGATCCTGCACCTTCTAAAGATACCCATGCGTTCCTTGTAAGTTGCAACCAATGTAATTGAACTACGCCATTGGAGTTTCAAGATAAGTGCACTTTCTACGGTGTCGGATGTCGTGTAAACTTGTTACTATTACATTTTAATGCAAAGATACGCTTCCCTCCAGCATATGAAAACAGAGAATCTGATCGGTGAGTTCTCTCACAATATATCATCCATCGGTAGATATTGATATCATATTTAGACATCTTTCAGATGTGAATATATTTGCACAATTTTTGCATGCTGAACTTGCATAATAAATACCAGTGAAAATTCATTAAGTTTGGCATCTATCATATACATCCACTAAGGAGCAGCTGTTTTGACCTTTTTGGGAGGAAAAAAAGAAGAAGAAGAAAACACTAAGGGGCTTACTGGACATTACCAGATTAGCACAAGCTTAGTCGCAACTCGCAAGTACCAAAAGTTGTCCATCAGGATTAGGAGGATGCCGAAACAAGGTGTGCGCGAATGCGTGCCGGTCGATGTCTTCTGGAAATTGGGTCCATCCAGCGTACGCTCAGGATCGGAATTGAAGAACCAACCGACGCCCCACAATCTCTTGTCGTGGCAGTGTGGCACACCTTTGAGGCTCTGAACTCATTCGCGAGCCGCATTGCAGGATCGGAGGGCATACACATTGGAATTGGATAGGTGTCATCATCTGGAGCTCGTGGTGGAGACCACCGCAGCGGCACAGCCCCACCACTGCACTGGGTTCCACTTGTTCCACTACCAACATGGAACGGACGTGCCCGCCGGCCGAGTCGCGTCGCGTCAACGGTGGCGCTGGGTGGGCATCGGATGCCATATTACCAGCAGCGCCGCTATACTGCTGCCGAGCGAGTTGGTCCGGCCCGGCCGCCCCGCGCTGTCGCTCCGAGAAAAGTCCAACTCTCGTGGGCCTCGACTCAGCTGGCCGTGCGTGCGTGCGCTACACATGTCCGATGTCCACATGGCACGGCTCCGGGAACTGACAAGGGGCTATCAGAAGCTCTGACTTTTCCCTTTCTTTCTTTGGTACAGTATCCATTTTCTTTTGTGCACGGTTTTCATGCAGTGCACCTGACGGGGATCGCCGCAGCTATTTTCATTCGCTGCTGCGATTTTGTATTTTTACACTTCTTTTTGTAGGAGTACAATGAAAAAAAAAATCAAATTCAGAGAAATCTCATGTGGGTTTATTTTTAAGATTTTTTCATTCATTTTCCGTCCTTGGGAGGTTGACACTCGCTCAATGGAACAGTGTTCTGAACAAAATAAGTATAAACAAGTGGCATGGTATCGCCATTTTCTTTATATAGAGGGGTAAAAGAAAGAAGTGATTTCTGCTCTATATAAGGTGTTTTTAAGGTATGGTTGCCCGTTGGAACATTCCTTTCAAACGAAATACTATGGCAGTCTTGCCAAAACTAGCAAAAATTGCACTCATAGGTTCCAAAGTCATTAAAACTTTTAGAGTCAAATCATTTTATGTCTGGCCAAAATTATAGAGAAGACCATAAGATTTATGAGCTGAATATATATACTATAAAAATATATTTAATTAAAAAACTAATGGTATTTATTTAGTATCATGAACGTGATAGCACTTTGTTGTATAACCGCCCCCATTTAATTCTGGCGGAGTACTTTCTTTATCTAAGCTTTACAGATTTGGATTCGAATTTCTGAGATTGCTTAAAGTATTTGTTAAGCACTTGCTCAAGTTGAAATTCCACCTCATGTTTTATTGTCTTTTCCATTATTTTTCTCTTGTTACCGAAATGCCCGAAGGCTAATCTCTCTGACAAGCAAGAAGTTCCATCAGAATTTCTCCTGCAGCTCATCGTTTTCCAAGCGTTCTCACCAACTTTCATCTCGATCCATTCCAAGCTCCCCACAACGCAGCATCACAGTTCACACATGGCGCCGCCGTAATTTCCTCACGCAGAAGCCACGCCTCGCCATGCTCCGTCCGCGGCAGCCCAGCGCGCGCCAAGTTGCCAACAAGCCACGCGGGCCCCGCGCGCCAGTGACAGCCGCATTTATTCACCGCGCGAAGTTTCGTCGACGACTCCGGCACGCCTCCTCCCTTCGCGCGCTATATAAACCCCGGAGCCGGAGGCCACCACTCCCCAAGAGAGACGCATCCGCCCCCACCACCACACGCACACAAGCCTTCCCATCCCCTCTCCCCCATCGCCTTCCCCATCATCCCCAACCAGAAACCACTCCACTTCCCCGGTGAGGCTGAGCGATCCACCACCACCACCACAGACAAACACGGCGACGACGACGACGGCGAGCCACCGCGGGCACGGTGGCGACAGGTTTGTTCTCTGAACCCTTCTCGTAGAGGCTAGGAAGGAAGAGGAGGCCTTTTTCCGGGAGCGCCTTTCTTGCTGGTGCTATTTGATCGAGCAAGGGAGCGTGACCGGAGAAGACTACTGGAGCTTGATTCGTTCATTTACCTCTTCCACGCAGTAGGGAAGAACAGAGATCCGGTGAACCTTTTTTCTCTGCTGGATTAGTTGTTGTCTGTTCTTGTACAACTTTTCTTTTCTGTTTTTGTTTCTTTCATCTAGCAAGCCGGAAAGGGGTTGTTTTTAAGCCCCCTTTCAGGCTGCACCAACCAAACCATCCCTGTTCTTCACTTTTACAGAAGAATCAGGCCCCCCTTTTTTCAAATTTCTTTTTCAGTTAGCACTGTTCGGTTCAGTTTTTAGAAGAAAAAAAAAGATTCGATTTTTTTCGTCAGTTTTTAAGCTCTTGCTAGTCGTAATGGCAGCCATAGATTTGTACACAAACCAGCTGAGCTCCTCCTCTTCGTCCTCCTCGGACCAGGAGCTCATGAAAGCACTCGAACCTTTTATCCGGAGTGCTTCATCACCCACCTCCTCCACCTCCACCACCACCTCCCCCTTCTCCTACCCCTACCCATACTACCCCTCTGCTTCGCCTCAAGATTCGCACTACTACTACCCTGCCACCGCCTTCTCTTACACCTCGCTCCCGCCACCGCCGCCTGCTCCCACCGCCACCTCCTTCTCGCAGCTCCCGCCTCTGCCATCTTCCTCCTCCTCCTCGTCGTACGCATCGCCGGCGGCGGCGCCATACCAGACCTCATCATCCATGGATGCCGGGGCGGGGCTGGCGCTGAACCACCTGGGCCCGGCCCAAATCCAGCAGATTCAGGCGCAGTTCTTATTGCATCAGCAGCAGCAGAGGGGCCTTGCGGCGTCGCTCCTCGGCCCGCGGGCCCAGCTCATGAAGCACGCCGGGGCGGCGGCGCCGTCGCTGGCCGCGAAGCTGTACCGCGGCGTGAGGCAGCGGCACTGGGGCAAGTGGGTGGCGGAGATCCGGCTGCCGAGGAACAGAACGAGGCTATGGCTCGGCACCTTCGACTCCGCCGAGGACGCCGCGCTCGCCTACGACAAGGCGGCCTTCCGCCTCCGCGGTGACGCGGCGCGCCTCAACTTCCCCTCCCTCCGCCGCGGAGGGGCCCACCTCGCCGGCCCGCTCGACGCCTCCGTCGACGCCAAGCTCACCGCCATCTGCCGGAGCCTCGCCGCTGCGCCGGACTCCAAGGCCGCCGCCGCTCACCCGGACTCGCCCAAGGCCAACTCGGCGTCCACGACCACGACGGAGGGCGACGAGTCGTCGGTGCACTCCGCCGGCTCGCCTCCTCCTTCCCAGCCGGCGTTCTCGCAGCAGCAGCAGCAGGAGGAGTCGCCGCTGCCGGAGATGGCGAGCCTGGACTTCACGGAGGCGCCGTGGGACGAGTCCGCCGCCTTGCACCTGAACAAGCTCCCGTCGTGGGAGATCGACTGGGACTCCATCCTCTCGTGATCAAAGCCAGCAAGCAGATGCTCCATCACGAAGGCTGTAATTTTTGTCAATGCATTTAATTAATTAACCCGCAGCCGCTGCGGATCCGATGGAATATTAGACATCGGACGCCGCGGCTACGAGTAGGGTTTAAGGAGTTCGTCGAACGTAGAGGACATTAAGGAGGATTTAAGCTTAAGCTTTTTCCATTTGGTCATGGAGTAGTACACGTGTTGTATTAAGATTATTCATTAGTGTCCGTGTATGTGTAGTGATCTCCTGGTTGCTTCGCCGGTTGTTTTTTCTCTCCCGGCAAGGCCAGTTGAGGGTGTACTAAGTGTCATGAATTATTATGTAACTGTTGGTTACTGCTCAATCTGAATTTTGTCTGATCACTGCAATGTTTACATCTGCTATTCCGCTTAATGGCTCCAACAGTGCTAGTAGGCTATTGAGAAAGAAAAAATAGGGCACACTGCAACTCTTTAAAGCAGCATGAAAAAGGTTGGAAGATGTTTCTCAGATATGCTTGTTCCACGACTTCGATCGCTACATAACTTTAATATGACGAGAAATGGAAGTGCTTTGGTTTCTAACTGTAGCCTCTTGCTGAAGCTTCTTCATTTTCTTTTGCTGAAAACATACCAGCAAAAGTTCTTTGATCATACTCCGTGCATAATTTTGGGTTATGTAGTAACTATATTGAGAGAGGTAGTTTGGCCTAGTTCCATATGCTCCACAAATCCTTGTTCGACAATTCAAAAGCGCATGTTCATCACGATAGGTCAAGCTAGCTTATGTGGGGCTAAAATTTTTTGAGTGACTCCATACCTAGCCCCCTGAGTGTGCTTGGTCAAAGAAAACGGTATTATTCTTTTGCAATCCTACTCTTTTAAAAGGTTTAACGTTCCAAATTAGATTTGCGTGTGCAGTGCGAACTGAAGAATCGCTCAAACATGAAACATCATAAAAGCGGCCCATTTGCAGGTGCTCATATGTATTGCGAGTTGAAAATTTACACGAGCATATCGCCCTTCTGGATTGCTCACCTCAGTGGCTTATCTTCAGAAAGGGACATCAAGGTAACCAAGAATAAGAAACTACCAAAAAAAAGGGCAAGATCTACCACTGACCTGTTAGTCCTTCGCAGGCCTCCCAAAGATCCACTTTGATGGACAAGTAAATGGGAGTAAAGTTAAGAAATAATTATTAGTTGTGCATACCTTTTCTTTGTTTCTCGAAGAGGAGTTTTGCTGAAGTGCTCCCAAATCACTATAGAAGAAAAGTCTAAGGACATTTTAAGGTAATATGTTTAATGCTTATTTTTTATATTTTTAAATCTAAAAGTAGGAAAAATGTCTTCTTGTTAGATGTAACTTCCATGCATGTTGTATAAGATTTAACACTCCTATTTTTCTCTCTCACGAGCATTTATATGGATTTGTTCCAAAAGGAAAAAACAACACACATGGTCGGTCAGTTTCCTTACTTCACGTGAATGTGGCACATTTAAAAAAAGGAATGTGATAGGTGAGACAACTTTATACCATATGGCACATTCAAATTTGCTGAAACAAAATGTGTCAAGTACTTTAGATGTAAGCGTTTATTTTCTAGTGAGAGAAATACATGTGCACATCTTATTGGTATTGTTTTGGTGAGAGGTGCTATAAATTTTGAGTGAATATGCAAAAATATTCTAAACTCCAAAGTGACGTTACAATTTTTCTGTCATGCATGTTTTGGTAATGCAGCATTCTTCCCTAAATGGATTTGCATGGATCCAATTGGTCCATAACTTATGCATGCAGCCATGCAAGATAATTATGCACAATTTTTTTTAATGATTTAGACCTTAGAAAGTTGAATGGCTAAGATTCATTTGATCACTTACCTCCTCATAGATAAATGGTGTACTAGCATGGCGGTTTTGATAAGGTTTTCAATTGTAAGAAAAGTCTGATTTTGACCCTACAACTAAAAATCCGGACACAAAAGGTCATTCAACTAACAAAATCGAGCAAATTTGGCCCTTGGAGTGGTTTCAAAGGTGGCTTTCTATTTTATGAAAATATAAATTATGTGGTTTAAACTCAAAAGTTTATAACTAATTCATTTTAAATCAAAACAATATGAGTTCTACACCAAAATTTCTAAAATTGTAAACTATCTATCACTATTTAAAGTTATCTAGATATTATTTGTTTACGTTGTTAGTCTTTTATTGTTTTTAAAAATGCTAGGAATAAAAATAAATAAGATACAAACAACTTCAAAATTGTGTACCAACATATAATTTACATTTCTACAAAACAATTGGCACTAGTTTTATATTTTTCTGACTTAATTTGCCCGATTTCATTAGTTGGATGGCCTTTTGTGTCTGGTTTTGCAGTTGCAGGTTCAAAATCAGACTTTTGCTATAATTGAAGAGTGTAAATTAGACTTATCCCTTTTTTATATAATTGGTTTTGATATGGCTTTGGCTGGACGGATTGCGACTACTTCATCAGAAAAGTTGATGCGGTAAACTTCCGTATTGTTTCTGAGGGTACGCAGCAGAAGCCATAGGATACACGCGTTGCATACTTATTCCAACCAGACTTCAGCTACTTCATATCTGTATGACCGGCAACATATGATCGAAGTTGAAATAGTGCCGACCTCCGTTGTGGCCTTGTGGGCAAGCCCGGACCAACACAGGCTGCAGTAAAAACCGTTCCAACTTATTCATGGTGGCTTTGATTCAATGTTCGTTTCCGCAAACATGTACTCACTTCGTTTCCGCAAACATGTATTCTCTTTTTGCGCGTTGACACCTGATTCCTGTACTGAACGTTGGAAGAGACGGCCATGCGACGCCACCAGAGACAGACGGGTGGGGAAGAGTTGACTCAGATGGAAGCAGTGGCAGAAGATCAGATTGGGGCCAAGGCCATCGAATCCGAATCCAACAGTTGTGGATGGTGGGGTACAGTCAACAGTGTACTGAAAGAGTGAAAGTTCCTTGAGACCAGTCACCTACAGTACCCTTTAATTAGCAGAATATTTTACTAACGGGTGTAGAGTAGGAACCAGGATTTTTTTATACCGGTTCAAACTCTTGTTCCCACGATTCCTGCTAAAACCGGACCGGACCGGTAGCAAAAAGTCTCGATTATCGCCCAACCGAATCTAGCAAACCAAACTGTTCGGCTAACCGGTCGGTAGGACCGGTTTACTAGTCTGGTTTTTTTAAAAAAGAACTGGTACGGTGGCGGTATAAAAAACCCTACTAGGAACAAGAAGCTTAGTGGCACACATGGCAACTAAATTCCACGGGGAATCCAGAGTCGTGACGAGACGAGATGACCTGGGGTGGCGCCATTGCTGTAGAACGGAACATATGCTGGGTGCCGTTTTCCACGTTGCTACCAAAGGGAGCGGGCGAGTGGTTGCCGATCCCAAAGAAGCCTTGTTAGAGCATCTCCAAGAGGTTAGTTAAAAATCCTAGTTAAATAAAGAGGTAAAAGAGTAGGTAAAAAAATAAAAAGCTAGCTAAATAGTTGAGGAAACCAACGGACTCTCAATAGCTCTCCATACCAGCGTTCCTCTGCAAGCTCCGACGAGGTCGGCTTCAACCCGCCCTGCACGTGGCCTCCCACACACGGCGAGGGCGAGCTGCACGGAGGCCGCTGCGGTCCTCGGCGGTGTTCGAACTGATCCACCGGAAGGAAGCGACTTAGAGCTAGCTCGCACGCAGTGACCGGGGGCGCATGGCGTTCATCTTCTCGCACGGGCGCTGCTGCACCGCGGAGACTGCTTCCGGGACCAAGGCAAAACCAAGACCAAGGCTGGCTTCGGCGATGCCGCTTTTCCTCAGGTGCCTACACGGGACCGGCCACTACTTCGTGCCTAGTTGTTCCTGACTTCCTGCTCGTGGCCGACACCAGCAGCGACCTGACATGGGTCAAGTGCCAACATCACCACTGCCATGGATGCTCCCAACACCAGCTACATCGGCCCGTCATCGAGCGACTCGTCCTCGTCGACGACCACCTCCCTGACGGGGTAGGGGCACGTGTTCCGGACGGACGCTGCATGTGGCGAGGGCGAGCTGCACGAGCACTACAACGGGGCCGGAGCTGCACGCCTGCACCAAGGCGACGCCGCAGCAAACCGACGGCCGTGCAATAGGCGAGCTGCGCCGGTATCGCGCCAGCGCAGCGAGGGCGAGCTGCAGCGGGGCCGAATCTACGCCGGGGTTGAGGCGAGGCGGCGCGGCGAGGGCGAGATTGGTACGCCGGTGGGCAAGCGGCCAACACACACACGTAGGAATGGGAAGAAAGCCACGGAAAGACGGGATGGCAAACGGGGAAGGATAGGCAAAGATGCCTACCGACCCAACCGGGATGCCGACCGAGAAAAGGGGAAGATGAAGGTAGAGATTCTGTTGGAAAGTGATTTTACTCGATATTATCTACTTTTGCCTATTTATCTCAGGTTACCTAATTTTTTGGAGTTTCTCTTAATCCACCCGTGGGGCCGGTGGGGTATCCAAAGATAACGAATGAATTCGTCGACCTGGAAAAAAGATTGCCGGGCGGGAGCATACAGTGCCGTTCACACCGGAAGAGTCCGCCGCGCGCCGGGGGGAAAGCACGGACGGCCGCTGGAAGGCTCGATGGATCTCTGCAAGAGTTTTTTACTGTATGCCATTATAAAAGATGTTGTTTACCTATGTTGTCGTCAAAAAAATTCTATGTGTTATCTCGTGAACTTCCTTTTGCCTACGTGCCATTCCGTCCACCCGTTGTTAGAACTTAACGGTTTCATAGCCCTCACACGTGGGATCCACATATGAAAATGTCTATGTATCCTGTATTACGCATCGACTCTCGGCCGCACACTCGACTCCAGTCGTCCCCTGAAACTTAGCTCCCCGGCCGCCGCCAAGGTTCGGCGAGCTCCCCCTCCCCTGTCGCCCGCTCTTCTTCTGACCTGTCTCCGCATCGGCACGCCTCCAGGTCAGCGCGGCCCTAGGCTGCCATGCCAGCGAGGCCAGGTTGCGCCTCCCGTGTCTCCAAACGGCCGCGTCCACGCCTCCAGGTCACCATGGCCCCAAGCGACGCCGTGTCCACGCCTCCATGCCAGGCTGTCACTACAACACAACTTTATTTGCTTGCCTATATATGATGAATGCATATGTGATGAGCATGTCATGTTGTTCATTTGTAAGATGGACTCCGTTGGTAGTGAACCTCCTGAGATCCCACTGCCACAGCACTAGGAGTTAAGCAGTTGTGTATGAGTGACACAGTTTTGGGTGTGTAAACAAGTGATTGATGGGCTCAAGGAAGATGGGACATTGGGTGCCAAAGAGTTGAGAAGGAGGTTGATGGATACCCACAAAATTGATGTGACCTACGGGAAAGGAAATTTTATCTAGGTAAACAACTTGCTATGGATAAACTTTATGGCCCTTGGGACAAAGGTTTTGACAACATTTAAGGCTTAGATAGAGGAAAGTATTCCTGGATCTGTTGTTGTCTGGGAAGAAATATACACAGGGCTCTAGTTGAAATAGCCATCCCATCTAGGCCAGCTTCAAATACCAGGCTTAAATAAATTGTGTGGAGAAACTACTACTTTTGATGTAGTGTTTTATGCAATGGTGATGTAATTTAAGACATTTGTGGTTTGATAGCCAGTAACTATGTGGACTTAGTGTGAAGAAAACCAATGAACTTAGTTGCTTAAATGTTGGTGATATGAACAAGTTTATTGTCGGATCATTTTCTTTCCCATGTGATATGAACTAGGTAATTGTTGGTACGCAATGGTCATCTATATTTTTTTCTTTTTGACCAATTGTTTTTATAATTTTCATGCACCTATTTTTTTAAAAAAAATATTTCTGCCTTTTTCCTTTCTTCCCCCTTTTTCTTATTTTTTCTACTTTTTTTAATTTTTTCCTTATTTTTTCACCTTTTCCTTATTTTTACGCTCTTGAAAATTTATTTGCACTTTGTCTTATTTTTAATGTTTTAAAATTTATTTCTACTTGTTCTTATTTTTATCGCCTTTTTAAATTTATTTGCACTTTTTCTTATTTTTACACTTTTAAAATTTATTTTCACCTTTTCTTATTTTCTTTGCACCATTTATGTATCGGTTAGCTTTTTATTTGCGTACTGTAGAAGGCAGAAGTGTCTTTATACAACTCTTTAGCCTCTATTGTCTCCATCCATTCAAAATTACACACAGGTAATAGGAAGTAGGAAGTTCCTGAGATGACATACAAAGTGTCTGCAAACTTTTAATGGCACGCAAGCAACAATTTTCATAATGGCCCTCTTGGCACACACTAGCCTCGTCGGTGGGAAACTGCGCCTCCTGGTGCCCTGAGAAAGCCAGCCTCGGTGCAGCGTGAGCACCCGCCTAGACATGTATGAGCCAGCAGGAACCGGCTTCAGTGTTCCCACATCCAATTAGTATCATAGTATGCGGTGGCATACTTCAACAGTTAATTCAGACCTCCTCTTTTTTCATGAGTCTACACTGATTTTAATACAAAATGATTTTGTTGTCGTGATCTATTTCCCCTGCCATTTAACTCTGACGGAATGATTTCCATGTTTTAATTTTGCTTATTTGATTATAATGTGGATGTGAAGATAGTTGTCAATTAACTGAAGGACACTTGACATGCTCAGGGAAGAAGAAAATGACATTGTAAGATTAGCGTCCTAAAGTGTTCTCACTCTGAGTTCTACCGCTTCGTGTTGTTTAATTTTGATCCAATTGTTTAGTTAGTTTACTTTCTCTCCTAAGTGAGTTCCAGAACATTGAATGAGTCAGGTGCTCTTGCATAAGACCTTTCGGGTGTCCAATAACGTAGTCCTCACACTGTATTGAATTTCCTAGTAAGTTAATGCATGATTCAAGTTTATTATGATTCAACTCAGCTCATGTTTTTTTATTGGCACCATAATAATATATAAATGACAAATGCACATAGGTTGTGATTTGTACTATGTTTTCATGTCAAACCACGTTAAAAATTGGCAGAACCTACCGTCTATTTTCCCTAACATTTGTTCAGTTCCATCTGCATCTTCAGGGTTTAAATTCACACCCAAAAAATTGTAATCTGCTAAACATAGTAAAAATTTGTTAATATGCCCTTTTCCTTTATATCTGCTTCATTTGCATCTTCGGGTTTTAAATTCACCCCCAATAAATTTGTAATCTGTCAACCATAGTAAAAATATGTTAATATGCCCTTTTCCTTTTTATATCTGGTTCATTTGCATATTTAGGGTTTAAATTCACCCCCAAAAAATTTGTTATCTGTCAACCATAGCAACAATTTGTTAGTTTGCCCGTTTGGTATTTTTATCTGTTTCATCTGCATCTTTAGGGTTTAAAATCACCCCAAAAAAATTTGTAATCTGTGGAGCATAGTAAAAATTTGTTAATCTGGTCTTTTTATATTTATATATGTTTCATTTGCATCTTCAGGGTTTAGTACACCATCAAATAATTTGTGATTTGACAAACTATAGTAAAAATCTGTTAATTTGCTTTTCCGTCCTGATTTTTTCTATTGTCTTTGCTAATCTAATTATGTTCCAATGCTCCCTCTAATCTATGCTCATCCTAATTTGCATTTGCCAAACCATAGCAAATATTTGTGGATTTGCATATGCACGGTTTAAGCACAACCCACCTAATTTGCATTTGCCAAACAAGGATGAGCATCCTTCCTGATTCTAGCTTTGTTGTCTTACCAGTGCATACTAGTTCTTGTATCAAAAGTTCAAAACCTTTTAATTATGTTTCCTCTTTAGTAAAGGTATATGGTACTGGTTGCTCTTGCATCTTATTTTTGCCGCTCAGGCGCTGGAGATTTCAAAGGAATTTTGACTTTCCTGATAAGTTCGTTAGCCTTCTATTACATCTAAGCAGTCTTCACCATATTGATGTTTCTTCTTCTCTCAACTAGGTCTCATTTGAACCCATGTCTTGGTATAAAATCCATTTAATTCTGTATGATCTTCTGCAGGGGCCTATGCTGTCTAGGAGGCAGGTGCTCTTCCATATGAATATAGTTGTCCCAAATATTGGTAAGTTCATGCATGATCTGTTTATGTTCTAACCAAACTAATGCTGATATGCACACTTCAATCAAAATAGTTTTTGAATATTTTTCTGACATCATAGTTTTTTTATTAACGACAACTACATTCATACTGTCATTGATACTATGTTACCATGTCAATTATTCAAATCTGCACTACGATATTTCTATCTTCACAGTTTCCATACATCCCATATAATTTGTAATTTCACAGACCATAGTAAAGATTTGCTATCTGTACCTGCATATTTTTCTCATCAATTTTCTGCTTCATTTGCATCTTCAGGGTTTAAGTACATCCCCTAATAATTTGTAATATGACAAACCATAGTAAAAATCTGCCATTGTAGTATGCCATTATAAATTTTCTCAGCAATTTTTATCATTGATTATTTGATTTCAGGGCTTCATCACATCCCCTAATTATTATCTAGTTTCTTGCCATGTTATGTTGGCAGAGGGTAGTAAGTCATATCTTAATTGTTTGGTTTCCTTTTTCCCAAGGGATCAACTGATCTGGGTACAGGACTTGTAGGTGCTTGCTTGACCTCCACTGCACCTGCAAGCCCTGCACATGGAAACATCAATTGGTAATCACAAGTTTTGGGAAGAACATTCATGCAACCAACAAAGGAACCAATAATGAACTACTGTAAAACCTGGCTAATTTCTAACCTGTATAATTTATTAATTCACTCAAATCACCATCGTGAAAGCAATAATCAGAAATAGTGAAATTATCAACTGCCATTGTGCCTCTAAATATGATCCTACTTGCCTTGGTCTTCATTCTAACAGCAGCCATAAAATGGTTAGAGTATGTCATAAATGGATAATATTAAAACCCAGAATTGTGTGCTTTCAACACTGCTATACAATATACACTGTAGCAGGCTAGCAGGCATAGAAGACATCAAAATCAACCCTTCTGGCAGCGTGTGTCTTTCATAATTTCATCCTGCTAGGATGTTAGGCTAACTTCCTCGGAAAAAGAGGAGGTTAGGCTAAAATTTTGGTCCAATACACCTCTTTTAGAAAATCACACGTATCTTAAAAGCAACCAACCGATAATTAATTCTTTTCTAATTATTTTCAGAAAATGGTCGTCCCGCCCTTTCGTGCCCAGCCCAGGTTGATCGATCCAATACCGCATGCATCTTTGTCTAGATCCTCGTCGCCGTTGAATTTGCGTGAGGTTTGCGAGAGAGTCACCGAGGCCAGCGGCGCTCGAAGACTACGCGCAAGCCGTGTTCCTGCATCCGCTTTCGCCGGTGACGACGCTAGCATGAGGAGGTCCGGCCGGCTTCATGAGTAGAGGAGGTCCGCAACCTCCCTCTCCCTGGTAGGCGCGAGGCGTGCGCGCCGCCGGCTGCAGCCCGTGCTGATCTGATGATGACGGTGCCGTGAGTGTATGTATCCATTGTATGGATCATGCATGTTTGTGTAGGCAGCTATCATGGCCATTGTGCCGTTGTGCGTCCTTAGTCACATGCCAGATAGATTTCCTGATCCTGACTGTATCTTTCCTTTCTCGCTGTCATGCTGCTGTACAAAGTCAACGTCCGAATTCGAGAAGAACAGCTAGCAGCCGGGCAATCATACCGTTGGTCCATTCACAAGAAGAAATTCCGTCTCCCGTGGCGACGAGCCGACGATGGACGCCGGCGAGCCCCTGCACCTTGCGGACCAACGCCGGTTCGATGACGACCACGGTGGCGCCGGAGGCCAGAGCCTGCTTGGCAAGGTGTGGAACAAGTTTGCCGAGGCGGGACCGCGGGAGCACGTGACGAATCTCGATGGAGTTCGGGAGCAGCAGCAACGCCTACGGAGGCACGCATCCCTGCTGCCAACGCGACCGGCGAGCGTCGGCGGAGATGCCGAAGCGGAAGGTTGAACGCGAGCACGGTGAAGGGATCTAGGGCCCCGACGACCGGCGAGCGACAGTCGTCGACTCAACAACGTCGTCAAGCGGAGCATGCCTCGTCTGGGGAGAGGCCGGTGGAGGACGACGAAGAGGAACTTCAGACCGAAACTAATCGGGATTTGAACTGGGAATCTAGGATGGACTGTTGGCATGGGTAGGACTGGTGGATCCATTCCGGGCCCAGAGAAAAGTAATTATGAAAATAATTAATTGATGAGATGCTTTAAGATTTGTGCTAGAAAATAAAAGAGGAGTACCAGAGCCGTTCTCATATTTGTATATTCACTTGCTGACTTGCAACTCTATGCATAATAAGCTAATTCCATATTTCCATCACAATCACTCGTCCATTCTCCTGGATACTGAGTGAAAAATAAGGATTGATCAGTGTATGCCAATCAGATATCTGCATGTAGCATGCCATGTACTATTCACACAAATATTCATGCAACAGTTCGTTCACTTTCCCACACAGGAGCATCAATTGTCTGGAACTTTCTGCATCTAATAGCTAGGTATAAGCAGCTCACCTGCAGCAATATGGCTTCCGACCTGCATCATATACGGGAGCAGTGGCCAATGTAGAATGAAATCTTAGGAGGGGGGGGCACATCTCTCTTCATGGGTCTCTATCTCTCCTTTTTTTTACCATGTCCATTTTTTGCCCTTTGATCCTTCACCTAATCCTCACTAATTCATGGTTGTACCCTATGGTGGTGGTGGTGTGTGTGTGGGGGGGGGCTTGAGCCCACCCTACACCCCCGCCCCCCTAAATTCGCTAATGCACGGGAGGATTACGAGGGGGTGTCTACTGGACGCCGGCAATGCCCTCGGTGAACCACCGCTCATCGTCGTAGGCGCCGACGTCAAGGAGCATCCTCGTTGTCGCCGATGCATGATGGCGTCGAGGAGCATCATGCCACCGTCTGATGAGATAGATCTGGCCGGCCTCGCCCGCGATGCTGGGACTAGTATAGGGCTGGATCTCGCATCGAGGAATGAAATAGCAGTTGGAATTCCCAATCGTCGGTGAGGAGGCATCGACCTCTCGCCGCCTGGTGCCCGCTGACCGATTCCGGAGGCAAGATATCACGTCGCGCTGAGCAGGGCCTGCATGATGCGAACCTCTAGAGACTCTGGGTGCATGGAAAGGTCGGCGACTGGGAATTCCTGATCCACGGCGAGGAGGTGGCTGACCTCCCGCCGACCACCACCCGATTCCGAAGGTGAGAGATCGCAACGCCATGAGCAGGGGCGGCGCGATGCGACACGTGATCGGGAAAATGGGAGGAGATCACGGCAACGTGAGTAGAGCTGGCGGGATGGGAGCGGGGAAATGGGAGGAAGTAGGCGCGACGCGGTGCACGTGCGGCAAGACCGGGAGAAAGAAAACTAGGGAAATCCCGACGTGATTTCGTGCAAACAAGAAAAAAATGGTGGGACCGGACAACGTGGGTTGGACCAGGACTATGGTAGGGGACACCACTCTACCTTCCCGTCTGTTTAGTACTAAGAGATAGATAAGAGATACAAAGATATATGATCAAATGAGTAAGATTTTGTTACAGTTCAGACATACAATAATAAGTCTGTCATAAAAAAAATCACTACAATTAGACTAAAAAGCTTCAGTTATGAATTATTTCAATTAATTTCCTACAATAACATTCCAATTGTGGCGAAAGTTTTGTGGTAGACTAATTATTGTATTTTTTAGATAAAGTAGACTAATTATTGTAGGCTTAAGCTCCTGCAAAAATTTATACTCATTGAATCATGTATAGATTTGTAATTTTAGTTACAGAAAAGCATAGATCTAAAGAAGCATAAAAAAGTTTGTACTAAAGCACAGATCTTCTCATAGGGTGTCAAATAAAATAAGATTTTCAAAATTTAGTAAAAATAAATTTAAAAATAGGCAGAACCAGTAGCGCACCCAGTGTTCTTAGGCTTGGAGATGTAATATGAATGGTTTTAAAAGTTGATGGATGTCTTTTATCCAGTTTTGAAGTTTATGGACCTAAGATGAACTTATATACAAAAGTTCACATAAATATGACTTTCTCCTAGTTTTTTAGCGGAGTGACTTTTTCCTATGGTACGACACAATTCTCTTGTCAGGATGATTACTCGAAAAGGATGCGGCGTTGGCACGGATGACCGGTGGATGTAACCCGTGATACTTTTTTTTAGTTTGATATTTTATTAAAATAAGTGCCATGGTACGTTGAATCTGTTCCCTTTTATTTTGGGGAAGAGAATTGGATAGGAGCATTGAATTTTATGTTTTTGTATGAATTTTGTAGATTTTGATATTTGTAGTAACTATTACGTTGAATTTTTTTTGTTAATTTTAAAGTGTTTAGTGGTTGGATGTTACCTATAATGGGGGAATTTGAAGAGCGAGTATGATTTTCTTAAGTTTACTCTACAATTCATTTGTTGATTTTTAAATTCTTTTTGTTGGTCGGATGTAAGCTGTAAAGGAAGAATTGGAAGAGCAAGTTGGATCAATTTTGTTAGTCTTGTCTAGAGTATATTTTTTATTTTCAAATTTGCAGCTGGTTCCATGGTCATTTTTCTATTGAAAGATTTTTTGATGTCAGAATCATAGGTGCGACGGGTTTCATATAATCATTTGAAGGATCAAATTACTGAAACACTTTGAATTTAAATTTTTGATGTGTATCAAGAATTTAGGTTTTCTAGTTTTGATTGTTTTTGTATTAATAACTTCTTATTTTAGGAACGTTCCGATATTGGAAACCACTAGTCCACTACTGTCTTGTATACTCATTTGTATGCGAGAATTTAGTTTGATGAAAACCGTTTTTTTGTTAATTTAAAAGTGTTTAAGTGGTCGTATGTTAGCTACAATGGGGAAATTGAAAACGTGAGTCCAAAGTTTTTAAAGTTTGCTCTAAAGTACCTTTGTTGATTTTTAAATTCGTTTTGATGGTCAGATGTAAGCTATAATGGGAGAATTGGAAGAGCAAGTCCAATTTTTTTTGAAGTCTTGTCTAGAGTATATTTTTTTAACTTTTAGCTGCTTCCATGGTCAATTCTTTTATTTAAAGATGTCTTGGTGTTGGAATCATAGGTGCAACGGTTCTCATATAATCGTTTGTAGGATCGAATTACTAAAACACTTTGAAACTGAAATTTTGGTGTGTACCGAGTATTTAGGTTTTGAATTTTGATTAGTATTTTTATTAAAAACTTCTTAGCTTAAGGACGTTCCGGTATCAGAATCCACTACTGTCTCATATAATCATTTGTATGCGTGAATTTAATTTTATGGAAAATATTTTTAGTTTAGGTATGACGAGGCATATATAAATATATCTGCGCGAATGAATGGCGAAAGTGTTGTGAGTTTATAAATATACTCTGCGATAAAGTTGTAGGTTTTCAAATTATAAGCAACCTTTATGTTCTATATCTTTTGGTTTGAATGTGTTTTGGTGGTCGAATTGTATAGGAAAAAGTTTACTTAACCCCCCAACCTATGGGGGTTGGAACACATCACCCCCCAAACTATAAAAATGGATCTTTTACCCCCTGAACTTTCCAAAACCGGACAAAACACCCCCTGAAGCGGTTTTGGATGGTGGTTTGGTACAGTAATGGTGGTTTATCTTTTCTTTCTTTTTTTTTTATTATTTTGGCTAAATCTTTCAAAAATCATAGTAAATCACAGAAAAAATGAAAAATTGAAAATCCAATTTTATTGGACTCCACGTGAGTAAATCTGCATAGTGAATATATAATATGATATACTTTAGAACATTTATTTGTTGTAGCTTTATGTCTATGTTTTCATGTAATTAATTCATAGATGTAAAAAAAATATTCTAAAGCATACTGTATTATATGTTCACTATGTAAATATACTCATGCAGAGTCCAAAAAAATTATATTTCCTATTTTATGATTTTTCTGTGATTTGCTATGATTTTTGAAAGATTTAGCCGAAATAACAAAAAAGAGAAAAAAAATAAACCATCATCACTGTAGCAAACCGCCAACCAAAACCGCTTCAGGGGGTGATTTGCCCGGTTTTGAAAAGTTGAGGGGGTATAAGATCCGTTTTCATAGTTTAGGGGGTGATGTGTTCCAACCCCTATAGGTTGGGGGGTTAAGTAGACTTTTTCCAATTGTATATAGTGTTGTTTGTATGGATGTAGCTCATAAAATGGGTTATTTCATAATTTAAGAGAGTTCAAAGGGTTTTCCCACAAAAAGTACTATAAGAAAAAGAGCATCAGGTTGATTTTAAAGAAATTCAGGGCTTGATTGGAAATTTAGCTACATCGGTTGAGGTGGACTGAGGGTTGATTTCATGAAAAGCTACGGTTTTATTGGAAAACATTCCTGATAGAGAAAGGTGGACTGCGGGTTCTATTTCTATATGATCGGAGGGGTTTTCTGTAAAGTTACGAGCAAAGGCACGATCTCAGCCTTCCATCCGGCCGATCTGACGGCCGTGAATTTGTGTCGACGTGGCCTTGTTCCCTGGCCGTGGAATTTGCCCGCTTTCCTAAGAGGAGATTTATATGGGCCTCGTATCCGGCCCATCAAACAATGCATTCCCCCGAAGGCGGGCCGAGAGGCTTTTGGGTCCATGGCGGCGGCTGTGGGTAGCCTTTCCTTCTTCTTCTTGTAGGAGGGGGCAGCGCTGCTGCAGCGGTGGCGTGCAGTGGCTCTGTTCCCTCCTCCCCACCTCCAAAAAGTGGGGTGGGCGGGATCCTTGCCGCGGGCCCGCGGCGGTCGCTGCCTCTCCCTGCCGGATCCTCCACGCGCTGCCCCCCAAGTCCCACTACCGCCGGTCCTCTCTCGGTCCAGTGGAGTGGAGATCCACCTGGAATTGGCCACTGTTCATTCGTTTGCTGGTAAGTAATCGTTGCTCGGTAGTTCTCCATCAAACCAAATACTCTTCCCTCCTCCTCCTCCTCCCTCTCCATTCAGTCGGTTGTGGCGCGGTACTAATCGAATCCTTCCTTCCTGTTTGGGCTCCCCATAGGTGCCCAACAACGGCGCTGTTGCAGTTTATTTTTCTTTGAATATGCAATGACCCTAGTTGCTTACCCTAATTTTGGTTGTGAGAAACTGAGAATGAACCCTAGGTGTGGTGATTGGGTAAATGTTGGGGCTTCGCGTTTGGTGGGATCGATGGGTTTTCTGAATGTTTGGGAGTTATGTTGATGCTATCTGAACCTGAACTGTTTGGGTGCTGATCTCGTTTTGCAGTTGGGTGGAATGGTGCCTGTTGCCCTTTTGTTTCTAGCCACTTGGTGTGCTAGTTGCCTTGCTATAGCACATGTGTGTTTGATCTGCAATGTTGCTTTTGGTGTTAGCTCTAGAAATTCTAATCCAATTTTAGGATGCCGGTCATGGAATCTGTTGTTATGTTGGGATACCTGACACTTGATATGAAGTTATTTCCTGAAGCAGATGCAGTAACCTTTGATATGAACTTTGTGTAGCCAGACTTTCAGATTTCTGAGCTGTGTCTTTGGCTCATTGGAACTTCAACTTCCATTATTGGAATTTCAGATGTATGTTTCATTGCTTCTATAGGTTTTAATTTTCTGCAAGCTGTGATATTACATCTTGATATCTGTGCTTCGGTGCATAAGCTCACAAGGATATTGAAACATAGAAGTGATAGGGAAATATGGTTCATCCTTTGTTTGCCATTATTGTTAGCAGAATTTTTATTATCCTCAGCTGTTAGACTATTTCATTTGTACAAAACAAAAACGTCCGAACTATCTTATTGCTTTGATTATAAGGGACCCTTCAAACTCATTTATCAATTTATTTCATATTTCATGACAAGAAATTCTCCTGGTAACTTGTTTTTAACAGAAACCTTTCTGTTGATGTCAGACTGGTACTGAGTGGCAAAATGTCAGGGATTACAGCACTTTGGTGTCGTTCATATCAGTCACCCGCTTGTTTGAGGTTGTTGAGCAGCTGTGCTAAGCGCTCAAGGAGACCTGAAATTTCTGTTGGTTGCCAGATAAAGGTGGTGGATCAGTATTCCACAGCGAATCATGTCAGAAATATTAGAAGACTGCCACTTTCAAGTGGTATGGACAACAATTGGTTGATTACTTCAAAGCCCAGAGATGGTGCAATACCAGGATCCTTAGGCATTTCAAGCTTCCATCATGGATACTCAGATACTGGAATCAATGCAGAAGCTTCTCAGAGTACTGTCTCTAATGTTCTTTCTACAGAAAGCTCTGAGGTTGGCGCTGCAGGTTGTGGTGGAGGTTCTTGGACTGAGATATTGGATAATGCTAGCAAGTCTACAGTAGATGCTACAACTGATGCTGGTAAGAAGCTTAAGGAGCTAACTCATGGCATGCATGGGGAAATACTGTACATGTGTTTCCTTCTTTTTTTAATTTTCAATAGAGTCTCCTAATCAGGTTTATCTTCAAGCAAAAGGTCCTTTATTTTCTTCCCTATTGCACTACTGCTAATTAGTTATTGCAGAAACATAGAGCAGCATTTATATTAGGATGTACTATGATTCTGTATCACTGATATACAACTGTATGGGCAAAAGTACTGACCTGGAACCTTTTGTTGAGCAGCCTGCAAGTAAATCTTACTTTCAACAGTACTGAAATTTTCTTCTGTTTTGTGGTACTTTAGGTGTTGCTACTGGTTCTGCTGCTAGAGATGTCCTTGACAACATTCTCAGTGGGTTCTCGTTGCAATTTTCTAAGCCATTTTCAGTTAGCAAGAACATAAAGGTGTGGCTTCTCATCTATCTGATCTTTTTTTTGTATGGGCTTATTTGCTAAAATATAGATTTATAGTACATATTGTTAAGTTCTAGATTTCATTTGACTTGGGGACTGTGTGGAAATATGGATAGAATATTTAGTTGTTTTTTTATGATACATGTTGATAATAACAACAAAATTCTTTGTGTCATAACTCGCAAGTACCGAGAGGTTCTCAAGCAATTGCATGTGTGATGGTGGAACGAAAAAATGTATTGTAAAGGAGGGAAAAGGAAAGGAAAAGTAGAAGGAATGATATTTTTTGAGTTCATGATAAGGCAGTCGGTTGTTCATCTAAAAGACACATATTTTGCTTTGAGCATGATGTTGTAAATGGTAATTTGATTCTTACATAGCTAAAGCACAGTTAGTGAAGCATTCAAACTGAATAAAAAAGCTGCTTCAAGCTAATGGATGCCTATTGATTTTTGCTAGTCTCATAACTGTTTCATGGTATTTGTGCATCGAGCGCATGATAGTTCTGATATGCATTTCCAAGTTCTGATGGAAAAAATCAAGAAATACTCTCTTGTCGTCTTTGCTTTGCCACAATCATAAATGGCTAATTTGGATTGCAAGCGTTTATCTTTTATTGCTTTTTTCGACGCTCTCAATATCCTATAGTTGAAGACTCACAGTAATAACGAATAGGAGTTTTACATTGTAGGCGAGACCAATAGAAGGCAGTGTGGTTGAAATAGGACTCACTTCAACTTCATTTATGAAATAGGACTCACTTTAAGCCTGCTCTGTGTGCAGCTGACTTTATGTGCTCCTTTTGCAGTTCATCAAAGAAAGAAGGCACACTTATCACTGCTTGCAGCTCATTATGGAACTGATCCATCAAAACAATATCTTTCAGTTTTCGGAAGATAGCAGTGGTGACATCAACAGGAGAAAGCTCCATTCCATGAATTCCCACCCAAGCTTCTCCTCTAGGTCCTTCAATAATTCTGAAATAGACCTTTTTCCTCATTTCTTGGACAGTAGTGTCCTCAAACTGCTTCCCAATCATTTTTTTAATGTTATAAACAACATCTAAAGGTTGCCTCCACATTTTACGCTTTGCAAGTTCTCCAACTGCAACTCGTTTACTTGTAGACCCCATTTATATGGTACATAAGCATTATGTTGCATAAAAGTAACATATGATGGTGTGAACCGCCCAATTTCACTGTTAATGACTTGCGGGACCTGAAATATAACAGGATTGAACTTAATGGCATCATAGAACATGATTTATGAGTTGCTGCACAGTGTGCACATCAAAATGACTCAGTACTTGGTAAATGTTTTTAAGGATATACTGAAAGAGTATAATCAGGTGCAAATCGCATGAAACAGACAGTGACTTAGGCTGTTATATTCTCTTTCGCAGAACAAAAGGGAATGCACCTGATTAAATAATTGGAAACAACTCAAACAAGTAAATTTCACATGGAGTGTTGCATAACTATGCAACAATAATGTAAGACACTTGCTCTTAAGCAGTCTCCAGAGCTTACTAGAAAAGGGTTAAAACTAAAGACACAACATTTTATCATGATTACACAACTCAAGAAGCAACCTATTCACATACCAAGGACTTTAACATTGCAACTCGTGAATTTTTGCATCCAAAGTCAATTCCAACTGTAACCACTTTTGGTCGCTCCGTGCTGCAAGATCAAGATAAGGAGTCGCCTTGGAAGAAATTAAAGAACATAAGTTAAAAAGAGAATGCATTTCAGAGAAAAGTAGTACCTGAAAGCAACACATCCACGTATGCTTTGCTGAGACAAGATAAGCAATAAATTAACAATGGTCAGTACACACACACACGAACTGACAAACCACAAAAAAGACAGTAAAAAAGAAAACATCTATAAGCAGAATGTCTTTGTCATGAATATAGAAAATAAATAGAGCATAGATCAAAATGATGAGAAACCTACAAAGTAGGCTCAGAAGAAACAGTGGACATTTGCAACAAAGAAGATCCAACCACGCCATTTTTTCAGCTAACGAATGCAATCACCTTTTCCCATGCTTCCTCCATTTATCATACGTTTTTCTTCCTCTTCTAATTTTTCCTTTATCTCATTTTGATGTATAGAATTTTCTCCTAAATTATTACATGTGCATAAAATATTCATAACTATACCAGTTCATTGTTCAACTCATGGAACCTCAGTGAATTCAAAAATGAAGATTTATGCAGTAAGAGTAGAATGCAAGTGCCAACATGTAATGGAAACGGTCCCAGGTTTCAATAGGTGCTAACATGTACCAAGACGATGGGTGCAAAAAAATAAAAACACATTTAGCCATATAATAGTAAAGACACGACATAATTCAAGCGGAGACCAAGTGTGAAACACAACCTCCACAATTCCTACAAATATTTACAATCAGAAAATATTATTTCCTTGCATAACAGCTTGTAAACAACCCTACTGTTTGTAAAGGTTAGAACTTTAAATTATGACAATATGTGCATCACTGACAAAAAAGTAAGTGTAGACTTTCGGGTATAACATAAAAGTTGAAATCATTTATGAGTTACAACCTATAAAATATTTGACAGTATGAAAACACATCTAAAAGGATTACTAATAAACATAAAGTACATACAACTTTCTTCTTACGATGTAATGTTTCACAGAAACCAAAATAGATTTTAATAATTATTGATTAGTGCCATATCATGCTGCTTACAGCATAACTGCACTGTTTGTCTTGCAGTAGGAAAAAAAATTATTTTAGACTGGCACAACCGCACACGTTAAATCTTTCCACAGCTGGTGTTCCACAGTTTCATGAGCGAACCAAGTAATTGCACTACCACCACATGTGCATTGTTCCATAATTTGATTGGTTTCTTGTTCAATGAATTATGACGATGCTTTTATACCCCCTGAAGCATGAGGTATCCATAAAGTATATGCATGGGTAGCATAATGCAGAAGATAAAACAATTTGCCACACATCAATTTAAATTTCAAGGCTCACACCTGAAACAATCGAACTCTTGTCCGTAACATAGGAACGACCATTTTCAACCGCCAGAGAAACCTGAAAGACACAGAAGATTGTCACATATAGATTTGGCACCTAATATTTGTTAGTCAATGCCATGTGGATGCAAGTATTACTATTCCTAGTTCCTATAATGCAAATAAAGTTAATGTATCAGCAGTTCAATCAATTACATTTACCTAATTGGAGCATCCGTTCATGAGTTAGCTTGTTGGAATTCAAATCTCGTCGATGGCTGCTGTGTTGCCATGGCGCGAAGTAGACGATGCAGGAGAGAAGGACAGCTCGCAGGGGAAGGAGCGGAGATGGTGCGGCGGCGACAGGGCCTCGCAGCGGTGGCCGCGCGAGAGCAGGGGAACGGCGGCGCTCGAGCCCTCCGTGCCGTAGAAAAAAAAACAGCACCCAGAGGAAAAGGGCTGACCTGCGGCCCCACCTGCCAGAAACAGAAGGGAGAGGAGGAAGCAGGCTGAACTGGGCTTTTGCCAAAAATACGCGAGAGGAGGATAAGCAGGCGAATTGGGCCTTGGCCTAGAAACGTACCTGATTTGGTCCAAAACATGGCCACATGTTCCATCCCATTAAACTTACTTCTTCAACAAAAACAGTAGTACTAAGTAGATATGGGGATGAAGCCATCCCACCATCCAAACACGAACTGGAATTAAACCATCACATCCCAATTTGTCTCGATACCAAACACGTGCTAACATTCCAGGACATCAGGCTTAGGAAACGCACTTCGCATTCATGTTTGCCCAAACACCAGTTCAACTGACAGAGCACACACGACAGTCGACAGGTACCAACCCAGTCTCAACCGACAGAGCACACACGAGGACGACTTGACGAAACAGACAACATAAACCAGAGACAACTGCGAAGCTAGGAAAGCAGCCAAGGCGCCACTGTGTCCAAACGGAGGGGGCGCATTTGCTTAAAGAGTAAATTGCACCCACCATACAACAACTTGTCAGGTGGGTGCAGATTGGTCCAACAAGTTGTAAAATTCTCAGTTTAGTGCGGCAACTTGGCAGGTGGGTGCATAATGGTCCATCAACTTGTGAAATACTCAAGTTAGTGCAATAACTTGGCAAATTGGTACATATACAATCTAAATGTTATTATAATTTTTCACACTACCATATTTATAATCTTAACACTATTCATGTACATGATATAGATATAGGCTTAGTGAATTCACAAATGGTTTTTCTTTATTAAAAATTAAAGTTCAAATTAAAGGAAATTTCTTTATGTAAACTTAAAGCACATAAATAGGTGCAAATCAAGCTTATATTGTTTTATAGAAATTGTCTGTCAGAATTAGAAGAAAATAATTTTATATAGACAAAACAAAATATCTCTTACTTTCTAACATTAGCATATTTTTTAATTTATAATAAAGGTTCTTGTCTTGGATAACTAACTGTAACGTGAATACCAATGGGTACGCATGTTATACCATGTTATACAAAAATACCAATTTTTTGTTTCATGCAAATATACCATGCATTTGTTGTTTGTCGTGGCCAAATACAAGTCAACGTAACATTTGGACTCTTCATGCACTATTTTATAAAGTTGTTGCACTAAGTTGGGTGTTTTACAAGTTATTGGACCAATCTGCACCTGGATATCAAGTTGTCGCACTAAACTGAGCATTTTACAACTTGTTGGACCAATCTGCACCCAACTAACAAGTTGTTGTATGATGGGTGCAATTAACTCTTACTTAAATCAACCGTGCGAGTCATGCCAAAACAAACATGTGAAGAATGACAGTTTTTGTCCCAAGTCAGCTGACAAGCAACATGATAGGCTTTCCGATAAACGCTAGGTCGCTAGCATATAACTTTATTACATGAAAGATCACTTATCTACAGTAACAAGCTACTAGTTCTTCTGTTGCTTCCGGCCAACGGCTAGTCCAAAAGCAAATCCAACAGCAGCACCTGCAACGACTGGCCTCAACCTCTTTGTGCCATGTTTGAACTTGTGGAATCCTTCGGATACCATGGCAATAATAGTCTTAGAATATGCATATCTCTTCATTAAATCTTTATATAAAACTGAATCCTGAAACACAAAAAAAAATGAGGACAATCAGACTGAAAACATCAAATTATAATCATGTTAAAACATCAATAATTCCAAATGAAATTTTGTTATTAGTAAATAAACTTCAACAATAATATAATTTCAGATGAGAAAGTGAAATAAGTCCAGCACTTGTCTTAAAAGAGTTACGTCGAGGAGCTCCACCAAACTTGGAAACACTGTTGCCCTAAAAAAACACTTGCAAGCGCTGTCTAAAGTGACGGAAATTCCCATACTTGAAAGTACCTGTTCTCAAATCTACCTTTTGTTTTAATGGTTATAAATGCAAATGTACATCTTTAGATGTATTACTGACTGATTAATACTTTGTATTTATTATATGAAGGTGTAAGAAGTGCTAAGCATGAGCAGAACTATTGCTCACTAGTTTAAAAAGAAACTTGGAATTTATATTGCAATGGTGACTCTTATGCAGTCTAACGCAAGTGGTTTTCGACCCTTAGAGAATTTTGATGACAATAGATAAAGTGTGCGGGAGACTAACCGGTGTCATCACAGGCCTCGAAAGGGAGGTATGGAGGTTACGTTCATATGCATAAAGGATATTCTCTTCATAATCATCCCACTTTTTGAGGCCTTCTATGTCATCTTGGAAGTGCTTGCGCATCCTCTGTGTCAGGACCCTTATCTTGCGCATCCACTCTGGTGCACGACTAGATACCCTTTCTTGCTGACGGCATTGCCATTCAAACACTTCTCTGCTCACACCACATCGGGGATCATATTTCTGAAAGATGGATAAATGGAAACTGTCACTCTGAAATAAACCATCCTGAGTAGTTCAGATTGTCTGACATTATCTTGGGAGCAATTTACCATTTCAGTGTTCTCACCATTCTTGTCTCCTGGACATTTGCAATGGAAACAACTTAGAGGTTGAGATGTGTGAAATTTTTAAGCACAACATACATTAGAAATATCACCTGTATGCATTGAAAAACTAGAAACTACCAGTCGAGTTCATGGTTGCTAGCCAAAGGATTTTGGTGGGTTAGAGATCTTGGATACTTAGTACATGAACATTAATCGTCAAGTTGATATGGAAAGGGATTTGTCCAATGAAAAGGAAAAAAAAAGAATACTATCAATCAAAGTAGACGAAATAATAGGGATGGAGACATCTTTTCAGGTAGTGCCTAGAATGGATCCCAATTCTAGAGCGGTCTCTAAAAAATCAAGAAATAGTTTATATATGGAGCGTGCATAATGCGGCAGATAGGAATTTTACTGTTTTCATGGGCTCTTGACAAGAATAATACAATATGAGTCTAGGATTACTATTCCATGGTTAGCAGATTGAAGTTTCTACTACAGCAATTCAAGGCGCTCCTTAAAGAGGAAGGGTATCTGCTCGCTAATGATTTCAACATGAAGCTTCTAGTAGATAGTAGATATATGCACCCTTCCTTTAAAAAGTAGTGCATGAAGATGTTTATCTCAAATGTTTTCTATTGAGAGAAGCAAGCTTAGTAGCCTACCCTACATTTCTTGGAACAGAAGGCTTTGTTGTTCTTGTTATCATTAGACTCGCTGCTCTCTTCATTCCTGTTTTGTGTATTTCTGAATGTTTTGCAGTGCGAACCATGCAGATAGACGGATACATATACTATCCAGATACCAGTGGTACAACTTGAGTGACAGACCCCAAACCCAGCCCAGTCAAGTGACCAGCATCTCAATTTCAGAGCCGATCCTTATAAATCCACTATCAGTGCACATACCCAAATACCCAATTACCTAAATCCATGCTCTGTCCTCTTGCAAAACCAATTTACTTAGACCTAACCTGAACACTGATCATGAAAAATAAATCAACAGTAAACCATCCATGCAGGATTTAATACTACAGCCAGGGGGGCCAACCATCTAGTAAAATCAAGATCTTCCTATGGTATCAGATGTTGTACTATATTTTATAATATATAACTTTTTACAAGAAAAAATATCAAGTTTATTCAAGAATGCATGATTTGAGTTATAAATTATCTTTGCACATTCATTACGTTCTTATTCATAATACTTTCATGATTCCACAAAAACAATACTTAGCATAATAGCAAGGTTACTTCAAAAAGGAAAAGGTCATGCATAAACATTTGGCTCGGTATGAACTATTACGTACCTCATCCGTTCCAAATTATTAGTCATCATGGTACCATTTTGAGTGTCTAAATTAATAGTATCTTCTATGAACCTAGAAATATACATATCTAAGTTCATAGTATCTTCAATGAATCTGGTAAAATGTCAAGATGACTAATAATTTAGAACGGAAGGAGTAATAGTCTAGTAGAGATAAAAAATGTTCATACAAGATGAAAACCAATGATTCGTCAGGGCGAAAGGAACTCTACATGTCAGTTACACAAAAAAAAATGAACAATTTGGAAATTTGATTCGATTAAACACATGCTTTATTTCTTGACAACAAATATGAAATTAATGCTATTTTTTTATCAAATTCACCATTCAACATCACCGCTATATTGGGCTGGTAGTAGTTCTTGAAGCAACACTGTTTGCCTTTTTATCTGGCGCAACGCAACATCGATTTCTCTATAACTAAATGGCGTCCCACGGTGATATATTATACTAATCCGCCCTCACACCTTGCAGGCCAATGGATCCAGTAAGAACTCGCACAACGAGGATTTTCGAAACAATGAATTTTCTACTTCTCTAACCCATATAAAAAAGCATGAGGATCGTTATACAACAGAATTACAGAAACGAACTTCGTGAAAGGAAGTGTTCACCTTTGTGTGGACGGAGGACGTTAAGGATGTCAACCATGGTTGGGCGGACTTGCCAGGCGGCGCTCCGCGACGAAGAGATGCGGATGCGTGCAGGGAACGGATCTAGCTTGGGAGCTCCGCCGCCGGCACCGAGAGCGGCTCCGCCGCACGGGAAGGAGACTCGGTAAGGGGCTTTAGAGCAACCCCAATAGCTGCTATAAATGACACTGTGCTGTAAAAATTCGAGAATATACAGTACCAAAGCACTCCAGGTGCTTTAAAACGATCGCGTGGTTTAACTTTTTTTACAGACCCTTTAAACTTCCCCTTCCCTGCTTCATATATGCAGCACGAGGAGAGGACATGAACATGGACTTATCCGTGATATGAAAATCTTCCTCCTCCACTATCCTCCCGTGTTCTTACTTGTTCCCCAATTCTACTCTACAATCCTCCTCTTCTATCTCCCTCTGCTAACAATGTACTACCAAAATTCGACACAGATAGGATCCCCCTCTCAATTTCCCTCGCGCATACTCCTCACCATCAATCAATTACATTTACCTAATTGGAGCACCCGTTCATGAGTTAGCTTGTTGGAATTTCAAATCTCGTCGATGGCTGCTGTGTTACCAGGGCGCGAAGTAGATGATGCAGGAGAGAAGGACAGCTCGCAGGGGAAGGCGCGGAGATGGTGCGGCGGCAACAGGGCCTCGCAACGGTGGCCGCGCGGGAGCAGGGGAACGGCGGCGCTCGAGCCCTCCGTGCCGTAGAAAAAAAAAACAGCAGCGAGAGGAAAAGGGCTATAGATGTAAAAAAAAGCCCGCAGCCCGGTGGCCCGCCCAGAAGCCCGTATTTTTGGCCCGGCCCAAGCCCAGTACGGCCCGGTCTTTTGCGGGCCCGGGCTAGCCCGGCCCGTTACCTGCTACCGGGCCTGGGTCATCACCTCGGCCTGCAGGCCGGCCCGGCCCAGCCCGCTGGAAAGAGAACGGGCTGGTCAAGGCCCGGTGCCTCCTCCATCCAGGGTTCCTACCCATCTTCAACATTTTAATTGTGTTAACTCAACAACGTGAATGTTGAACATGTTCAACAATTAAGACTCAAAATGTTAAACTGCACATATAAGATGATGTAAAATTAATAAATGTTGAAACTATAAATTTAGAATGTTGAACACTAAAATTTAGGATTTTTTTCTATTCACGGGCTAGGGGCCAGCCCGGCCCGTTATTTGTGGCCGGGCTTTCCGGGCTGGCCCAGCCCAAAAACGGCCCGCAGGCCCGAGCTTGGGCCGCCGCCTCAGCCCGCAGGCCAGCCCGGCCCGGCCCGGTTTTTACCGGGCCACCCCGGGTCCGGGCCGGGCCGGGCCGCCCATTTGTACATCTATAAAAAGGGCTGACGTGTGGCTCCCACCTGCCAGAAACAGAAGGGAGAGGAGGAAGCACGCTGAACTGGGCTTTTACCAAAAATACGCGAGGGGGATAAGCAGGCGAATTGGGCCTTGGCCTAGAAACGTACATGATTTGGTCCAAAACATGGCCACATGTTCCATACCATTAAACTTCTTCAACAAAACAGTACTAGTAGATAGTGAATGTACTTGTGCTATGATGTCTTTTAACGTTTGGTTGTATGATTTTTTTTTCAAAAATAAATGGCAAAGCTCATTGAACCATAAAATTCTATTCGGAAACGTGTAGAATCAAGATTGGGTATCTTCTATTTTCTTGTCTATTGAAATGTGAAAATTTATGCAAGAGAATTGCAAAGGAGCATTGCATTACGCTTGGGACATATGAATTTTGTAGATTTTAGTATTTGAGAGGAATTTTGCTGTTGAAAAATTGTTTGTTTAAATTTTTTTTGGTGTTAACGTAAAAACATTTCGGTGTTCAAATGTTAGGTATAATGAGGAAATTGGAGAAGTGGGTTCGATTTTTTAAGGTTTGCTTTTAATATATTTGGATTTTCAAATTCATTTTGGTCAGATGCTAGCTATAATGGAGGAATTGATGAAGTGAGTTTGATTGTTTTTTACTTTTCTATACAATATGTTCTTAATTTAAATTTTTGAGCCATTTTCATGGTTTTTTTAAAAATTGGAGATGTTTTAGTGTTCGAATCATAGGTGGGAACGATTATAGAAACACATTCAATATAAAATTTTATTGCATAACGTTAGCTATAATGGGGGAATTGGAAAAATGAGTTTATTTTTTTATTTTTTTGTACAATATATTTTTGTTTTTAAATTTTGAGCCATTTTTGTGGTTATTTTTTTAATTTAAAGATGTTTTGGTATCCAAATTATAGGTGCGAATGAATATATAATGGGGGAAATTGGAAAAGTGAGTTTGTTTTTTCATTTTTTTTACAATATGTTTTTGTTTTTAAATTTGAGCCATTTTTGTGGTCATTTTTTTAAATTTGGAGATGTTTTGGTATCAAAATAATAGGTGGGAATGAATTACGGAAACAATTTGAATTTAAAATTTTTTTGCATAGCAAGGTTTTTGAATTTTGATTATTTTTTTATCGAAAACTTTTTACTTTGAGGATGTTCCGCTATCATAATCGTAGGTACGACAAGTCTTATAAAATATGTGGCGAACTTGTTTTGGGTTTAGAAATATGTTATGCAATAAAATTATAGATCTCATGATTTTCTTGGTAGCCTGGTCCTTAATAAAGAAAGAGTTGTAGTGAAATTCAGTGAAGGCATGATTATCAGCGGCAAGATGATGAACAGATGTAAGATTTTTGGCAGCTTTAGGTAAGTGCAGAACATTGTTTAGATGAATATATCTACTAGGGGTGGGGTAGAAGCAGTAGCATAACCAATGTTTTTTATGTCCATACCTGGACCACTTGTCATCTTTGTCTGATCATGGCCATTGTACTTGTCGTGGACGACCAGCCTGTTGAGGTCGCCGGTGATATGATCAGTGGCACACGTGTTGGTGTATCAATTTGTGTCGACCCCGTAGGAGTTGACCGCTGCAGAAGCAGCCTTTTCAGAGGGCACATAATCTTTATCAAATCGATACTAGCAGTCTAATGCCGTGTGATTTCCACGGCCGTAGACCTGGCTCCACTCGTCGTTGCCCTTGCCGCGTGAGTTGTTCTGATGTTGGGGACGAAAATTGTTGGTGTTGCCTCGCCCCTGCCACCTCCACGTCCCTGTCCTTGAGACTGTCCACGGCCACGGAAACCACCACGGCCACGGCCACCACCACGGGACGCCACGTTTGCAGAATGCCTACCGTTCCCACCATTGCCCTACATCTCTAAATGCATCTCAAAACTGAGAAGCCGTGAGTAAAATTCATCTAGAGAAATGGGCTCCTTGCGTGCGACGATGGCTGCCGCAATCGGGTTGTACTCGGAGTCGAGGCCAGTGAAGACGTGGGAGATGAATAGGTCGTTGTCGAGTGGTTTCCTAGCCGCAGCGACTCCGAGTGAGTGCAATAAAGCCGACTTTCACAAGATGGCATAGTCGACTAGGACACCCATCTTTTCCCATTGTTCAGCGAGTTGTGAGCAATTTTAATCTTCCATGTTCTAGTAGTGAGAATAAAGACTCTGTCTGTGATGCGCGTCAACAGGCGAAAATTCACCAATTACCCTATTCCAGTTCATCTAGTCGGTCTAAAGCTCCTTTAGAACTAGTCTTTTCTGATGTATGGGGTCCTGCTCTTGACTCATTTGGAAGAAAACAATCCTATGTCAGTTTTATCGATGATTTCAGCAAGTACACGTGGATTTATTTTCTACGCCATAAATCTGAAGTTTTTCAGAAATTTCATGAGTTTCAAAGTCTTGTTGATTGGGGTGGTGAATATGAAAAACTAAATTCCTTTTTACTAAAATTGATATAATCCATTGTGTTTCTTGCCTGCATGCCCATCAACAAAATGGATCTGCGGAGCGTAAACACCGCCTTATTGTTGGCGTGGGCTTTTCTCTCCTTGCTCATGCATCAATGCCATTAAAATTTTGGGATGAAGCTTTTGTATCCGGCACATATTTAATAAATCACACTCCTAGTAGATTTATAGACTATCAGAAACATTTGGAAAAATTATTTGGCATGAAACCTGATTACAATTTTCTTCGTGTTTTCGGGTGTGCTTGTTGGCCAAATTTGCACCCCTTGAACTCTCGAAAGCTCCAACTTCGTTCCAAACAATGCGCCTTCTTTGGATATAGTCCTTTGCACAAAGGGTTCAAGTGTTTAGATGTTGCTACTGGGCGCATCTATATCTCCGGGGATGTCACCTTTGATGAAAACATTTTTCCCTTTGCCAACCTAAATCCTAATGTTGGAGCTCAACTTTCTAAAGTGCTCCTTCTTTTCCAAAATTCAGGGTTTGCAACAATACATAACCATGATATTGATTATCCTACTAACCCTGAAGATCTTGCAGAAAATTTGGAAGAAAATCATGCCTGTTTGAAGGAAAACAACGGTGACTTCTTGTATCCATGGAGCGGCACACGTATAGGAGGCGATCTCCCTGCAACCTCGTAGGCGGGGGCAGGTGGGTCTGCTTCGGGATGGCCCCCAAGCGACCCCGTGGCTCTCCTAGAGTTAGCTCCATCCACAATATTTATGCAAGCTTGATAAAGCTCTCTATGGTCTCAAACAGGCGCCAAGATTGCAGCAGCTCGGTTTTCAACCGTCTAAAGCAGACATCTCACTTTTCTACTTTAACAAAGGGGAAGTGATAATGTTTTTACTTCTTTATGTTGATGATATAATAGTTACAAGCTAATCTCATAAAGCCAAAGTAGCGCTCCTTCATCAACTCAAGGAAGATTTTGCACTCAAGGATTTGGGAGATCTGCATTACTTCCTTGGTTTAGAAGTCAAGAAAACTGAGGATGGTATTCTTATGACTCAAGAAAAATATGCAACTGATCTGCTCAAAAGAGTAAATATGACACATTGTAAGTCTGTGAATACTCTGTTGTCTACCTCTGAGAAATTATTTGCCTTTTAAGGAGATCCATTAGGACCTGAAGATATAACTCATTATAGAAGCATTGTAGGTGCTCTATAGTACTTGACATTAACCAGGCCAGATGTGTCTTCCTTGTTAATAAAGTATGTTAGTATTTACATGCTCCTACAACCCTGCATTGGTCAGCTGTCAAAAGAATTCTAAGATATTTGAAAGGTACTCTTACAGTTGGGCTACAGTTAGAAAGTCACATTTCTATGTTAGTAAGTGCTTTCAGGTGCTGACTGGGCAGAATGTCCTGATGATAGAAGTCCAAATGGAGGTTTTGCTATCTTCTTAGGTCCTAACCTTATATCACGGTGTGCCAAGAAGCAAGCTACCGTATCTAGATCAAGTACAAAAGCTGAATATAAAGCAGTTGTAAATACCACAACTCAGATTATGTGGTTGCAATCTCTACTCAATGAACTTGGGGTTAAATCACCACCAGCTGCGGAGATTATGGTATGACAATCTTGGTGCTACATATCTGGCTTCAAATCTAGTTTTTCATGCAAGAACAAAGCACATTGAAGTGGGTTTCCACTTTGTTAGAGAAAGGGTTGCACACAAGTTATTAAGGATTGATCTTGTATCTACTAATGACCAGGTGGCGGATGGCTTCACAAAGTCCTTAACATCACAGAAGATTGACGCATTTACACACAATCTCAACCTCAAACAGTTTCGATTGAGGGCAAGTGTTGAAAGATAAGCTTAGTCATTGTAACTAAGAATAGTCACTACTACAGATTCTTTTAAATCAAACGCCCCTTTACAGCCGATTTTGAGACAATCGGCTGTAAAAGGTCATCACAGCCGGTTGGATTACAAACCGGTTGCGTTGCTCCTTATCACAGCCGGTTGGATTACAAACCGGTTACGTTGCTCCTTATCACAGCCGATTGGTGGTTAGAAATGGCTGCATTGAGGGGCTCATCAACACAGCCGGTTCTAGCCATGAACCGGCTGCGTTGCTACTCATCGCAGCCGGTTGGAGCCATGAACCATTTGTGTTGATCAACGCAGCTGGTTCTACACTTGGCAAATATAATTTTTGAAGCCCTAAACGTATTCAAATTAAAAAGTGTTGAACTACAAAGTTGTATAACTTCTCAAGATGTAAAACTTTTATATTGGCCATTTGTTCGTAGGACAAAGTGGTAGTAAAAGTGTTCACAAATCCTACAGCTCTCATATAGGTTTAGGGTATGAAACTAAAAGAGAGGTGTACGATTAGTGAATACTTTTATTATCACTATGCATATAAACAAATGACTAAAATAAAAGTTGTAAAACTCGAAAAGTTATTAAACATTGTAGTTAACAAAATTTTCAATTGAATTCATATTGTCAACAAAAACCAAGTTTGAAATTATTCAAATTTGAAATTCAAATTTCGCAAACGAGCTCGGATGGAGAAATGGAAAACATAAAAGTTGTAGTGTTTAAAAAGTTATGAAACTCTGTAGCTGATAAGTTTTTAAGTTGAATTTGTTTAGGCCCTCAAATAAGTCATTTACACTCGGGTTCGTATAATATGTGGGGAATGAAAATGTGGCATGGTCACATATGGTGGTGTAGCATAGTGCACTAAAAGAAACTATTTATTCTATGACGGATTCTAGGTGACGGTTTATAAATCTGTCACAGATTTAGAATTGTGGATATTAGGCCCATAATATAGTGACGGTTTAATAAATCTGTCATAAGCCGACCCATAATATATTGATGGTTTAGTTGACACTAAAAGTCATATTTTCTTGTGTCTATATATTTTAATTAAGTATTGAAATACTTTTAACATTTACTTGCATTTCATTTGGAGCCCATCTGTCGACTAATGCACCAAAAGAATTACTCCCTTCGTTTCAGAATGTAACAACGTTTAGCTTTTTCCAAAGTCAAAGATTAATAACTTTGTGACCATAAAGAGCACAAAAATTATACAGATTGGCAAAGTAAGAATTATGTTTATAGATCGGTCACGAAAGAAACTATTATAACATGACCACTGCACCTATGGTGGACGAACAAAAGACCTCAACACTAAAAGCAAACAAACATACCACTGCACCTATGGTGGACGAACAAAAGACCTCAACACTAAAAGCAAACAAACATACCACTGCACCTATGGTGGAGGAATAAAATCCACACAAAAAAAAAACTTGCGCAATGTGGGCACCCAACCACCAACGCATGCCTCCTGGCAGCCTCCTCCAGGTACCGGTACGTTGTACCCATCGTCACGTCACACAGGCCTCCACACACCTTCGCTATTCGCTAATTCGCAAAAAAAGCAGAGGGAGCTATTCGCTAATTCGCAAAAAAAGCAGAGGGAAACAGGGTTCGAACTCCGGCCTCCAGCTCCACACGTGAACGGATATACCACCAGACTAACAGTACTATTTTGGTAACAACAGGCATTAAAATTATTTGTACTATTTACTGAATCTCATGCAAGGCAATCCGCCGCGTGACCCGCCGGCCAATGGCAGCCTACCACGTGACCCCGCCGAGGAGAAATGAAGAACACGGATGATAGGATTTTTTTTTCCCATTTTAATCCGGAATTAAAATTTGTATTTGGTATTTCTTCCTCATATATACTCAGATTGGATGATTCTTTTTTCTATATTTTTGTAAACTCGTCCTCTTTGACTTAGTAGCCTTTTGTTTCCATATAAATTGACATTTCTCATGTTTTGAAATTAACTTGTTTTCTACCAACTTAGTGCAAGGTAGATAATGATTTTATGACATAATAATTGTTAATGTCAGTTCATATTTTCTAATACTATAGTAAATGTAAGGTCGTGTCCAAATTTAAGGTGCATACAAGTTCTAAAATCTTACGAAGTATGGAATCTACAATGTTTGAGTTCAGATATATGAGACTATACGAGGGATGTGTCCTATTTGTGAACAATGTGTGCTTATTTTTTCTAAAATCTTATGAAACTCTTTTATCTCAAGCTTCCACATTCATAAAATGATTGTATGACAATTTAAAGCATTTTCATAGAAGCATTAGGTATTATTATCATTATTTTATAGCAAGGTTGCAAGTACAAGTTTGAATTATGCCTAGCAAACATTTGAAAATTTCATATCTTTTTAGGATATGAGATGTAAAAATAGATATATAGTTAATAAATATCCATTTCATTTTTTGTATAATATTTGAGACACGTATTGTCCAAGTTTTAATTACTTTCAATAAACATGCATAAATTCATTTAAAATGTTAAAAATAGTAAATAAGTTAGAAAATTATTGAACCTCCTACAAGACTACTTTTATGTAGCATATTACATATAAAAAATAAGTTGGTCTATATCAGAGAATTATTTTTGTGTGTTACTTCATAATAATGCTATAAACTGATAAAAGAAAAAGAAACATATTAAGCATACAAGGCCCAGTTCAGCCCAAGCGGCCCAATTGTTTTCGACCGTCCATACCCGATCTAATGGCTATTATCGCTCCACCATAGTATAAAGGAAGTAGAAACCCTAGCTCCTTCCTCCACAGACCACAGTCACTCACAAAGTCATATTCCTGCTTCCCTCCCTCCCTTCCCTCTACGCACGGCGGCGGCACAAGGACCGGCCACATCGCTGCCCCTCCATCCCCGGCCTCTACGCACGGCGGCGTCGCAAGCCCGGCGGAGGCTGACCTCTGCGCACGGCAGTAGTCCAGCGGCCTAGCTGGCTGGTTTCCCTGTCTGGCAGCAGCTTACGGTTCAGGCGCTTGCGGCCTAGCGCAGCAGCTACAGCTAAGCAGATCAGGTAGACGACAACAGTTATAAGTGCAGGTGAGGAGCATTTCGATTTGTTCATTCTCTGGTGATCTGTCCATTCGAGTATGCAAGCTCCTTTGTCTTTTGTCTGACGGGATGCAAGATTACAGTCTTTTTTTTTTTCATTCGAGTATGCCAAGCATTTGGATTTGTTCATTCTCTGGAGATCTGTCCATTCGACTGCAGTCGGAATGCATTAAGTTTGATATGTGGATCTGTGTCTAGGGTTAGTCGTTTTCCCCAAATTGATGCTGATTTCCGGATATCTTAGAATGTTCCTTCGTAGATCTGTTTGAGATTTTTAAGTATCTTGTGCTCACTTGTCTGAGTAGCTACTGCTACTGCTTGGCGTTTCTTTCCAATTCAATTTCTCGCAGCTTGTGAGATCTAATCAACGTGTGTGCAGGTAAGTAACAAGATAAACAAAGCCTTGGTATGTCACTTTCAGGCCACAGTAAGTAATCCCTGCTTTGGTTTATTTAGTCTCTCTAGTAATTGTGTGTTTCGATCAGAGGCACTCAAATGAGTTGTTATTTACTCGGTCAATGGCTTGGTACACACACATGTATGCTACCTGTTTATCTATCATGCATAAAGATTTCGTGCTTTGTCCATCTGAGTGAACGAACTTGCTGAAAAATGTTCTTTTTCCTGAAAACTGTCGTTAAACTTTAGAACATTAATTCTCCACAGATATAAATGTCAAATGTACATGTTATTTCTCGGTTCTCTATTACTACAAGTGTGGTGATCAATCAAGTATCCACTAAACATTGTTTTCAGGGAGAGGAATACAAGGACGAGGATCCTGGTTTGATTCGTGCAAACTGCGCCACTTAAGCCAGAAAATACCTACCTGAGTATTATACTATTTGCTATTGCAAGTTAGCCCTCTAATAGAGAGATTTGCTAACTGGTTCATTCTAATTGTTGTTTTGGAAACCAAACTGGTAGCTTGCGTTTTTTATGCAAGATGCAATGTGAATGTAACTTGCTTTCTGTATTTTGATTTGCTTGTGAATGTAAACCATGGATATTGTATTTGATTTGATGTTCTATAATTCTGGTAAATGGGCTAAAAAATTTTGTATTTGTTTTGGGCTGAAATGGCTATTCTAATAAATAGGTTGAAAACTGGCCAAAATAAGGGCAGAAGCTTAAAAGCGCTTTCAAAATGGGCCCATTAACAAATGGATGGTCTTTGTCCACGTCATCCGCCAGGTGTTATTGTCCATGTCATCTGCCATGTGTCATCCACCTAAGCGTTCTGTTAGTTCTTCCATGTCAGCTTTCATTTGTTTCTGTGATGATGTGGCAATTCAATTTGTGACGGTTGGAACCGTCATTAATATTGGGCTTCGGGCTGGATTGGTCTGGGCCTGAACCAAATCGTGATGGTTTTAAACCGTCACAAATTGAGTTAAACTGTGACGGTTTGACGAAAACCGTCACGCGATTTATTCCGCCACGCTCAATCTGTGACGGATTCTAAAACCATCACAGATGTCATTTTATGACGGTTTTTGAGGTTTTGTGACGGAAAGTGACTGTCATGGATTAAATAGTTTCTTCTAGTGGTGGTAAGGGAGAGTACGCGCGAGGGGGAGGTCGTGGGTTTGAATCCCAGCTACCACGTAGCGCGCAAAAAATCACTACTGCAAATAGGATTTTAGGAGACACTACAATTTAATTTTCAAAGGCGAACACAAATCCTGACCGCCTCCGTTAATACCAAACATTAACAGAGGCGGACACTTTTTATTTAAGGAGGCGTTTGCATTTTGCTGTCTCGGAAAATCGATTTACGGAGGCGGACATTTTAAAACAACCGCCTCGGAAAATCATCTATTTTCAGATGCGGTGTCTTAAGATTGTAATATGAGATTTTGTCACATTTTTATAAAGAACCTACAAGCTGTGAGCCCATGTGATTGGTGGGCTTGTGAGCATATTCTATAACCTAGTATTGATCTGTTCATGCTATGGGCTATAATGAAGGTTTAAGCCCAACTTAATGTAAAGTTTGTGTAATCAATTAATTAATGGTGAGCGTGAATGGGCTGGGCCTCTCCACGGACAGCCCATGCAAAATGCCTCCTGTATGGCCTTGTCGAGGTATTGATTGACCATGGACGTATACGTACCGTACGTACTGGTGGTATATACGACTACAAGCACACATATGCCAGGGGCAGTCATGCACACCAAACCGACGAGGACTCAGGACTGAGCTACCTTCGAGAAGCTCCGTGTGATCTCGTCCTTGGCCCGGTTCATCCGGCGGCGATCAAAGATAGGATCAAACCGATAAGATCAACTTTCAGAATTTGAATGAGTCAGCCGCACAGCAACGAACGGAAGCCCGACTCGTTCGCGGCGCTCGACATCCATACGCTCCTCCTACCCTTCACCCTAGCGTTTGCCTATAAAAGGCCATCGTCTTCCATCGTCGAGGGAGGAGGAGTCCCTGACCCTCACCACACCGCCAGGCCGCCGCTGCACACACACACCTCCACCTCACCGGTGACCTGCTGCACTTGCACGCCGCTGCACACACGCACTCACTTCCATCACGCCACCGTCCTGCTAGCAACACCACATTCATCTAGTCATCTTAGAGGAGTAGAGAAGGAGCCGTCCACTTCTCCGCCGCCTGCTGCCCGAGATCGCCATGGCCGGATCAAATGGTGAGCTTCATGACAGTGGCTTATTTGTATCATATGTCTGCTAGCAGGTGCTTGTTGCCGGTGCCGGTGAAGAGGCCAGTCAAGGCAGGAACAGGCCCTCATGGTGTTCGATCTCTGTGAAGAGTACCAGAGAGGTGCAATGTGTAGTTGTCGCAAGATTAAGGGCTTAGCCAGTTAGAGAGAAGAAGCCTTTGCCATAGTGTTTGATGCAAGTGGTATAGATGCAGGCGTGCATGCAGTTGTCACAAGATTAGGGGCAAGTCTTAAATAAAAGAAGAGCTGGCTGTCATGTAGTTGTAGGCCGAGCTGTTCTTTGTAGTATAGGCGATATGTGGAGGAGTATGAGATGCAGTAGTTGGCCACTACAAGATCAATGTATGGCAAGAAGAGTTTTAGAGGTTCAAAGGCAGCAGCTCACTTGAGATCGCAGTTTGCCGGCGCATCGCTGATAGGCAAGCACAAGGGCGGAGCCAGGATTTGGACATAGGTGGGGCCAGACGAACACTACCAACAACAACCATGCATGATAATACTTACAAATATACATATATACCGGCTTGGTTAGATCAATCAAAATATGTTTTACAACACAAAAAAGATTAAACCTGGCTGTCCACTATTTAGCTTTAAATTAAACATATATGACAATAAAATAAAATAGGACGTGTTTAGAAAAACAGAACTACATCTGTACTAAATTCAATTTATCCCGGGTTAATTGGATAATTTAATTAGCACTTACCCGATCAAACAATTAAATTCCAAAGTGTAGTTACAATTGGAGATTTAGGTCGTCCAGATGGAGGGTGGAGCATACCAAGAGTCTATGGATTCACAGCCAAGTTTCTAGTGTTGCATCCCGCACGGCCGCACCAGCGGAAGGCGGCCACAAGTTTGGAGAACGGAGAGCGCCGGTGCAAAGAAACTAGAGGAAGCGGAAGTATGAAACGTTAACAAGTACTAAACAACAATGTTCTGCGGCTGTTAGATACGTGCAGGCATGTAGCTAACCTGGTTGATGAAGTACACACGTGTGTAGTCTTGGGCCGGTGTACTAATCCTAATTTGAGCCACACTAGGCAGGTCATGCTTGCTTTAAACATGCGATTAGCAGCAAAATTGAGAGATGATCCTCTTCAAAAGCTGCAGCGTTAGGGGGGCCAGGCCCCTGCGCGCCCCCCCCCCCCCTTGTCTCCGCCCCTGCCGCAAGCAGAACTCGTCATTGTGCAATGATGTTTATTTATGATCCGCAGCAATATATATGAAAGGTTGGCTAGTCGTGTTGAAGAAGTAGAGGTATATGCATCTACGCCAGATTAGAGAGTAGATTAGTTGGGCAGAGCAAGCAAGCAGCAGTACCCAGTGTTGTAGCCCTTTGAGTAAGAGATTGTAATGTCCTGGTCTAATTAATTAGAGAAGTTTAGAGGTTAGGTCAAGGCTGATATTCTGTCAGATCAGATGCAAGTAGCCTCCCTGGTGATGAGCGATAGCAGCTCCCTGTTAGTTGTAGTCGCAGAGGGCAGCGGCCATGATAATGCAGCCCCTTGCTGATGAGGCTGTGATGCCGGCCAATTAGTTAAGTGATCAGATCAGGCGTGAAGTCACTGATTGACAGAAGTATCAGCTAAGTTAACTGGCAGCGCAACAAAGTTATCGGCATGTGGAGATTAGAGCAGGGCTACATTAGGAAGGGCTCTGCTTGTCCCGGGCCTTCATGTGTAACAGACTGTATTGTTGAGGCAGCTCTCAGGGTTGTATATTTGTTTCATGCACAATCCTCAGATGAGAAGAATCAGTATGATATAAATTCTTTCTTCAATTAATCAACTTGAGATATACATATATATGTTTATATTTTCTTGTGACAAATTCAGCCTGCCCCTCACGGCAAGGCCTCTTCTTGAGTTAACAGTTATCTCAGTAATAAGAGCATCGTGGCTATGAAAGGTCCAGGCAGCATGAACATGCCTCCTACGTGATTAGCAATGGCAGTAGTATTGTCATTAGCTCACAATGAAGCCATGCAAGTGCATGCGGCCGGGTTCATATATACGTGGCATATATGAGCTCGTATACATCGGTTCAGTTCAGATACTGTGCTCCTCTCGGGTCATCGCTGAGAGCTGCGGTCCCACGGTAATCTCAATGCTCAAGCGAATGCTATCCTACGACCCTGCCCGACATGATCAAATTAAAGCATGACGCCGCCGTAAGGCCCGTGAAAGAGTTGTTGTTAGAACTAGCACGTAACTTTTGGTGGATCAAAGCAGTATTGCTATATGAAAAGGCTAACGACAGTACACCCTTACTACAAAATATTACTGAGCATTAGCTTGTCTCCAAATAAATGTGTGCGTCCTTTTGATGGTTTCCAAAAGTACTTGATACACTGGTCTAGATGCTTGTGGCCCTCTCATATCGCAGTGGCCGCTGATCACCCTGCTCAATCTAGTGACAGAAGAGAGAGTTCTGATCGGTTGGCGGTGACAGGCTCTCAAGTTTAGTCCTACCGTTGTCATACATAATTTGCCTGCTTCAGCATTGTCAACACTAGCGTGTTTATATGAAGTCTGCTCTATTCTCCCTGACTGACGAGGCGGGGGTAACTCAGTTATACTTATACTATTCTTCAGTGACCGACGAGGCTGGAAACTTTGTTGTCTTGACCGACGAGGCTGGACAATCACTTGTTCGTGTCCGACGAGGCCGAACATTATTATTTGCAGACTTCAGTATAAATTCCGTGACCGACGAGGCCGGATATTACCTGCCAGAGACCGACGAGGCTTTGGCCCAACATAGCTATTTTTCTTTTCATGTTACAACTCATACATACTTTGAGATTTCAAGACGACGACCATCAGCGTACCTTAATCAGAGGTCTTCCATGGCCTAGAGCTATGGATGTAATTAGCCGGCGGCTCTTACGAGGCCACGGGAACCAAGAGCTACACATCGACCTACTTAGTCTGATGTATTAGGCGCATTTCAATGTAAATCCAGTAGGAACACATACTTGTAATTCTCATATGAATTAATAAAGATCAATGTTCTCTGAGTTTTGTTGTCTCTTTTATATTATTTTGTATACTTTAGTATACTGGCACGGCCGTAATATTTTATTTATGTACGCGTTAGGAAAAAGCTCCCCTACCCGAGAGCTGTTTCTTTTCGTCGAAACAAAGGTGTCCATCTCTGTAAATATATTTTCAGAGGCGGTTGTTTATAAGTCCCGTTTCCAAAAACACCAAAGCTCAATAGGCCCAAATCGGCCCGATAAACCCACCTCATATATAACCTAACCCTACAGCTTTTCCCCTCCATCTCCCTTTTCTCTCTCAGTCTCCCTCCTATCCTCCCACCGCCAGGGTCTCCTCCCGCCGCCGCCACCCCACTTCCGCGCCGGACGCCTCATCGGCTTCTTTGCTGTTGCCCTGTCGCCTCCCTCGTGATCTCCTCTTCCTCCTCTGCCGATTGCAGGCGGCAACACGCGGATCTAGGCGGCTCGCGCGGAGGTGCCAAGGCGGCATAGGCAATGGTGGCGTGGATCCGCAGGGAGGAGGGGTCAAGGCGGCGGCATGGATCCGCGGAAAAGGAGCCAAGGCGGCGGCGGCGAAGCTGGCGCGGCGAGGTGTTGCGCGGCGCCTTCTCCTCCTCCTCTGTCCTCGACGACGAGGAGCCCAACGGTGCAGCGCGGCAAGGAGCTCGACGGCAGAGGTGCTGCGAGGTGCGGTGCGGCGGTGGATCTGCAGGCGTGAGGTGGATCCGGCGGCGTCGCGGGGCGGATCCGGCATGGCGGCGGTGCAAATGGGCTCGGCGGGCTTTTTTCTTTTTTTTTAATATATTTTTTTACCCGATTAACGGAGGCGGTCACAAAACCGACCGCCTCCGTTAATCCCCGATTAACAGAAGCCCCACGTCGAAGGTGGACGTAATAACCACCTCCGAAAACCCTTTTGACTGCCTCCGAAAATCTATTCTGTATTAGTGAATCTTGCGAGTTGGCAGGGCTTGGGTGGCTGTCCGGTGGGGTCCCTCCCCTATTTAAAAAAGTTTTTGGAACAATCTTGTGTAGTAGTGTAGTATAGGCTAAGAGTATAGACTAAGAATATATTGTAACAATCTTCTGAGTTGTTCGGTAGATTAGTGGTGTGTATACGTGTACAGATTAGTGGTGTGCATACGGGTAACCTCTCTGGCCCAGTCTCTTGGTTGTTAACCGATCATCTATGTAAGTCACCTGGGGAGCTCTTCCTCAGATTAATTCCATTTAACACACTTGCTATCTCTTCCATCAAGGGAATACCAAGCACCCAAGATTGAATTGGGCTGGTGCTTTTACCAAACACATCCACTCCCTTTCAGTATCGTTGTTCATCCGGCAAGCAGGACTGCAGGATCAAATTAACGCAGTTGAGACCTCCAGTACAATGGTTGCTCGACACGACAGAGCATAGTCGGACAACTCGGGCTTGGCATGGACGTACGCGCTCGCCTAAGCACATGGCGACACGTGGCGCGTTAGTTGCTTATAACTGCCGTTTTCGATCAACGACGACATCCATGTCATATTGCCATTGCGACCAATATAATGGAATCTCGTTAGCTGTTTCTGGCCACGCTCCATGGATTCCAATTTCCAGCTCGTTCTGCCCCGTGGAGAATCTAGGTCAATGCGTACGGTTACCCGATCTAGATCCAACGCAAGAAAATGTCGCACCTCTCTTAGCCGCCTCTGACATTGCACAAGCCTGGTTCATTTGCACTTGTTAGCTTGACGCAGTATTACACTGATGAGAGACAGAGATATGAACAAGTGGCCATTTGTTTTCTATCCTTTCCCTGCTGGCTATGGCATGCTGGCCGCCAACATCCGACGGGCGTGTCCTCCGATCCCCACTTTTTATCAAACGACCGTGAGCAAGTGTGACGACTGCGTGGATGGCCGGAGAGGACAACAGGTCGGGGGCATCAATCAGGCCACGTGAAGCCTCATGCATCGTGGCCATCTCTGTTCCCTCTGGGGATGCGTGCTCGCTCCCACGAAGACGAGCCCTCTCCATTGCATGCGTGCAAATTGCCGATCGAGCTCGCAAAGTCGCAACCATAATATACTAGTAGTATGTCCGATTGATCGAGGGTCTATGATAGAATAGGCCGACGATCTTATCGTCTCGGCGACATCAATGGTTATCAAAGCCGGCCATGTGATCAGGCTGAGCCAGGTCAGCTCCACGTCAACAGGTGCAGGTAATTGCCGAGGGAAGGTATATATAGAGAGAGAGGAGGGGGGGGGGGAGAGAGAGAGAGAGAGAGAGAGAGAGATTTTTACTGAAAGCAGTGCATGCAGTCGCTGTGGAACGAAACTGCGCGCGAGACAGGTGCACGGTCATCCGGTCGTGTTCCCAAAGTTAGCGCACATGCATGCCGCACAGTGCATTCGCAAGGTCGGCCGGGAACAATGCCGGCGCTAGCTGCTCCGAGCGCACGTACGTACACGTGCACATGCATAAACGCAGCGAGCGTGCCGGTCAAGAAGGGGGCCCCTCCACCGAGCTGAGTCTCGCGCGCAGCGAGCGTGCTACACGCATAAACGTAGCCGTGCAGCAGTGTCGTCTCGTTGCTTCGTTGAATCGTTGGTGCAGCTAACCTCGCTCCCCCCAACACGGGGCACTGGTCACCGGTCACCCGTCGCCGACCACCAGTTTGACGACGATGCGTCACGTCGTCGATCCGGTCCCCCTCTCGCGTGCTCGAGCTCGCCAGCCAGGAGCACGCTCTGGACGACGTTCCAGAGGGTTGACGTGAAATGACATACGTGCGACGAGCTGACCGCCGTCGTGGCGAGGTAGCTTCTGGGGCTTCAGTGGCCGGCCGGCGTGGGCGGTGGCCAGACTGCGATTTGCTTGGGGCTTGGTCGAGTACGTCTCATGAGGCATACAGCCGAAGCACACAGCTGAGATCCAGCATGAGACACGGGCTCTGCGACGACATGCAAGTCCGTCCCGGCCTCCGGCCGGACTATGCATTGCACAAGGGCAGCAGACCGAGACCGGTGTGATGGCCGATAGCGGGAGATATGGTGGAGACAGGAGAGGCCCCGTGGTTAAAGGGAGACCGACGTACGAACGGTAGCAGCAGCGGCAAGATAGCCTGCCGGGCGGTGGTCCTTGTAAGCCGTGGCTGCAGGTGTGTGACTCCATCTTTAGTCAAGCTAGTCCGACGACCATACTGCTACCAGACACCAGTGCAAAAAGCTAGCCAGTAGCAGTTGGACACCGGTCATCATGGCGACATGCATGGTGGCACATTGGTGTGGCTGTACGAGTTAGTTATTCGTTAGCTAGTGCAAGAAGCATAAAGCAGCTCACTGAGTACGTAGTATACGTCGAGAACCGGTCGGATCGGAGGTTGCGTACGTACGTTCGCATGGCCACACGGCCACACGACGTTGGCGCCATCCCGAGCCACATCGGTCCATCACCTCGTCAGCCCAATCTCGAAATGTGCACACCACTACAACTTCTAATCTCCCCAAAACTAACTGATGGCTCACAATGAGTTGAAGAAGCACCGAACGAAATGAAGCATCTACATACTGTGCGTCACGTCTATATATGCTCACTACTCACGGCTACCAGGATCAAAAGAACGGTGCGTGTACGTCATACCCCCGGCCGTGCCATGGCTCTCGAGACTAGCAATGGCTTATCCCAAAGCATCAGCAGCTATGACGAAATGGAACCATGCCTCGCCACATCATCGTCGATCGTACGTCATCCCGGTAGCGTAGCACATCACCCGGCGGCCGTTCGTCAATGCACAATCTATATATTATTGGTCTCAGCATATACTCTCAGTATAATGCATGCCCTATGCCGTATAGTAGCTTAGGTGGATGGCGATGCGCCGATGCTACTACGTTGGAGTACAAGCAGCGCCTATTCGAGAGCAGGTGCATACATTTCCATGCGCTCACGCACGGATCGAGTTAATGGCAACGGCAAGAGGAGGTCAGGCAGCGCAAGGCACGTCAGGGATGGACGGACGTCTGCCACGGACGGCCATGGGTTGGCCGAGAGCGCCGCGCAGGGAATTGAACGCACCCGCACGTGGGCCGCGTCAAGTGGAGGCATGGCGCCCCGTGTTCTCGTGCAGACTTAGGTCAAAGCTGTAGTACCAGTGCACCACTACCATGCTACCACGTCCGGAGTACGTGTGGCTTTAGTGAGTGGTGGTCCTGGTGGAGCTGCAGAGCCTGCAGCTTGGCCGGATCATATCGGACGGCGTACATGCACCATGCCCATGGCTAGACGTGCAAGCGGCGTGGATATTTTGCTCGACCGTTCAAATGTCAAAACCATCCGAAGAGGGGTGGGATGTGAATTTCGAAATCCCTGAATATTTCCTCGGATATTTGATCGAATACAGCTGAACTGGATATATAGAAAATTTGGATAGCTGTTTCGAATATCTGGTGAGCTTGTAGCTAGCCTTGTAGGCCTTTAAGGCCCAATACAAGTCTCAGCCGAAGAGGGGTAATGAAATAGTTTTTTCTAAAAAAAATATTATTATAAGTTTATTTAAGTTAGAAACAATGTTTAATTTCTACCTTTCACTAAAATATTGTAGGATGTTTTAGCAGAAAATATATTTTTGGATATTAAAAAATACATAAAAAGGATGTTTTTATTATTGATGCTAATGTGCTACCCGGCCTTTGTGGATTCAGATAAACTTCAGAAATGCTCTAAAAGAAAAGCAGGTACACGGCATCAACGCCACGATGGACATTTTCTACTACACAACTATACAATTGAATTGATTTTTTTTAAAAAAAATAAACTGTAACAATCGAATTGACTATGTGTCACACCCTGAAATTTGGGATTTCGGGATGTGATTAGAAAAAGAAAGTTAAATAAACAATTTTCATTAATTATTAAAACTTTTCCAACATTTGTTTAATTATCAGGATATTTAGTGTAGGAAAATAATCAATTTCCTAAAAAAATCAAATATATATGCTTTGTGTTGCTTCATAATTGAAATGTTGCATTCATGCCATTGCATATAATATTTCTTGAGTGTGAGATTTCAAAATACGTTTAGACGCCGATCAAATCATCCCTGAGAATTTCCTAGATTTTCTAGGAATTAATTCTCTTTTCCTAGAGCCAAATCCATTTATTGGAAGGCTCTAAATTCCCTTTTCTTGAGCTTCAAATATTTTATTTGGGTTCAAAGTCTCCAACTCTATCTCTGGAATTTTTCCTAGGATTTTTGGAGCTTTGAAGAGAATTTTCCATGGTTGAAATGCATCTCTAGAATTTTCTAGATTTGTTTTTTTGACCTAGAAAATACTTTCTCAAATCAAATTAAATAAAAACCCTAAATAGTTTTCCTCTTTCTTTTTATTTAGGCTGAAACCTCTTTTGGCCCAGTATCAGCAAAGTCATTTCGGCCCAATCCAACTCAGCTTGCCCTTCCTCTCTTCCTGTCGCCAACCGGTGGGCCCGTGCTGTCATCCCCAACTCTCCCCTCTCTCTCGCCCTCACTGACCAGCGGGTCCCAGTTGTCATCTCCTTCCTCAAGCGTTCCCGAGCAGGACTCGACAGAGTCCGAGCAGAGCCCGCCGCGCCGCCCTCCCTTGGTGCACACGCCAAGCCTCCCTCTTCTGGTCCTATTTAACTCGCAGCCGTTGCCCTGCTGCCTCTCCCTCGCATCGCCTCTCCTCCATCCGCATTGCGCCGCCACCAGGACGTCACCGGAGCAAAGCCGAGCCGCCAGCCGCCGACTTTGATTCGCCGCCAAGGATGCTCGCTGGACCAACTCGACCCCACCACGAGCTTCACCGAACCGAGGCACGCCCATTTGTCTGGTCAACGTCGTCAATCGGCTGCCGGAACGCCGCTGTCCCTTGGAGCCCTGTGCGCCGGCCGCCGCTCGTCGACCCTTTCCGATTCCGGCCACCACAGATCGTCCCAGTGCATGGTAAGCACTCCAACGAGTTCCCCTCATCCTCCTCCCTCGATTCCTACGCTTCACCAAGCCCCTCGTCCGTCGAATCGACGGTGAGCCATCCACCAGAGAGTCGGCCGCCATGGCATGTGAAGCTCTTGAAGCTTTTGCAGAAAAGCACCCTATAGTTCGTGTTTATAAACCCGCAGTCCACGGTAGTTCAAAAGTAATTCCGTTTTAGTCCTTTTCTTTTTTGGTTTAACCCCTGACGTTTGGTAGAATCCAACCCGCCATCCTTGGCTGCCCGTTTTACATGTGAACCCTTATGTTTTTATACGTAATTATGTTTTAGCCCTCAGTTTCTTTCAAGACAGCCCCTGGAAGCCCTATTTCTTCGCAGTTAAGCCCCTAGAACCTTGTTTTATCCATAGACTCCACGTTTAAACTCCGTTTAATTTCGTTTTGTTGAGCTAATCTTCTAAAAGCGTAGACTTTAGTTTAATAGTGTTGTTTACCAAGTTTTATGTTTTGAAAATAAAGAAAATGTTAACTTGTTTAATATTTGTTATACGTTTTACAAATTGCATAAAATCTAATTAGAGTCCCAACTCCATGTTTTATAATTTATTTAAAATATTAATTTAAATAATATTTACTTCATATGCTTTTCCAAATAAAAGTTAGTAAGGTTATATATTGGTTTTCATAAACTAATAATTATTTTGCTTAATGCTCAATGTTGAATCTTGTTTTCTAAATAAAATTTGACTAGGTTCATACATCAGCTTTTGTGAATAAATGTTAACTTGATTAATATCTATATCCACTTCATTAGCGTTTCTAATTAAAAATTAAATTAAGGTTATACCACGCTATTTCATAAACAAATGATGTTAATATGAATAACGATTATTGAACCAGCTTTCATAATTATAAAATCTAATTAGAGTAAACATCGGTTTTGTGTAATCTAAATTAATATGAATAATTTCCAACTTGAATATGCTTTCAATATTAACTTGTTTAGTCCAATGCGATACATAAAGTTATTCGTCTAAATGTTCTCTCATGTTTTTTTACAAATTAAAATATTTAATTGGTATAATCATTATATAAATATTTGCAAATGAAATTAATTAGGCTTTACCCGTCTTTTCATATGAAAGTGCAACTTGAATTAAATTAAATATTGAATATCTTTTCTTAAGTTAAAATAAGAGAAGCATATAGTCTTTTATTTCTTTCGTAACATAAATCTCCCCATAGCTAGACCTTTCGAACCATAGCTTCATTCTCAACGTTTCTTGCGCTCTCGTGATCTCCCCATCGTTTAGTATGTTCTTTTAAAAGTTTTTCTTTTGATTGATGTATTGTTCTTAGTTGTATCTATTTCTTTGCTTGCATGTTTGTGCTTATGCTCGATGTTTGCTACGATTAGAGGATCATCGTTCCGAAGCTGTCAAGAACAAGAGTTGAAGACTGAGCAGTGGTATTCTTTTGCGGAAAGGCAAGTGTCCCTAACCATCCTTCTACCTGTGCTTTATAAGATCATATATGTTAATCGGAACATGGAGAACCACCCAGGATTACCCGTACAACCACAATACTATAATGGCTCTGGTCTTGGCTAATTAATTAGAAACCTTGGTTAGGAATGATGTTACCGAAAGGGCATGGGCGGTGGCGGTTGACGGTGTATAGCCCGGTCCTCTCGGGAAGTGGGCTTAGCTAAGACACTATGCCCGTTAGGGAGGGTTATGCCTGCTTCCGATCCGGAAACCTTAGCGGGTCGTTTCAAACTAGGGAATCTTTGTAAAGGCCTCGTAGCGTCCCTATGCAGTCACACCTCGGAAGTGTGGTACGTGCTTTGGCCAGCACAGCATGGTTGGGTTTAAAGTTCCTCGGAGCTTTTACGCGAATTGTGGTGAAAGTGTACAACCTCTGCAGAGTGTAAAACTGTTATAACAGCTGTGTTCGCGGTCATGAACGACCTGGACCCTCACATGATTAATATACTTGAAGTTGATGATTAAATTGTTCTGGTTATTTCGGTGGCCTTGCTGAGTACCAACCATAAGTGTACTCATCCTTGCTTATTGCTGCTCAGTATTCAGAAGGTGTGTGAAGTTATTGAAGATGATGCTAGGCGTATGCAACCCCCAGTCAACTGCCTGTGGTGAAGAGTTGAAGATTCCGCTGCTAGAAAACGTTTGTAATGTCTTTATTTTATTCCTTTCGCTGTACCTTTGTGTTCTGTTTAGTCATGGAGTCTGTCATATGTGTGAAACTTGATCCTAGCGCGCATATAAGATGCATCTGGTTTTCTTTCTAAAACCATGTGTGACACTATGACATTCATACCATTAGAGTTTGTCACATCAACTACTACATTATGGTACGAGTTAATCCCCAAATCCATGCATGTACAAATGATTACTCTACACATCAATTACCATTGGGCCGTTTGGATCCTAGGAATCAAATTCATTTTAATAACCTTGGTGTAGACATAAATTAAGTAAGCTAATGTAATTGTACATGGAATATATTTGTATATTATTGTTAGCCATACGAGGAGATACTTATGTGTTATAATTTACTATATGGGAGTGAGCCCATGAGCGTGCTATAAATTGTATAGTAGAAAAAAGCATGGTGATTTTCATAATCAATTTTCATCTCCCACCCTATGAATTTGAGATAAGCTTATATGGGAACTTTGGAAAGTTGTGGAATGGAAATTCCAAGCCAAATAACCTAATGCATGAAAAACAGCCCCTTAGAGATCTCAAAACCCATTTCAATACACATAATTACTCTACACACATGGCAGTATTCGCATGTATTCACTCTCAAGTAAGTGAACAACATCTGCGTTACGTTTCTCAACTCGGCTGGCCTGATTGTGAAATCATTAGGGTGCAAACATATGCCGTGTACTATTCTGTCCGTTCCAAAGCTGGCAAGTTGCACGTTGAAACTTCGGAGGAAATGCATATCATACTGCGCAGTCGGCACTAGCTAGTGCTTCCATTTTCAATTCCATCAGTACTATACCCCGAAAGGAAAATGGAATATACTCCAGCATCTGCACTTGTTTTGTCCTGGAACTCACGAGTGCTGTGCGGTTGCAGTAGTCCCTGCTCCCTGCAGGGCAGAGATTCTCAATTTGCAGCACGAAATAAGGATGTACAGGGCCCAGCGCAAAATGAGAACGGTGGCTGTGTTTAGTTTAATAAGGTAAAGATAAACTTTTTCTGAAAAATGTGTTATGTGAGAGAGATGAATAGGAGAGTTGGAAAAAGAATTTTTTAGAAAGCTTGTTTTGTGAGAGAGATGAATAGAAAAATTAAAAAAATATTTTTTCACGTAACACTATAGTCGTCTGAGTCTGATATACCATAGTCTTTGGGCAGACCTTACCCAAAGCACATATACCGTGCATTGTCTAGGTCTATTCGAGGGCATTTCTTGACATATTTCCTTAGCCCATGTTTCAAATGTCTCCATCTGAAGTAATGGCTAAGTTATTAGCGTCTCCCCAAGTTAAAACCTACCAACACTTGGGGAGAATCCAATGGGCCTTTTTCTGGCGAGTTAAAACGTTGAAACATCATGTCATCGTGCAAACAAAAATGTATATATATGGACAATAAAAGCTCTTTTGTGTGTGACATTAAACCTCAAGAAAATTTCTTATGACTCATCTTGCTCTTTCTAATTCTCTTTCTTATTGACATTTTCTCGACCATTTCCTCCTTGCATTGTTTAAGTAATTTAACCACACATAATGTGATAATAATTAATCATCAACTTGTGCATATTGTCGGGAACTGCATGCATGTACTTTTTGCTTAAAAGATCAGCTAGAAAACAAGCATCTTGTTGAGAAGCTCGATCGAACCTGGTTTTACGAGATCAGTCGCATGTTTTGGAGCTGCCCCTGTTTTGGCATGAACAGAGATCGATGATTGGGTGATTTTATATGCACAGGGTTGTTAAAAAAATGAACTAGGCAGACAAAAGCAAGAGGCTAATAACTGACCAACAAAACATCATAGAACGGGAGGGCTCAGGTGACTAAATTGTTTCTTAATTTGGTGGGGACCTTAGTGATCACTCTAATACAATGGACAATTAAGCTAGCATAGCTAGCGTGTTCGTCGATCATGCGACTTCCTTGTTTTAGAATTCTACGATGTGCATGCATTGCGAGTTTGATGTCGGACCATAGTATGGAATGTATATGTAATTATGTATACTATGTGAAGGGACATGGAACTTACAAAATGAACAAGGTGTGAACGCAACCAGATTTTCCCCCTCAAATAAATGCAGGAGGACCACTCACCATGGCATTATAGTAGAAGAAAAGGTTCATTTTGATGCATAGGCATCATCGTCTTTCGTTGTGTGAACTGTGAAGTATGGGAAATTGCTATAAGGCATACAAACCACACCCTTTGTTTCTGTCTAAAGCTAGATGCAATAATGATACTGAATTGGTGCGCACATCCAAAGAGTGCAAACAAAGATTCCCACTAAAAGGGAACAGTTAAGATCTTCCAATGTACTATATATATGCAACTAATTTACATTTACAGCATTCCAAGTAAAAGTAGTGTTTTCCCCTAAGTTTTTTTAACAAATAAAGGGGTGTTTGGATTCCAGGGGCTTAAAATAAACCTTCGAATGTTTTGATGCTATTTAATAGAAGTAAACATAATTTAGAATTATAAAACTAACTACATAATAAGTCCTAGACCTTTTTCGTGAGATAAATCTATTAAGTTTAATTAATCCATGATTAGCACATATTTACTATAGCATCACATGGGCTAGTAATGTACTAATTAGGTTTAATAGATTCGTCTCGTGAAAAAGCCTAGGGGTTATGAAATTCATTTTGTCATTGGTCTACGTTTAGCATCCAAACATTCGATGTGATAGGACTTAAAATAAGCCCAAGGGAACCAAACAGCCCCCTTAATATTTTAAATCAGAAATCAGCGAATTTACATTAGTGTGAATTTATTTTTCAATAAAAAGAAAATTGCACTTATGCTTCTAATCTGGTTTCTATTTAAAAGTCGTTTGAACCAAGGTATTGCTGACAATTTGAGGTTAGAATTAGAACCATAATGCTATAGAGGAGTATATTTTAGGTTTTACTTTTTTATTTTTATGAAAACTAAGCAATCGAAACATATTATCAACTGTTTTCAAACAAATGACATGATTGAATATATCATCACAAATGGTTGGATTTTATGTTTTCAAAATTGTTTGTTAATTAGTCTTTAGAAATGTTAAGGGTGTTTATTACCTCGTCAAATTGTGAAATTAACCTCGACCAGTAATTAAAAAAGTCTCCCACACATAATGATTTGTTAATGAAATAATATCCATCTCTCAACTTGTCGATGAATGAGAGGGTTTTACATGCCTCTATGAAACTACCCTTTGCTAGCTAGCATAGGAAACTCAGGTGGCAAAGTTTGCACACATACACTATACCCTCATTTTGTGTTTTTGTTTAATGATCTTAATTTAAAACAAGAGCATTCCTTTCTAGGTTTTAGAATGCATATCGCTGTCTAAGTGTATATCAGAGGCGGCGCAAGCGCGGCGCAATAAGCTCTGTCGACACATGCATGCAATACACATGACGCACCGTCGTCCAATCGATGGAGCCCTCTAGATCCTCCGACGTGTACCATCCTCGCCACACGAATCGCCACAGACACCTCTCCAAAGCAAGTTTCATTCGCCGCTCGATTTAATTTGTTGCAAAACTAAACTCCCATTAGCAAAGTACATCACGTCGCGTCAGCACCTGGAGCTCTCCATCAGTGACGCAGCGGCACACGTACGTACTCGTGTCGGAGCCGGCCGGCCGTTTTCGTCGGCTATAACGCGCTCGACGGCGAAGCTCTCCTTGCCCTCTGGGCGGACATGTCGCCGTCTCGCCGTCGTCAGCAGCCACCAAAGGCGCAGAAGCCGCGAAATTTCTGCTCCCTTTCGTCGAAACACACAAACGAAGTAACATCGACTCGACAGCTAGCTAACTAAGCGTCGTCTAAGCTCTCTCTCAGTGCCCAACGAGCCAGTGCACAATCATAGTTCACGTACGCGTCCAGCTGCTAGCTAGACGAACTCCGGGGCGGACGCGCCCATGCTAGTGTGGCCGACCGACCGTACACAAGCGGGGGAAAAAACAAAAAAGAAAGCAAAAAAAAAACATTGGTCGTACTTGCATGGGCCACATCAGCAACGCAAGTACGATGGTCCCACCAGTACATATATACCGTCAGAAAACGAATGTGCCAAATCACCCTGTCACCAACAATTTTAGTCAGAGATGCAGTTAGTCATACCATCGAACCAGCATCGTCCAATTGGCCATAGGATTGAGGTCAATGCCAATGAGGATTGAGGAGTAAAATGAATAATGATCTGTATATATAAGAGATGGATGCGAGTCGTGGCAAGGGAGAAAACCTATTTCAGATGTCTTTTACACACAAGACGTGCACGTTCTATTTCACATTTTGTCATTGCCGGGCTATTGTGCTTTGCATTAGAAACTTTTTAAAAATCCAAACAGAAGTTATAGCTGCTCTTTAGCTTGCTCCCGTTGGCGCTCTTCTTTACTGTTTTTTTTTTCCAATTTTTTGGAAGAAATTTTCTCGATAAATAATCTACACCAGCCTTAAATAAAAGTGGAGTGATTTGTTCCTTTAGGCCCGCAACACAACCACTAATCCACTATCACACACTACTAACTTAACTTTCACTCAATATTGTAGAAAAAAGGTGTAGTTTATTCCTTTTTATTCTGATCTGGAGGGGGGGGGGGGGTTGGCAAGATTCATGGTGTTTTTTTGTGAAAGAAATGGATAATAGGAATACAAGGTAAGTTAATTTCCTTTCAATGGATATCCATATATGTACGCTAATATTTCTAATCGGTACTTCAAATTGCATATTAGCAATGAACAATCTTTGTGCAAAATTTATTCAGAAAAAAAGATTTTTTTTAAAAAAAAGAAACAGTTTTGTAATGTCCCCTTCTCTTAAGGAGATTAGGGGAAATATGGTTCATGTTTTTTCACCCTATAAAATGGGTATAATGGGAAGAGAAGGTTAGTTAATTTTCTTCGTTGGATATCCATATTTTTACACAACATTTAATATGGAGTTCAAATAGATACCAGTAATGATCAAAATCTAGTGTGACTTCATTTAAAAAATAAATAAATTTTATCATTTCTATGTCCACAATCCCCTTTTATAGTGCAAAATTTATTATACTTTTTTAATAGAAAGAGCATTATTTTTCCCTTTTCTGAAGGATTTTGTGGTCAACATGCTAGTTAATTTTAGGCACATGGAGTTCGAATTATATACCTGCAATAACCAAGTTTTAGTGTGTCATTTGTACTTACACAATAGCTCCTTTTTTTGTGCAAAATTTATTCTCCTTTTTTTTTGTAATAGGAGGTGTATGTTTCCCCTTTTCTCAAGGATCTTGGGGGAAACATGGTTCATGCTTTTTTCACTCTATAGATTGAGTATGACGAGAAGACATGGTGTTAGTTAATTTTCCTCACATGGAGTTCGAACTAGATACTGGCAATGACCAATTTTTAGTGTGACATTATTTGAAATTAAAAATAACTTGTATTCATTTCATCATTTGTATGTCCACATGCATGTTGTCTACTGTTTTTTTTTTCAGAACCAGCAACAAGCACCTTTTCTTTTTGCTTCATGCCGAGACAAGTGAGCTTACATTATTGATGGCATGGCACGATCGGACGGCTGCCAAGCGTGCCACCTCCTCCCCGGTGCCCCAGCAGCAACCGCCGCCGAGATGCCGGTCGCTCTATAAGTAGCGCGACACTTCGCGGCTCCATCACTTGCTCGCATCTCGCATCGCACCCAAGAAAACCGCCTCCTTCCTCTCCTCCCCGTGCAAAAAACAACCAACCCCAGCACGCAGTAGTCAACCGCACGCACGTCCTGGTGCGGCGCGGCGCGTGTCGTCCCCCTGCGCGGTTGCGCCACAGCAGCAGCACTAGCAGCGGCGGCGGCGGCCATGGCGAACCAGGACGTGGTGCTCCCGGACATGGGCATCGTCACGGCGGCCGCGGCGGCGGCCTTGCCTTCTGGCCCCGGGCGCGCCCTCTTCCCGTGCCGCGGCGCCGCGGGCACCGTCTCGTCGCCGCTGCGCTGGGCCGCGTACGCCGCCGGCGGCGAGCCGTTCCTCGGCGGCGGCGCCAGGGGCGGCGCGTCACCCGCGGCGGCGAGCGGGGCCTGCGCCACCACCAGCCAGGTCGTAGAGGTGTTCCGGGCGTCGTCGCCGACGCGCTGCCCCGCCGCCGACGAGTACGAGGCGTGGACGGTGAGTAACCGAGTACTCGCCGCGCGCGCCGTTCGATCTTGTGCGCCGGGCGGTTGGTTTGCGTTCTGTGTTGTGAGTGGCCGCGGACTGATTTTGATTTCTTGGGCATGCAGAGGAAGCACCCGTCGGCGCTGGGATGCTTCGAGAAGGTCGCGGCGGCGGCGAAGGGGAAGAGGGTCATCATGTTCGTCGACTACGACGGCACGCTCTCGCCCATCGTCACCGACCCCGACATGGCCTTCATGACCGCCGAGGTGAGTGAGTGAGTGAGTGAGTGAGATCGAATGATCGATGGCATCCCTTGTGCTCATTGATGGTGTTACCGTGTCAATTCTGATCCTCTCGTGCTGACAACGCCATGTCCGTTCGAGCAGATGAGGGCGGCGTTGCGCGACGTCGCCAAGCAATTCCCCACGGCGATCGTGACCGGCCGGTGCGTCGAGAAGGTACACAAATTCCACCGTCTCAGAGCGTCTTACACTCTCGCATCTTCGTCGATCAACCCACAAACTCTGAGTAACCACGGAGCTAACCAAAAGTTCCTTCTCTTTGCCGTTCAGGTCCGTAGCTTCGTTGGTCTCACAGAGCTCTACTACGCCGGCAGCCACGGCATGGATATCAAAGGCCCAAGCTCCAAGGTAGCCACCGGCAATCTCATCTCATCCCCATCTTTTTTTTTATCTCACCCATGCAGCTAAATTAGCATCTTTCTTCAAGAAATTAGCCTGACTCCATTGCTACTTCTTCCTCCGAATCCAGGACGACCAGACGGTCCTGCTGCAACCAGCTCGCGAGTTCCTGCCGGTGATCAACAAGGTGTTCCTCTAACTAGTTCATCGCTCTCGTTGTTATCACCAATCAATCAATCAATTGTTACCACACCGTTAATGCTTTTTGTGGACCGTGTTAAAAGTTACTTCTAGACTATCCGGTAATTAGTTGAGCCATGTGGAACTCACCGTGTCTCACGCGCGGGTTACATGCATGCACGGGCAGGCGTTCAGGGCACTGGAGGAGATGACCAGAGCCACGCCGGGGGCCAGGGTGGAGAACAACAAGTTCTGCCTGTCCGTGCACTTCAGATGCGTCGACGAAAAGGTGAGTGAGTGAGTTCGTTGCATAATGGGTACCACCGGCATCGCTGCTCTTCTCGTCGTCCTAGTCTTACAATATCTTTGGAGCCTTGGATACCAACCCGTGTTCTAGTTTACTTGCAAAGTCAAACAAGAAGGTTTTTAACGAATTCAAATGGCGATGCATCCATGAGCAATATCGTCATGTCATGCATGTGCCTTTCTTGGGTTTGATGAGTGGATCACGCTGCATCGATCGCCGATCGTCTTCAACAACTAACTGCTGCAGTGCTGCTCCCCTTGTTGTCTGCAGAGCTGGACCCCATTGGCCGAGCAGGTCAAGGCCGTGCTCCGTGACTTCCCCGAGCTGAAGCTTACCGAGGGCAGGAAGGTCCTGGAGATCCGGCCGTCGATCATGTGGGACAAGGGCAAGGCCGTCGAGTTCTTGCTCAAGTCGCTCGGTAAGTGCCATTCATCTGGAGCTAGTAAAAAAAAACACAAACTTGTGTCGATAGCTGATGGCTTTGTCCACTGGCTGTTCCCCCTGTGCTTCTTAGGATTCGACGATCGCAGCGACGTCCTGCCGGTGTACATCGGTGACGACCGGACAGACGAGGATGCTTTCAAGGTGTATATTTTATTATATACGATCAGTTACATGCAGCACAAGTACAAAATGTAGTTTTCCATTTCATTTGCCAACGTCTTGCTGTCAGTTCCCGTGTGTGTGTGAGAAGCTGGTGATTTCAACCGTCCCGTTTGTTCCAACTTCCAACTATGGTAAAAAAAAAAAAGGAACTAATAAGATCTTAACTAACCTTGTTTTAGGTGCTGAAGAAGAGAGGTCAAGGTCTAGGGATCCTCGTCTCCAAGTGCCCCAAGGAAACAGACGCCTCCTACTCTCTCCAAGACCCCACAGAGGTACAGTACAAAACACAACACAACACAACACAGACAGCATGGCACAGTTACTCCCTAAACTACTCATCCCATCACTCTCTCTAACCAAGTTGTCAAACAATTCATAATTCCCCCGATTCTTGGTTTCCCAGGTCATGGAGTTCTTGGTCCGGCTGGTGGAGTGGAAGCGACTGCGGTCGCCGTCGGCCGCCGCGGTGCGCCCAAGGGCGCAGCGCTAGCACGGCAGCGGCGACGGATCACACGCCGCAGCTCGTCGACCGCTGCGTGCTGCTGGCATATGGTAGCTCTGATCGACTGATCGCGAAGAACGAAAGCCTCCGCGTGTTTAATTAGTAGCTAGCTAATTGTTAATTGCTGCAACTCTCTAATAACCCCCCCCTACATATGCCATCGTGCATGTCCCCAGATGTGAACCGGCGAGAACCTGATTGTTTTGGCTGCATCCTGCAAGGGTTTGGGAGGCAGGCGTCCATGTGCCAAAACCTGCCTTTCATATGTCGCCCTTTAGCTGAACCCGGGACGAAGGTTCACCATCTCCTGTATGAACTTGTGATGACTATTCACTGCTAGTAGCTATGACCCTAGCCTGCTGTCTGCACTGCTCCTGTGAAATGTAATATAAGAATTTATTCTAATGGTACCTATGTACTACTTTTTCCTTTAAATTTGCGGAAGGTTGAACTCATTGCATCTGTAGATCGAGTGGAGTTTACTATGATGATTTTACATGCTGTCCGATTATGTTTATGCGTATACACTTGCTCAAATATGGCACAAGGAATTGCCAGATTCTCTCCTGGCAGTACTAATTAGTTGGCGGCGTTTCTTGAGGCAATGGCAAATTGGCAAGGCGTGAATTTCTTGGATGAACTGAAGAAATTTTAGTACCTCTGGGGAAAGGTTTTCTTTGAGATGAAGAGGGAGAACCTTCTTTCTAAAATATATTAATTATTGAAGCGCCCTTGTATATATATTTATTCAGAGAAAAATAAGGTGCGTGACGGTGCAAAACCACAAGTGTCTCGGCATCTTTTTTTTTTTTTACGAATGTGTGTCGACATAATTGATGGCGAAAGAACTTGTTTGACTCCTCAGAGAAAAAAAAATAATGAGAACTTATCTGGGACAGGCCTTACATAAGGCGCCCACTCGTTCAAAGAGTAATCTAGTTTGGACTTCCTTCCTGCGTTCAAGCAAGCATGTCTTTAACACAGTACATGACCACGACTTACTGTAGACAAAATCACGCGAGTTGTGAACACAGCAAAACTGAGAAGGCGTTCCGTTGGGAATGAAGCACAACTCCTTGTGAACGTGCTTGGCTCCAAGTAGAATACACATAAACACTCAAAACGAAGGACTCAAATGTTATTGACATCGCAGCTTGCTCTAGTCAATGAGTACCTATATTCGTATATACGATGCTTATGCCTGAATTATGATGGTGGTTTGGGCAGAAAGCATGTCCGGATTTTTCAGGTTTGGGTTATACATCGGGAGACAGACTATTAAGATGCCAATTGCCAAAGTCTGTCTACTAGTATATCAGAGCAGTGCACATGGAGCACTTTCTAATCCGTCTCACTGATTCCAACACATCATCAGTTAGCTGTGGCTTTCTCACCTCTTGCAGCCGTGGTCCCAGCTCCACAAAAAAAAATATTCTAACAGAGTCAAGCTGTGTCATCGTGTGAATGGTGATGAAGTGATAGTTCTTAGTTCTTTTATAATGCAGCGCTTTGGATCAAAGTTCTTGATATGATCAGATTTTGCGAAGCAAAGGCAACATTAATCAACTGCCACACAACTAGAATTTTATCGTGTCCTTCTCCATTGCGTGCGCTGCAGCGTTTTCAGACGAAGACACGTTCACATCAACGAAATGGTAATGAATATATATCGGTGCACGCGTGATCGCGCTACGTAAACAATGTTGCTGTTGTTGCATACTTGTGTTTTAGCGGCCTTTAACTGTCCCTAACTTCTTTAGTTAGGTCGATGACGCAGCATAACACACATGTATTGGCCCTTCTTTTTCTTACAAAAGAAAAATCAAGGTTGTTCTTCGCAAGCGCGTATTGAGGAGGGAGGAGGATGAACCAGCCAATCCGTGAAATTTTACGACGCCATGAGATGCTAAGAACAGTCAAGACCTTGTCATACTATTAATCAAGTATCATGATTCGGTCAGGTCATGTGTTTTTGCCATGAGGGAACAGCTTAATAAACAGTTGGTTTGCAACGCAAACTGACGGCACTGAATTAACAAAAAGGCATGCATATGTCTGCCTGGGACATGAGAAGATTCTTGAGCTCAAAACCGACGATCCCAGTCACGCTCATGTGAGTGTGTTTGTCAATTTCTAGGGCACCTCTCCATGTTTAGCACTGACACGCAGTGCGCCAGTGCATAGTGCTTGAAATGTTTGCTCGAACGTGTTTAGTTGTTGGGGAAGAAAAAGAACCTTTTCTGGAAAACGTGTTTTGTGAGTGGGATGAATAGGAAAGTTGAAGGGAATTGAAGAAGAACTTTTCTAAGAAGCGTGTTTTCTGAGAGGAATGAATAGGAAAATTGAAAAGATCTTTTTTTTAGGGAAACATGGTTGTCTTCACCGAAGATCATGTGCCGACGGTCGATTGTTTGGGACCAGCAACCAGCGGCCGGTATATTCTATATGAATCATTGTGCTGTTCCTGCATAAAAAGAAAGATTCCTCTGCTAGACTGTGAGGTATCTGATCCTCCCAAAGGTATCTGCACCAATCATACACGGGAAATGCCCATCTGAACCATTTCCCCTGCAGTCTGAAGAGATCAGGTGAAAGATAGTACACAATTACACCGCGGCTTTTGCTGTGTGATTCAAGAACATATATGTACTCCACTGTCCCAAAATAAGAGTAATTTGAAAACCATGTTTATCTTACAAATATGGTTTCTAAACTATTTTTATTTTGGTACTGAGGAAGTATGTGAATATGAGATATCTTTTTGGAATGGTATGCTTCTTAGTTTGGGCGATCGATTCAGACGTGTAGTCAGTCAGGCATGCCAAAAAGGCCAAAACAAAAAGGTTCTGGCCCTGGCGCACTCTGAGCCCACACAAGAGCCCGATGTGCCAGCAGGTAAATTATTGGTCCAAGCTCGTCAGCTGCCATGAACAGGGATCACCAATTGAATATGAACTGCGGCCTGTTTCATTTAAAAAAACATGAACTGCGGCCATTATTGGATGCAGAAGCTAGTAGTGCCGACTTTGAGTTAAATCAGGCTGCTTTACTGATCATCCTAGTGCTAATCCAGGCCCCAAGCTACTAACTTATGCTAAAAAAAAAAAGCTACTAACTGATGCTGGTTATTAGTAAGGGGTGTAGGCGTGTAGCTTATTAGGAATATGCACTGATATGAGGCACGCGAACACGCGTATTGATGTGAATTCAGGATTTGACACGTGTTGTCACCTCAGCTCCCCATCATCACTTCACCAGTTGTCAAGGTGAGGGAGCCAGCCGTACGTTTACCTGATGTTTGATCCTGGCATCCTGCCATGGCTTGCACCATGTGAACTGTTAGCCTACCAGCCTAGCTCTGGTGACCAAGGCCTTAAACCCCGTTTGGATTGAGAAATTTTGCAAACTGAAAACTATGATCCCTCTCACATACATGTTTTCCAAAATACTTTGCTAAAGTGAAGTTTCTTCAACTTTTGCCTGGACAGCCTGCCTGCCTACATTTAACCTCAATGCCTCTTGAGCTTGGATTCTTGCATGATCCAGTTCAGGCCGGTCTAAATGTAAATTTTATCCTGAATTAGTGGGAAACTGAACTTTTCCAGATTTGATAATCCATTACTAGGACCTCCCAGCAACTTCAAAACCATATGTCTTGTTTAGTTGCTCAAGTTGGCACCAACTTGGTGCATGGGAAACCACGTCTCCTCCTACAAAGCACGTTTTCTAGTGTACCAACTTTTCAATCTAAACAAGCTCATCCCTCAACCGTAAAAAGAGCATAACAATAACAATAATATCCTTCTACGAGTAACTGAACTATCTGAAGCCTGTCCCCTAGGGAAAAAGAAGAACCCGTTGATCCCAACCACACTCATGGGAGTGTATTTGTCCATTTCTAGAGCACATTTCCACGTTTAGACGATACTAAAAAAACTCATGTGCCGCTGTTCAATTGTGTTGGAATCAACAAAAAAGAAAATAAAGATTCCTCTGAATGACTGTAAATTGAGAACATGACATGGTGTGAGTGAGGTACCAGCTGATACCTTGAAAGGTATCGGCACCAATCACATACAAAAATTGGCGTCTGGTCCATTTGCATGGGCTTCATGATTGAAAGGAATACCGGACTACCAGTTCAGTGTTCATGATCTAGGGAGCACTGACTGCATTATTGTTCATTTCGCAATATTATGCGTTGATCCAAAAGTCTACGATGAACACTACTACTGCACTAATAATTATCAACAATTTGCGTCTTAACAAACATTGGTTAAGAGGCCTGCGACCAACTCAACGAGAAGCCTAGCCAATCATCCACACTCCTGCCAGCTCTTGCTGGTCACAACTCGAAACATTCATTCACTTGTACCGCTGGAGTGGTGACATGAGTTGAGGATGTGCCAAGTGTTGTCACATCAGCTCCTTTTCTCCATAGTTTACTATTCCCTTAGTCTTTTCGTTCCATTGAAAACCATAATTTCTCTCACAAACTTTTGCTACAGTGAATTGCCCCCAACTTCAAACAACTAAACAATTATCAAGTGCCTTTATTTCTCTTGTAAAGGCGAGGGAACCAATAACGTCTATCTAGGTGATGTGATATATTTGGTCCTTGCTGGCATATATAGCTAGTCTCGCTTGATGTTTCCAACAAGACAATGTTCACTACTGGAGAAACCCAGTCCCCGTGCACTAAGTACTGGTACTAAATGCCGCCAATGAGAGCCAAGACCAACGAACATATTTCCTCTAGCCTATTTAGTATCCGCTGGAGCCGCTAGCTGATACTAACCGAGAGCTATAAGACCATCCCCAACCCAAGACACCATCTTATACTGTCTATGTATCCATGTCAACTAGACATTATACATAGAAACTACCTTCCCAATGCATAGTTTCCTAAAAATAAATTATCATCCAATCCTATGTCTTCTCTCTTTTACTCTCCTTGTCATCTTGATTTCTTTCTTGGTTCTTGTGTAGACATGGTTTCTCATGCAAGACACCATGTCATTCTCTCCCCTCCTTAATTACTTTACCACATCATTAAATTGCTTATGTGGCAGTCTATTTAATGCTATGGTCACCATTCTAGTCATTGGGTTGGGGATGACCTAAGCACCAGAAATATGGTATCGGTTGCATAACCGGTACTAAACGAGGATTCCAAACCTCCAATAGTGTGGTTTCTATGCAATTATGCATGGCCTTGGTCTACCCGTGAGTTCGATCATAGGAGTATGCGCAAGTCAGATCGTTAGCATCGTTGTCAGTGGTTACCGAGGTGCAGGATGCTGAGCGCTTCATCACATGCACCCGGTCAAGCACGGGCCGCACCACCCATAATGCCATGTGTGTAGGGGCTGGCCCGACCTTGCCAACTGACACGCGTCGTGATCATCGCCAATAAAATATGTGAGGTTCGAGCCTACGACCATTGTTAGGAGTTGCAAACACACTCTCCATTGTTGTTATAATTTGATGAGGATCACCCCCAAATGCATACAGGGTTTTGCATAAAATTGTTTACCCAGAAATTTCAATCTACATCTTTCCACCCCTCAGATACTATGTGGCTTTCATTAATTGTAAAGTTTCTTCCTTAGATTTTCTTGTAGATATAAACATATAAAATAAGTTCCATTTTAAGAGAAAGAAAACAGAACTTTCCCAACAAATTGGAATTTTACACTGTCACAGGTCTTACCATATAGATTTTGCATTGGGCAGCAAACGAGAGGAACTTTCATGCATGGATAGGGCTAGGGCAGCAGGGTGCCAGGGTGTGATACAAATTCCGGATGTGACAAGTGTTGTCACCTCAGCTCTCCAGGTAGATGACCTTGCTCGTAAAGGCAATAATGTAGAGGGCCATCAAGGCATGCATGCGAGACATGGACACGCTAGTCAAATCGTTGCTACATTATGTGGTCATCGCGGTCGGGTCAACCAAAGCCTTTCACATGGTCATGCACGGGAGCATGCACATGCACATCGCCAATGTAGGGGCCGGCCGGCCGTGCGCGGAGATGTCACATGTCAAGGTTTCTCATTTAGCCGTGTCCCTCTGCCCCTGGGGCACACAATCATCGATCACAGTCGTCTGATGGTCTGATGATGGGAGTGTATTTGCACTGTTCATTTCCAGAGCACATTTCCACGTTTAATTAGAACTGAGAGGCGGTGCTTAATTCAAATGCCCGTCAGAAATAATCTGCCACACGCTGGTTGATCGTTTTGGGACCAGCGATATATTGGAGCCCCGAATACTGTATGGATCGTGCATCATGCTGATCATGCACGCATAAAAAGAAAGATCACTCTGGCTCTGGGTTAGTTTGTGGGTGAGTCAGTGAAGTACTACTACCTGATTCTCTGAAAGGAATCGGCGCCGATCGCAGTTTGTTCTTGACTTAGGTTGTGTTTAGATGCAAAAGATCTTTTGCACTTACTATTCATTCCCCTCACAGAACACGCATCCCTAAAAATTCTTTTTTCACCTTTCCTATTCATCCCCCTCACATAACACGCATCCCAGAAACAAAAGATCTTTTCCCTTCATCAACTAAACACAGCCTTAGGGAACGCTGCGTTGCTTGTTTCCCACAGGGGATTGATAGTCTGCCTGAACTTTTACAAAATGTTATTGGGAAGAATCTGCATGCACGGCACTACGGCAGCCTAGTGATTGAGTTGGCGATTTGACAAGTGTTGTCGCGTCTCAGGGTCCCAGCAGCATGACAGCATCTCGCTTAAGGGTGTGTTTAGATTGTAGGAAAAAACACTGTAGCATAAGAAAAACACTGTAGCATTCGCTGGGAAACGTGTTTTGTGAGGAAGGAACAGTGAAAAGTTGGAATGAATAGTGAAAAGTTGGAATGAATAGTAAATAGTTGAGAATCTGAACATAGCCTAACTGATTATTGGACGCGCTGGTCCACGACTCCATGTCTCCATGTGAGTTCTGCAGCAAGAGTGAAGAAAGACCCCTTGGTCATCATCTTTGCATCCAGCAAGCTACCGGACGGCCACCGATGATATGCGTGCGGCCGGCCGGCATGCCAGCTCGTAGTATAGCGTGCGTGCAAGCCAGCCGGCGGCGCGCTTACAGCAGCGGGTTTTCCGCCGAGACCAGCCGCCGTGTGCGCGGCCGCCTCTGTACATGAGGCGGAGTCTGGGACCAGCACAGCAGGGGGAGGCTTTCACGTGCAGTCTTGCGTGCCCAGCTACCGGCCGGCTAACCGGCGGCAGATGCGAGCTCCATGACTAAAATAGGTAGGTATACGATGCGGATCCGATCCTGCATGTCACCAGATCCACGTCCACTACCTGGCCCAGTTGTGTGTATTAGGCTGTACGTATAGCTTATATTAATGGCTGCATGGTTGAATAAAAGGCAACGTTTGTCGTAGGCATCGTTCGTTGTTCATTCATATCGGATTTCTCAACTAGGATCCACACTGATCCAGTCCTTCCAGCTGTATCCTTACAAGTTACAACCTGACTAAAAATGATTATGCACCCTATAGTCACCTGACCATAGGGTGCATAATTCACCAGACCTTATTATTATTTGTAGAACAAATATGTATATAATTTTTACTTGATCGCTAGGCTAAATTATATTTGGGCACGTACTTATACACACCTATGACCACCAAAACATCACGATAGGGTACAGCCTTGTGTTCACGCATGCATTCACAAGAACGACTTTATTTATGAAAGTGGGATGTTTTCTTAATGAATTAATAAAAAAATGTTCTATATTCCCTTATTTTGGGCCAAAATATTGCAAATATGATAAGTGGGCTATTTAGGGTTACTTTAACTTTTAGTAATGATATAATGAAATAAATTATATGTAAATTTAAGTGGTTAGTTGATATTATTTTTTATGATGACAAGGGTGGGTAATTTACAGGAAGGCTATGGGTTTACTTTATATTATTGTTAATAATGGCATAGGTGGGTAATTTTCATGAATCTTAGAGTGTTATTTTAGCTTATTTTTATAATGGCATAGTTGAGGAATTTAGATACATATTTAGAGTGATACTTTAGAGAATTTTCATAATGGAAGATATCCAAATGGTTATTAAGATTAGAGTACTGGAATTGATGGCTGGGTGTATCTCATTTTTGTGAGAATTTTTCGAATCTTAGGTGACTTCACGTGGATGCTTCAAAATAAGGCTCTAATTATGCCCCAAAAAAGGCTCTAATTAATAATAGTAAGATTTGTTCTGATAAAAGAGATAACTATACTAGAAGGAAGATTTTATGGCTTCGGTTAGAACATAAATGATTCAAGTGTGATAAAATATTGTATACTTGGGACGAATCATGCAAACTAGCATAATAAAAGAAGGATGTATATATCTAAAATGTTTTAAAATATATTACTAAACTGAGATAATATGCCTATTCAATTTGGGACAATTTTTTCTTTTTTTAGGTAGAAGTGGAACAAAAATTTATCTTTTTTTTTAGACGTAACAAAAATTTATCGGCACGACCAGACCAAATAAGCAAGTCCTCACAAGCCCACTATCGTATAGGCCCAATCACCCCTGGGCTCGAGCGAAACGGGCCTGATTGCGGCCTTGCGCTCCTGTGCGTACCGCAATGTCGACCACATTTTCGACAGCATACCACCGTAGTAGATATTCGACGTTCCAAATCGGCACGTAACAGATTGCGTTACCGTTCCTGTCTTTGTTGTCCCGAAAGGCATATACTGTTGCTCCTTCACTAACTGAAACAAATGGTGCAATGAAATCACATGCCGTTACACTCACTAACCAAACAAATCTAGGTTTCACTCGTTCCATTTCCATTTCCAGTGTGATGTGATACCGTTACCATTTACGTTAACACTACTCTAACCAAACACATCCTAAAGGAGTTCAACCTGAGATGACGAAAGTATGCATGGACAAACTACCAAAAACTGCATGCTACAGTCCATCTCTTCAATAGCACGTGGATAGTTTAGTTTGTAGAGTGGGGAAAAGTACTGTAGTAATTGTATTAGGAAGCGTGTTTTGCGAGATGGAGGAGTAGTAAGTATCCAATAAATAGTGAACATCTGGAGGAATTATCTGGGAACTAAACTGGTTGTAAGTTATTATTAAGTGGAGATATGGCTCTCAAGAAATACAAAGGGTTCGGAACTTCACATGAGTCCTTTTGGCCAGAAATTAGAGGTTTAAAAGAAGTCAATGACATCTGGAGCGAACAAGTCACACTGCACATCGTGCCAACTGCCATAAAACAAGAAAGCATGATATGGCATATAGTAAGAAAAGCCTTATAAATAGCACGACGATTCTTATTCTCTTTCTCAAAATCACAGGACTAGACACATGACTCATCAAAATGCTAATTAAACGTTGATTTAAGGCACTTTTTGTCTCCATCTTTAATGGATTTATTTTAAGAAGAGATACGTTCTCGATATATGACAGACCAATTTCCATAATAAAAAAAAACTGAGGAGGCCAAGCCTAAATAATAACCCCTATAGTAAAAGAGACATATTCTGTGGAGATGCAAGAACAACACATTGCTCATTTGAAGTCTTCTCCCTTGCTACTCGCCATCTATTTTCAGCAGTCAGTCTCCCATTCTTTAAGAGCAAATATAACCAGTTCCCCCAAAAAAGGAGCAAATATAACTATCTTGAGTATATGGGCAGAGAGTTTCTTCTCAGTAGCAATTTTAGCCGCTACTTAAAGTTCTAGTTCTGCTAACAGCAATTGAAAGTAGAAACATCAATAAGCTACTTGAAAGTTTAGTTCAGCTAGCATCAATAGAAAGTAGAAACATCAATAATCCATTCCACGAAAAACAAACTAGGCAAGCCCCAAACAGTATAATTGATTAGTCTGAGCTAAGTAATGTTAGCAGAACATACTGACCAAACACAGTTAGAGAAAGGGAAAACCAATGCTGTCAAATTCCAACAAGATTAAGTCCAACAAGGGCCTATCTGCAGAATGACAAACTAAGTTAAGGATAATCTTCAGCCATGCACTTGACAGAAAAAGCGACTAAAAAACACTTGCAGTAAGGCTACCAAATAAGCAACCAGCTCTGTCACAGGATAGCAAATAACCATAACTTAAACTTGGACTATGAGCAGTTAGAGAGCACTAGAACTTCTGCTACAGCTAATGAGCCTGAGTTGCAGTTACACACTTACACAATCTGCCCAGAATACGAAATGGATCGGCACATTCAAGATGTTCAAATTACATTCTTTAGGGCGAAGCACCAGCAGGAGCTATGGCATAAGCATCCGTAAGCCAGGAACAGAGTCTTTGTGACGGTCAATGAACCTCAATTTGAAATCCTGCTCTCCAAATTTAAGAAATGTGTAAAAGCTCATATTGATAGACATCAATCCCTTTGCCTGCAGGACCTTCATGACACGATGCCGGGGTACTAGACGCTTCTCTAGGCTGAATGTTAATAGGATAGGCCTGTCAACGATGTACTGAGGCTCCAATCCAACGTCTTTGATCAAGAATTGAATCTTGGGGAGAAGGCACTCCTCAGTCATTACTAGAATGGTTGGCATCTTCGACACTGCAGTAGAAACTTCACTCTTGCAGACACCGAGAGTAGTCTTCAAAAATTCAAGCCTGGCAGCAACCGTCTCTTTGGTGTTAGATGCGGCAACATACACAGCCTGACTGAAGATTGGTGAGCTGCGAAGCACCCCAAGCTCTTCGGCGTGCAGTAGGACCTCCTTGAGACGCCCTGCTTCGAAATTAAGTATCCACAGGTGGTGTAAACACAGCTTGGCAATAACTCGAACACTTAGACCGCACTGACGAAGCAGTGCGATATTAGACTTGGACTTTTCAAGATCCGACGTAATGGACCTGCTATTGTTCTTCATGAACATGAGGACCTGTTCAAATGAGCTAAAGAGGGGCATGAAGAACTCGAGCCTTTGACCGATGTCGCAGCTTCGGAGAATGCGTGAGCCCACCAGGAGGAAGCGAGCGATCTGGGGAGTAGACAGACCGTGGCAGTCGCGGAGAGCAACAAGGCGTGGGCCGATTTTCTTGGGCGAAGAGCGGAGGAGCAGCGGGTCCGCAACGACGACGGCAGCGATGTCGGCTCGGGAGAGGCCGACGCCATAGAGCAGGGCGAGGACGGCGTCCGGGTTGGAGGTGGAGTGAAGACGACCGCGGGAACAAGATGATTCATCGAACGCCTTCTTAGCCGTCTTGCGGGCTTGAGCTGGGGCGAGGCCGCAGGCGGCGATGAGGTAGTCCTCAAGGGAGAATGGGGCGGCAGAGGCCGAAGTGGAGTTAGAGAGGAGGCAGGCGCGGTGGTAGGAAGCAGAAGGGAACGAGGAGCCCGCGCGGAGGACAGGAAAAAGGTGCCTTCGAAGGAGCAGCATGGCGGGTGGTGGCGGCGGCGGCGGCGGCGCGGCGATTCCAGATCTTCCCTGCGTAATCCAAATTGCAACGAGATGAATCCCTCATCAAACAAGCAAAATTACTCGCCATAAAAATATTGGCAGATTAAACTGGGAGTCCCGCTCAAGCTCATTCTGCCGCACCTTCGCTTCCTGGGGGAAGCGCCCCGTTCCAGGAGCCCCCCGTGGTCGAGGACGGCGTGCCGGTGAAGAACGGCCTTGGGACGCCGAAGGATCTGACGCACTTTCCGGAGAAGCTCCTCTTCGACCTCCCTCCGTAGCCGGCTACTAGCACCGCGTGATAGACTCGAGCGGCGCGGTCGCGCGAGGTGCGCCGGAGGCGGCTGCACGCGGTAAGGCGACAGAGGAGGTGAGGGGAGTTGGGCCAGTGGCCAGTGCAATCCTGGCTAGCCGACCGTTTTGCCTGTGTCTGGCCTGGCTAACTGGGCTTTCGCCAGTAACCAAACAAGCCCAATCTTCAGTCTGACTGTGAAGACCGAGAGTAAGCATCTCCAATAGACTAGGTAAACTGATTTGGTTAGGTAAATTTGAATAACAGTGGTAAAAACAGGCATCCAACAGCTTCTGTATTTCCCTCGGCTTGCTATCTTGTTCGGCATCCCACCTTTTCCGCTAGGCTTTTTTTCCTATCCCCTCCCCTTGCTATCTTCCTCTTCCTACCTCTCGCGCAGCTCCCGCGGGGCCACTGCCTCGCCGGGCTCGCCTCCTCGCGTCGGCCTTGCCTCGTCGCGCCGGCGTCTCCTCACCGTGCTGTCACCTCCACTTGCGAATCTCTCGCCGGCGACTCCCCCTCAAGCGGATCCCGTCAGCAACGGCACTAGCGAAGCTCTCGTCGTCACCTTCCACGGGCAGCTCCGCCAGCACCTCCATGGCGTGCAGCTCTAGCCGTCGTGGACCCCTTGTGAAGCTCTCGCCGGCGTCGCCCTCTCACGCAGATCAATCGCCCTTCGCGCAGCTCGCGTCATCGAGTGTTGCTGTCTCGCACTCGCCGTGGCAGGGACGGCGGCAACACTCATGGCGAGGCGTGGCTCGAGCAGCGAATATTGCACTAAAGAGGCCGCGGTGAGGCCGGCGGCAGAGATGGTCAACGAGCTCACGTGTATGGCCGCTTCTACATCGATGTGAAGTTCCTTCTGTTCAATCAGCGTTTCTGCATCGATGTGAAGTTCCAAGTCTAAATTAAACTTTTTCACCACCAGCCAAATTGAGATCGGCAAATGGTCCAAACAATTCCCAAATCAAGGTTTATCCTTCTGAATTTGTACCAAATCTAAGTGCTCTACGTAAAAATTAATCTCATCCATGACCAAATTGGCTTTCTCCATGGATTCAGTTCTTGTGCGCTTGATGATGCGATGACGGCACTGGCATGACTCGGTATTTCAGTGGCACTAGCGAGCAGGCAGAGGGCGATGGGCAACGCACAAGCTCCGGCGAGTCGGTCACCGGGACCTTGCCCCCGTCGCGCAGCCGCTAGTCCGCCGTAGCCTCACCACCAACACAACTCCGACCCCAACGCACTCGCATTTCCGGTGCAGCTCGCCCTGCCACTTGAGACGAGAAGCGGAGCCGCGCCGTCGACTGCCACCCTGTCCTGTTTCATTCGCCGTTGAGGAGACAAGCCTCCGGCGGCGAGACCCGCCTCGACCACGGGCATTGTGGCAGTCCGGGCGTCGAGCGTGGCCATGTCAGACAGTGCAAGGCGCAGCATGGGCGTGGGTACTGGATAGCACGAAGCTGTAGAGGAATTCGACTGGTATAAAGAGTCGAGATACAGAGTCTGTTGGTTTCCTCAACTATTTTACTAGCTTTTTATTTTTTACCTAGTCTTGTATCTCTTTATTTAGCTAGGATTTTTAGCTCATCTCTTGGAGATGCTAAGCCCACTTAGCCACTTGCAACCTTTCTCTTTATTTTCCTATATGAGTATATCATTTTTTTCCTTTCCAACCCATTTGATCAGTGGTTTCACAACGTGGTTTGAACTTTGAAACACATAACTTGAACAGAATTGTTTTGATTAATGTGGGAAAATTAATTGGCCCTTGGCATCAAAGATTTCAGAGCAACACTAGTGTTTCAGCGAGGGTCTCAACTCTCAAGGATGTAGAAACAACAGTAGATACTAGAGTAACTGGATTCAGCTTAAAACATCAAATTAGGCACAGCCTCATATAAAGAAGTTAACGTTAGTTGAGATAATTACTTCCTGAACTTTCATAAAACCGGACAAATTACCCCTAAAACAGTTTTGGACGGCTGTTTTGCTACATAGTTCTGTCCTTTTTTTTTTTTGTTATTTTGGCTTAATCTTTGAAAAATCATAGTAGATCACAGAACAATCATAAAATGAAAAATCTAATTTTTTTGGACCACATGAGTAGCCCAACACAATGAATATATAATATGATATGCTCTAATATAATTCTTTTGCAGCTATGAATTAATTACAGAAAAATATAGATCTAAAGCTACATAAAAAAATATACTGAAGCATATATATATAACGTTCGTTACTTAAATTTATAAGCTGCTCAAGATAGAAGGAACCGATGGTTAAATCGGCTTGTGACTCCTGTTGGAAAAGAAAACACTTCAATAAGATCTCGTATCCATCATGTGGAGCTGCTGTAAACCCAATGCTTAGTATTTCCTCCGTATAAAAAATGTTTGTCATTGTTTATCTTTTACAAACTTTGAGCATTTGTGGATTGTATATGTTCCAAGTCCTCGTTAACCTGCTATACATATAAAATACAAATTTCTATTGCATAGTTAACTATATATGCAAATCGTGAACGACTTAGTGTATGGTGAGTGCAACGTTTGCAACTTGTTGGACCAAAACGATACAATGATGCTACTTCATGTATATGGGTGCAACGTTTACAAATTGTTGGATCAAATTGAAACAATAATGCAACTTCATGTATGGTGATGCACTTTACTCTTCTCTTTATATATATTCCATGGGGAAAAAATGCAAGAACAAAAAGTTGGTACTCTCTCATGTAGAATATTCTCCCTTACTACTTGCCATCTATTTGAAAACACTAGTATCTCATTCACTCTCATGTAGAGTCTTCTTCCTTACCAATTTGCCATCTATTTGAAGACATTAGTATCTTATCCACTCCCTTAGACCAAGCTGAGAAACCATCTTCGGTACACAGGCATAGATCCAAGGCAACCAGAACAGTCCTTGGAAATCAAGAATATTTTGTTGGCACTTCCAACACTGGCTTTACAAAATTATTTAAGAGAGCTACTATGCAAGTATGCAGCAATTTCGGCCACTACCGGAAAGACTATTAATGTATGATGCAAACGTCAGCAGTAGTAAACCATTCGGCTAAACATGAAAAACGAAATCACGAAAGAAGTATCAGTGATACAGTGACTATTGCCTAACACATAGTGCATGGCAAGCACAGTTAGAGAAAGGGGAAACGTAGTGAAAGTATTAAGTCCTAGAGGGTTGTTTGGATGGCCTGTTTATGGAAACCAGATTTCCTCGCATTTTAGCTTAAGTACCTCCAGATCTTTGTTTCCATAGCACAACTAATTAGTTTAAGTAATTTGATTTTTAGTAAAATTGGTTTTCTTGGTACTCTAAAAATAGTTTTTTTTTGGGTAAAACCTGAATTATGGGGCTTAACAAGATCAAATAAAAGTAAGCCATTCAGCTAAAAACAAGACAGGAAAGCACCAAAGAAGCATCAGGGTGAGTTAAGCAAAACATTGGTCAGAATAAAGCATACTGGAATATTACAGAATGTTAAAATTAAACTCCAAAAGGCAAAACGCCAGCACAGGCTGCACCATAAGCATTTGAAAATACCAGGAACTGAGTCCTCAAGACAATCGATGAACTTCAATTTGAAAGTTTTCTCTCCGATTTGAGCTAATGTGAAAAGGTTCATATTTCTGTTGAGCAATCCATTTGCATGTAGATCTTGAATTGTTGCCTAGCCACTTCTCTAGGCTTATGCAGAAACCATAGCTTGGACTATGACCAGTCCAAGATCAATAGATCAGTAGTCTTTCTATCGCTGAAACCAGAACTGAGAAAGTCTACACCAGGGACTGCTGCCAATGAGTGTGTTGCGGTCACCATCCCTAAAGGCCTAAATCCAAAATGGAATTGGACATTTTAAGATATTACAAAATTAGAGTCAAGAGGGCACACCACCAGCACAAGCGGCAGCATAAACATCTGCAAGCCCAGGAACAGAGTTCTTGTGACAGTCGACGAACCTCAATTTGAAAGCCTCCTCTCCAAGTTTAGCTAATGAGTAAAAGCTCCTACTGCATTTCAGCAATCCCTCTGCCAGCAGGACCTTCATGACACAATGCCGGGGAACTAGCCTCTTCTCCAGGCTGTATCCTAACAGTGCAGGCCTATCCACAATGTACCGTGGCTCTAATCCAACCACGTTGAGCAAGAACTGAATCTTGCAAGCAAGTTTCTCCTCAGATATTCCGAGAATACCTGGCATCTTGGACACCAGAATTGCAACTTCCTTCTCGGAACAACCAATAGTACTTTTTAGAAAATTAAGCTTGGGAGCAACCCTCTCTTTCTTGATAGAGGCGACAGCTCCCACCGCGTTCTTGAACATCCGCGAGCTGCGGTGCACCCCAAGCTCTTCCGCGCGCAGCACGAACTCCTTGATGCGCTGAGGGTTGAAAGTAAGAATCCACACGCTGCGTAAACACAGATGGGCAATTTCCCGAACATCAATGTCGTACTGACGAAGTGTGGCGATGTTAGGCTTGATCACAGTCTCAAGATCCACAGATAAGATCCTGTTGTTTTTCTTCATGATCATGAGGAGCTGTTCAAATGAGCCGAAGAAGGAGACGAAGAACTCGAGGCTTGGACCGAGGTCGCGGCGGCGAAGAGCGGGTGAGCCGCAAAGGAGGAAGCGAAAGATCTGAGGAGCGGACAGACCGTAGCGGTCGCGGAGTTGGATGAGGCGGGGGCCTATGTCCTCCGCCGAGGAGCGGAGGAGCAGCGGGTCCGCCGCGACGACGGCATCGATGTCGGCGCGGGAGAGGCCGACGCTTGAGAGCAGTGCGAGGACGGCATCGGGGTTGGAGGCGGAGTTGAGGCGGGGCAAGGAGAGGTCCTTGAAAGATTTCGTGTTAGAATCTTTGGATCCCCTCTTCACTGTGTCGCGGGATCGAGTTGGGGCGAGGCTGCTGGCGGCGGCGAGGTGTTCCCCGACGGAGAAAGTGGAGGGGGAGGGGGGAGGTGAAGCCGAGGCAGAGTTAGACAGCAGCGGACGGGCGCCATAGTGAATTGGGGAAGGGATTGGGGAGGCCGCACCGAAGAGAGGGAGGAGGCGCCTTCGGAGCAGTAGCATGGCGACGGCGGAGGGGGCGGCGGCGGCGCGGCGCTAGTCGAGACTCGAGAGAGAGGACAGAGCCGCAAAGAAGATGCGCCAAGCAGGCTGCTGATGGTCAGGTGTTTTTGGGCTGATTTGGTGCGATGGGAATGGGTTCGAAACTCGAATGGGCCCAGTTTGTAATCTCAAAAAAAAGAATGGGCCCAGTTCGATTTGGCGTGAACTGATGAACAACGACATGCATTAATAAAAACTGTTTTTTTAGATAAAAGATAATATCCGGGCTAAAAAACTGATGAACGAAAACAACCCACTGGCCTCAGGAGCACAGCGGATGAAGCTAGTACAATTTGTTGTGCTATAGCCTATATGCCTATATCTCAAGAGTCTTTGAGAGTTGGAAACGAAATAGGTAGGTTGTGGAGTTCTTCAGCTTGTGCCAGCTGCCAGGCCGCATGGGTAGTCACTAGTCACTTCCAGGTTGTTTCTAGCGTCTCTGAATTTTGACCTAGCTTTTCATAAAAAAAAAATGACCTATCTGCCAACATATGCTGATATAGGCAGATGCTTGCTTTCTCTGGCTACCTTAGTGCCACTAAATAACTACAAAAATAAATGCTATTATGATTAATCGGAATTCGGAAACATAGTTTATTTGATCACCACTGTATTGCAAGCTGCAGCGACAGTACTAGTACTGAAGAAACAACCTCATGTCCACCACCAACACGGCTAACAGCTATGCACACCAGGTTTATTATCCGATCAGACCACAAGCAACAGCACGGCACCGGGCAGAGGCGCGCGAGGGTCTATCACTCCTGCCCAAGGAGCGCGAGGAGCATGCTCTCGTAGTCGCCAGAGGTGTCCCCAGCGACAGCGCGCTCCAGGGGCACGCTGTTCCTCTTCTGGTACGCCTCCTTGATCAGCTTCAGGTCCACCTCAGCGCGGGTGGTGATGACCCGGGTCAGGGAGTTCTCGTCCGTGCCGAGCCCCGCGATGGCCTGCCTAACGACCTTCTCGAAGTACCTTTCGGGACAGGTGAAGCATCGGATGATTGCTCGCAGCGTCTTGAGGTACTCGTCCTTGGGATCAGCCTTCAGATCCTGTGGAACACGGAGTTTATTAGGAATAATGTTATTAAGGAATTTACTAGGGAAGAGGTGGTGCATCACGCCTTTTCTTTAGCATGAAAATACGAGATCTGCGAATTTCGACAGTGGGCATGGCTATGAGTCATGCAAATGATATGTACAACTAGTATGCAGAAATGAAACTATAAAAAAAGTAAACCATCAAACTGAACCATAACAAAATACGTTCACCGAATGTTCTGAATGGCATTTGAGATCTGAGTAGACTTTAACCCTACAATCACTAAGGCCCTATTTGGTTTGAAGGGGTTTGAATACTATTGGAGGAGGTTGGAAGGGATTAAATCCCATATACAAGTTAAAATCCCACTCAATCCCCATGAGGACGGGATTAAGTTAACCGAACAGGGCATAAAATTGATTCTGTAATGGTAATTAGCAATACCATAATTTGTAATAAATATACCATTTTCACAGATATACATTCTAGAATAAAAACACCTGAGCTATCATGCAAATGCATTTTAGCAGAAATAAGGAAGCAGTGCCACCAATGTAAAGATCAATGTGTCTACAGTCTAGATGAATATGTAATTCATCCTCTTAAAAGGGTATAGGAATTCATAAAACATAAAATGATCGGTGTATGTAGTTCTGAACATAGATAGCTTTTCACAGAACATGATTAAACTTCCATACAAGAGACCAAACAGAACAAGCTGTGAATGAATATATACCAACAAAATGGTTATGTCTTAATGGGTAAAGTAACATAATGCAACTGAACCAGACATAAGGAACACAAAAAATATCAAACTTAGGCTGCACACTAACTATTGGATATTTGGATAAGGTTGATCCTGAAGGGCACAAGGACCAAAATGAGCAAACAGCTTGCCCAATATTAAATATGTTTCTTACTAATTGGAATTGGATGAATGAATTCATCAGTGTATTATAAAACATTGTATGAACAGAGCCTATCAGCAGTGCAGGGACAAGCAACATCTTATTATATTCCTTCAGAATAAGAATGGGTGATTTATATTAATGCGGTCGCGATATATATTAATAAGGGACACTATGCGATAATAGATGCACATTATTCATTTGATAACTGAAAAATCTGATTCACTTGTAGTACAATGCAGAAACACATAGGCAGAACAATTGAACATATTTAGTCACTTCATGTACGATTTTGTTTTCAGCAAAGAACAACATAAGTCCATGAGATATGTATGCACCTTGTTGATTGGGTGGCCAAATGTATCGTTGTAATAATTGAAGGTAGCAAGCAGCTGAGCTTTGCTCCTAGTGGTGAGGATTCGGATGATCTCATCATCACTGTAAGCCTTGTGATGGATCTTCTCATGAAGTATTTTGGCTTCTGAGTGTGCCAACCTTGTATTGACCTCTGGTCCATCATAGCGGTACGCACTTACAAGTGGCACCAATAGCTGAAAGGAAGAACAAAACAAAGGTTAGATCACAGAGGTAGGCAATGTTTCCTTTCCTTCGCAATATTTTCCGTTTTGTCGAAAGCAGCGAGAAACTAGAATGAGGTTGCAAAAACTAGCGAACCTGAACAAATTAAGTGTTGCATATTTAACCCTTTGTTAAGCGTGACTAACAAAATGAGGAAATGACAAAGGTAGGAGCATCAGATTTTGGAAAAATGAAGAGTGAATTTTGATTTGATCTCTGCTTTATACAAAACTGCAATTTGGAGTGTTAAATTTAACAGGTCATCAGCACACACAATTTGGAGTGTTAAATTTAACAGATCATCAGCACACAACAATGAAAAAAAACATACATGATTTATTTTCATAAAGAAATATATAATGGTTATTTTACACAACAGAATCCTACAACTACCAATCTCCCTAATGAATAACTTAGATCCACCAACCTAGTTAACATTTCATTACATTGTGGCCAAAAGTCATCATCTTAGCACTTAATGATCTTGAACTTGTCTGTGAACTTCAGAATAGAACTGGTCAGTAATTCAGTATCACACATTCACACCCTGATAGCTACATGATTTAAATCGACATTTGAGTACCAAAAATCAACAAATCAAGGTCCGATCCACTTCCAGTTGTCCTTCGCAAATGTTAGCAGATATCAATACTGTTCCGATCACTAGCACAATGATGTATCAGATCGAGATATCGAAGCTGACTCTGAAGCCACTACAAAAGTCAAAAGAGGTGATGAGAGAACGCATCACCTTGCGGAAGTCTCCTGTGACGTGCGCAGCAATGTCCTCCTCAAGCGAGCGCTTGAAGCGCTCGTGGTACGCCTGCCTGGCCGCGAAGAGCTGCGCGGAACCGCGCGTGCAGGCGATCTCGACGAGCACGCGGTTCCCGGGCTGCCACTTCCTGGCCGCCTCGTTGGCGAGCACCGCGTCGCGCTCCGCCGGGTCGAGCGTCCACAGGATCACGGCCCTCTGGGTCCCATCGCAAACCGATCGATCAGAGAGGGATCTAGAGGGGATACAGTTGGTGGCGCGGAGGGCCCGCGCCGGTGGTGATGACCAGTGACGGCTCGGCTTACCTCGAAGTCGCCGGAGATCTCGTCGGTGATGGAGCGGAGGAGCTCCTCGCCGTACGTGTCCGCGTACGCGCGGCGGATGGCGCGGCGCTGCGCGGCGTCGCGGTGGCCCAGGATGGAGATGATGAGCGCCTCGTTCGTTCCCCACCCTGCACGCCCGCGGGGGAGACAGACGCCCGGTCAGATCGCACGATCGCGTCGCACTCACACCGCCAGCCTCGCCGCGGTCGCGGGGACAAGGAAAATGATGCAAGGCTGAGCACGCCGAGAAAAATGGGCGCATGTGTGTGGCGCGTGTGCGAGAGCGGAGGGACTGACCTTGGAACGCCTTGCGGAGCTGCTCGCAGTCTTCGGCGACGGCCGGGACGGTGGCGGGGACCTTGAGCGTTGCCATCGGCGGTGGCTGTGGGATGCGGGATCTCGAGACGGGGCCCCGGTGGAGGTGGGATACTGGGATGCGCGTCCGGGCATGGGAGGAGATGCGTGGAAAATGGAGGGGGTGTGGGTAGGTGATCAGATGATGTGGGTTTAAGGAAAGTGGTGATTGACGCGGCCGTGTAAAGCGTAATTATATTAGCATTAATCGGTGATCTGATCTGGATCGATGTTATTGTTTGCATAGAAAGCGGGGATATGCTTTCTGGAAGGATCTGTCAAGGCTGGTTGATAGCTTCTGTTTGGACCTTGGTGGTCATGCATTATCGCTGTCACTCGGTACACAATTTTTTTTTTCCGGCACACAACACATTCACACACACACGGTTTTTTTTTTTTTTTTTGAGAAACATTCACACACACACGTGACACACCCAGTATTTATTACTGGGCCCGTAACGGCTCAAGACGATATAGATGGGCCGCCTTTCGGTCTAGCCCACGTGCATCGGGGTGGTGTGGGCCAAACCTCCTCTTACCTTAAACACTCTCCGCACCCGGCCGGCCGCACACGACCTTCGGCCTCGCTCGCTCGCGCTGCGTGTCAGCGTGTGGCAAACGGCCGACCGCCGCGGCGCGGTGGTCTCGGAAGAGTGAACCGGAACAGGAGGCCCGCCGCTCGCGCACGACACGTTCCCCGCTCGCATCCCACGGAAAAAAAAAAGGTCAAAAAGCAGATCGCACCCCCACCCACGGGCACAGCGCGAGGAGAGCTCTGTGCGCTTCCACTTCCCTCTCCACCGGTCTCTCACCCCTCGCTCGCGGCTCGGGCGGGATCGGGGTCTTCGGAGGAGCACGGGGGATGGCGATTTGGCTCCCCTCGCCTCCCTGACCTGAGCCTTTGATTGATTCAACCAGCGGAGCGCGGGCCCGTGCGTGAAGCGGAGGATGGGGTACCTGCCGGCGCTGGGCGGGAAGGCGGCGCACCTGGTATCCGACCTCGCCACCGTCATCCTCAACCCGGTCTCCGAGCGGGAGCACCAGCGCCACCACCCCTCCCACCTCCCGGTGAGCTCCACCTCTGCGCCGCCTCCTTTTATCACCCCCTCACTTTGCCCTGGAGGCCGATTCCCGTTTCATTTCTGCGCCTGCTATTCGCGATGCGAGAATCGATAATTGGAGGTGCTGCCACTAGAGAGACTGGACTCTAGCGTCGGCTTGTCTAATCGGTCGGCCGATGCTGTTTTTTGTTTTGGTTCTGGGGGTTTAGGGTCTCCTCGCTGTGGCTGTGGTGCTGCTAATTGGGAGCTCAGATATGCGAGGCTGACGCTAATTCATTGTGGTCTTCCTCGTGGATGACCCATGGAGTGTCCGAGTGTGATAAGATGCCCCTATGGATATAAATTTTTCAGGTAGAGCGTAAGCATAGACCCAATTGCACTAGGGTACCTCCAAGCCATGAAGGTGGCACACACTTAACTCAGATTTCAGTTAGGCTATAATTTTCTTCTTCTATGTTTTGGAGATACTGGGTATAGAAGATGTTTATTTCTCAATGTTTGCCTAATTGTGTTTTTGTACTTTTAGTACAATAGCAGTTTAGGATTATTTGTTTTTAATCTTTCTGGGTAAACATTTGTTTCATAGTAGTTGCTTTTAGTCTTTTTTCAAGAATACGTAGGAGAGCTGCGTATCTTTGTATTATTATTAATAATTAGTCTGGCGATTACACGCGGGCCTATTACCAGGCACACACATGTGGTTTACATGCTCCTGGGCGTACTAACTCGACAAGAACTTTACAACCGGAAAAAAAATAGATGAAGTACTCAGGGATCATCCTGACTAGTTGCTTTTAGTCATCTTTGCTTGGGACTAAAAGGCTTTGCTGTTGCTGTACGCTGCTTTTTTTACTGATGAGCCGTTAGTCCATTACAGTGTGTAATTTGGAGTTAAGCGAATCAAGGGCAATGACTACTGAAAAGTGGGAAATTCTATTGTCTTGTGAGACATTATTACTGTTATATGCTGTAACTGTTTACATAGATCAAAAGTTTGAATGGCACCACCATGAAAGGAAAATAATTAGAAGCTGGAACTACTGATGGATTGCGTAATCTCTGAATAACTTGCAATTGGTGCCAATCATTTCATTGATTAATCCTTGGATTTAGAAGCTTAATGTTTCTTTCTCTTATAGGAGGGCACTGAAGTAAATGGCACACTGTTTGGTGACGAAGATTCTGACAAAAATTCTGAGACTCCTGATGGTCCTGACACATCCTCCTTCAGAGCATTTCTGATGTCATTTGTGTCTTCCTCAACCTCCAGCAAGGATTCAATGGAGACCATACCTGAGCATAATCTAGATGTGGAATATCCAACTTTAACCCCTGTTGGAAAGGCAAGCAGTGGGAGAAAGGGCTTGCTCAGTAGAGGGAAGCATTCCATTGGAAGGATTATTAGCAAAGCAGGACTCAGTAATTTCAGACAGAAACCCACCCACAGCATTGATGGTGAATTCATAGGTCAAATAGAATCAGTTGCTCCCAGATTTGAGATGAAGGGATCAAAGGAATCGGCTTTGCGTGAGAAGTTGCCAGCTATGTCCGAACCTTCTGTTCTCTTGCCAGAAATGATGCGAGCTGTTCTTTATTCATCACTTCCCGTTCTTGTTCAAGGAAGGAATTGGATGCTGGTGTACAGGTAAAAAAAAAACTCCGGAACATAAATTTGGTGCTGATTATTACCATCTTTGCAATGTAATCAATTTTCTGATTTCAATGTTCACATTTCTGCAGTACTTGGAGGCATGGAATATCTTTGTCTACTCTGTATAGAAGGAGCAGGCTTTGTGCTGGCCACTCGCTTCTGGTATGCATGAAATATTTATATCGTGTTTAACATTGCATGAAATATTGTCACTCTACTACTCTGGCATGGCGTATACAAGTATTGCTGATTTTTAGTGTAATATAATGCAACATCATGTCAATGCAGTATTCTGGAATAATAGAAGCATTGTCTTCTGATCGTACAAGGTCCAACCCTGTGATATCATCTCATATCACCAGATATTTTCATATATCAATATAATTTTTTCCTTATAAAGTGGAGATATTAGGTTTTAATTGAAGACCTTAATGTTACAGGTTTCTTAGTATAACATTTCATCTACAAACAGATGGTTCAAATTTTGTACTTATATATACAGAAAGTTTTTGTGTTGGATCTGGAACTATGGCCCAGCTCTGGGATTTTTGTATTGTTGTACCTTCTATATATCCGTATAAAACAGGTTCTGTTCATTGTGCAATTCCATTCTTCAGTTGTTGTGCTGAACGGATTTTTCCTTGGAAAGTTTTCCAAAAGAAACTTATATCCCTCAGCAGTACCTTCAATTTCCATACTCATATCATCCAAACATTATTATGTTCACAATTGCGCCACTGGATTTGATCCTAGATATAGTGATAGGTTTATTAGATACAAATTTTGATTACATGGTGTGGCACCATTGATGCATGAGGCCTTAGTTTGTTGTATAATCTAGTTACTGATATCCACATGATAATACGTGCTGCACTACTGTCACAGATAGTTGGGGATCGAAGAGGAGCAGTTTTTGGTGGTTTGGTTGAGGCTCCACTGCAGCCAATCGTAAAGAGGAAATACCAGGTTCGATACACACACTGCGGCTGATTTTTTGGGTGCATATTTACATTACACTGATTGTGCTTGCATATAATCTTCAGGGGACTAATGACTGCTTCGTGTTCACCAACGTAGAAGGCCGTCCTGTTATATGCCGTCCAACAGGTAATTCATGTTTTCTATGCATGATTTTGTGATAACCTGAAAAACAGGAAGTATACATTTTGGTGTGCAATTAACTCCTACACTTTTAGAGTTATGGTCTACTGGCTATGCTGAAATTATGTGACTCCCCGCCATTATCCTTATATGTCTACATGCTTATCCCAAATGCCTAGTTCTGGGATAATGACATCTATCCATGATAATCAGTGTTGCCTAGTTCTGGGATGCTGGCATCTTTAACCAAAGTGTTCATGTATTCATCAGACCACAATAATCAGTGTTGCATTAAAGACAGTGCTGATACCTTAGCTTGATGTTATGAAACATCATGTTCTTAAAAGTGAATTTCATGGATTTTTCCTCATTTCTTTCGTCCTTAGTATCTCTTTTAAATTTGAACTGCAGGTGCTAACAACTATTTTACATTTTGCTCAACCGACTATTTGGCAATGGGAGGTGGTGGTCACTTTGCCCTTTACCTTGATGGAGACCTGTAATCTCTGTCCTTCCCTTGCATAATGTGACATAAAATTCATAGTTTCCATGTTCTTGTTCACATGCTGATGGAAAATTCCTGAAAATGTTAAGGAGAATTTGCCACCCAAGCATTTTTCATGCTTTTTTCATCTTTATTTTCAAAAGCCTCACATAGTTCTGCTTTTGTGCTCTGGATCTCTGCAGTCTGAACGGTTCTAGTTCCACATCAGAGACTTTTAACAACCCATGCTTATCCCATACCCCGGAATTCAAAATCAAAGATGTTGAGGTACGGGACTATAGAGCTATGTGTTCTGCATATGATTCATCATTTGCCATGATGAAACGTGATAACAAATTAGCAACAACTTATCTGATGCAGCTGTGGGGCTTCGTCAATGCTTCAAACTATGAAGAGATGCTCACGATCTGCCGCACTGAGAAGCAAGGAATTTGGAATCTGTGACCATGCGGAGGTCACCGACCTGTTGATGGTTGGTGCCAACCTATCTCCTGGTGTGGATTGTACAGTTTTGCATTGTAGTATAAAACGTCTGTAGAGCATGTAGAGGAGAGTTTCGCATGGAAATCGAGATATGAAGAGTTTTGGCGTTCCGTGTTTGTTAATATTAGCAGTAGAAAATGCTAGCGTGTAGTACTATAGAAAAAAGAATTCTACCTTCATCTGTATTAGAAACTTGTAGTACTTAAGCGAACAATCAACTTTCATCTGCATTAATAAGAATATAAGACTGCCGTACATGGAGCTTTCGTGATTGTTCAAGAAACCGACTTCGAGACGCGTTCAAGAAACCATGCTGGTGATCTTTCCTACCGATGAGAATCAGGAGTGTATGGCTGCACATGAGGAGGGAGCAGTGGCTGCACAGCGTCCGATCATCTTTCTTGGCGATCAGCACATGCAGAGTGCCTTCGCCACACACGGCCATCCTACCGGGAACACCGCGCTTCCTGAACCCCCAGATCTCGACCACGTCATTCTCCTTGAGGGCTTGTTCTTCGGTTCCGTCGGATTCAATCCGGACCGGAAATAAAAATATAACAAGAAATTTATGATAGATAAAATAAAGGACCGAGATTCATTCCGGGTCAAAGACAAGAGGTGGGGAATCATTCTAGGTCTCTTGATGTATCGATCACGAATAAATTAGTTTATGACCCGGTATAAATCTCGGTCTCTAGATGTAGCTTTTATAAGTTTCTTGTTATATTTATCATTCCGGGCTCGGATTGAATCTGATGTTATATTTATCATTCCGGGCTCGGATTGAATCTGATGGAACCGAACAAGCCCTGAGCCGGACTCCCGGACGAACTCGAGGTACCCACGCCCTCTGATGACCACGGCGCCGGACCGCCGCCGCAGGAGCCGCGCGTCCACGGCGTCGATGCAGTGGCTCACCAGCGTCACGTCCAGGCCACAATTATATTCCCACGCCGTCTTCATCCTCTTCGCCCTCCCCTGCCCCGCCTCGACCCGTTCGTCGTGGTGGAACGGGTCGAACGAGCTGAGCTCCTCGTGGATCAGCATCTCGCGGAGCCGGCGCGCCGCGCTTCCGTCCTCGTCCACGAGGTAGATCCGGTTCTGGCGCGGATCGACGTCGCCAAACTTGATCGACTTCTCGCTGATGAAGTGCGCTGGAAGGTCAGTAGGCAGGTTCAGCATCGGGAGGATGTGGTCGCGTAGGCACGGCGGCGGTTCTTCTCTGGCGCCGGCCAGCGTCACCTGGGGCGGACCCGCTACGGCGTTAGCGTTACGGCTTAGGAGCTCGGCTTCGACGGCCGCCAGCAGAGACGACATGGCTCTGCCGCTGGCCGAGGGGCTTCCCGGCTGCGCCCTCTCGGCGCCCGGCTGAGCAGAGATAACCATAGCAAGCCCCCCCCCCCCCCCCCCGGCTGCTGGAACGAGGTGATTCGTGCCGCACGTGGCCTCTTTCTGGAACGTGGTTAGGGACTTAGGGTTAATGATGATGCGCTTCTGATCATGACGTTTCTGTTCACCGAGAGAATTCCCATTTTTTAGCGTTTCATTAGTTCTCCGAGAGACCTGATCGAACTCAAATCTCTCGTCTAAAACAAAATCTTTCATCAATATCTGGGCCTTGCAGTGCTCAATGGGCCAATTAAGGAAGTGGTCAAAAGCCCATTAGGCTGGGATCACGAGGACCCATCCCAACACAGCATCCGAAACGAAAAGCCCGCCGGACGGCCCCGGACCGGGGCGGTTACCACTACCACCTTCCTCGCCGTCGCCGGCTCGCCGTGTTGAGCGAAGGGGCATTGCGTTGCGGCGGCGTGACCCCCGACCGGAGTTGGTCGGCCAGGGGTTCCGCGGAGCAGCTCGGGTGGGGTGTGCGGCCGGAGAAGAGGCAACCTTGCGATGAAGGAGAACAGGAGATGCAACCATACAGGGCGGAAGGTAGGCCCAACTGGGTAGGCTCAGGAGACGGCGGCCACCGGCGGGTCTGGATGGCGAGCGCTCCTTACCCGCCGCAACCACTGCGTTCTCCAGCCCTTCCACCCGCCGGTCCTCTCCTGGTTCGCGACGGGGTGCCCGCATTCGTGATCTTGGTAAATGGTACTAATTTGTTCGATTGATTTCGGATTCGTGCGGTAAATTAGTCTGTCTGTAAGACTGTAACCCATGAAAGTAATTTATCTCGTGGGGATCCCCCACCCGGTGACCATTAAAAAGGGTAATTTATCTCACGTTAACTGTCCCTACTGTCAGTTTTAGGTCTTAGAAATCTCAATGAAGCTGATATATATTATTGAACCTATATTAATTTGGCTTATCAGTGACATAGGAAACTCGATGCCCTATCCAACGTTCATCCTAAATTGCATGCCTTTTAGTGCTTAGCATGCAGGTCATTTTTTTAAACTTGTGATGTCAATTCTTGGAGGAAAAGGGATCGACTCTTACCTGCTCCTATGAAAGCGTGCCATTTAGGTTTGGTTTTTATGTATATAGTTTCACAATAGAGGATGCTTATTGTAAAACAAGGACATGATGACAATGTGTGAAGACAAAACACTAGTAGTCAGTGACATAAGTTGATTGATCAGTACAATTAAATATTATTGGTGAGTGACAACAGCGTGTGTTTTTAGCTGTCAGGGTTCTTTCTACACCTCCTGCCTGTTTTCATGTTGGTTGACATAACAGTTTGAGACTTGCCAATTCTCTAAGTCTCAGTCTGGCAAATTTCTTCTCCATGCTGTATTATTCTTGTGCATCAGTACAATGTCTACAATATTTTGTTTTTTTGCGCACCATTAAACTGTATTTCTTCAAAAATGAATTTAGAACTTCAACCTCCATTCTGCATAAAGTGCAAGTTTTTTTTGCACATTATCTGCCTGCACTCAACATCTTGAGTTCTTGACATTATATCAAAACGGTATATTTCTGTCACTCAGCAGAATTAGGACTTAGCTAAGGTTGTTTAACAGAAAGGAAAGAAAAAAAGCAAGGTAAGCCAAAGCACTTGTGAATTTTTAGGAGTAACTTTTACATGTACTTTATATACACATATAGAAATATATATATGTCTAGACTCTTGCATTGAATTCTTTATGAATCAACAAATGCATGCATCAATTTAAGGAAAAAAAGGAAATATGTGCCAAATGGTGCAAGCTAGAGATAGCGTTCAACTGAAGCTTAGGAATTCACTCAAATTCTTTCATGAGTTCTTCATCAAGAAGAATTTCTGACCAACTAGGTAATAGTGTACTGTTGGCACCACATTTTGATGTGTTGACAGCACTGCAATGGTTGGAGGCCGACATGTCCGTGAGTGGTGGCAGTGAGTTCTGAGATAGCAACATCCTTTTCCTGCTCTCTCCCTCAATATGGCACCTTTCACTGCTTCTCACATTGTTGTCTGAGCTCAGATTGATATTGATAACTGATTGGTCAATGAAAGTGCTTGACAATTGGTTGTGACGCACTTGCCTGGCTAAGTCTTCGTCGCCAGTACTCTCAAGAAGGGTTGGAGAACGCATATGCTGAGGGTTAAGGAGGCTGATCTGCTCTAAGTCAGCGTTGAGACTGTTGAGGCTACTAATTGCTGTGGGGTTGGGTGCAATGGATGATGCAGACTGCAGCATGGTCTGCGTGTACTGGTGATTGGCAGCTTGGACTTCATCATTCTGTGACATGGTAGTGTGACCATCCCGATGTTGCTGTTCAATGAGCTGGTGGAGATTGACAAGCGCGATTAGTTGTGGGAGCGCTGTGAAGAAGTCTGTTCTTGGGCGGTGGGTCATTGGGTCGATACCCATCTGAATGAGCTTCTTCCTGAGGTGGGTGTTCCAAAAGTTCTTGATTTCGTTGTCTGTCCGTCCAGGGAGATTCTTTGCAATAGCTGACCACCTGGGTTTGATATTATGTTAGCCAAAACACAGATATGAGAAGTATGCAATGGTAGGTGCAGTTAGTACTTATTGCCAAGGATGGAATGAAGTTGGAGGATGGTTTGCTCTTCGTCCTTGGAGAACTTTCCTCTCTTGATGTCTGGCCTGAGGTAGTTTGTCCATCTTAGCCTACAACTTTTGCCGCATCTGTTCAGGCCTGCAAGAAAAAAAAATGTTGAACTATACTTTCTTTCTTTTATGTGAAAGTTAAGTGCACGAGACACAGAAGTGTATAACAGTATAACACAGTGGATGTACTAGCGAGTTCAGGTAGCGCCCTCCAACTTCCATGGCCATGCTTTTGGATATAGTTCATAAGCTTATGATCTTCCTCAGGGGTCCAAGGTCCTTTCTTGAGGCCCTTCTCATCGCAACAAGGAGGCCTCCCCATTGATGGATAAGAACAGGATAGAACAAATGCCAGAAGGTGGTGTAAGAGAATCTGCCTCTTTTCGATGTGTGGCCTTGTTGTATTTCAGATGGCTGGGAGCCTGGGTACTAGGGCGTAGCTTACCTATATATAAAGGCTTCTTTCCAGTTTCCAAGAGGAACAATGGCAGGCTCAACCAAACATACTTGAGCAGGGAACTCTGATAGTCTGATATGCCCTTTGCAGCAGGCGAAAACTGCATGTGCATGGTCTTGGGAAAGGGACAAGGGTCTTGTGTCTTGGTTGTGCTCATATTAAAACATGTGGCCCTTGATTCTATTGACTTCATAAGAGAACTTTAGAGTGCTGATTATTTAGGTGAGTGAGGTATGACCATGCTGTGATGCGACATAAACCTCACCTGCTTCTTTTATCATACTTGTCTTGTGTTTCTAGTTGTTTTCTGGTTTGTAATGTTGTGCTTGACTCTTTTGGAATCAGATAGCTAATAACAGTATCAGAAGAAGGTTTTCTTTAGAAAAGTTTGCATTCTTAATTTGTCTATGCTTCCTCTATGTTTCTTTATCTGATAGTTTTGTACATGGGAAATGAGAAAATATGAAAGAAGGAACCAAGTGCAGGATCCATATTATTAGCCGTAGAAGTAATTGTATTCCTGCTTAGTAACATTTGCATGTTGCAGGATGCTAATTTGATAAATAGCAGACAAATTTGCTGAACCACATCAAGTTTTGAATTTGAAGCATGGTGAGGCACTGATCATGTCAGATATTTATTTGAGTTCAAAGAATTGCACGAGACTACGAGAGCAATCACAGAACTGTACAACATGAGTTTAAACAAGAATGGGCAGTAGTAGCAGATAGATACATACTGGTTTCCCCCTCCAAAGACCAAAGCAACAGACGAAAAATCAAATGTCTGAACCATTGAACTGTATTCACTTGCCTCACCATCAGCTCCAAGCCCAGGTACTATATAGTGGCTTAAAGTAGCATGAAGTACCCATCATTCCACATTTTCACGTGCTTTGGGAGTGCTGGTTCATCTATCTGATTTCTGAATGCCATCTATGCACAAACAACATGAGAAGAAAGCACAAAGCAGACTAAGCCTTTTCGTCACAATGCCATTCCTCCAGCTAATTTTACTATTATGTGATCTAGACCCTTCTTGAACTTTATAGAGCTGGGGAAAGCGCTGAAGAATTTTTAGGGTTTTGTTTGCATATGTATTTTTGGGGAAGCCTATGGACTTTGGACCCCAAACATGGCCGTGGAATAAAGTTGTGCATTGGAACTGTATCCTTAGGATTGGTATCATCAAATCAAATGATTTATGTTGCTAGGTCTTATTTGGTTGTCTCTTGCATGTTGAATTAGGAGGTCCGACTGTTCTAGTTAAAATTGATTGATCCTATTGTGCCTGCCGATCTCATTCCATCTAATAATCTGATTTATTTAATACATGAATCACATTATACAATTTAATATAGTATACACCTTTTGCACATAGATCGATTTATTGGGATTTAATACAGAACATATTTTGCTCCTTTCTCGTCATCTTGATTTAACATAACCACAACATATTCCAATGTCATCATGTATACCTGACAAATCATTGAACTTAGCTTACAGCAGAAGACAAATATTTGCATCTGTCATGGGTTTTGGTCACCGGCGGCTTCAAACTATCACCAACTACTTTTCTTACAAGTTCCACTTATACTATTCTATAATCTGCTGAGATATTTGTTTATGTATGCTGCCTGAAAAATACAAAATCATTTGACATTTCACGGTGATAGAAAACTAGAGAAGCAAAAGGACAAAATTGTGTTTGATAGTCTTGTAGTACTGTTCCGAAGACCTCACTGTATGGTTCAGATACGGTACAGGTATGTATTGGACACTTGGCACCTAGGAATAATAGGTGACTTAATCATGAGTTGTATATATATCAGTATTCAGTGGCTCAGTGCTAAGACCTTGTCCATTGTTCAATGCACATGGTCCAGGTAGGATGGTGAGTGTCCAATGTTGGGTTTATGATTTAATGTAGGACACATTGGACAAGTGTGTAAGAATGATGTTTTAAAGTGATCGTGAATGCATGATAGCATCCTATTAAATTGTTGCGCATACCATTCTTTAATGCACATCATATATAGAACATAACCAGTCATGCATTCCTTTGTTCCTGGCATTTATGTTGTTTTTCAAATCCATGAATCAAGTGATGGTTCAGAAAACTCATGCATATCCTACCCTACACGGCTGCATAAGTATAGGAATGTCATACGATCTGTAGCAATGTGGAAAAAGAGTTGAAGTACAGCTCAAATTATAGACCAGGACAAGATGATCACATCTGTGACACAAGATTTGACTGGTGTGATTGGAGGGTTAGGTTCAGGTAAGTAGGAGGCACCCAATTAGTTTGTTTACTTCCAGTGAGAAACATCATTCATCACTGATGAACTTTGCCCATTTTTACACTTACAGGTGGCCGCCATCGGTGGAACAACTGAACAAGCCAGATGCCTGTGGCCAGCCATGCTTATTTGAGGGTATATGCTAGCCAAGTTGGTGCAGCCTAGCCAGGTTTGACAGCACCCGGTTCCACATCTTTTTCTTGACTATAATTTGGGCTTTCATTTTCTTCATGAACACACGCATGCATTCTCGTTTTTTAGGGGGAAAACAATGGCCATTCAGGAATGAAATTCCAGGAGAAAAATGAGACCAAGTTTGGCTTCACTCCGTAGTCACATTTCGCCAATAAAGTTTCTTGGCACTGGTTCTTCCTAACCGGCATACCGAACTCTGGAGAAACAAATGATGCTTCCGTACTAGCCTCAGTGCTTTATTACTCATTATTCACGCTGTAATGTGTCATATAATATAGCAGAATTAGTCCTCTCCTGATAGCAAGTGCTACTTGGCACTGGAAAGTGACAAGAAAAAACCTATGGACAGTTGAACCGAATCCTGTAGCACATTGGAAATGGACGTATATGTTTTCTTAATAGGAAAATTTGCCTACATGTTATTTGCAAGCTCATGTTATTTTAGTGAGTAATACCGTTTCGACGCATCAATACATCTGAAAGCGAAGGATAACTTGTCATGGCAGGGAAAGAAAGTTATACCTGCACCGATGTCAAAGATGGATAATCTGTCAGAGCATCTCTGGTGACGACGCTGGTGCTTACAGTATGCTACTAATCATGGGAATGCGTGACACCGACGCACACACGCCATAAGGGCACGTACAACGGTCGGAGAGAACCATAGACATGCACTGTAATTTTTGCACAGAACACCCTCCGTGACGGTACGAGTGACTCCCTCGTCGTCTCGTTCATCTACGAGGGAAGCTCGTGCTCCAGGCCGAACGGACGACTCAAAACGCGTTGTACGAAGAGCTGCTGGGAAACGACGACGGTGTGGATCTGATGTGCGCGCGGGTGGATTTCGTCTACGCTATGCGGGCTGGCAGTTTCTGCGCCTTCTCCTTCGTCATCCCGCCCATGAACTGCCGCTCCGGTCAGCAGCCGTCGCGACGGTGGCAGGGCCTCCGGGCAGCAGCGGCAATGTGCATCCGCGGCTCAGGTACCCCCAACCCCTTCCTTTCCTCTTCCCCTTCTCCGCACTCTGCAACAGAGCAGGCTCTAGCAACCGGCGGCGGCGCAACTCGTGTGGAGAAGATGAACAGCGTTAATGCGTGAACCGTGGACTGGTAATATAATTTAGTTGGCCACTCGACCGGTTTGGCCCAGCACAAGTTACAGGCCCAAAAGCCCAAGTCTTGGCCATGGTTTTACCAAAAACAAAAATCCATGATGCCTTGTTTTTGTTTTGATACCTGACGAGCTACTAGGTTGATCCCTAGCCACTGGGAGATTGGGAGAAGGAGAAAGCTACAAAGATCAAATATACTCTATATCACCATAATTTGTATGTCAAAAAATAAATTAAGCACCCTGCAGACAGCTAAACAGACAACCCATTGTATAAGTTGTCTGTTTAAGCTGTCTGTTTGGGTTAAAAAGATCGCAGCTGTCTGCACTGTTGTACTTGCCCTAAGTTTTTCATCGCACATTTCCTAAATTTTTAAAGTACCTGAAATTTTGAAGATAACCATCAGAACATTTGGTAAACTTATTGTGTTATGGTAATGACCTTATTCCTAATAAACTGCGGGCGATCATCCGGTGCTTCACCTGCCACTTCGAGAATGCAGATGTCCAGGCGACCAGGCCAAATTAAATCAGGCCCATTCGAGAACCCAAACCAAAAAGGAAAATGTCCTTTTTACCTCCCTAGACACTGGATCGAGTTTCATTTTTCTCCCTAGATCGTAAAACCGGTTAAACAGTCTTCCACAAGTCTTGAAACCGTTCGTTTTACCTCCCTGGGCTGAATATAAGCGGTATTAAAGGTGGTTTTGTAATTTTTTTTCTTTTTCATTTAATTTGGTTGAAACTTTGAAAAATCATAGTAAATAAAAAAAAATCATAAAATGAAAAATCCATTTTTTTGACTCCACATAGGTATATCAACACATAAAATATATAATATAGTATATTTTAGTACAAAATTTTTACTATAGATTTAGGTCTATTTTTTACTATAGAAAAAACAAATAATTCATAACTGTCTTTTTTTATGATATAGTAATAGTGAATTTTTTTAGGGTGAGCTAATTATTGTATGCTTCAACTTTATTAAAAATAATTATACTCATTGGATCCTATATTCTAGTATAATTTAGTTCTAGATTTATTTAGTATACTTTCCATAAATAAATCTATAACTAAATTATAGATGATCCATTGAGTAAAGATTTTTTAACACAATTTAAACATACAATAATTAGACTACCATAAAATTTCACCATAAATGAACCATAAAAAAGTAGTTACATATTATTTTATTTAACTATAAAAAAGAATAGATCTAAATCCATAGTAAAATTTTTGTACTTAACCATGCTATATTATATATTTTCTATGTTGATATACCTATGTGGAGTAAAAAAAATAGATTTTTTATTTTATGATTTTTCTTTGATTTACTATGATTTTTCAAAGTTTCAGCCGAATTAAATAAATCTATCTATAAAAGACGAGTTAAATTGAAAACGTTTCTCACCCAATCTGGGCCTACGATACCCCCCACGTCGGACCCACCTGTAAGGGTCAACGGAGGTGGGAAGAAGGTCAAACCCACAAAAACTGATAGATAGGAAATGTTTCTGCCAAAAACATAATTATTTTCTCACCGCAATTATCTTTACCCCTACCGTACCCACATCCCCTATGACCCATACTCGCCGTACGGACTACGGACAACAAGTTCTTTCAAAAAAATGACTCGGATTGTCGGGTACCTGCAAAAGGGGTACCCCAATCTAAGTCCAAAACTACTTGGCGCCAAGGCCCACAACGACATCAACCAGGCTCCACAGCCCAGCAAAGGCCCGCCATCGCTATAAGTCTTCGGCGCCCATCCAGCTCGAGGCAAGCGACCACCCTCTAGCGGATGTTTTCCGTCTCGATCGAGGCTCGGCGGCCTCAAGGACGACCCCTACCCTCGAGGGGGTGTTTTCCGTCTCGTTCGAGGGTCGGCGAGCTCGAGCTTGCCATCCAAGCTCGAGCCCGCCTCGACGGGAACGACGCCCAACGCGCCGCGATTCGTCAGAGTCGTTGAGACGCGGTCAAAAAGCAGGATCACTACTCCACGCCATCACCTACCCTCCGGAGAAGACATCGGTCAAATCCACTCGCGACAGTGAACTCTGAGCGCCATGCTGCGCGCCAGGCCTAACCCTGCTAGTAGCACTGTGCCAACCACTCCTTTGACTTTACCCCCCGCCGGACGCGCAGCCACCCTCGAAGGCAGCCTCGAAGGAGACCATGGAACGCCGTGCGCAAGACACTCCCCTCGACGTCGTGAACTGTCACGAGAAGGAAGGACGATACGTCAGTCCCTGCCATGTCGTCAGCAGAGTTGGAAGGCGCGATTCCCGCTCACGTACGGCGCGGCATGGACGAACAGTGCACACAGCGACAAACACATGTACTCGCACCCCGCCCCCTTGTCTATAAAAGGGGAGGGAAGCCCATGCAAAGGGCAAGACACGCAGAGAACACAAGTCTCAAACACACACAGACCATAACCAGGGACCTGGGAGCTCATCTCCTTCTCCCACCTTGCTTGTAAACCCCTACCACGAGCAACACGCAACCCGGTGCATCGCACCACTGCTGGACGTACGGCCCCGTGGCCGGAACCAGGATAAAACCCCATCTCTCACTCTCGCCATCAGGGAAACGAGTGGTTAGCACCGCAATCACTTGTTGGTGCCGGTGCGACCAAATCAGGCACCGACAGTTGGCGCGCCAGGTAGGGGACCTGCGCTGCACTACTCCCTTTCCCGATGGCAAACTCTGGCGAAGGACGGCCTCCGCTGGGCGAGAGCAATCTGCTCCCAGCAGGCAGGAGATCCGGTTCGGGAGCTTGCGTTTCCAAACATGTGGTGATGATTACCACATGTGCATCCTCCAGGAGGATCCCAGCAACCAACCGGAGCCTCATCAACAGTCTCCGGCGGCACCGCGACGGCGGAGTCGTCCCGGACCTCGTGCACGACGAGCACGCGCTGCAAGGCGCGCCGCCGACGTCGGCGACCCCCATCCCACAAGGAAAGGGGACGTCCTGCAGTCAGGGTCACAGGAGAGGGTTGCTCCCTTCCTCCCGGGGCCCATGTCTGCATCACGCGCCACGACGGTGCATTCCTATCCCTACGGGCTACGCAACTCCGCGGATGCGTACGCCTCCTCCATCCGCACTACCATGAGTGCGTATGGCGACCAGCCTGGTTGCCACCCAGCCTCCGAGCAGGATTTCGCCGATCCGTTGCTCGGCGATTCCCGCACGGAGTCCGAAGATGGACACGCAATTATGCGTAGACACCTTGGTTGGGACTACTCGGGTCTCCGCGACCCAGAGGCCTTTATTGCTTTTCAAACAGCGGCGGATTACTGCTTCGAGTATTCCGATGATGAGTATGACCCAACCAAGGAGTGTTTCGTCATCAACGACGTACAACTCAGCGAGGGATCGGCGTCCGACGACGACGGCGGGGGTGACGAGCAGGGGGACAACGATGGCATAGATCCGAAAGGCGCGCAGCCATCGGACCCATCGGATCACTCTCCTTCCGAGGACGAGCGGGATCCGCGCCATCTGCCACGAGCTAGTGGTGACGTCTCGCCATCAGCGCGCTCCGACCGCGAGCCGGCCAAGCAAGGCGACGAACGCGGCACGGACGCCCGACACGCAGGACGAGTGGCTCAGGCCCGCATCCTTGCTGAGGGCAGAGATGACGAGCTCGCTCCCAGGACAAGCCAGAAGCTCATCGCGGCGGCCGCGCTGCTCCGAGCCATGCCGGAGGCAGCGACCCCCAAAGGGCGGAAACTACACCTCGAGGCTCAAAAGCTGGTCGAGCACGCTGCCCGACAGCATGCCCAGAGCTCAGCCTCCCGCCTTCGACGCTCCTCAGCCTCGAAGGGCGAACGAGGAGGGGAATCCTCGGTACGCTCACCCCGGCCCAACGGCAGGGCGCGAGCACAATCCCGGGGCAACTCCCGCCGCGACACGGCGCGACGCCACGCCAGCGAACCACATGCGCTCGAAGCACGAACGCTTCCAGCAATGGAACCCGCGAGGTCATGCCTCCGGGACACCCGTGGGACGGACGATGATGGCGACGCTCGCAATACCCTGAACGAAATCAGGCGGCGAGAGGGAGACCGGACCCACCAGCGCGGGCGCACCGACGTTGGGCGGAACCGGGATGCGGCCCCAGAGCCAACAGGCACGCGGGTGTTCAGCTATAACATCCGCACCGCCCCGATTCCCCCTCGTTTTCGACAGCCTACCACTATCACCAAGTACTCTGGGGAAACGGACCCCAGGGTATGGCTCAATGACTACCGCCTAGCGTGCCAGCTCGGCGGCGCCACAGACGACGCCATGATCATCCGCAATCTGCCACTCCACCTGGCAGATTCCGCTCGGACATGGCTCGAGCACCTGCCCCCGAACCGGATCCGTGACTGGGACGATCTGGTCGAGACCTTCGTGGGAAATTTCCAGGGCACCTACGTGCGCCCTGGAAACACATGGGACCTTCGGGGGTGCAGGCAGAAACCTGGCGAGTCGTTGAGGGATTTCATCCGGCGCTTCTCCAAGCGCTGCACCGAACTTCCCAACATCACCGATCACCAAATCATCCACTCTTTCCTCGAAAGCACCACCTGCTATAGCCTGGTGTGCAAGTTGGGGAGGAGCCACCCCCCGACGCGAACCGGCTATTCGAGATAGCCTCGAAATACGCGTCGGGGGAAGAGGCGGCCAATGCCATCTTCAACGACAAAAAGGGGAAGCGTCCGCGGAGGACGATAAGGCGAAGGGCCCCTCGAAGAAGCGGAAGCACGGCAAGAAGGGGAAGAAGACCCGGACGCCACGCGGAGCAAGGGACGTCGAGGACGAGGCCCTCGCGGTCGACCCTAACCACCAGGGACCTCGAGGTCCCCCGCGTGGTGGGGGCGTTTTCGACAACCTCCTCAAGAAGCCGTGCCCTTACCACAAGACCGCAGTCGCTCACACCCTCGAGCAGTGTGAGATGCTGCGGAAGTTCTACAACCGCATCCCTCGAAAGGATAGCGGTCCGCCCAAGGATGGTGGCGCCAAGGATGACGACGGATACCCCGAGGTGGAACACGTGTTCTTCATCACGGGAGGTCCTGCGGCCAACTTGAAGCCTCGGCAGCGGAGGAGGGAACGCCAAGAGGTCATGCTGGTCCGCCCAGCGACCCCCTCGTACCTCGACTGGTCATCGGAGACCATCTCGTTCGGTCGCAAAGACCATCCCGATCATATCCCGAACCCCGGGTAGTATCCTCTCGTCGTCGACCCCGTCATCGGCAACACGCGCTTCTCCAAGGTGCTCATGGATGGCGGCAGCAGCCTCAACATCTTGTACGCTCCAACTTTGGAGCTTATGGGGATCAGCACCTCCGAGCTGCGGCCCAACAAGTCCTCCTTCCATGGGGTCGCGCCCGGCAAGCGCGTCCAAACCCTCGGGCAGATCGACCTGCCCGTCTGCTTCGGAACCCCGGCAAACTTCCACAAGGAAGTGCTCACCTTCGAGGTTGTGGGCTTCAAGGGAGCCTACCACGCCATCTTGGGAAGGCCATGCTACGCCAAGTTCATGGCCATCCCCAACTACACATACCTCAAGATGAAGATGCCAGGGCCTCACGAAGTCATCACGGTCGGCCCGACGGTCGAGCACGCCTACGTGTGCGACATCGAGAGCATCGAGCTCGCGGAGGCTCTCGCCCTCGATGAGACCCTCGTGGCGGATCTGGAAGCGATCGTCAACACGCTCCCTGATGCCAACGAACGGTAGCAGGGGAGCTTCGCGCCCGCTGAGGACACCAAGACAGTTCCCCTCGACCCCGACAGCCCCGATGGCAAGGTGTTGAGGATCAGCTCTTCCCTCAGCGACAAATAGGAAGTAGTGCTCGTCGACTGTCTCCGCGCTCACGCAGACATCTTCGCGTGGAGCCCCTCGGACATGCCAGGCATTCCGAGGGAGGTCGCCGAGCACTCTCTTGATATCCGCCCCCACTCCAAGCCGGTCAAGCAACGTCTCCGCCGTTTCGACGAAGTGAAACGGCGGGCGATCGGTGAGGAAATACGCAAACTTTTAGAGGCCGGATTCATCAAGGAAGTGTTTTATCCCGAGTGGCTAGCAAATCCTGTACTAGTGAAAAAGAAAAGTGGGAAGTGGAGGATGTGTGTAGATTACACCAGCTTGAATAAAGCGTGCCCAAAAGTCCCATTTCCTTTACCACGTATAGACCAAATTGTGGATTCCACGACGGGATGTGAACTTTTATGTTTCCTTGATGCCTACTCCGGCTACCATCAGATTAAGATGAAGGAGTCCGACCAGCTCGCGACTTCCTATATCACCCCTTTCGGCATGTACTGCTACGTTACGATGCCCTTCGGCCTTCGAAACGCCGGGGCCACATATCAACGCTGTATGCTCCGCGTCTTCGGGGATCATATAGGTCGTATCGTAGAAGCGTATGTCGACGACATTGTCGTAAAAACCAGGAAGGCGGACGACCTGGTACGCGACCTCGAGGTCGTGTTTAGCTGCCTCAGGGCGCACGGAGTGAGACTCAACCCCGAAAAGTGCGTCTTCGGGGTGCCTCGAGGAATGCTCTTAGGTTTCATCGTCTCTGAACGAGGCATCGAGCCCAACCCCGACAAGGTCACGGCCATCCAACAGATGGAACCGATCCGCGACCTAAAGGGTGTGCAGAGGGTAATGGGATGCCTAGCGTCCCTAAGCCGCTTCATCTCTCGTCTCGGAGAGAAGGGGTTGCCTCTGTATCGACTTTTGAGGAAGGCAGAGCTTTTCACCTGGACCGCGGAGGCTCAGGAAGCTCTCGACCGACTCAAAACAGCGTTAACGAACACGCCGATCCTTACCTCACCAAAAGAGGGCGAAGCTCTCCTCCTCTATGTCGCAGCAACGACTCAAGTCGTCAGCGCGGTCATAGTAGTAGAAAGGACCGAGGAAGGACATTCTCTACCGGTCCAGCGACCGGTGTACTACATCAGCGAGGTCCTGTCTGAAACCAAGACGAGGTATCCCCACATCCAGAAGCTGATCTACGCCATCGTACTGGCTCGACGCAAGCTGCGACATTATTTCGAGGCCTATCCGGTGACCGTTGTGTCGTCCTTTCCGTTGGGCGAAATCATTCAGAATCGCGAGGTCTCTGGACGAATCTCGAAATGGTCGACAAAACTGATGGGGGAGACCCTCGCTTACGCGCCGAGAAAAGCCATCAAGTCCCAGACTTTGGCTGACTTCGTAGCCGAGTGGACCGACACCCAGCTCCCCACCTCGAAGTCCAGCCTCGACTGCTGGGAAATGTACTTCGATGGGTCGGTAGTGAAGACCGGCGCCGGCGCCGGCCTACTCTTCATCTCACCCCGCGGGGAGCACCTTCGATATGTCGTGCGACTCAACTTTCCCGCGTCCAACAACATGGCGGAGTACGAAGCGCTCCTTGCCGGCTTGAAAATCGCACTCGAGCTCGGCATTAGGCGCCTCGACATTCGCGGCGACTCACAACTGGTCGTCGATCAGGTGATGAAGGAATCGAGCTGCCATGACGAAAAAATGGCGGCGTACTGCCAGGCGGTGCGCAAGCTCGAAGACAAGTTCGATGGCCTCGAGCTCCACCACATCGCACGAAGGTACAACGAGGAAGCCGATGAGTTGGCGAAGATCGCGTCGGGGCGAGCCACCGTTCCCCCGAACGTCTTTGCCAAAGACATCGACGTACCCTCGATCACCCTCGCCGCCTCGACCCAAGCCTCGACCGCACCCGACGCTCAAACGTCCGCCCTCGACCCCACGAGCGCGGAGCTCTTGGCGGACGAGGACGAACCTATGGGATACGAAGCCTGCTCGGGAGATGAGGACGAGGCGGAGGCGATGGAAATTGACGAGGTTTCGGCACCTCGAGATTGGCGGAGCCCGTACCTCGACTGGCTCGACGGACGCGTCTTGCCTAACGATCGAACGGAGGCAAGGCGCGTAGCAAGGAAAGCTAAGCGGTTCCTCATCATCGAGGGGGAACTGTACCGACGGGGGGCCTCGGGGGTTTTGCAACGCTGCATCCCGATACCCGAAGGAAAAGAGCTTATCCTCGACATTCACGCAGGCGTGTGCGGACATCACGCCGCCCCACGCACGCTCGTGGGTAATGCCTTTCGACAAGGTTTCTACTGACCCACTGCCGTGGCTGACGCCACGGAAGTGGTACGAACCTGCGAAGGGTGCCAGTTCTACGCGCGCAAGACGCACCTACCCGCTCAAGCGCTGCAAACCATCCCCATTACGTGGCCTTTTGCCGTATGGAGCCTCGACCTTGTCGGACCAATGGCAAAAGCGCTCGGGGGCTTCACGCACCTGCTGGTGGCGATCGACAAATTCTCCAAATGGATCGAGGCTCGACCCATCAGTAGGATCAAGTCTGAGCAGGCGGTGCTCTTCTTCACCGATATAATCCACCGCTTCGGGGTTCCCAACTCTATCATCACTGACAACGGCACTCAGTTCACAGGAAAGAAGTTCTTAAAGTTCTGCGACGATTTCCACATCCGAGTGGATTGGTCAGCAGTGGCTCACCCACAGACGAACGGCCAAGTAGAACGTGCCAATGGCATGATTCTACAAGGCCTAAAGCCCAGAATTCACAACAAACTGAAGAAGTTTGGACACAAGTGGGTGCAAGAGCTACCATCGGTGATTTGGAGTCTGAGAACGACCCCAAGCAGAGCAACAGGGTTCTCCCCATACTTCCTCGTCTTTGGGGCAGAGGCCATCCTCCCTACGGATCTGGAGTATGGGTCCCCTAGGCTCCGAGCGTACCAAGAGCTGCGAAATTGCCAGGCTCGAGAGGACTCGCTCGACCAAGTCGACGAGGCTCGAGACGTGGCTCTACTCCACTCGGCGAGGTACCAGCAGAGCCTGCGGCGACAACAAGCTCGAAGGATCCGGCACCGAGACCTCTGCAAAGGAGACCTCGTGTTGAGGCTTCGACAGGACAACCGAGGGCGGCACAAGCTCTCACCCCCGTGGGAGGGGCCGTACATCGTCGCCGAAGTTCTCAAGCCCGGAACGTACAAGCTAGCTGACGAGGACGGGCACGTTCTCACGAACGCCTGGAACATCCAACAGCTACGTCGTTTCTATCCCTAGAGTGGCCCCGCGGCGCTCGAAATCTTTGTACATACTCTAGATTTGTGCAAGTCTTTTTGAATCAAGTGTCGATATTTTTACCCCCACAGTTTGGAAGAAAATAAAACGAGCTTTTATTCCTTTCGGGCTTCGAGGCAGGTTTGGCTCTACCCTCGGTAGAGCCACCCCTCCCTCGGGGGCTACATGGGGTTAACCCTCGAAAAAATCGTCGCTTTTCAAAAAGTCCTTTGCGAAACCTCGAAGGAGACACGCTAGGCGTGAAACGGACGAGGGCAGGGTCGTCTGAGCCGAGTGTTCGCTTACGCCTCGAGGCTACGGCAACACCTCACTTCCCTCCGCCTAAGTCATTCACGTACGAACGATCCTAGCGACGCTTTCCTCTCGAGGCACAAGCATCGGCCTAGTGCACGTCGCAAAGACATCGCATAAAAAGCAAACATCACGTTTAAAGTAAAATAAACGATGTTCAATAAGCAATTTAGTCTTACATAAAAAGTCTAAAAGCTCTAAACTACTTCTTTACATTCGGGCTCGATGGCCCGAGACTTTCAGGGTTCGCCCCCGCCGCCAAGGTCGTCCCAGCCGCCGCCGTCCTCGCCAGGAAAGAGGGTGCCCTCGAAGTAGCCGGCGAGCACTCGCGCCGTTCCATCGGCAGCAGCATCGGCCTCGTCCATCGCCGCCACTGCCTCTTCGTCGTTGAGGTCGTCGGCGACGACGTACCCAGCGGCGAGCTTCGAGAGGTCCGCTTGGTAGTGGGTCGTGACCACTCCAAGCGCCTTCCGAACTCCAAGCAGAAGGGCCTCCTTCACGCGCGAGGAGAAGTGGCCCCCAAGCGCTCGAAGGCGACTAGCGAGGGAGCTCCCGGACTGCAGGCCGGGACCAGCAATCTCGTTGCAGGCGGCCGAGGCTGCCTGCACCAGCTCGTCGAGCTCGCGCTGGGTCTCCGTCTGCGCCACCAGCACGGCCTCCTTCGACTCGGTCTCGACCCGAAGCGCCTGCTTCAATGCTGCAAAAACAAAGTCAGCCAAAAAGCAACGAAACGAAAGGGTCAGAGCTCGAGCCAAATCAGCTTACCCTCGACCTGTCCCTGAGCAGCCTCAAGAGCCTCCTCCGCCTCTCGGGCCCGCTGCTCCGCCTCTCGAGCCTGCCGCTCCGCCGTGGCCCGAGCAGTTTGCCCCCGCTCGAGCCGGTCTCGAGCCTCGACCGCGAGACGCCGCTCCTCCTCGACCGCCAGCTCCGCCGCACGGCACGCAGCCCGCTCGTTCTCCAGCCAGACATTGCTGTTCGCGAGCTGCTCGCGAAGGGCGCTGGCCGAGACTTCGAGGCGAGCGATGACCTCCCCCTTTTCTCGACCCTGGGCGAGGGCCCGGTCCCGAGCGCCTCGAAGGTCGTCTAGCTGGCGCTCTCGAGCCTCGAGCGCCCCCGACAAACGGCGGAGCTCCGACAACAGCTCCGCGATCTGGTCGTTCTTCGCTAACGCCTGTTGGCGGAGCTCCTGCGAAAAAAGAACTAAGCCTCCTTTGAAAAAATAGGGCATGGCGAAAACGCTACTTACACCGAAACGAACCTTGTGGACCTTGCCGGCCTCGTCGTGAAGACGGAGGATATCTTGCAGCACCCTGCGAACATCCAAGCCGTGTGACGACTGGACCTCCCACAGAGTCTCCTCCGCCACGGCTTCGTCGACGAACCGCTGGGGAAGCACGCGGCGGGATTGCCACATCTCCGCGCTTCCACGGGCATGCGCCTCGTAGGACCAGGCCGCCACTGGCCCCGGCTGAGCCGTGATGAGAGTCGATGGCGCGGCCCCGCCACTCTCGCGCCCCTACGTCACGGGGGCTCCAACCCCCAGAGCCTCCGCCAGCTCCTTCAGGTGGGGGAACACGCCGCCATGGGTTCGTCCCTCTCCCCCCTCATGCGGGGGGACCTCCGCGGCGTCCGCCTCCACGGGCGCCGCAAACGGTTCCTCGACGCGAAGAGCCTCCCCAGGCGCGGGGTTGGCCTCCTCGGGCCGAGCTGCCTTGGCGTGGGGCTCGACCGCGCCCTCGAGGAGCTGAGGCGGCCTTGGCTCCTCGAGGACCGGGGGCGCCTCCTCGCGCGGCTGCTGCCCGGCCTGCAGCTCCGCCTGAGTGTCGAAGAACGTAACGAAGTCCTGCACGACTTCGTTCGTCGGGCCCAGGAGCTGCGAGGACGGGTGCGGCGACGAGCTAGGCCCGATCTTGAGGGCCTTGGTTGGCGCGAGGGAAGGCGTGCTCCGCCCCCCAGATCGACTGCGACACGAAAAGAACTCGGTCAGAGACAAAAACGAAACGCCAACGTCAAGCAAGCAACAAAGAAAACTTACCGCACGAAGGGGAGTTTCCGCTTTGGCCTCGAGGCCGGAACGGGAGCTGCCCCCGGGGCCTCGTCTCCCGCGGAGACGACGGTTTCCCCTTGAGGAGCCATCCTCGAAGCCTCGTCTCCCGCGGAGACGACGTTTTCCCCTTGAGGGGTCGCCCTCGAGGCCTCCTTGCCCCTCGTAGAGTCGACGGGCTCTACTTGGGGGACCTCCGCTTCTGGCCCATGGGCCGGGGCCTCCTCGACGGCGCTCGGCCGCTCGGGGGCCTCGCCTCCACCCTGAGGTTCCTCGAGGGCAGCCGGTGCTGTCCCCGATGGACCCTCAGAGGTAGGCCCCGCGGTCGACGGAGGGGCCTCGCCTCGGCCCTGGGCTTCCTCGGGAACAGCCGTGGCCGCCCCCGACGGACGCTGGGTGGAGGGCACCACGGTCGACGGCGGTGTCCCGAGGTCGACGACCTCTTCGCCACCACCCCCAGACGCCGCAGCGGGGGCGGGCCCACCGATGCGAAGCTCGAACGGAGATGGGCTCCTCGCCCCGCCGTCTCCATCAGATCCATCGGGATCGGTGGAAGATTCCGGCGTGGGGAGCGGCGAGAGCCCCCGCTTCGCCCGCTCGCGGTTCTCCGCCTCGAGCTTCTTCCTCTTGCGGTCCTTCCGCTGCCGCCGAGCCTCCCTCCGGGCCTTGGCCTCCTTCGCCTTCTCGGCGAGGGCGCGGTTGACAGCCTTGCCCTCAGGGACAGGGGGCTTGGAGTAATGGCCACGCGATACGCCCTGCAAGGCACCATTCGCAAAACACGAGAACAAAACCAAAAAAACAAAAGCGAAGATCGAGGGTCACTTACGAGGCTCACGTAACCATCCTCGGGCCGCATCGGCACCGCCCACGGGTCGTCTGGCAGCTTGTCGACGGCGCGCCGCGCCCGCTGAACGGCAGTGGCGACGGGCAATGGCTCCGCCGCCATCACAGTGCCGGTGAGGTCGGCGTCGGGGGTCATCTTGTGCAAAGGGAGCCTCCTCCGCATAAGGGGAAGCACCAGCCGCCGGTGGAAGTTGGCGATGACACCACCAGCGGTGAGGCCGAGCTTCGAGAGTCGTTGGAGCACCTCGATCAACGGATCGAGCTTCCTCTTCCGCGCCGGCGGCGACACACCAAAGTGCCAGTCGTCTTGCTTCTGCGTCAACAACAGGCCGGTGTAGGGCGGCAGATGTCCTCCGTCGTTGCGGAGGTAAAACCACCCCTTGTCCCAGTCCTGGTTATTGGAAACCATGGAGCTTGGGATGTAGAGGTCCTTGCGGCTCCTCCGAACTTGGAGCAGCAGGCCGCCGGCGCGAACAGGGCGACGGACCCCCTTGGAGACGCTATCCGAGAAGAGTTCGCCGATGAAGAGATGGCACCAAAGGTCCCAATGGGCCTCGATGCCAAGATAGCCCTCGCAGACGGCGACGAACACCGCCGCCTGCGAGATCGCATTGGGCGAGAAGTTGTGCAGCTCCACCTTGTAGTGGAAGCACAACGCCCGCATGAACCTCCCCACCGGTACGCCGAAGCCCCGCTCGTGGAAACGAGCGAGGCTGACGACGTAGCCCTGCGGTGGAGCGGGCTCCGTAGCGGTCCCCGGCGAGATCCAGACGGGTGGCTCGCCGTCGACGTTGGGCGGCAGCACCCCGACCTCCACAAGACTGTCCAGGCAGTGCTTGGTGGCGTTGGATGGTTTCCATGGCGCGGGATCGACGAACTGGGCCATGGCGGCGAGAAGGAGCTCGGACAAAGGAAGAAGACGAAGGTTAGGGCGAAGAGAGCTGAGGGCAAAGGCTAGTATGCTGAGGGAAGCGTACTCTTGGCATGGGCACTGCCAAGCTATTTATACTCCCCCGCGGAGCTAGGCACGGCAGGACGCCGGCATTGACGCGACAGCCCCTAGGACTGACAGCCAGGCCTGCCCCGGGAGACGTAACGGCGCGGGCCGCGTCAACCGCGCAATCGAGTAACTGCGCCATAAATTTCGAGGAGTCTGGCGCGGCAGACGTGCGGTCGTGTCAAACTGCGCCCGCACGCCTCGCCTGAGAAAGCGCGCCCACTTCTCCCACGATCCCACGATCGCACGAAACCGCGAAGTTTTCGCTACGGGTCATCATGACTCGCGCAGAACGAGGGCGCATTCAAGACGCCTACCCTCGAAGAAGGGACCTCGAAGCTCGAAAGCTCAAGGGCACCCATTCAAGGGAAAGAGGTCTCGAAAGCCTCGATACCCCGCGCGGAGCGGAACCATGGAATAACGCTCGATGCTTCCGCCTCGAACTGAAGAAGCCATCGTGCTACTGATCTGGGGTTCGAACCTTGGGCCTACGAAGGGTTTCGACAAGGGCCTCAGATCAACCGAGTCAGGGATAATCAACGGTACCCTCGAAGCTCGAACGCTCGAGGAAACCAACCGATTATGTTCGAGGCCAGGCAGAGTGCCTAGATCGAGGGACCCCTCGAGGGGGAGCATCGAGCCCGCGACCTCTATCGAATGGGGTCGAGTCCCGTCTAGCATACTTTTTGCGAAAAGCTTCAACGGGCGTGTCCTATGACCACGAGCCTACCCCTATCGAATGGGGCATGGACGTCCGCTCGAACCACCCGTTACCAGCTCAACCAGGCACCCGTGGCTCGATCCCATCGAGGGAAGCACGGGTCGCCTCCCCCTCGGCACCCTCAGACAGGGAGCGCGAGGCACGAGAAGTTCGAAATTCCCCCTACCTCGGGCACGGTGGTTGAACCCACGTCTGAGGAAGCCGCGGGTGCTCTTCACCATAGGTGTTGAGACCTTGGGAGAGTGTCAATCACTCTCCCAAGGCCTCGGGGGCTACACCCGCGGGTGCGCTAGCGCGCCCCCACGGATTCTCGGAACCAACGAAGATACGAGGGCCTTGAAAGCCTGGACGAACACCAACCTTCGCAGGATGAAAACCTCATCCCTGCGAAGGCTCGGGGGCTACTGTCGGGTACCTGCAAAAGGGGTACCCCAATCTAAGTCCAAAACTACTTGGCGCCAAGGCCCACAACGACATCAACCAGGCTCCACAGCCCAGCAAAGGCCCGCCATCGCTATAAGTCTTCGGCGCCCATCCAGCTCGAGGCAAGCGACCACCCTCTAGCGGATGTTTTCCGTCTCGATCGAGGCTCGGCGGCCTCAAGGACGACCCCTACCCTCGAGGGGGTGTTTTCCGTCTCGTTCGAGGGTCGGCGAGCTCGAGCTTGCCATCCAAGCTCGAGCCCGCCTCGACGGGAACGACGCCCAACGCGCCGCGATTCGTCAGAGTCGTTGAGACGCGGTCAAAAAGCAGGATCACTACTCCACGCCATCACCTACCCTCCGGAGAAGACATCGGTCAAATCCACTCGCGACAGTGAACTCTGAGCGCCATGCTGCGCGCCAGGCCTAACCCTGCTAGTAGCACTGTGCCAACCACTCCTTTGACTTTACCCCCCGCCGGACGCGCAGCCACCCTCGAAGGCAGCCTCGAAGGAGACCATGGAACGCCGTGCGCAAGACACTCCCCTCGACGTCGTGAACTGTCACGAGAAGGAAGGACGATACGTCAGTCCCTGCCATGTCGTCAGCAGAGTTGGAAGGCGCGATTCCCGCTCACGTACGGCGCGGCATGGACGAACAGTGCACACAGCGACAAACACATGTACTCGCACCCCGCCCCCTTGTCTATAAAAGGGGAGGGAAGCCCATGCAAAGGGCAAGACACGCAGAGAACACAAGTCTCAAACACACACAGACCATAACCAGGGACCTGGGAGCTCATCTCCTTCTCCCACCTTGCTTGTAAACCCCTACCACGAGCAACACGCAACCCGGTGCATCGCACCACTGCTGGACGTACGGCCCCGTGGCCGGAACCAGGATAAAACCCCATCTCTCACTCTCGCCATCAGGGAAACGAGTGGTTAGCACCGCAATCACTTGTTGGTGCCGGTGCGACCAAATCAGGCACCGACAGTTGGCGCGCCAGGTAGGGGACCTGCGCTGCACTACTCCCTTTCCCGATGGCAAACTCTGGCGAAGGACGGCCTCCGCTGGGCGAGAGCAATCTGCTCCCAGCAGGCAGGAGATCCGGTTCGGGAGCTTGCGTTTCCAAACATGTGGTGATGATTACCACATGTGCATCCTCCAGGAGGATCCCAGCAACCAACCGGAGCCTCATCAACAGTCTCCGGCGGCACCGCGACGGCGGAGTCGTCCCGGACCTCGTGCACGACGAGCACGCGCTGCAAGGCGCGCCGCCGACGTCGGCGACCCCCATCCCACAAGGAAAGGGGACGTCCTGCAGTCAGGGTCACAGGAGAGGGTTGCTCCCTTCCTCCCGGGGCCCATGTCTGCATCACGCGCCACGACGGTGCATTCCTATCCCTACGGGCTACGCAACTCCGCGGATGCGTACGCCTCCTCCATCCGCACTACCATGAGTGCGTATGGCGACCAGCCTGGTTGCCACCCAGCCTCCGAGCAGGATTTCGCCGATCCGTTGCTCGGCGATTCCCGCACGGAGTCCGAAGATGGACACGCAATTATGCGTAGACACCTTGGTTGGGACTACTCGGGTCTCCGCGACCCAGAGGCCTTTATTGCTTTTCAAACAGCGGCGGATTACTGCTTCGAGTATTCCGATGATGAGTATGACCCAACCAAGGAGTGTTTCGTCATCAACGACGTACAACTCAGCGAGGGATCGGCGTCCGACGACGACGGCGGGGGTGACGAGCAGGGGGACAACGATGGCATAGATCCGAAAGGCGCGCAGCCATCGGACCCATCGGATCACTCTCCTTCCGAGGACGAGCGGGATCCGCGCCATCTGCCACGAGCTAGTGGTGACGTCTCGCCATCAGCGCGCTCCGACCGCGAGCCGGCCAAGCAAGGCGACGAACGCGGCACGGACGCCCGACACGCAGGACGAGTGGCTCAGGCCCGCATCCTTGCTGAGGGCAGAGATGACGAGCTCGCTCCCAGGACAAGCCAGAAGCTCATCGCGGCGGCCGCGCTGCTCCGAGCCATGCCGGAGGCAGCGACCCCCAAAGGGCGGAAACTACACCTCGAGGCTCAAAAGCTGGTCGAGCACGCTGCCCGACAGCATGCCCAGAGCTCAGCCTCCCGCCTTCGACGCTCCTCAGCCTCGAAGGGCGAACGACGCCCAACGCGCCGCGATTCGTCAGAGTCGTTGAGACGCCGTCAAAAAGCAGGATCACTACTCCACGCCATCACCTACCCTCCGGAGAAGACATCGGTCAAATCCACTCGCGACAGTGAACTCTGAGCGCCATGCTGCGCGCCAGGCCTAACCCTGCTAGTAGCACTGTGCCAACCACTCCTTTGACTTTACCCCCCGCCGGACGCGCAGCCACCCTCGAAGGCAGCCTCGAAGGAGACCATGGAACGCCGTGCGCAAGACACTCCCCTCGACGTCGTGAACTGTCACGAGAAGGAAGGACGATACGTCAGTCCCTGCCATGTCGTCAGCAGAGTTGGAAGGCGCGATTCCCGCTCACGTACGGCGCGGCATGGACGAACAGTGCACACAGCGACAAACACATGTACTCGCACCCCGCCCCCTTGTCTATAAAAGGGGAGGGAAGCCCATGCAAAGGGCAAGACACGCAGAGAACACAAGTCTCAAACACACACAGACCATAACCAGGGACCTGGGAGCTCATCTCCTTCTCCCACCTTGCTTGTAAACCCCTACCACGAGCAACACGCAACCCGGTGCATCGCACCACTGCTGGACGTACGGCCCCGTGGCCGGAACCAGGATAAAACCCCGTCTCTCACTCTCGCCATCAGGGAAACGAGTGGTTAGCACCGCAATCACTTGTTGGTGCCGGTGCGACCAAATCAGGCACCGACACGGATATTACTCTCCCGTCCCCATACGTCAAAAGATTTATATGTTAACGTCTTTGGTAGAGTCAATTGAGTGCAGTTTGTGCTTGTTTCTCTTGGCCCTTGCCGATCCGGTTTTTTTTCTTTTTTTCCGCTCCCGGTAAATAAATCTCTACTCCGTGCATACGTACCCGATGAATTAGCTAGCTAGGACCCAAGCTATGCTCCTCACCTTTGCTGCTCAGCGCCACCCCTTCCCTGTGGTGATTAGCATGTGGAGTCAATGGAGCTCGAACTCGCGACACAGAGATGCAGCAGACCTCGGTTCCATCGTCCTAGAGCTCAATTCAAAATCAGGAATACGTGTTCTATTATCAAGAATGTCTTTTAAAAATATATAAATATTTAATAACCGCCAGAAAATGCAACCAATATGGGTGAGTGACATCTCACATTTATATTGATATATAGGATCATATCTAATAAAAAAGATAAATAATTTTGTACCACATGTGTGTATTATCACGAATGTTTTTTAAATATATTGAATATTCAATGATCGCCTCCAAGATAAACGACAACTGATATAAATAGGTGACATCTCACATTTGTATTGATAGGATCGTGTACAATAGAAAAGTCGAATAATTTTTTATCACGTGCGTGTCGCACGTGCGTCTCTGCTAGTAAATAAAAAAGACAAAACCACCTTCAATACCGCTTATATTCAGCTCGGGGAGGTAAAACGAGCTGTTTCAGACTTGAGGAAGGTTGAACTGTTTCGTGGTTTAGGGAGAAATATTAAACTTGGTCCAATGTCTAAGTGAAAAAGACTTTTTCCAACTAAAAGCCCATCGCAACAAATGAGCCCAAACCAAGAACCTCCAAAGGCCCAAACCGTCAGCAAGCCTGCTTGGCGAATCTTTTCTCTGGCTCTGTCATCTCTCTCTCGACAGATGCCGCGCCGCCGCCCCCTCCGCCGTCGCCATGCTACTCCTTCGAAGGCGCCTCCTCCCTCTCTTCCGCTTGGCCTCCTCGATCCCTTCCCCAATCCACCACGGCGCCCTTGCCCCGCTCTCCACCTCTGCCTCGGCTTCCCCTCCCCCCTCAGCACCCCCTTTCTCCGTCGGCGACCACCTCGTCGATGCGAGCGGCCTCGCCGGGACCCCAACTCGATCGTGCAGCACAGTGAAGAAGAAAGGACCCAAAGATTCTAACACGAAAGCATTCAAGGACCTCTCCTTGCCCCGCCTCAACTCTGCCTCCAACTCCAACCCCGTGGCACTTTTCTCAAGCTTCGGCCTCTCCCGCGCCGACATAGATGCCGTCGTCGCGGCGGACCCGCGGCTCCTCAGCTCCTCGGCGGAGGACATCGCCCCCCACCTCATTCAACTCCGCGACCGATACGGTCTGTCCGCCGCTCAGATCTTTCGCTTCCTCCTTTCCGGCTCACCCGCTCTTCGCTGCGGCGACCTCGATCCAAGGCTCGAATTCTTCGTCTCCTTCTTCGGCTCAATTGAACGGCTCCTCGTGGTCATGAAGAAAAACAACAGTATTCATATGGATATTGAGACTGTGATAACTTCGTCAGAGCGTGATCAAGCCTAACATGGCCACACTTCGTCAGAGAGCGAGTATAACAGTAGGCTGGGAGAGCTCAATGCTGAGTTGGATGAGAGAGAGGAGACGTGGGCTTTAAGCTTACAGCCCACCCAGCCACAACAACCAAGAAAATATGTGAGATGAATATGTGGGTCATGTATTTATAAAGAAGGCTTAACCACTATATGGGTGGGCTGAAAGATGGGCTATAAGGATTCATACAACCAGTAGTTGGCTAAATTATTAGCCTTGCTCTCAGTGCGGCCTCAGTGTTCGAGATGTTGCCCACCTTTGTTCACTTTTTTTCGCGACCGTGCCAATGACACGTATTTCATTAAGAGGAGAAGAAGAAATAGTCCAACGGTTACCACAACCAGCTATCTAGAGATGATAACCGGATATTGAAAAATAATCCAAAAGCCCCATTACACGGCATCTATGTTGCGACCAAGGGAAACAGAAAGAGAATCGCGGTGCAGTTGCAGAGGGGTAGCGTATCCAGCCTGTGCCCATACGGAAGCCTCTTGTATGATTTGCTCGGTAAGTTGCGTCACTGGTTTTTGTTGGCGATTAAAGGTGCGCGCATTACACTCCAACCATAGCAACCAGGTGATCAACAGAACCATGGAGTCGAAGTTCTTCCTGTTCTCTTTGGCGACTGAGCGTCTTGACTGAGACCACCAATCTGGAAGGAATAAATTCGTTTGTCCGGGTGCTATGGACTGCCAGTTCAACACATGAAGCAATGAGAACCAAACCTGGCGACTGCGTCTAGTTCCTATTCATCCCCAACATGTATCCCAAAAATTTCTTTTTCTCCTTTCCTATTCATCCCCCTCACATAACACGCATCCTGAAAAAAAAGTATTTTTTCTCCAGCACAACTAAACACGGCAAGCATGTGGTTGATGGACTCCGGTTGCTGGCTGCAAAGGGCGCAATCATCGTTGTCCTGAAGTCTGTGCCTCTTTCTTCTCTCTGCTGTCCAGCAACGGCCGTGTATAGCTAGCCATAAAAAGAATAGACAAGGGCTCTATCATTTGAACAAAAGAAAATGAGAATTCCCAGAACTTGAAAGAAAATGAGAAATGAGCCACACCATCATTCCTTTGACTCTTTGCAAAATTTGGTAACAAGTGAACAATGTAGCATTCGTTTTTCTTATCATCTAAAAATGTGAACAACCTCCTTATGATCACAGCCCATTCAAATATCACAGCCCATTAACAATCCTGCACATTAATTTACACATAATAGCATATCCTTATAACAGATTCATAGTCACTTTTCAAAATAACATGAGTTTCATATGTCCAGAATAAAATCACGGTTGTTGAAAACCTTCACATTACAACATTCTAGAATATCCGTCACTGGATGCTCCAACATTATTCGAAGATTTAGCAGAATCAAGGTAACACACGTCCAGGTAGCTACTCCCTTGTCTGGGCACATCAGAGCAGACGATGAAACATGAAAGAGGTAGCTCCAAGGTAGCATCAAGGTAGCTCCAACATTACTCGAAGATTACTCGAAGATTTAGCAGAATCAAGGTAACACACGTCCAGGTAGCTACTCCCTTGTCTCACCGGCTTGCTTCTTCAGGGTTTCCAAAACTTGTCGCTTCTGCTTTGCAATCTGATGCAATTCAAATTATAGCATTATCTGATTATCTTCAAATGATACAATTTTTTTTCTATTTGAGTGTACCACTCCAAGTACCATTTACATAAAAGGGAGAATAGAAAGGGCTGATCGGCATACTCTTCCTTTTATCTCCACCATAAGAATCCCGGTTGTGATGTAAGAATTTAACATGTATCAACGTATGACTGGTAACTTGAAAATAACTCATAAGAAAAAAATTATAAAAGATTGTAAATGCAATTAACTTCTACTTTTAAATAGAAATGTACAACATGCTACAGGTCTGCTTTTTATACCCTCTACCAAGTCGCCACATTCTCATGCAAGAGGTAGGTTTTTTTCTCTAAAGTACCATTCACGTACAGTCAAATGGCCGCATGTCCTTGTAAGTACATGTATATTTATTAGAAATTGCTATCAACCAGGCAACCAAATGCATCTTAACATGAGTCCAGTACATAGTGACAGTGCTAAAAGTAGCAAAAAGTATGCAGCACAACAGGATTTACATTAGCACATACTTTTGTGTTTGTCAATTTGCACGATATGACCTTTATTTAAAAAAGTACAGGGAGTAAGTTAAACACAATCATTCAGGTCTCATCAAGTGCATTTATTAAGAACTGTACGCCTCTTTATTGCTGTCATTTCGATTTGTTAGACAACAACTGAAAAAGAAGCAGATCTTTCTGGGATCAGCTTTCTTGAAAAGGATTATATATAGCTATACAGTAATAGGAGTTCAAGTGTAGGAAATGTTCCTTGCAATTAGCAAGTTCAATGCTCAAATTGTTCAGTTGATCAACCGAATTATCACGGTCATCCCTAACCTGCTTCAGTTCAGCTCTAAGGCACTCCACTTCTTTCCTGAGTTCTTCCTTCACCCTAATAGCTTCTTGCTGAGAAGCCTAAGGAATATTAAAAAATGCAAATTTAAAAGTAAACATGTGTGCAATCCATGCTCAAATATACATATCATTCAGATTTATTAAACAGTCCGTGCCTTTCCTCATGCAAACAAGCAAATAGCTTTCCACAGGACATACAAAAGTATAGCTTCCTTGATTTAGACTTCGTACTCAAAAATATATCTGTCGGGTCTTATCGTCCATCACTAACATCACATGTACATGCAACTCCACACAGCTAATTGAATATTGAATGTAACGTGTGAAGGAAGAGCTATCAGAGGTATCGTGACCATGACCTCATTTTCATAACCTGCCTTAGTATATATATTTTTCTTCCTGTTTCCCACTCTCGTGCACAAGCCTACAAGGTTCCATTTCATGGACAACATAAAATCGAACCATATCTATTTATACTAACTTTTTACTGCTAATTATCAATTATAACATGCTCGCTATATATATCCCAGAAATAAGGGTTCCCTTATCAATAAAACAGGGAGACACTATTACAGAGAGAGGCGTCGAACCATACAAACCTGTGCATATGTATTGGTGGAAGAGATAATATCATAATTCCCTGATCCAGTAAAAGTTGGAAATGAGAGGAAAAATAAAAGAGGTTATATAGTTTAACAGAGTATAGTGAAAGTACCATATATGAAGGTCAATAAAAGTATCATGAGTATAGAAAAATATTATATGTGAAACAACAAAGTGACTGAAAAATAAGTGTCCTATCTTTTCTAACCACACACCCTAATCTGAAAATAAGACCACAGTATGTGCAGTAATGAAGATTGCATGCCTAGTTGGTTGAGTTTAGGACAAAGCAGAAAAGCAGTAAATCTGTAAATGAGATAATGCTATCATCAAGGTTTTCATTAGAATATACCAAATGGTCAGTACTTCAACTTCAAAGGAATCAAGAAAAATATGATGATATTAGCAGGTCCAAACACTATTTTCCCTTTAGAGTCTTACCAGTCAATACTTGAGTACCATGTGATTGCTGGGGAGAGGATGTGCTGCACGACGCCGTCCTCGAGCATGTCCATCCCACCGTCGAGCTCCATGCGCGCCAGGTCCCTGCCGGATCGGTGGCGGCAGGTCAAGATGGGGGCAGGGGAGATGGTTCTCGAGATCCTCGAGCATAGCACGGATGGCGTGGAGGCTCCTAGCCTCTGGCGAGATCTTAACAAGAGGAAGGACGGTGAGATCTTAGCCCTCCTCTCTGAGATCCGGACGGCACATCAGGTCCCGAGAGAGCTAAAACGTCGCTGACGCTGACCTGCATGAGGACGTGCGCCGCTGCCAAGCAGAGAGAAAAATCGAGAGACGGGGGGAAATCAAGAGAGGCAAAGAGAGAAATCGAGCAGCCGTCACCGCGCCAGGGGGAGAGAGAGAGAGAGAGATGGGAATGGGCACCACCAGTCCACCACCGCGCGAGAGGAGCTCCACGACACCACCAGTCCACCACTGCCACAAGCAGTAGCACCACCACCTCTGTGCCATGGATCCGAGAGAGAGAAGCCAATCAAGAGAGAAATCGAGGGAGGCCACACCATCGCTGGATCTCCGCCGCCGGCCATGGGTATTGGGAGGCGGAGCTCCATCGGCTGCCGGCCATGGGGGCAGGGTCCATGCTCCTGCGCGCCGCCATAGCCAGAGGCCGCCTCGAGGCCCGCCAACGCCGCCGGCCACTGCAGAAGCCGGTGCAACAGAGAGAGAGAGGGCGAGCTGGGGGAGCGGGATGGAGGAGAGGTGGTGGCGGGGAAGGAGCGTGAGAGGGAGGAGGGGCGGCAGGGTTAGGGTTCGGGGGGGGTGGGGGTTGGGTGGCCGGTGGGGTGGTGGGAGGGGGTGTTTGAAAACTTGCCTCGGGGTGGTTTTCGTAAAAACACAGAACGATCGATTTTTCTCTTCTTGGTGTAGAAATTGTTTTTACCACAAGAGGCTATTTGCAAACTATATGAACGCGCGTACTGTACAAATTGGGGTTGGTGGAGTGGTTTGCCATTTCTACAAAACCGAAGGGATTTTTTGAAAAATAGCCAGAGGGGCGACGTGGCCTCCGCGTTTTTTAGCACGTCGCCCCTAAATGCGTGGCTCGCTCCTGGAGGCCTGAATCTCCGTAAGCTTCAGGCCCGTTTAGATTCAGAAATATTCCCAAAAAACCACTATTCATCTAACTTTTCACTATTCATCCCACCACTTCTACTCACATAACACTATTCATCTATAGTGTTTTTTTGGTGTACAGTGTATTTTGGGGGATCTTTCCCCAATCTAAACACACCATGGGGCTCTCGTCTGGTGTAGCAGCTTCGCTCCATTAGTAGCATACTGACCGACGAAGTAGGCTTTATAAGCTGAGGCAGCGGAGTAACATCTGTCCTTCGTCCATTTCCAAACAATAGTGTCCTGGCAGTTTTCCTGTAGTGTAAAACCCACCTTTGTTCACAAAACACGTGGTTGCTTAGTTTCAGCCCGGAGCGCGTCAATGAGTTCGTGCTGCGCGTGGAAGAGCTTGGGGTGGACTGGAGCAGCTAGTGGAAGTTCAAGAACGCGCTGCGAGTTGTTTCAGGTATCAAGAAAGAGAGGATTGCTCCGAAGCTTAACTTTCTCAAAAGTACTCTTGGTTGCTCCGAGAAGTAAGTTGCAATTGCAGTGTCCAAGATGCCATGTATTCTTGGACTAACTGAGGAGAATCTTGTCTGCAAGATTCAGTTCTTGCTCAACGTGGTTGGATTAGAGCCACGGTACATTGTGGGTAGGCCTGTACTGTTAGCATACAGCCTGGAGAAGAGGCTAGTTCCCCAGCATTGTGTCATGAAGGTCCTGCTGGCGAAGGGATTGCTGAAATGCAGTAGGAGCTTTCTTCAACCTGGAGAGGAGGCTTTCAAATTGAAGTTCATCAACTGTCACCAGGACTCTGGGGCTGATTGGTTCATGGCCATAAATTGGCATGCCATGGTTTTGGCAAGCCAAAATGTTGGCCAAAAAAGTTACCAATATTTTGGTAGAAAAATGTGAGGTGTGGGCAACTTTTGGTACCAAACCAAAAGATGGCCACACAATTGGCATGCCCATGTTTTGGCATGCCAACATTTTGGCTACCAACCAATCAAGCCCTCTGTTCCTGGGCTTGCAGATATTTATGCTGCCGCTTGTGCTGGTGTTGTGCCCTCTACACTCTAATTTTGTAACATGTTGAAATGTTCAGTTCCATTTCGGGTTTAGGTGGATGGTGACTGCAACATGCTCATTGGCAGCAGTTCCGTGCAGGCTTTCTCAGTTCTGGTTTCAGGCTTTCAGCAATAGAAACACTAATGATCGTGGACTGCTCATTGCCCAATGGAATTAAGTTATGGTTTCTGCATACATGCCTGGAGAAGTGCCTAGTTCCCTGGCAAAAATTGTAGCATGATGATCCTGCTGGCAAAGGGATTGCTCGATAGAAATATGAATATTTTCACATTAGCTCAAATCGGAGAGAAAACTTTCAAATTGAAGTTAATTGATTGTCACGAGGATTCTAGTTCCTGGTATTGCAATTTGCAAATGCTTATGGTGCAGCATGTGCTGGTGTTGCCTTTTGGAGTATAATGTTAACATCCTATAAATATGCCCAGTATGCTTTATTTCAATCAATGTTTTGCTTAACTCACACTAGCCCTTGATACTTCTTTGGTGCTTTCTGGAGTTTTCTTAGGAATGGGGACTATTCGATTTTGCTTAACTCACACTAGCCCTTGATTCAGGTTTTACCCAAAAATAATAATTTATTAGTTGTACTAGCCAAACAAAGATCCAGAAATGCGACTGAAGAAAATGAGTTTCCATAAAGAAGCCACCCAAACAACCCTCTAGGACTTCGAACTCTGACTAAGTTTCCCCTTTCTCAAACTGTGCTTGCCATAGAGTTCCTAATGTTAGGATACCATGGCCATTTTCAATTGATGCTAACCAAGATAAACCTGTCTTTGTTTCCTTTTTCTGCCAGCATGGCCATTCTACTCGTATAAAACTATAAAAGGAAGAGGTTCATGGATAGGTCAGCTGTATACATCAACTTGTTAGGTTAGTTTCAGTAAGCGAGATGCAAATACGGAAGGGCAAATCGCCAAAAACCTATCCAGGAATATAGTAAACGTCATAGCTAGTACTACAGGAAAAACAGCTGACATTTGTCATTAATTGAGTTGTGGAGGCATACGTTTATATCTGAATCATTTCATTGATTTCTCCTCCAACTCATCAGTTTCTACTCTATATAAGGAACGAAATAAGGACAATGTCAAGTAACAATACGAAACGGTGATACTTTTTTCGAGAATGTAAACGGTGATACTTTGAAAATGGATCCAGGAAAACTTGTTATTATCCTTGCTGTTATCTTACTCATTTCCCTGGGAGCAAATGTAGACCGGTTGCATCAACCTGTTGAAGAAGATGGTGGTTCATGGACCGGCCGATCGACGTCAGGTGTGCCGCGATCGCTCTGTTGCATAGACCCCACAATGGAAGCGGAAGCGTCAACGACGAAAAAGAAGTTGTGGATCACATGTGGAGGGATATGCTCATCTTGGCCACACTTCATAGGAAAAGAAAAAAAGATCTTAGTTTTCTATGTTGGATTTGTGTAGTACACAGTTTACAAGTCGTACTCCAAAGATACCAAACACTACGGCTTGATGGCAACAATGGACGTGTATGGTTTCTCGCTACCCAAGATCAAGAGACCGCGGCGGCGATCTGGGTTGGTAATCAAACGTCAGAGGATTTCATTCTTGTTGGCTGGCACGTACGTTTAGTCCCTTCTCGTGATTTTTTTTAAAGGTACATTTGGGTTGAAACCTGAATTTTGCCTCTATTATTTCCCATGTCTTTCTTGTGAAGGTGAAACCAAGTCTTTATGGTGTAACTTGCGTACCCATTCTTTACCTACTGGACGGTATGATTCCTTTTTCTCTGTTACATTTTATAAAATGTCACAATGACAAGTCAGAAATCATAACTGCTTGTGTTTTTATGGCGCACATAACTCACTTTCTGATCTTGGAATGGAACAAAAATGTGCTAGCTGGAGGAGATAATACAGACAATCTTCACCTGCCTTGCCTTGCCTTGCCTTCTGCACAATTGCACATGCAGTTAGAGCTAGCTGGAGGAGAGGGAGAGTGTTCAGTTTATATCGAGAGCGAAGCCGTTCAGTTCGCCGTCACAGTCGCTCACTCATCGTCACCACCTCTTCCTCTGCAGAGCAATATGCCGGGGCAGCCTCTGTACCCGGTCTCCAGCCCCGCCGCCGTGCGGCCACCACCACCACCCTCTCCGCCGGCGCCACCCAGGCCACTCGGACCACCTCCGGTGCTGCTGCCGGACCACAGCAGGGAAGGCTGGAGTACCATCGTCCTCGTCGGTCTCTCACTTGGCGTAGGGGCGGCGTTCGTTGCCCTGGTCCTCCTTGTTGTAAGGGTAAGCGAATAAACGATGAATAAGAAACAATCAAACCACAGGGGACACGAGATTTAACGTAGAAAACCCAACCAATATAGAAGGAAAAACCCACGGGCATCAGCCAGCAAGAACTTCACTATGTTGAGAAGTCTGGTTCCAGCGCCAACGGCAGTGACTTACAAGAATAATGAATCTTATGGTGGAAACCCTAACTCAACACATATAACGCGTGTACCGTACCGTGGGGGACCGTGCCCCCTCCGGTACCCTTAGACGCAACCTGGCAAATTAGGTCACAACTCAACACTACTCGTTGTTTGGTTTCGGAAGAAATGGAGACACACATCGGCCGACACGGAGTTGCCGTAGGCAGATTTTTTTTAACCTTTTTTTAAAAATATTTTAAAACTAACACGCATATAAGTTTATTTGCATGCTCTGACCGTTTTGGCCGTGGCATACATGCTGGCGCGGTAAAAACGGGCTCCCGGCAGTCCCGCGACGCAGGCGCGAGAAGCTGACATGGACTGGGCTTGCCGCGGCGGTCAGGCTGGCGCCGCACAGTAGCGTTCACGGGCTGGCGCTGGGGCGCGGGCACGCCGGCATAAAAAGCTGCGGCCGCTGCTCCTGTCCTGGTCTTGTCCGGCATAAAACGCAGCTGCTCGTGCTCCCAGTCCTGTGCCTGCTTGATGCTGACGGGAGGCTGCCTGCTACTCCTATCAGTGACGGCAAGGAAAGGAAGAGAACAGTGTGGCAATAAAAAAAAGACATGTGGAAAAGACGCTTACCTGCCTGCCAACCTTAGGGCTGTGTTCAGGTGAAGGTACTGTATAGAATTGTATATTTAACCTACTAACCCATGGTACCGAATAGAATTGTATATTTAATCTAGTAACCCATGATACTGTGTAGGATTGTATATTTTTAAGACAGAGGAAGTAGAACGTATGTCTTCTACTCTCCGTTCCAAAATAGATGTTATTCTCGCTTCTAAAAAAACAACATCTTTCAATTTTAACTAATTATATATAAAGTAATATTAATATTTGTAATACATCATCAGTCTCATATTTATATTTGTATCTAGTTTTATATTTGAATCTAGTTTTTAACAAATTTATTAGAGATATAAATATTGCACATATTTTTCTATAAATCGAGTTAAAGTTGAGAAAGTAACACGTGCACGCATCTCATAACCTCATCTATTATGGAACGGAGTGAGTAATTGCTACTGCATCATCGTCTGTGCTTCCCTACAGGCCTACCCCACATCTCTCCTTTCCGTATTCTTCGCTCAGCCATTTCTCTACTTCCCACTCACGCCTCATGGCTCCTAGTCTCCTATGAGTACACACAAGACAAACCCTATCACAGATACTAGGTACTAGGCTCTATGATTATCATGCACTAGGTAAGAATATTATTTTACCTATAAACCGATTGAGTGCGGCTGCTGCCGAGGAAATGACCCATGCGGCCATGCGCACGGCTGTAAGCAGGCTGCCGCGCCAGGAAGAGTGGCGCGGCAAAGCCCAGTCCATGTCAGCTTCTCGCGCCAGCATGGCCGGACTGCCGCGCCACATGCAGCGGCGCGGGAGCCTGTTCTTGCCGCGCCAGCCAGTATGTATCACGCAACCAAAACAGTCACAGCATGTAAATAAACCTCGTGGGTTTAATTTTAAAATATTTTTTAAAAAATAGTTAAAAATAAGAAAAATTCCCGTAGGCGCAGGCACCTCCACCAAAGCCACCTCAGCAGCCTCCGCAGGCCCACCAACTCCCCCGGCCTCTAGCGTCGGCTTCCCGGCGCCAGTAGAGGATCCAACGACCACCATTGCAGGAGTAGGCAGCTGGTGCTACGACGAGCTTTGATTAGTCGCTCTCAATGGTTGCCGTTTATAATATTTTTTACAATTTTTTCTGCTCTGATACTGAGTTTTAAATTTTAAGAGGTTTGTTACAGTGTTCGAGTGAACTGGAGGTTTCTTCCTTTCTCAAATATCTTGGACCGTCGATCCTAAAACAAGGTATTTATTGTAAAGAGGGGTAGTTTAGTAATCATCTATCCGCACCAATTAAATCGGGTGTGCTTCTCCTGTTCTCCCCCGATCGATTGTCCATCTGCTGGCTGACGGCAGCCAGCATGCCTGTCCCTTGTTCTCTGATGGTTCCCCAGTAATCCTTCGTCATCTCTATCTTGTTAGAATAAATGCGTGGAAACGATAACCTAGGATCACAGACCAAATCATCCGATCACACAAAACGAGAACGACACTGAGACATGATGTTTTTTAACGAGGTTCGATATGTGCCTACATCCTCGGAGCATGACTATGGACGCTCCTCCCCATAAACAGAAGCTACATCGGCATCTGGGCACCACCGGGGCAACGTCGCCGCCCATGCCAGCCACCAAGTCGTCTCATGGTTACAACGATAGTGCCCTCATATTTATAGACCCGAGGGATACAAAGGTCGACTACAACTCTATCTGTAACCTACCAAGTTACAATTCAAGTCCAATCATAACTAAACTGTACACGTATTCGACATGTATATATATATATATACATCATTAAGCACATCCGTGGAGCGGCTCGCGGCTCGCCTCTAAGGCATCTTCGTGGAGGGGATCATTGGCCACGGCTTCGTTGCGGCAGCCGGCAGGGCGCGCTGGTCAGTGCTTCACAGTTGTGCGATCGGCCGAGGAACATGGTTGCAACGGCGGACGTTGATGTGGGGAGCACGACTGTGACCAGTGGATGGTGATCCAAACAGCACCGGCCCATAGCTGATTACTCGAACTCTCCAAGATCCAGAAGGCCAATCACTCAATCAGGTTCAATGTGCTGCCTGGAACGTTGTCCCAATGTGCAAATGGCATGTCCATTTGAATAGTAGTGGGAGCCTGGGAGGGACCGACCGTTCTTTGTCCATTGCGGCACCACGTTCGCTCGCATTTCCGTCATGGGGTGGCGAGCCTACTCCCGTGCTGACAAGTGAGGAGCGAGGCCGGTGAGAGGTCACGCCGCCGGTGCAAGTTCGAAGGAAGACGCAGTCAGATTTAGGAATAAAATACAAATATAGCCTTTGATTTAATTCAAAAGTGAGTTCCGGACTAACGTATTTTAGTTCAGCTCTTGGCCCACACAATAGGTTAAAGGTACCTCTCAACTTTTAATCATTAGATCTAGACTAATCAATTGTTGCTATTATTTCCAAGGACCATAAAAATTCTCAAATTTTAATACTCCCCTTATTCCCAATTATAAGTTGTTTTTCCTTAAATACAGACAATCTTCACCCCAGAGAAATCAAGACATCAAGTGTGAGGCCAATTCTGCGGACTGAACTCTCTGTTTTTAGAAAGTGCAACAATGCATCAAGTGTGTGGTAAATTCTATCTCTGTTCAAAATACGGTTTTGACTTTTATGGCACGTTTGGTTTGTTGTCAATAATCGCCTACAATTTGGCTTTCATTTGGATGGGCACCAAATGTTGGCATACCAATACGCGCCAACAGAAGTCTAGTTGTTGTTGTGGGCGAGAAATGGGCGGGCCAAATGCTCGCCAAAGAATTGGCAGCCAGCATCAAAGAAAGAGGCAACATGGTAGAAGTTGGTTGGTTGCATAGCATTCAAGGATTGCTGGACTAAAGCACTAAGGTCAGTCTTAGTGGGAGGGTCATCACACAGTGCCAAGACTGCAAATTTAGAGACCCGTGCCAGCCAAGGGTCATGGTGATGACCCTCCCCTCTCATCCCATGACACTCTCCCTCCTCTCTTCTCATAAATAACCCTGCCATATAAGCAAATTTGCTAATGTGGTGTGATATTTAATGTCATGGCACTCCTTCATAACCCTTTCACTGAGACTGGCCTAATATCTCAAGAACGGCTTAAGTAATTTAGAATCCTTTGCATATTAGTATTCTTACAATTAAATCTACAAAACAAGATGTCACATGACTATGTTTTGGTATAAAACATGTAGACCCCACGTGTCATACTAAAGAGAATGAATGAATTTGGTAGAATTTGGTAAGGTTACATTAATCCAAACGTTATTTTGCATATGATTGGATGATGCCCATTATTGTATCATGACCAAATTTTGGTAGGGCTAGATGAGGCATAAACAAAACATACCAGTGCCAATGGTTGGAAGATCAGTGTCTGGTTTTGTGTTGTATACACGAATATTAAACTTCTGCTCATAAACAACAAGAACTGTGTTCTAAGCATGTAATGCGGGTGTTTTCACCTAGGCAATTATTTCACTGATGACTAATGCTAATCTTATTAGCTAGCAGCAGCCACCAGGACCCCATAGAAGAACTTGCCATCGGTAATAGGTGTCACAAGATAACATCTGTTGTTATCGACAAATGACAGCTGCTTTTCTATAGTGCTAGCTATGACATTTACTATATGCTAATGCATGTCAGGATGGGGTTTTTTTGGCGATTTGCACTTCCGTTTTTGCATCTCACTTAGAGCTAACCTGGCAAGTTGATGTATACAGGCTAGCTGACCATCATGAACCTCTTCCTTTTATAGTTCTATACGAGTATCAGCTGGCAAAAAAAGGAAACAGAGAGAGGCTTATCTTGGTTAGCATATTGAAAAATGGCCATGATATCCTAGCATTAGGAACTCCACTCCCGTCCTCAGAACTCCACATTTTTCGAGTTGAAATATGACAATTTTTTGTATAAATTTAGTCACTTAAAATTATTTGACTTCTTGGGAAGTGATAGCTGCATTTTTTTTTGGGATAGATGGAGTATTTATTAAATATAAGTCCCAAACTTGTTTATTACCATTGTGTTTGTTCTGGTTCAAATATTTCTCTACACTTACAGCCTGTTGTTTAGAACAGCTCTTTTGTTTGTAAGGCTGTCATACTAAGGCATTGGGTTTACAGCAGCTCACATGATAGATACGAGATCTTGCTGAAGTGTTTTCTATTCCAGGAGGAATCACAAGCCGCTGTAACCACTGATTCCCGCTGTAACCACTAGTTCCAAGAGCCGCTTATGAATAGGCCTCTGTAGAACTCGTTTGCTGGTGATTGGTTGGCAGTGTCATCTTCCCGCATTGTCTAAACATACATATGTTTGCTCAGCCTATTTTTACCTGAACTGATGTTTAGCAAGTTAGTCAGTGATACTAATGTATATGAGGCTTTGCCTGTTTTGAAGTTTTTTAGTTGAATCCGGTTACTATGATGCTTATTGTTGTTTATGAACCCCTGCAGGCTTCAGAGACAGAACTCCTTTGAGAGTTTAGACCCTCGCTAAAACCTTAGTGTGTCATGCTTTCTCGGAAATTCTTTTATTCCAAGGGCCAATTAATTTTCCCACATCGATCCATATAACTTTGTTCAAATTTTGTGTTTCAAAGTTTAAACTGCATTGTAAAACTCCACTGGTCAGATAGGTTGAAAAGGAAAATAATGATAGGAAAAAAAAAGGAAAGGTTGCAAAGGAAATAGTGATAGGAAAAAAAGAGAAAGGTTGCAAGTGACCAAGTGGGCTTATAGGTAGCTAGACGACACAAGCCCACAGCCCAATGTGCTCGTGCTAGGCACAGCTGTTATTGAGCAGCTTATGAAATTTAGGCCTCTGTAGAACTCGTTTGCTGATGATTGGTTGGCAAATATCATATCCCCGTATTGTCTAACCGTATGTTTGTTCAGTCCATTCTTATCTCAACTGATGTTAACCGTGTTGTTTCTGGATCCTTGAGAGTTGAGACCCTCATGGAAACCCTAGTGTTGCTTTGAAAATATTTTATTCCAAGGGCCAGTTAATTTTTCCACATCAATCCCATCCAAATAATTCTGTCCAAGTTATGTGTTTCAGAGTTCAAACTGTGTTGTGAAACCACTGATCAAATGGGATGGAAAGAAAAATAATGATAGGAAAGTAAATCAAAAATTGCAAGTGGCTAAGTGGGCTTACTCCAAAGCCCAGTTAGCCAGACCAGACACATGCAATTATGCAAAACGGTCCGCTAGCCAGGATTGCACTGTCCACTGGCCCCACTCTCCTCAGTCCTCACCTCCTCTATCGCCTACGGCGTGCAGCCGCCGCCGCCGCCGTCTCCGCCTCCGGCGCACCTCGCGCGACCGCGCCGCTCGAGTCTGTCGCGCGGTGCTGGTAGCCGGCTGCGGAGTGAGGTCGAAGAGGAGCTTCTCCGGCAAGTGTGTCAGATCCTGTGGCGTCCCAAGGCCGTTCTTGACCGGCACGCCGTCCTCGACCACGGGGGGCTCCTGGAACGGGGCGCTTCCCCCAGGAATCGAAGGTGCGGCAGATTGAGCTTGAGGGGGATTCCCAGTTTAATCTGCCAATCTTTTTATGGCGAGTAATTTTGCTTGTTTGACGAGGGATTCATCTCGTTGCAATTTGGACTACGCAGGCAAGACCTGGAATCGCCGCGCCGCCGCCGCCACCCGCCATGCTGCTCCTTCGAAGGCACCTCCTTCCTCTCCTCCGCGCGGCCTCCTCGTTCCCCTCCCCAGCCTACCACCGCGCCTGCCTCCTCTCCAACTCCACTTCGGCCTCCGCCACCCCATTCTCCCTTGAGGACTACCTCGTCGCCGCCTGCGGCCTCGCCCCAGCTCAAGCCCGCAAGACGGCTAAGAAGGCGTTGGAGGAATCATCTTGTTCCCGCGGCCGCCTTCACTCCGCCTCCAACCCGGACGCCATCATCGCCCTGCTCTCTGGTGTCGGCCTCTCCCGCGACGACATCGCCGCCGTCGTCGTTGCGGACCCGCTGCTCCTCCGATCTTCGCCCAAGAACATCGGCCCACGCCTTCGAGCTCTCCGCGACCGCCACGGTTTGTCCGCTCCCCAGATCGTTCGCTTCCTCCTGGTCGGCTCACGCGTTCTCCGCAACTGCGACATCGGTCGAATACTCGAGTTCTTCATCCCCTTTTAAGCTCTTTCGAACAGGTCCTTCTGCTCATGAAGGGCAACAGCAGGTTCCTACGATCGGATCTTGAAGGGGTCAAGCATAACATCGCACTGCTTCGTCAGTGCGGTCTAAGTGCTCGAGTTATTGCCCACCTGTGTTCGCGCCACCTGTGGATACTTAATTTCGAACCAGGGCGTCTCAAGGAGATCGTGCTGCGCGCAGAAGAGCTTGGGGTGCCTCGCAGCTCACCAATGTTCAGTCAGGCTGTGTTTGTTGCCGCATCTAACACCAAAGAGACGGTTGCTGCCAAGCTTGAATTTTTGAAGAGTACTCTTGGTGTCTGCGAGAGTGAAGTTTCCACTGCAGTGTCCAAGATGCCAACCATTCTAGGACTATCTGAGGAGTGCCTTCTCCCCAAGATTCAATTCTTGATCAAAGAAGTTGGATTGGAGCCTCAGAACATTGTTGACAGGCCTATCCTATTAGGGTTCAGCCTAGAGAAGCGTCTAATGCCCCGGCATCGTGTCATGAAGGCCCTGCAGGCAAAGGGATTGCGGTCTAGCATTATGAGCTTTTGCACACTTCTTAGCTATGGAGAGAAGGATTTCAAATTGAGGTACATTGACTGTCACAAGGACTCTGTTCCTGGCTTGCGGATGCTTATGCCATAGCTCCTGCTGGTGCTTCGCCCTCTAGAATGTAATTTGAACATCTTGAATGTTTCAATCCATTTTGTATTCTAGGCAGATTGTGTAACTACAACTCAGGCTCATTAGCTGCAGTATAAGTTCTAGTGCTCTCTGACTGCTCATAGTCCAAGTTTAAGTTATGATTATCCGTTACTCTGTGACGACGGAGCTGGTTGACTATTCTGTACCCTTACTGCACATGTTTGTTTATCACTAGTACATGGCTGAAGATTATCCTTAACTTAGTTTGTTCTTCTGCAGATAGGCCCTTGTTGCACTTAATCTTGTTGGAATTTAATAGCACTGAGCACTGGTTTTCCCTTTTCTGTAACCGTGTTTGCTCAGTATGTTCTGGTGACATTAATTAGCTCAGTCTAGTCAATTATACTGTTTGGGGCTTGGCTAATTCGTTTTGGAATGGATCATTGATGTTTCTACTGATGTAGCTAAACTAGTACTTTCAAGTAGTGGACCAAGATTGCTACTGAGAAGAAACTCTCTGCCCATGTACTCAAGATGGTTGTATGTGGTCTTAAAATATGAGAGACTAACTGCTTAAAATAGATGGCAAGTAGCAAGGGAGAAAACTTCACATGAGTAATGTGTTGTTCTTGCCTTTTTTCCACAGAATATATCTCTTTTACTATGTGGGTTATTATTTTGACTTGGCCACCTCAGTTTGTCTGATTATGGAAAATTGGAAATTGGTCTGTCACATACAGAGAACGTATCTCTTCTGAAAATTATCAGCAAATCTATATAGGTCAATCGAAAATCATGAGCAGCTCAGGAACCAAGACTTGATCACATATATGTACGGACAAAATAATATATTACAAAAAATAAACTAAATCGTAGCATTTTTTTTTTGCCACACCTAGGAACGTTCACAATAATACAACGACAAATCTATCCGATCATCATCCTTCTTACCCAAGAAAGCAGCTAGCATCTAAGCAAGCTAAACAGAGATGGCAAGATCATGCACATCCACGCCATCAATTCAGACTGCGGCGCGCATGAAAGCGTAGTAGGCTCATCGACCTCGATCGTCGATCAAACTACTCGAAAACTTCTCGCTACGCCATGCGTCGTCGTCTCATGGACGGCGGCGGCGAGAGGCGGCGTTCTTGCTGGCCGGCCGCCATGGACGCCACGGCCTTGGCCCACGCCACGAGCTCCCTCTTCATCCGCTTCTCGTCGCCCCAGATCGTCGGATCCACCGGCGACCGGTCCTTCTCCGCCGCCAGGAACACCGCCTTCGCCGCCCAGTCCGAGCCGACGACCTCCTCGTCGCCGCCCGCCGCCGGCAACGGCCGCCGCACCATCTCCGCTCCCAGAGCCATACCAATGATCCGATCCTCCCGCCGATCGACGCGATCGATCGAGCAGCTACCTCCGTCTTGTGATCTTGTCGCTTCCGCGCTTTGGCTCTGCTCGCTTCTGAGTGGTGGTGAGCTTGTGAGGAGGGAGCGAGGATGGCTGGCACGAGGAACTCGCCGCGGCGTCTAGTTGCCTTTATACCCGGGCGCGCGCGCCGCAAGGGCGCGGGAATCGGGGATCTCGGGTAATATCTGGCGCGCATATTCCTGGCGCGTCGGATCGGAGATCGGGTGACGCATAGCGGGCCGCGTCTGCTCGTAGGGGCGCTGTGGATTTTGTTGGGGGACGTCGCGGTCAGGCACGCGCGCGCGGAGTGTGATGGGCACCATGGCATATTGGCAATTGGCATGGTCTCGGCCCTGTTCGCGAGCTAGCGGCCACGCCTACAGTGCTACGATACACGCACGTTTCGGATGTATACGATCCTCGGCGAGGCATGATCGGAAAGGTATAGCAAACGTGCCGGGGACAAGGATCACGGATAGTCCGGAGTATATAGATATACACGTCGTGCTTTGTCGGGTCACAGGATTAGTGGACGCGATAGGACAGACTGAGAGAGTATCATGCGTGGTGTGGGCGACGTCGTGTGTGTGTGCACTGTGCAGTATGTGTGCATGTGTCCTGTGTGAGCTGAGCTCTCAGCGCTGCTACGGCTACGCTGACATCTTCACGGAGTTGTCGTGCGCACGCGGTGCACGCAACGTGCGTTGCGTAATGGCCTCGCGCGCAGCGCGGAAGGGAACGAAGTCCAGCTCCACGATGGCCACATGCAGCGCGCACTGGTGAGCAGACCGGGAGACCAAGGAGATCCACAGGAGCATGGAGTCGTGGACCTTCACGGGGTCTTCCCTTTCAGCGTGCACAGTGGTTCATGTCGTGTGGTGTGGGTTATGGACTGATGGTGATGGGATGGATTATATAATGAGCAGTGAAAGGGTAGAGGTATTTTTTCGCGACCGTGCCTTTGACACGTTTTTCATTGAGGGGTTTGACACGTTTTTCATTAAGGGGAAGAAGAAGAAAAGATACACCGCTTAGGATTGGTCATAGGTAATGACCACTAGTAAGCGTTAGTGGTTTTTGTTATAGTTTATTACATGCCCATAATTTCACGACTAGTACTAAAATCAAAAGACTGAACAAAGATGTCTAAAGAGCTATAGTTAGCCCTACCGCATACTGAAGCCTCCTCCGTGAACAGCTAGTTTGGTGTTGGTCTGCCGCTGGTAGTGGCTAGGCTAGGCCGCTAGGGGGTCATCGCATTTTCACGTCATGGTGCTGTATGCTGAAAATTGGAGATCTGAGATGGAGATCAGTGCACTGTGCACGTATGGTGGTGACAAAATATCCTTTTTCTCCGCCATTTATCAGCCGTTTTCTGAAGATGCACGACGCATGCCCCATCTCGTCACGGTATCGTTTTCATTCTCTCCTACGCCAGATACACCCCCTGGGGGCTGGGAATCGATCTGCAAGATATCAATTTGTTTTCTTTGTCGCCTTCGCTTCTTCTGCTTACCGTTATGCTCTTCTTCGGGCCAGCTAATCCTGGGGACCGGCCTTTCGTTGTCGTCTTCCTAAACCACCAGTATCGCACAAAGGTTACCATCACCTAGTCTCGGCATTCAACATAACCAAAGGTGGCGCTAAGTAAATGTGACAGATTCGTATATTCGATGAATTTTAATCCACTGCCGACATGACACCTACATACTGGTAAGTAAGATTCATTTCAAAACCCAAGAACAATAGCTAATAATAAAATTATTTAATTATTCACTCCATCTCATTTGTTAATTATAATATTTGTTAAATATTCTAAAATTATTTAAATTATTCCTTCCTATATACTCATAAGTAAAATTCATTTAAAAAATCAAGGAAATGGCTAATAATGAATTAATTCACTCCCTGTCATTTGTTAGATACTAGCCTATCAACCTGTCCTGCATAGGATCTTACTATTACTAATTGAATGCTCCTTTTGAAGGCTCCAGGTGATGCCACCTAGGATCTTAGGTGGATAGCCTAAAAAAATAGAGAAATCCTAGAAATTCTATCAAAAAAACAAAACATCCACCTAGGATCCTACATGGACACTAATATGTTTTATTTAATAATTATCCATTAACTAATAAATATAAAAGTAGCCCCTATAATATATCTAAATCTGAATCTAGAGTATACATTATAAAAAAATCTTAGGATGCACAAACATAAAATTCTAAATTACTGTTTCTATCATCATTAACATTGTTGCGTCATATTCATGTATGAGAGAAGACACAACAATAAATTTTTGTATTGTTCACATAGCTCAAACAATAAAAAACACATATGGAGGTGTGATGCTGTGTGAAAAAAATTGTGACTAAGTAAGGGGTTTACTACGGTAATCCAAAATAAATGTAAGCCATCCATTTAATTAGATCAAGATGGTCATGATGGTATATTACCTCTTAGGGGGTAATAGAATAATTTTTATATTTATATGCTTTTCATTTAAAATAAAGAAAATTATGAAAATATCTTACTAGATCTATTAAAAAAAGAGACATAGTTACTTTTTCTTTTTTCCCTTTTTTTATCTCCCGCCCGTGTTCTCTACTACTGATTCTTTATCTTTATTTTTCTCTCGACTTGAACGTGATATGCCCATTGCCTAAACGTTTTTTCTCTCAGTTGATGCTTCATTTTTTGCACTCAATGTGAATGCGACATGCCGATAGCATGAATGTTTTTTCTCTCTCCATTAATGATGCTTCATTTTTTTTCCTCTGTACGTATACATGACATGGCCATATATTGTCATCCAAAACCTGAACGTTTTTATTGTCTACATGATCAACATGGTCACTTTTTGTCTATAATACGAACTTGACTATGGATGACAAAAAACAGGAAAGAAAAATCAAAACCTCTGCACAAACGTGACGTGAGTTGGAGTAACATTGTGCATGCATTTATGTGGCCGGCGGTAGTTAAGGAGGCGGTTAATAAGTGGTTCATATTTTCTAATTGATTTTTCTCTATGTATATTGAAGGGTCCATATTTAATTAAAATCTTACCTCCTTAAAGGTAAAGAGGTGTACCGTAGCAAGCCCCCCTAAATCTTAATCTAGAATATATATTATAAAAAAGATCCTAAGATGCAACAATATAAAATTTTAAATTACTATTTCTATCATTATGAATATTTGTTGTGTCATATTCATGTATGAGAGGAGACATAAGAATAAATTTTTATATTATTCACATAGCTCAAACAACAAAAAACACATATGGAGGTGTGATGCTATGTCAAAAAATTGTGACTAAGTAAATTACATATTGTAATTACATGATAATAACTATCTTTAGAGTATGGTGTTTAAGATATTTAATAGATGAAGCATAGAGTACAATAGATAGTTATAATTATTAGCTATAAGTTTTAATTTTTATATTAATTGTAATTAGCTCGTGCGGTAGCACGGGTTGATAGGCTAGTTAAGCTAATTAGAGTTAATATAAAAAATAAGGCCTGTAGCTAATAATTACAATTATCTATCTTTAGCCTATCTTAACGTAATACTCTAAAAGATACATATTTATCATTATTTGGTCGTAATAAGTTTAGTTAGTAATATTTGGATCACACTTTCACATGTGTCTGATATGTATTTAATTGAACCCTTTGTTCTATGTTTGATCTATGTAAACAATATGTAAAATTGTATTATATCAAAATTCTTTTATTTCTAATAAAAATTCAGAAAAATTTAAGTTTTCTCCGTCCATTAAAAAAAACGATGACCACAGCCCACATGCACATGCATCACCACATGCCGCGCGCACTGGTGAAGTGGTGAGCAGACCGGGAGACCAAGCAGATCCACTGATCCACAGGGTCTTCACTTTCAGCGTGCAGTGATTCCTGTCGTGTGGGTGATGGAATGACGGTGATGGCCCAATGGGGATGGATCAGGTGTGTATAGATTGGGGAAAGATTTCTCGAAAATAAACTGTTCACCAAAAAAACATTATAGATGAATAGTGTTATGTGAGTGGGACTGATGGGATGAATAGAAAAAATTTAGATGAATAGTGTTTTTTTAGAAAAAGTTGATGAATCTAAACGGGGCCTAGGCAGAAAGTTCATGGGTAGTATAGCCGTATAGGCCAATAGCTAGTGTGGTGTTGGTCTGCCGTAACAGGGGGTCAATGGTCATCACATTTTCACATCACGGTGCTGCCATGCTGAAAATTGGAGACCTGAGTTGGAGATCAGTGCACGTATGGTATGGTGGTGACAAAATATTAGAGCAAGATTCGTAGCTTCCGTTGAGGAGACGCATGCATCTCTACGTGTTATATTGTCGAGCTCGAGCATGAGCATTGAGTTTGAGCATGGTGGTAGTGTCCCGAACGAGATTAAGGTATCAAAGTGCGCTGGATGCAAATAAAATAGCACGTGGCCGGCGCTGTGGTCAAAACAATCAAAATAGCTAGACAGACGTGAATGTTTATGGCCGTGATTTCCATGCATCATATTCGTCATATCACGATACGTGGTTGCACTGAGCCGCCATTGATCAGCGGTCTTCTGAAGATGTACGACGCATGCCCCATCCCGTCACGGTATCGTTTTCTTTTCTCTCCCTACACCAGATACACCCCCTGAGAGGGGATCTGCAAGAAATCAATTTGTTTGTGGCCTCTTCTGCTCACCGTTAGGCTCTTCTTCGGGCCAGCCAGCTAATCCTGGGACCCAGCCTTTCGTTATCCTCTTCCTAAACCACCAGTATCATCGCAGGTTACCATCACCTAATCTCGGCATTCAACATGACCAAAGGCGGCGCTAAGTAACCGTAAGAGATCCGTATATTCGAGGAATTTGATACCACCGCCGACGTGACACCTACATACTCGCAAGTAAATTCATTACAAGACTCGATGACAAATAAAAATATTTAAATTATTTACTCCCTCTCATCTGTTAAATATTCCAAAACAAGCGGCTCAATCGTTTTTTAATGCTACATTAATTGAAACTATTGCTGGATGTCTGCAACTGCTATAGCAGATGAGCAATCTCTACCGAATAGCCCAGGTATTGATATTAATATGCACTTCTTTTTATGTTGTGGTGGTAAATTTTAGTTAGAAATATATCTTATACATTTCATCTAGATCCATAGTTTTTTTTTCACATTGCATGATATCTCTATATGAGTATGACTATATGTGTATAACATGTGGGTATGTGTAGTTGAATTCTTAGTTAAGGACGTATATTTAAAACAAGAATCAGTGTTCTCATCACTTTCCTGTATACATAGGTACATAGTCTACATGGTACACGATGCATTTATACATTAAGCTAGTATAGTATAGTATGGTATGGTATGATATAATATAATATTAATGGAATAAATAAATAATGTATAAATATATGATATATTTATGCACATGGGCTTTACAAGCATAATTTTTTAGAGGATTACATTAAATTATTTTTATAATGGAAATATAGATAAAGACTAGAGTACGTGTCGTCATTTTAGTAAAGATGGGTAGTTTCTAAGTTTTTTTAGCGCATCATGAGGATCAACATAGTAGCAGTAAAACATACTAACAGTAAGGTAACAAGTTATGAACAGCCGCTAGTAAGATATTTTGTATGTACGTATGAGCAAATATCTCTGTCGCGTTCGAGCTGAAGCTCGCCTTCCATGTTATCACCTCACGACAGCAAAACTACAACGACTTTCTCAGTGTGCAAAAATTGCAAAAGACAGGCAGAATCGCTGCGGCCGATCGGCGTCGATCAACCCAGATTTCAGGCGTCCGTGTCGCAATTTGCGCTGTGACAGCTCCGGCGAGCAGCGACGGCGACAGATCAGGCCATGGTCCGAATGTAGATGGTTCTGTGTTGAAGCGCATGTGCCATGCAGTGCTCTAGGGTGAGGAGTGTTCCTGTTGCGGCGGCGATCGCTGGCTCACTCGATGGCGTGCAAGCCAATTTGGCGGCTAATGGAGGCGGATTTAGCAGTGGCATGCTCCCTATCAAATTCTTTTTTATGGGGATATGGTGGTCACTGGTGACTTTTCCTATTTTTTTATCCTTTTCCCCCTTTATGTCGCCACCTCCAAATGTGGTTGCTAGCTAATGTTGTCACTTGTCAGATGTCTTGCAAATTGAAGATTTATTTTCTTAATATCTTTTGAAAAAGACCACAAGAAGAAATTTATGTAGCGCTTATTGAGGTGTTACAATCACCCTCTTCAATTCATAGACCAAGAATTCATGAGTTATTGCGATGAAAGGTATTTTTTTTTCTTTCTTCAGTTAATGAAGCGACACATCATATACATCGTGTTCCAGAATATACAGATTCTGAGGCTACCCTGTGCATTTCATACTATTCACACAGCATTGTCTGTAAAGATAGGCTAATTGATTGCAGAAGGTTAGTTTCGACGTATGTCTCTCCAATGCCACTCAGTGGTTCTAGCAGTATAGAGTACTATAAAGTACAATTACACAGTTGCTTGGGTGAAAAATTACACTGTACATATGACATGTTCAAATGATCGTCCTATAAGTACAGTACACTAGTACATGAAGAACTCCTTTCCACCAAGAATCAGCAAGAAAATACGATGCTAGTGCTAGAGCTGCTATATACACATCTTCCATTCTCCTGAAGCAGTTTTCTCTTGAGACAGTACCCGATCTCCAGAGTGAAGAATACCGAACCGAAAATTAGTGGAGATCTCATTAATCGATCTATGTACAAGCTCGATTACCAGAAAGATGATCCATCAAGCAAGGAACTGCACGTCGCGCACTATCCCCTACCTGTGTCTCACGGCCGGCCACGACGACGACGGCATGGAGGCGGATGAGGAGGTGCTCTGCTTGGCAGCCGCCATGGACGCCACGGCCTTGGCCCACGCCACGAGCTCCAGCTTCATCCGCTTCTCGTCGCTCCATATCTCCGGGTCCACCGGCCGGTCCCTCTCCGTGGCGAGGAACGCCGGCGCCGGCCTTCCCGCGACCTCCCCGTCGCTGCCGCTGGCCTGGAACGGCCGCCGACGCATCGCCTCAGCTTCCAGAGCCATCGCTTGATTCGCTACGCTTCTGTGATCACCAGCTCACCACAGCGTGTTCTGACTTGTGAGTTCTGAGCTCCCCTGCAGCACGATCGCAGCCTCTTTTATACAAGAAGAGGCGAGATGGGTGTATGTGTGTGAGAGAGAGAGAGAGGATCAGAGAAGGATAATTGCCACGAGGAACTCGCCGCGCCATGGCGTCGCATTTATAAGCGGGTGGGATGACCCATGGGATCCCTTGCGCCGCGCCGGGCGGGGCGGGGATGGCGTGCGACGCGGAGCGCGCCGCGTGTGCTCTGCCTGCCTCCAGTTGGTTGCGGCGTCGCGGTCGGGGGGCCTCCGGCGAAAGGCGACGGGGGGCATGGCCGCTTCTGTTCAGACAGCGAACAGCCTCGATCGCGCTGGGCGTTCCATCACGGAGGACACGATTCCCGCGAGGGGCTGGAACGAAAGCGAGCGTGCCGGAATACCGGTATGGCCGTATGGGACAGTAGTAGGACACTTTGGTCGCCGTGCGATACGCCCCGGACACGACAGTTTTTTAGTAGGCTGAAAGGTTAGAGATCCCTCGTTGGTATGGAGCATCAGTACGTATCATGGGAGGCAAGATACGGGGAACATGTGGGTATATCCGTATCCGTGTACATGTCCACACATGATCCATCAATCCAGAGCATTCCTTCTCAGGCAGAATGTGGACTGCCAGCCATCACGATCGGCACGCCAGGAAGCAGGAAGCTTCCAATGTCCCGCCCCCACCTTTTGGTCTCTCACTCTCTGTTACTTATCTCTACTCTAAAAAACACGTAAGGAAGCCAAAAACTTGTACGTCTTTCCTAGTCGCTCACCCTAACCGTTTTTCGTCGTACGTCGCCTCCCTCCTCTCACGCGCTATCGTCGTACGTCTCCCCCTCCCCTCGCGCGCGGCGTGCAAACGCCCACGATCTTTCGAACAACGCCGACCTCACCCCACGTCCTCTCTCCGCGCGAGCTCACCTCCTGCGCCTTGACCTGCTACTGGAACCTCGCCATCTTGCCCTTCCAGAACGGCCGTAGCGCTGACTGCCGGCCTCGCCCACCATCATCGCTAGATCGTCCAAAAAACGACGCCAGACGGAGTCCACCAGAAGCCACCATTCATCGCTGGCCACCAGGCTTCAACCTCGCCTTGGATCAGATCGGGAGGGGCCATCGGAGGTCGGAGTCCAGCCGAAGCAGCCGCCGTCACGAGACATGCGTGCCAACTCCTGGAGGTGATCCCTGCATCATCCCCTCCACCCTCGGCCCGGCTCACCGCACCACCGTCATCGTGCTCTCCGGCAACCACCTCGGCGGTGAGATCCTACCTCACTCGTCGCTGTGCCCCGCCTCACCTCGAGTTCCCGTCCGAGGGGGCCAAGATCATATCAGGAAGAGGGCGGCGGTTCCCCCGTTCAGAGGACGCCCCATCGAGCGGACCAGAGGCAGTGCAGCCATCAGTTCCTTTGTCTAGCGGACTCGCCGTCAACGATGGCCAAGCGGAGGATGCTGTCTCCGCTTGCCGTCCGCATCGTGACCAAACCACTGAAGTTAATAGCTCCTATGGCTGAAGGGCCTTCTCCTCACCGCCGTCTCCCTGCGCCTGCGTCTGCTCCTCCGCACGCTGGTTGCCACGCCCCCCGAAACATCGGTGCAAAGGAGGCACACGGAACTTCGGCGGCGGCCCCAATGCTCGCACAGTCGCACGCACGACACTGGCGGCGGCTCCCGTCCTCGCGCATGCGGCGACGGTGGCCGCATACCCCTCTGCAGATCCAACCCCCACCTGCATCCATCCATCGGTCTCCACTCTCCACCATCGAGCCAAACAACAAGCCGTTCCACCCATATCAGAACCTCTTCGCTGACTCGACCTCCGCTGCCACCATGGTTGGTCAGTCCGAACCGGCCAAGCTCGAGGTGCACATGGAGGCGTGAGGGGACGCAGCCACGACGGCGCCCTTCTTCCGCTACGCGATTTCCTCGAGTGCCACGGCGATGGAGATTGTCTGCTTCGACTTCGATGCAATCCGGCGTCGATGGGTGTCGCCTGCTTCGATTCACGCTGATTTCGAGATGCCTCCCACCCCCGTTGTCTGAATCTGCAGGTTCCGTGCTCCTCCTCATCTCGTGTGCTCAAGTGCTTCGCTGGTAGGGAAAGTCCAACTTGCTGCTCTGCCTTGCTGAATGGTGATAGGATCGAACATCTGCCTCCCCAATCCAAGGGGCAAATGGAAAATAATGGATAGAAATTATTTTTCATCTATATGTATATATCCTGGACTTTTGAAAAGCTTAGTGTGTCTATTACTGCTCCAGCAAACAAGAGCGGGCAGCAAAAATGTTTATTCCAATTTTTTATTTCTTTTCACATGGGCTGCATTCAGTGAAGCTTTTGTTTGCTTACCTATAATCTGAATTTGTTTGTATTTTTTTACATGTTTATTCAGAAAACCTGGTTTCTGAATGTTGCAAGCATCTCACGGACTCTTGAGACTTGCAAGTTGAGGAAGATAAAAATATCCTAGATTGCCTAAGTTATTCAAGAATATATTGCCTAAACATGGGTTCTGGCTAATTTATTGTCTGCCTTTTATTTTGATCACCAACCGCCAGGGGAAGTCTCTGTTTACATGATTGTTCCAAGGAGCGGCACTCAGAAAATAGAGTGTGGAAGTAAATCATAGCTACAAATTTTTTTTGGAATGGGCTAAATTATAGCTACATTGGTAACAGCTAACGGTTTTGCACCAGTTAGGAGAGATGGGCTCTTTCCTTAATGTTTGGTCATGAGGTTTCTAAAAAGCTGACAATGCTACTATCAAATATAATTCGATAGACGAATCCGCATATATCAGGTCCAATTATTTTCTCAGTTAATACATAACTTTATCTCTTATTTTCTCTGTTTCAGATTCGTCTTAGATTTTTTAGGAACAAGATCATATTGGTATTTTTTTTGGCATGATGGATTATTAGAGCATATATGATGAAACAAGGGGTATTGTTTTGCCTTTTACACATTCTTGCCTTTTTTACCGTAAGCATCTTGCGCTTCATGGTTGTTCATTAGTGATTGGATGAAACATCTCAGTGTTCTTGGATTTGCAATGGCCAACCGGCTAGGGCTTATGTGTCAGTATACTTAAATGGCATTATATCTATGTTAATTGATTTAGGGATCCTGATAGTTTTCTGTTTATTAATTCCTATTTTGCATGGTTCCATGATAATTTATCAAGGATAAAATTGTATGCACGTGTGTCACTGTGTTGCTTATTAGAGTGTGCTATGCTGCACTTCCTTCTTCCCAGTTGCACATTGGGCAAGTAATAGCTCCTCATAATTTAGCTTGATTAATCTATATGTTGGTGAAGTTGATGTCTACTGATTAGTGTCAGAGGGCCTTGCTTTGAGCCAAAGGAATCAGGTCTCCAATGTGTAATGGTAAGTTCTCATTTTATTACTGGGATTTGTCTGAAAATATTAGTCATTTACTTAATTATTTCCTAATAAGGTTTGTTATACACATTCAATTTCAAATCCATTGTGAAATTGCAGTTGTTATAGTCTATAACTATGTGCAAGTTGTTCGCTTATAATGTAGTCCACTACAAAGTCTTATCTCTTTCTTTGTATGTGAAGCTGCTATTGGTCCATAGCTTATGAGGATGCTGCATCAGAGATGCTTGCTGACAAGGTTACAACGGTTCTTTTTTTTTTTTACTAATTATTTATTTATTTTTGCCTCCTTGTGCGAGCCTAAATTATGTTTGAGTCCTATTCATGAAATTTTCCTTTTACTAATGTTATGTACTTCTGCTTCCAAACATTGCAAACCACCTATATGCACACCTGTTAAATTTATTTATTTTCTTCAGTGATGGACTGAAGCATACCACATGTGCTTGTCCTAACTGTGGATTTCTTGTGAGCAATCTCCTTTCATGTGTCTCCTACTGACAAATTAAATTATCCGTAAAATGACATTTGATGCATTGCTATACTGCTGGAATTTTGCTTGATGATCGTTTTGGGTTAAGCACACCATTTATATCAGTTAGACTGTATATATGAGTATTGTCAAAGGCTTGTTTTCGCCTTATTTTATTGTTTCATCCACTGTTCTTATATCAATGTCTTGAGATCATTTATGATTATGTCTCAAGTTGCATTAGAGGTGTCTACTCATCCATGATATACATTCGGTTGGTTTGTGGTGTGTGCACTGTTTGGAGATTGTGCCGATTGCCATTTCCACAACAAGGTACAATACTACTCGTCCACAGACATGGAGATTTTAGAAAAGGATTCATTTATTTTTAGAAAAAAAATATTTTTGTAATTATGCTTTGATCAATAAGATGGGATCTTGGCTGGGTCGTAGAATTAAGAATGAGCACAACCTTGTGGTTCAATTGACGAGTTCAATAATTGATATTCTTTTCTCAGGTGTCAGTTCGAAGCTGATGCCTTTGCATTGGTTGAAAACAACATATTTGCCTTTGCATTGGTTGAAAACAACATATTGGAAGATTGTAGTGTATGGTGACCTCAAAAACAACATATTTTATTTTTCATACTAGAAAGTTTTCTACTCCTGTGGCAAGTATGCAATACGTACATCTTGGCCGTTTTGTTCGATTGCTGCAGACCAACAACAGGCAGACGACGGTCAGCAGACATCTTGTCAGCCGTCAAGCACAACATTTACAACCATTGATGCTTGATAGATTTTTTGCAAGATAAAAGGTTTACAAAAATATTCTTAATAGGGACCAATGAGTAGTGGCCATGTGTGTCCAAGTACTTGAGCAGGATGGTAAGGTACATAAAGGTAGCCTGTATGCAGATCTTGATCCTCTATCAAGTGGTGGCACTCTCTTACTCAAAAAAAAAAGTGGTGGCACTCTTGGTTGAAGGGTTTAACCTATTCCTGGTGTGTGGTAGTACTCATTATTTGTTAGCTGGTGCAATTTTGGAAAAAATAAAATAAAATGCATCGTGTTTAGACATGCTTGCTTGATGTAAAAATTCATAGATGAAAGTATAAGTTTGATTGCAACCATAATTTGCCAATTTAGGTGGGAGCTTGTACACATTTTATTTTAACCATTGCCTAATGTCTTACTAAAATATTGTGATATCTAGAAGAGTACATAGCTTTGCAACATTATCGTTTTGTTGGCCTCTTTGTGTTTACACTACAAATCTTTTGTCTCCCGTAGCAACGCACGGGCACAAACCTAGTATGAACAAAAAAGTTTCTTTCAGATAATTTTACCGCAAGTTTTTCAAAGAGCTTATAAGTTTCACGTTTTCCGTATAATTTGCGTGTAGCAGAGCTCTCTGTTTAAGTTAGGGCGATGACGAAGGGTGATACGCTGGGATGGTTGGGAGTGTACTACCAAGTGGCAAGGTTCACATGACTCTGCTGCTGCTTAAAGACCCTGAGATGCTGATCAGTTTGTTGGTAACGTGGTCTTGGTCTCTTTTCGTTTCTGCACATGTAAAACAGATTCCTAGTATCTAGGACTCATGCACCATGTGAGGTGTTGCCTTTGAGCTTTATCAAGTACTACATAGGCAGCAAGTGTCATGCATAACTGATGGAGTGATGGTATCATAAGTATTGCAAGCAGGCACGAATGAATGTCAAGGTGACGATACACATCTCATTGCAAAAGCAGGATCAAAATAGATAATTACTACTGTAATTTCATTTACTTCTAAAGATTAATTTTATATGACTGGTTTTCACTGACCATTGGATCAACTCTCGTCTATTAGCGCGCGTCCCATCCTGTCATATTGACATCGTTTTCTTTCTTTTCCACACCACACATACACCCAGATTTGCAAGATATCAATTGGTTTATGGCCTCTTCTTCTAGCCGTAAGATGTCCTTTGGGCAAGTTAATCTTGGGCCCGGCTCTCCTTATCATCTCCTAAACCATTTCGATCGGAGTACGATCAATCGCAGGTTAGCATCACCTAATCTTAGCATTGAATGCGATGAAGGATCAAGGACGACGACGGCGCTAAGTACGTACCACATCAGTATACGTCGAGGAATTCGGTTCCACTGATGTGACACCTATATAACATCTCCAAGTCTGACTATCTTGTTGAATATATTATATGATGGATTGAATGAAACTAATTTGATGAAACTAAAAAAGCAAAACCGTTGTTACCGTAGCAAACCGTTGTCTAAAACCGCTTGAGGGGATGATTTGTCCGGTTTTAGAAAGTTCATGGGCTAAAAGAGCCAGTTTCATAGGTTGGGGAGTGATGTGTTCCAGCCCCCATAGTTGGTGGGGGGGTGTTAAGTCGACTTTTTCTCATACTTTTTAAAGGCAGTGTATGGTTGTCTGCTTGCTAATTAGAGGGTATGTGTGTACGTGAGTGTGCGCATCTGTGCCGGTATTGTGTTTCGCCCATAAAAAAACATTTTTTCTGCGAATACACCCATAAAAAATATTAGTATCCCTACTACCTATATTTAACAAGGAAAAATATCTCTGTCTCGCCTTGCATCCACCGATCCACGGATCATGACCAAGAGTTAGCTAGGAACCCCAAATTATGCAAATGATGGCGACGTCCATAAATAAGACCAGCCGCTTTGCAACTTGTTTTGTGACAGCGGCGGTGTCGATCGAGTTGTGGAGCTCTGGTGCAGGTGGAGGAATAATGGAATATGTGGTTGCATAGTTTATTAATTTCTCCGCTTGAAATTATAGTTTTTTAACTTTTTTACTCTAATTTTGTCTCCTCATCTTACTTAACAGAATTTGTATAAGTATAGTCAAATTTAATTAAGTCATTCATGAAGAAACTATTATTAATAAAGCAAGACATAATTAAAAAAAAGATATTTTACATAATTTTTTAATTATTATATTATCAAACTTGGGGTGAAAAAGTCGAACCGTCTGTAGTTTGAAACGAAAGGAGCAGTAACGGGTACCTCCTATTACCCCTACCCCCTCAGTTACAATGCATACCCATCTAATACAACCCCCCACCACACGCACACCCACCCACCCACCCGCAAGAGTAAATTCCAGCGTTGGCCCTGGTGGTGGTGGAAGAAGGCACATAGTTGTATGCTTTCGCTCAAATTCTTCAGTCACTGGTAGCCACGGGGACATTACGACCATGTCTGTTTTTGCTGATATAACAGTACAACAATTACATATATGCATTTATTCACACATGTACGCATACCCACAGTAGGTAACTCGTTGTTGATCACATATGTCCTATCTTTAAAATAAGATGGCATTTTAAGCTACGTTGATATCCCAAACTACTACTTAGTTCTTTTATGTAAGCCTTGGCATAGTATGCAAAGAGCAACAATCGCTTGTCACTAATTTAGTAATGTGTGAATTAAAGAGGAAGAAGAATTCGTTAGTCCAAACTCCTTCATCAGGAACAAAGAGAGGATAGATGAAAATAACTGATTTAGCAGTGAGATACGAATGGCGGAGAAGCCGGCGACCCTTGGTGGCGCCGCTATCGTCGCGCCGGCCCTTGCTCCGGCGGTCGACGCGGAATCCCCCGGCGGAGGCCGGGACGCAGAGGTAAGTCTGAGCAATGGTAAGCCGCGACGCCGTGGGTTTGGCCGCCGGCTAACGTTGGCTCCAGCTCCGGTGGGGCATGGAGTTTCCGGGGAAGTTGATGCTTCTCGGAGTTCAGTGGGAATGAGAGGACTGTGCTTGGCTGACCCATTAGCTGATCTCAGGCCTCGGACCTATGGTTCGAAGTTCTGGCCATTAGCGGATGAACTGAGCTCTGACGACGAGGAAGAAGAAAAGAGGGATGGTGTGCATCCTCGTGGCTCTTCTCAGCTGGGTCGGACTAGAGCCGAACTCAACTGTGCATCGAATGTGGCCTTGTCTGTGATGCCCTCAGTGGCAGAATATTTGCCTAACGAACGCTTGAGCTCGTGTTCTTCAGGTTCGCAGGTGGCGAGGCAGGTGTCTTTCGATGGCCGGGGAACGGGCTCGGCGGCGTCACGGCCATGGCGTGGGCCACTCCCACCTGTCAGGGTATCTCCGTGCCTCACATTGGCGGAGGTTCTGGCTAGGGTGCAGCCTTCCCCTGATCCCGCTGGTGGTGGCCATGATCCTGGCGGTGTGTCTGCGTGCGCTCCGATTTCTTCTCCGGCGACGTCGGGCGCATTGGAAGGGCGGCGGCTGGGCTCGCCTTTTCGCGCTCCGACCCGACCGGCGACGCGAGATCCCGGAGGTCGGTCTGGCGACCATCACGTTGGGCCGGGCCGTGCCCTTCTTCTCAGCCTCGGGGGGAGAAAGGCCCACTTCGCTTTCTCAGATGGCCTTTGCAGCCTGTTCGCCAACGCCGGACAACCGAGGGGCTTTTCGTCGCCTGCACGCGCGCCGCCAGTCTGCGTCGTCGATTCATCTGCCTCCAGCATTCAAGGCGCCGCGTCCCCAGCCCTGGTTTCGACTCCCTCGCAAACCGGAACGGCGCTCGGGTCGACGACGCATCCCGGAAGCGCAATGGATCACCGCGGCGCTGGTCTCCATGGCAGTGGAGGGGGTCGTGGTGAAGACGGGGAGCAGTTCTTCGGAGATGGCGGCGATTTTCCGGAGGGTGGCCTCGGCTTTGACCCGGGGTACGGTGGCGGATAGACCTGGTAATGGATGGGGCATAATCCATATCCAACTGGATTTTTAGCAATTGGACTCAGTTGGAGTTGGATTGACTTGGACATGGGTGTTCATTTAATTTAAATCCAACAACAATGGGTTCTATTGGACCAAACAAACAGGATTATCCAACTCTCGTTGGACATGCCAGCTCCTCCATCGCTGCGACGCGGAGCACATCGATCCCGCCGAACGACACGAGGCCGGCGGGTGTAGGCGCGGAGCAGAGCGAGTAGGCGGACTAGATGGGGTTGTGTAGCGACAGCGGCAAGCTCGCGGGGTGCAAGGTGGACGACGCGGAGGACGGCGGCGAGCTCGCAGGGGCCGAGGTGGATGACGCAGCGACGACGGCGAGCTCGCAGGGGATGAGGCGGACGACGCGGCAACGGCGGCGAGCTCGCAGGGGATGAGGCGGCCGACGCGGCGACGCTCGCAGGGGATGAGGCGGACGACGCAGTGACGACGGTGAGCTCGCAGGGGACGAGGTTGACGACGGCGAGCTTGCGGGGAGCCGAGGTGGACGATGCGGGAGCGACGACGAGCTCGCGGTGGGGCCCAGGTTGTCGACACGGCGAGGGCGACGAGCTCACGGGGGTCGAGGTGGAGGACGCGGCGACGGCGGCGAGGACCTCCAGGCTACTCTACTGCATGAGTTTTGGATTCTATTGGATGGATTTGGACTAAGCCGAGTTGGATTGGACTAGATTGGATTTTAGAGGCTAATTTTTAGGATTGGATTGAATAGGAGCCTGAGTTTAGTTGGATTTCAGCTGGATTCTACGTATTGGACGTTGGATGCTAATCCATTACCAGGTCTAGTGGCGGAGGTCGTGCCCGTGGTGGGCAGCGGGGAGGTTTCCGGCCGCGTGCCCCCCGGGGTTTTGCTCCGCGTCGTGGGGGTTTTGCCGGCCGGCAATGGCGTGGCGCCCGGACTGGCCACCAAGCCGACCAGACCAGGGGAGCGGTGACGGCTGGCAGGGGATATCGACCAATCCAACAGGTTGCAAAGGTCACTCTAGTTTCTTTGCCGGGATCGGCTGATGCTATCACTGGTTCTGTTGCAGAGCCGGTTGGTGTCGCGGGCTCTGATGCTGCTGTGGGGGTTTGGAACCAGGAGGTTGTGATGGGTGAACGGGAGGTGCACAAGCCTGGGAAGAAGGAGAAGAATTGCAGCCGCTGTTCTCTGAAGGGGCATCTAGTGGCTGAGTGCACTACTAAGTTGTATTGTGTTATTTGCGATGGACATGGCCATGTTAACCATCGTTGCCATCTGCTCAAGCAGCCTCGGCCGGTGGCACACGCTGTTGGTTATGCTGTGTCGGGCTTGGGGTTTTACCATATACCTCACCCGCCGCTTTCCAGGAAAAAAGACTCCAAGATAGCACTAGTTACGCTTGTTGGTGGCACTCTCTCTAGTGAGCAGCTGGTGGCACAATTGCAGCGTGTTATATCAAGTAAGTGGAATTGGGAGCCTATTGTGCATGAGCAGAACTCATTCGTCGTTCCTTTCCCATCTAAGAATGAGCCACAAAGGGCTATTGCCTTTGGAGGTGCGGATGTCCGTGATAAAGACGTGCCCGTGGGGACGAGGATGCAGTTTGAGGAATGGCATGAGGAGGAAGAAGGCTTTCTGCTACCTAAGGTATGGATTAGGGTCACTGGAATTAGGAAAAAATTGAGAGAGTTTTTAAATCTCTGGGCCATTGGGTCTATGTTGGGGTCTACTCAGACGGTTGATATGGAAACTACTCGCAAGAATAACTTTGGTCGGCTGTTGGTGGCTGTGTTGGATCCCAAATTGCTACCACCAAAGTTAGATGTTGTTATTGGTGATCATTACTTTGAACTAAAGTTCGAGATCGAACCGGTTGGTTTTGATGACAATGGTGATGAGGTATTTCTCAATTTTGGGGATGGAAATGATAGTGGTAATCAGAACATGGAGGAGGATAACCCCAATGACAATAGTGGCTTGGACAGAGAGGGAAAACGGCCTAAGAAGGATGTCTCTGATAAGCAAAATGGAAGTGATGCTTCTCTGGGAAAGGATAGGGCTGCCCATGAAGGCGCTAATGCGGCTATTGCTATGTCCCTGGAGAATGGAGAAGACATGGAAGGAAAAATTAGAAGAATGGCTAATGATATTATAGATATGGCTGTGGACATGTCCTTGGACTTATGTGTAGACAAAGTTCTTGCAGAGGACGTTGATTCTTTGGTGGAAGCATCAGACGGCATTATCAATGTGGGGGCTGAACGTCCTGCTCAATGCCCGGTGGTTCACGTGTATGGTGATCCACTGGAGGATGTGATGGTGGATAATTTGGCTGCTGTGATTTCTGCGGATGGTGGGGTAAATGATGTTGAGGTTGGCATTGGTGGTGTTCCTGATGTGGCGATGCTGGTGGCCGCTGATCTGATGACCGGGGCGAGGTCTGGCCGTGCGCCAGAACGCCCTACCTCCTTTCCTGGCGCCGAGTGGCTGGCTCCGCGCCACCATGCTCGAAGGGGGGCGCTGCTGCAGCTTGGAGCTGACGCTCCCATGTCCAGGACGATGGTGAATGCAGCGAGGATCAGGGAGGTGGAGTCGCAGCCCACACGTTCGAGCCCAAGGCTCGCCGGCGTGGCTGATCATCACATCTTGGAGAAAGCTAAGCTGAGGGCTGCGTGGAAGAACCTTGATTGCCCAGGTAACACCACGACTTCCTGTGCTTTTACATTTCCAGATAATGTTATCTCTTCTAAGATTGGTAATCTAGGTGTTGCTCTGGGTGCTAATCCCAATCAAATTTCAGGTTCGATATCTCTCTTAACTAGAACTGAACTTCATAATTCCGAATCTCACTTAGATTTTAGCATGGTTAATTCTGGGTCGGAGCATGATCAATTCGAAAATGTTGAGGAGAATTATGAATTTGAGAACCTCACTCTTGGCCACCTATGTGGTGAATTTGTGGAGGAGGTGATGGATGAGGACAGTGATCACCTAAGTTGTGATTTTCATACTGTCTTTAAGAAAAATAAATCAAAAAACTCCTCGAGAAAGAAGGGTTGTGCCAAGATTAGGGTGATTAAAAAACATAAAGGTAGTGCAAAATGAAAGAAATCTTTTGGAATAGCAGAGGTCTTGGAGACTTGGCTAAATTTAGGTTCCTATCCGATACTAGTAAAGAAGAGAAGCTAGACTTCATTGCTTTACTAGAAACCGGTAAAAATGATTTTTCACAGAGCACACTAAATAACATTTGTGCTGGCCATGATTTCTTACGGCACTGGTCGGAACGTCACGGTACATCCGGAGGCATCCTACTAGGTGTTAATTTGGAAGTTTTCGACATTGGGAGCATTGACGAAGGTGACATCTATGTGAAGTTTCGCCTACGGAATAAGGATGACGGCTTTAGTTGGATTCTAGTGGCAGTTTATGGGGCTGCTCAAAACGAATTCAAGGAAGCTTTTCTGGCCGAGCTTGTGCAAACTTGTGCCAAAGAAAATTTGCCCCTTCTTGTTGGAGGTGATTTTAATATCATCAGAAGCCCACGAGAAAAAAAACAATGATAAGTACAATGATAGATGGCCTTTCCTTTTTAATGCTGTCATAGATAGCTTGGATCTCAGGGAGCTAGGGCTGTCAAATCGAAAATTCACTTGGGCAAATTCTAGGAGTGTACCTACTTTTGAGACTTTGGACCGTATCTTGGTTACCACCGAATGGGAGGCAAAATACCCTCTGACAACGGTCCAGGCCTTGACTATGGAAATTTCTGACCACACTCCATTGCTAATGAACACTGGAAGCGGAACCCACTCCAATAAGCAGCCGCTCTTTAAATTCGAGCTTGGCTGGTTCTTGCGAGAAGGTTTCTCCGAAATGGTGGCACGAGTCTGGAAGAATGAGTCTAGAGGCCGGACACCACTGCAAAAATAGCAACACAAAATCCAAAGACTTCGCCAATTCCTACGGGGTTGGGCGAAAAATACCAATGGTGCCTATAAGAGAGAAAAAGAGAAATTAATCATGAAAGCAGATGAATTAGACAAGAAGGCTGAAATGCAGATGCTTACTGCTCAAGAACTTGACTTAAAGTATTGTCTTAAGCAGCGCCTTTTGCAACTGCTAAGGGAGGAAGAAATCAAATGGTATCAACGAGCCAAAACAACTAAGTTGTTACAAGGCGATTGTAATACTAAATACTTCCAGCTGGTTGCAAATGGGAAGCATAGGAAAATGAGGATCTTTCAATGGGAACAAGAGGACTGTGTAATTGAGGGTGATGAAAATCTTAAAAAATTTATCACCAACTACTATAAAGGTCTCTTTGGGACACCGGAACCAAACAATTTCTCAATGATTGAATCGGTCAGAGATGATATTACACAAGTAACGGATTTAGAAAATGAAATTCTCACCTCACCATTTACAGTGGATGAGGTGAAGAAGGCAATTTTCGAGATGGAACACAATAAGGCTCCGGGACCTGATGGTTTCCCTGCTGAATTTTATCAGGTTTTCTGGGATGTCATTAAAGAGGATCTAATGCACCTCTTTCATGAATTTCATAAGGGGAACCTACCTCTGTTCAGTCTCAACTTTGGCATCATCACTTTGCTCCCTAAGCAAAGAGAGGCCAAACAAATCCAACAATTTAGACCTATTTGCCTGCTCAATGTGAGCTTTAAGATTTTTACCAAGGTAATGACAAATCGAGTCGCTCTAGTAGCACAAAAGGTCATTAGACCTTCTCAGACGGCGTTCATGTCTGGAAGGAATATTATAGAGGGAATCGTCATTTTGCACGAAACAATCCACGAGTTGCATAGGAAGAAGCTTGATGGCGTCATCCTAAAACTCGATTTTGAGAAGACCTATGATAAGGTCAATTGGTCTTTCCTTCAACAGGCCTTGCGGATGAAAGGTTTTTCACCCCAATGGTGTAATTGGATTAATCAAGTTGTCAAAGGTGGTAGTGTTGGAATCAAAGTTAATGATGACATTGGACATTATTTTCAAACTAAGAAAGGACTTCGACAAGGTGATCCTTTGTCTCCAATCTTGTTTACTATTGTTGCTGATATGTTGGCCATTCTCATTGAGAGAGCAAAGAACAACGGCGATTTTGTTGGAGTAGTGCCTCATTTGGTAGATGGGGGACTATCCATCCTACAATACGCCGACGACACTATCCTCTTTATGGAGCATGACCTTGATAGCGCCAAAAATCTTAAACTAGTTTTAAGTACTTTTGAGCAACTATCAGGTCTTAAGATCAACTTTCATAAGAGTGAACTGTATTGTTATGGGATGGCAAAGCACTATGACCAGGAGTACGCGAACCTTTTTGGTTGCAAAACTGGTGATGTACCGTTCAAGTATTTGGGAATTTCCATGCATTATAGGAAGCTATCGAATAGTGATTGGAAAATTGTTGAGGAGAAATTTCAGAAAAAGCTCAGTAGTTGGAAAGGGAAACTATTATCTGTAGGGGGAAGACTAGTCCTGATTAACTCAGTACTCACTAGTCTTGCCATGTACATGTTATCTTTCTTTGAAGTTCCTAAAGGGGTTCTCAAGAAACTTGATTACTATCGTTCACGATTCTACTGGAAATGTGATGACCAAAAAAAGAAATACAGGCTCACTAAGTGGAGCATCCTGTGTAGACCTAAGGATTGTGGTGGGCTTGGCATCCTCAATTTGGAAACACAAAACAAATGCTTATTAAGTAAATGGTTGTTCAAGCTAATTAACGAGGAAGGCATTTGGCAAACCATCCTAAGGAGGAAATACTTGTCAAATAAAAACCTTGCCCAAGTCCAAAAACAACCGGGGGATTCACATTTTTGGTCTGGGCTAATGAAGGTGAAAGACACCTTTCTACAATGTGGTCGTTTTAATGTTCACAATGGTATGGAAACTAGATTCTGGGACGACACATGGGTGGGGGATAAACCCCTCAAAACCGTGTATGCTAACCTCTACCAGATAGTGCGAAAGAAATCAGCTACAGTGGCCGATGTGCTAAGCACTACGCCTTTGAATGTATCCTTCCGAAGGGCGCTAACTGTCTTAAACCTAGAGTCTTGGTATGATTTAGTGGCAAAAGTCCTAAATACTAGACTTACAAATGATACAGATCTGTTCATTTGGAATTTACACAAAAGCGGGGTGTTCTCCACCCGATCCTTCTATATGGCTCTAATCAACGATGGAATCGTCCCTCGCAAGTGTCCTATATGGAAGATTAAAATCGCTCTTAAGATTAAAATATTCCTTTGGTATATTAAAAATGGAGTCACCCTTACCAAAGATAATCTGGCAAAGCGGAATTGAAAAGGAAACTTAAGTTGTTGTTCTTGTAGTTCTCCTGAAACTATTGAACACCTTTTCATTCACTGTCATTTTGCGCGTTTCATTCGGAATATCATATATATCACCTTTGGAATTCAGCCTCCCTCTAGCATTTCCAATATGTTTGGTTCTTGGCTTGCAGGCATTCGGCCTGCACTTAGAAATCAGATGTGTGTCAGTCTCTCTGCTATATGCTGGGCTATATGGTTGAATAGAAATGATATGGTATTTAATCGTGCTAAACCTAACACTTTCATGCAGGTCATTTTCAGGGCGACGTTTTGGACCCGCACGTGGTCATTGCTGTCTAAGGACGGAGAGGCAAAGGAAAACCTGAAGCTTGCATGCCGGTTATTGGAGTCGGTCGTTACGGAGGTGTTTGCAAGATGTGGCTGGAAGTTCTCGAATAGATTAGCGGCATAGCCGTTTACCTTATCGTAAAACTTTCTTTATCTTTGTCAACTCCCAGTGGAGTGGTTGGTGAGCCTCAGTGCTCCGTGGATGTAAACTTTGATGCTGTGTACGCTGCCTCGGATGGCGTAGAGGCCGGGACCTTCTTTGTTCCATTATCTAAAAAAAAGAGGAAGAAGAATTGAACAGAGTATACACTGCTCCATAATTAGAAAAAGGATAAGAGGATCTCACCAAGAAATAAAAGTAAGCGATCCACTGCGGATGGATGATCTTTTGGCGCCGGGGGGAGAAAAGTCAGTTGAGAAGATTGTTCCAGTTTTATGATCTTTGAGAGGGCGTGTTCTCTTACGTTCTAGTCAATCTGTTTTAAGTTATAAGTCATGTGACTTTTTTACCTCAAGTTTGGTCACTCGTCTTATTTAAAATTTATGGAAACATAGTTACAATTAAGTCATGTTTCCAGAATGATTCATAAAAAAATAATACATAACAAAAAATTTTGATATTTTATAGAAGTGTAATATTTTGAATAAGACGAGCGGTTAAAGTTAAAGAAAAAAGTCAAAATATTTGTAATTTGAAACGAAAGGAATTGAGTCCTTGTGCTGGGCTCGCTGTGTCGCTTTTGTTGGTTCTCAGAGCCTGGAGGCTCGCTACGTTGTAAACTGCACTTTGATCTGTAGCGATCTTTCGGCCCACAAATGTTACGGGCCAATCAAGCTTTTGGCCCATATTCTATGCTCTGCATTCTGTCTGGGCCTTCAGCCTCTGGGGGCGAATGGAACAGCCAAACATTTTACGTATTTGCCAAACTTCTTCCTCTAAAAAAGTAATTCGAATTGCTCAAGAAAAAAAATGTAATTCAAACTTTCCTTTCTACGTTCTGCGAAACCAGAGTAGCGAAGGCAAGTACACAAGATAATATAAACTTTATTTAAAAAAAAAGATAATATAAACTTTATAACTAGTTAATAACTATTGCTTTATTTACAGGACTTAGGGATTATTTTTCTCTTTGTTTGGTGTTTGGTGTATTGTAGTGATAGCTGCAACCTGCAGCTATAGCAGCCCAGGCCTCCGGGACACACGTACAGCATGGTCACTTCACTGATTGACGATCGATTTTGCTCTGAAAGTCTATTCCTGTACTATGTACCTATATCTGACAGAATCTGCGTCACATGAGGAAAAAAAAAGGAAACCACGACGATGAAAATCATCCCAGAATGATTCGTGTCGGATGTTTCCCATATGGCTATCCCCGAAAAGAAAGCTTGACACATGTCAAGCACTCGTTTAGCCGTGTAAACTGTAAAATGTAAGGTATGCTAGCAAGAATGCCCCCAGCAGTATGAATGGTCTCATGTTGGTGTTTCAATGGGAGCGGGACGTGTGTAATTCTTGCCTTCTTGGTGATCTGAAACACTCTGCCGCCGAGCTTCTCGATCCTGCCACCAGATAGCATCACCTGTTCACAGTCCGGATTGCGTCCGGAAAGAAAGGGAACTTAACGGAAATGATCGGAGGGTAACACAACAAAGATAGTCAAAGGGGGTGCATTTCTTTTTAGTTTTTCTAAAGACACAAATAGGAGACGTATGGTATCCACAGTTAAGCAAAGTTGATCGGTATGTGTCATTGACAGGTGGAACGATGTAGACATTTCAAGAACTAGCAGTCTAGCACGCATCTTACAAATTTACAATGCAAGTTGAGACTTGAGAGGGTGGGATCGGCCAATTACAGTTGAGGTTCTACTCATACATAGTACCTTCATCATCCATAAGTATATAACGTGTTTAGGATACTTATCTACGTGTTGCTCCCTAGATAAGAACAAGGTTAACGAGTTGATCGTTACAATTCAACGAGTCCATTCCGTGCCGGAAAGGATGCAGCACCACTATTTTTCCATGAGTCGATAAAGTTGCACTATATTTAAGGATGTGGTGGTTACGCAAAATCCAAATGCTAAGCTTCTGAACTAAGGTATCATAATAAGAATATAATATTCATTCTTTCCTAGCAGTTGCCAGCTAATACTCACCAATGTAACCTAAGCATTGGATTTGTTATCGTCTCCGTACGTGCTTCAACAAAGATTGACGAGGGGGGCTATTTTCAATGCTCAAAACTGCTAATCGGTACTTTCCATGGATTTCACCATCTTGTTTGCCTTGTTCCTGAAGTAAACGATTGTTGTCATGTATCCAAACCAGTTCTAGCCAGGTTTACAACCTATTTTGACACTGAACTTGTTACTATTTTTGTCGATGTCCCTATGAATATTGCATTAAATTAATTAGCAAAATGAACTCGGTTCGGTGTATGTTTCTGTAGAGTGGATCAATAGTTCTTCTCTATATGCAAGTACCCATGCACAGGCACTACTACATATTTTTGGGACATGAAAGACAAACCTGTTGTAGCAAGAACAATTGAGGCAATTTGTGCTACCTGTGGTGGAACATAGCCATCTAGGATGAAGTTCGTGACTAGGGACAAATGCTAGCATTTTATTGATTTTATTTTAGAATTTAATCGACATTATTCTTTTAGTGATAGGTGATGTGCTAGTAAACAGTGAGACATTTGTGGTGACATCATCAATCTTGAGATCGTAAGTCTCTTGAAAGTGCTTATACGGGTAGATTTGTGTGTGTTTTCATGTGTGTGTGAGAGAGAGAGCAAATGTATATGTAATGTATTTCAAAAAAAACAGTTCAGTAATGAGTTAACTTCTAGTACATGTGTTTTGAGTTTTGTTTTTAGAAAAAAAAAGCGTACACATGTAAAAACAAAAAAATACTCAACCACCATTACTTGTCAAAGGATGTGTCTCATCAAGGACAGTGAGGGTTAGGGATCAACTATAGGTTTAGGGAAGCCCTCCCCTGAAGGCAGAGGGAAAAAAATGCCGAAGAGACCAGGAATGAACTTTAGAGAAGAACATCAAAGAGCGAGAGATTTGGTTACTAATTAAAGGTAGGCTTGTGATTGTGGGTGCCAATGTAGCTGAGGATGAAAAAGGGAGCATCGAAGAGAGTGGCAATAAGAGGTAGAACAACAACTAGGTGCCAAAGTCACTGATATCAACATTAGCTATTTCAGTGTAAATCCGTGTCCTGTTGAATGTAACAAATAAAATGTTTGACAACTAATAGAGCAAGTTAGCAATATATGCTCAACAGCTAGCATTCGGTGTATGTAATGGTTGTGTCTGTGGAAATGCATGGTTGATAGAATCCTAAGAAACAGTATACATTGGGGGGGGGGGGGGTGATGAAACATAGAATGAGAAAATGTGGGAGAGTGTAACAAGGGATGCACTTTGGAGAAGAAGAGAGTAGACGGAGGAATTAATAAGGGAGGTTTATGCGAGAATGACGTTGAGAGCGGAACATGAGGGATAGACAGTATGCAGCTTTTTCATTATTAGATTGGGTAATTTATTTTTCTCATGATGAAATTTTGTAAATAATACTTTTTCATGGGTTCACCATACGTACAAGATTCAACGGCTAGAAGGCCTACTAGCTGCTACAATAAATCACGAGTTGTTTCCAGTGCAAATATGAGTTTGCAATCACTAACGAGTAACGGGCAATGTCCGCAAACCGCTAAAGGGAGCGTTTGGGATGTGTTAAACGCCAGCTGTGGTTGTGGCTGCGGCTGCAGGTGATGCTGTGCGTATGATGACCTGGCTTTGCCACTGTTTGTTTTCGGTTACACTTGCACCAAAATTACAAGCGGGCGGACCGGTCATCAATTTTTGCTCAATATAGCTATTTTTCGGTAAATGTGGCTATTTCTTTTTTTAAAAAATGAGCCTAAAGTTATGTTGATTCTCTAAAATAGGCATAAAAACGAAAGAGTTCATGAAAAAATGAAAATGCTTTAGGGGCTGATTGGTTTCTTGCATGGCCTGAGCCTGCACGGCATCAGCGAGCCAGGCTCCTCGTGGCCAGGCTGACAGCGTGCAGAACTCTATTGTTTGGTTACCTGTATATTCAAAGTATGGCCAAGCTGAGCACTTGATTGGTTGCATTGACTTCTATTTGACGCTGCACCACTGCTCTCTCATTGCCTGTAGGTTGTGCCCTCCTGTGCGCTCCCGTCAGCCTGGCTCACTGGAAACGAGCAATTTTTCTGCATCTTGGGAACCTGGCTGAGGAAGGAATCTTGCACCCCGCGAGACAGGCTCAGGTGGTACTGCACCCATCCAATCATGCCCTCGTTGCATGCCGAGAGCCTGGTTCGGCTGCATCCAGCCAACCGATCAGGCCCTTAAAAGACTGCCCAAGTGTCATATAAAATTGTCAAAAAAAAAAAACACTACCAAAACACATGAGGAAACACAAAGGGAAGAAAAGAGAAAGGGTGGCAAAGAAACGGCATAAAAGTGCCAGCAGCGTAGCTGTCATCCCCATCCAAACCGTCCCCTCCAGCGCAAAACCCCCTGCAACCTGTCTGTCTGTCTCTCTCTTCCCCCTCCCCAACCCACCTGATCATCAGATTCCCCCTCTCTCCAAACGATCATTAAGCCACCTCGATCACAGCGAGGTTTTATATGGTAGCAGCAGACTCGTCCGTCCGCTTCCAAAAACCAGCCACGCGCACATAGAGCGTCCGAGCGCACGGCGGCGTGCCGCGGCGCAACCTCATCAGTAGCGCTCTCTGCTGCTCGCGAGACCACCACCGCGGCCGTTCGCTCCCACTCCGAGCGGCGCGCGCGTGATGGCGGCCGCGCCGTCGTCGTCGTCGTCCTCGTCGCCGGCGAACGCCGGCGGCGGGCCGCGGCCGTACCGGTCGCGGTTCGGCGACACGACGCTGACGAAGGTGTTCGTGGGCGGTCTGGCGTGGGAGACGCCCTCGGAGGGCCTCCGGCAACACTTCGAGCCGTACGGCGACATCCTGGAGGCCGTCGTCATCACCGACCGCCTCACCGGCCGCTCCAAGGGCTACGGATTCGTAAGCCCCTCCTCGCCGAGCCGAATCCATCAGAATCAGACCGTCACCACCTTGCTCCTTCCCCGTCTTGTTCGCGTGCGTTTTTTCTGACGTGACCGCGCGTGTCTATACGCACGCGTATACGTGCAGGTGACGTTCCGGGAGCCGGAGGCGGCGCGGCGCGCGGTGCAGGACCCGAACCCGACGATCGCCGGGCGGCGCGCCAACTGCAACATTGCCTCGCTGGGGCCGCCGCGACCCGCCCAGCAGCCTCGAGGTGAGCGAGAATCACAAAGGAAACTCCTCTTATCTATCCGCACGCGCATTGTTGATCTCGATCGTTTGCTCCTCCCGACACGACGACACGCGGCACCCCCATCCCCATCCCCCCTTTCTCGCGCCACCAACACGACGACTACACCCCGCAGCGCCTCGCCATTGCCACCGGACAAGCCTTTTTACTCTACATGTCTGTCGGGAGGTAGACGACGGACGGGCAGGCATGCAGCCGACGCTGACGGGCGGGCCCGTCGCGATTAAAGCGACGCCCTGCGTGCCAGCACACGGCGCCTAGCAGTAGCGAGCTCGGAAGTCATATGGGTGAGCTTGCCCAGGCTGGCCTGTCAGTTCAATTGGGTTCGTGCCTCCCGGAGCCCCACTACGCGTGGGCACGCGGACGGCCGGCCGTATCATCCTTCGAGTCCTCTCCTCGCCCGCCGCCGGATGGATCGATTGCCATTTTTTTTATCGGCGCAGACCAACTGGCAGTTGGAACGGCAGTTATGGGCGCGCTGCATCCACAGCTCCCACTCGATTTCTTTTGCATTTCTTTTGGCTTTCCGCCGGGTAGTTTAATCTGCGGGGAGGATTCTCGCTTTGACCGAACGTGTGTTGGTGGCGAGGTCGGTTGCGGTTGCGGCCAGTTCACTTCACCCCATAGGGGGTGCCATGCCAGCGGGAGCGAGGTGTAAAGGCCATGGGCGGCAGGGAAGGGACGGTGGCCACTGACCACCACCACCATGACCGGCAGGCCGTCTAGTGGAGGGGGGAATCGGGAACAAGATCCCCTAGTGAACAACGCCCATGGCCATAGAAAAAAAAAACAGGTTAGAATACTCTGCCACGTAGTATATCCTCTTCTTTGACCGGAGACCGGACTGTTTGTGCCGGCTTGGCGCGTTTTCGAAGCCAATGGCGCAAATCCAAGATCGGATTCGCTGCGGGGCACAGTCCCTGACCAACTAACTCCCCATGTTCCTCCGTGGTACCGCCGCGCATTGCTCATGTCGCTCGGCGTTGCAGGTTTACGTTTCATTACCGGGTCCGTGTCCTGCAAAGCGGCCTGAAGACGTACGCGCACGCCTTGATGGCAAGGGTCGATGCTCCTGTGGCCTGTAGGCTGTAGCGCTAGTGTTTTTTTAAAAAAAAATTGTAGCGCTAGTTTTTACTGCAACTTTTTGGTGCCGTTGTAGTGTAGTGGTAGGCTTTGTATTTGTATCGTAGCGTCTGCGTAGTGGTCCGTCGAAAAAACTGAAATGGCACGAGCGCGAAACCAGCAGCAGGCGACGACGGCGAGCCCAGTCAAAGCGTGCGACACTGCGAGCGTGTAGCGTAGCGTAGCGGGCGCACATGGCCGCGGGCCTGCACGAGCAGGTGGAAGCCACAGCGCTGTCGGTTTTTACCCACCACCGGCTGCTAGCTAGCCTTTTTGCGCGCGCTCGCGGCCTGAACTCTCACTCCTGCTGCTGCACTCGGCATCGCGGCTCATTTATCGTGTGGTGTTGTTGCTTTCGCTTTCTCTGTATAACTCTCTCTCTCTCTGCCCGTCTGCAGCCAATTAACATGGCAGGTAATTGTTCTTAGGGCACCCGCAATGCGCTACAAAAGTGGTCTTTAAGCAATAAATGCAGCTATACTGCCCACCCATATACATCGCAGGAGTAGTCTTTAGATCAATGATTGCTAAAGTCACCCATAGCCATATGGGCTGCCCACAAGGAATTAAATACATTACTTTTTCGGTCACTGTTACACAGGAATAAAAAAATAGCAGCTCTCAACCGTCGTCTGCCCAAAAAAATAGCAGCTCTCAACTGCCGTCCGCCCGCTGCTAGTCGTCCGCCCTGCTTCTGCTAGTAGCCGTTGGCTTTGCTGGCTCCTACAAAACAAACACAGAGCTCACTTTAGAATACACAACTTGTCATTTTACCAAGCACTCTCCAAACGATGGATCCATCCAACAGAAACTTCACGAGCCCTATGAACCATGACCCTCCAAACTACTCAGATAATGCAGGGCAACACTCCCCACCTCTACAAATCCCCAACAACTTTGCCCAATCCCACTTTTCCCAAAGTTTAAACCCAGCTTTTCTTCAGAATTTCTTCCCTTTTGGCGCTCCAGGAAGCTACCAGCCATATGGTAGTTCTCCAAGCATTCAAGGTATTCGGCAACAAGGGAACTGGGTGCATCCTAATCCAGCTAGCTATCAAGGTTTTCAGCTACAAGAGAATTTGGTGCACTCACCAAATCAGGTGTTTGGAGCAGCAAGCATGAGACCAACCTTTGTGGCACAACATAGCCCCTCGGTTGGAGGTGCAGGTAATTCTTCCCATGGGTCAGAGTCATCTGTTCCCTGTCCTGCAATTCAGCAAGAAAAGAAGGCAGTTAATATTGAAGATTCAAGTGATAGCAGCGAAGAGGGGGTGAAGAGAGCAGGGCGCATCAATTGGACTGAAGAGGAAAACCTACGACTAACCAGTTCATGGTTGAACAACTCTGTTGATTCTGTACATGGAAATGACAAGAAATCAGAGTATTATTGGAAGGATGTTGCTATGGAGTTTAACAATAATGGATCTAACAATAGGCCCAAAAGGACAGTCAAGCAATTGAAGACACATTGGGGTGGTGTTAAGAGGGATATTGCAAAGTTTTGTGGAGTTTATTCTCGAGCTAGAAGTACATTTACTGGTGGCTACTCTGAAGACATGATCATGGATACCGCCCTTGCATGGTACAAGGGTGAAAATGGTGAGAAACCTTTCACCTTGGTTTATATGTGGAAAGAACTCAGGGATCAACCCAAATGGCGTAGAATCCTACTGGAAGGACAGAACAAAAGGACAAAGATATCTGAATCAGGAGCTTATACTTCATCCTCCAACCAAGACACAGAAGAAGAATCAGCAAGTAAAGAGAAACGTCCTGAGGGACAAAAGAAGGCGAAAGAGAGATTAAAGAGGAAAGGTAAAGCTACTACACCTTCTCCTTTGGGGAGCCAGCCATCTCAAAACATGATCCTGTACAATGAAGCTATCAAGATTAGAGCTGAGGCATTATTAAAAACAGCAGAAGCAACAACAAAATCAGCAGAAGCAAAATCAGCACAAACAAGGATGGAAAAGTGGCAAACATACATAAAGCTGGAAGACAAAGACACTTCAAATTTCAGTGAAGCAAAATTGAAGAGGCATGAAGCTATGTTGAACAAGTTGGCTAAAGAACTCGAAGATTAATAAATGTTAGGTCTCATATGGTTGTTTTATCTTGAAAATTATGTAATGTGGTTGTTTTTATCTTTATTGGTTGTAGTAGTTGCACTCAAGAATGTAGTAGTTGCAGAGCTGGAAGCAGAGCTACAAGCAGAGCTAGCTGGTACCTCTACTCATCGACGAGGCAACAAACGGAGGTACACCAATAGGAACCATGAAGAGGACCATGACAGATTATTTGCTAAATATTTTTGCGAAAATCCATTGTACAATGATGATCAATTTCGTATGAGAAAGCATCTATTTTTGCGCATTGTTGAAGCTCTTGGTGTTTGGTCTCCTTATTTTCGCCTAAGGCGGGATGCATTTAGCAAGGTGGGTTTATCACCACTACAGAAATGCACAGCTGCCATCAGAATGTTGGCATATGCCACACCTGCTGACGTGATGGATGAAACATTTGGTGTAGCAGAAAGTACAGCAATGGAATGTATGATCCATTTTGTTCAAGGTGTGAGGCAGATATTTGGTCAGCAATACCTTCGGAAGCCCACTCAAGAAGATATTCAACGTTTACTTCAATTTGGAGAGGCACATGGGTTCCCTGGAATGTTGGGTAGTCTTGATTGCATGCATTGGGAGTGGCAAAATTGTCCGGTTGCATGGAAAGGTCAATTCACACGTGGTGATTATGGAGTACCAACTATCATGCTTGAGGCAGTTGCCTCTGCTGACATATGGATTTGGCATGCCTTCTTTGGTGCTGCTGGTTCAAACAATGATATCAATGTTTTGGACCAGTCACCATTGTTCACTGAGGTACTACAAGGAAGAGCACCTTCTGTTCAGTATACAATCAATGGTAGAGATTACAATATGGGATATTATCTAGCTGATGGCATATATCCAGAGTGGGCAGCATTTGTCAAATCAATCAATAGACCTCAAACTGATAGGGACAAATTATTTGCACGATGCCAAGAAGCAGCAAGAAAAGATGTGGAACGAGCTTTTGGGGTCTTGCAGAAACGTTGGTCCATCATACGTTATCCAGCACGTCTTTGGGAAAGGGAAGAACTGGCTGATATCATGTATGCATGCATAATTTTGCATAACATGATAGTTGAGGATGAGAGAGGCTCCTATGCCATACCAGATGAGAACACATATGAACAAGGGCCAGTTTCTGCTCATATGGCACCTCCTGCTCATGGGCCAATCTATGGATTTGCTGATGTTCTAGAAAAAAACATGGAGATTCGTGATCGAGCAACCCATCGTCTTCTGAAGCAAGATTTAATAGAGCACATATGGCAAACATTTGGTGGCCAGGAAGACTAGTTTTTTTTATTTGTCTTCACCTTGTAATTTACTAGTTTGTTTTCAGGCATCAATTTTATATTTAAATCTTTGTTTCAATCGTGAACACAACTTTAGCTTTATGGATCTGCACATACGCCCAATCACAAGATGCACAAGAGTTGCCTCGAGCTAACAAATCATGATTTCAGCTAACTCTAATGCCAACCGAATAGTTAAAATCAGCTAGAGATGGGGATGATTAAATTACCTGCTAGCTCAACGCCATGAACGAGAAACAAATAGTCGCCGCTGTAGTGCAGATCCACGCAGGCCATCGGGCTTGTGGCCATCCGGCCAAGCCCCATCCGGCCGCCTATCGCACGCTCGCAGGCCTCGGTGACGGCGGTTGTCCGTGGCCGACCGCCTCCGGCAACCTCGCAAGCCTGGTGCCAACGACCGTCCGCCTGGTGCACGCGTCCTGCAAGCTCGCAAGCCTGCTGCCAACGGCCGTCCGCCAGCGCCAAGCGGTCACCTCGTCGTCCGTCCGCTCGGCACGAGCGCCGCCTCGCTGTCCATCCGCCTGGCGCCGCCTTGCCTGGCGGCTCCATCCAGGCAGTGGCGGCGGCGGCCCGGTGAAGGGATAAGGTTTCGCGAGAGGATTGGTGGGTCGGAAGGTTCCGCGCGCCAAGAGTCACGGGAAGATTCTCGACTGCCGAATATTTTTTTGGCCGTGGAGCCCGCTCTTATTTACTACACGTCGTTAAACATTGTGCAGTTTACCATAGCTATATGGACTACTTGTGGGCCCCACCTATATGGACCAAGCAGTCCTTTAACATTGCTCATGCCCTTACAGGCAGGTCGCCCTACCTCGGCGGGCCCCACTTGCAGGTCCCACAGCCAGGGGCCCACCAGGGCCCGCACTTCATCCCCAGGGCGCCGGCCTCTCCTCCACAGATGGTGCCCCAGCACGGCGGTGGCCCGGCTGCGATCTACCCGCCTCAATTCGGGTGAGTGTGCCCTGTCAGTCTGTGTCTGTCTGTCTATCCATTTCTTTGCTCGCCAAATCCCACACTGCTCAAACTCACAAAGGTTCAGGATGAATGGATTATGGATGACGATGATAGGACATTGGCAGTATATGAGATTTTGCTAGCTGAGCTTTCGAAGAATTGTAGTTTTCGAATTCCGTACAAATTCAGTTGGCTTCTTGCTGTTAAACTGGTAATCGAGCTCTGTTCGTCGTCCTAGAGCCCATGGGGGCGATACGGCAGCATCTAGGCATTCAACTCTGAATCCCTGGAAAAGGAGCTCGGTCCCCCCCACACGCCAATTGCTTTGTAGTAGTAGGTCTCTTTCACCGGATGCAGTCCTGCCAACAAAACTCTCCCTGCACTTGTTGATGGTGTGGTGCAGGGTTTAATGACGATCCTGTATGAGCGCCATTAACACCATTTGGGACCTTTCACAATTGTTCTATGGCACTATGGCAGTACAGCACCCTGATATTTGTTTGGATTGGGACATCGAAAATGTGGTACCTCATGCTTGCATTTGTTTTATTCAGTCCATCCTCTATCATTGCCTTAATTGTAAGAGAAACGGAAAAAAAAAGGAGTACCAGTTTTGTTATAAAACAAAGAATTTAGTGCCTTTTTCTCATTATATAGTTCTAGTATTTTTCTGGAAAAGAATATTGTCCTAGTCCTGGATAGGAATGTAGGTCAATAATCTAGATTCTGGCCTTTACAGCCTTTGCATGTACTGTTGTTGGTAGTGGATAAGTTGGGCCAGATGTAGGCACTAAATTCTTTTTTTTCCTGTCTAAAATCAGTCACTGAAGAAGCTGCAAAAACTTTTGCAGGTACTGGTACCCACCTGACTTTCAATATCAACAGGTAAGCATGCTCCCCCATGCCTTTTGTTTTTACCTTTTCTCACATGCAAATTTGCCAGTGCCATTTGCCGTGCACATGCCTAGCTAGAGATCCCCGGATCACTCCACCCTTGCTGTGTGTTGTGATAAATGTCGGCTGTTACTGATCCTGTCATCCACATTTGCAAAATTGCATTGCTTTCTGAAGAACAGGAACTGCAACAATTTTGCTATCGCTTCACTCTGTTGTAATCAACCCACTCGAGGCTAATCTGGCATGTTTGATCATTGATGAACAATTAAGCAGGCCTTCACGAATCCGCAAGTGCTGCAGAACTACTACGCTCAGTTGTATGGCCTGGCCTCACCGACAGCTTCACCCTACCACCAGTACGTCGGGTACATGGCGCCTCAGGCACCGACGCCGAGGGCGCTGCTCCCGCCGCCGTCGCCAGCACAGCAGGTCGCCGTGCAACCGCTGGTGCAGCATCCGCCGGCGGCACAGCAGATCACACTGCAACCGTTGCTGCAGCACCCGACGCCGCAGATTCAGGGCCCTTTCTTTCCCGCTCCTTCGCTTCCGCCCAGCTTCAGGCTCCAGCTACCGCCGCCTCAAGCTTTGTCAGTATCGCCTCCCATCACAACAGGTATGGATGTTTGTTTCTATGGTATTCTTGAGACAAATTGGCTACAAAATTTTACTGCAAAGTACTAGGTAGTAACTGATGTTTTTTTGCTACTGAAATGTGGCAGAATCGCAGCCAGCTGATCAGGTCGCTGCCTCTGCAGCTCGAGCCACCAATGCGAGCAGCACTCCTCCGGGTGCCTGATGTCTCTAAGGCCAGCTGAAGATAGACATTGGGTTCAACAAACATTCAGAGATTAACCGACTTTTTGGGGGGTGAAGAAAAAAAAAGACTCGATTGATCTGCTGCAGACGAAGTTATTGATGGTCTGTAACAGTCTCTCAGGATGTTGACTCCAAAAAAACAAACAACAACATTTCTTTTTTCTTCTCATTGTTTTCCCATTCTTTTATGAGTTTCGGCAAAGCTGTTCCTTGGTGAATCCATTGTAAAGCCAAACTGGGTTTCGAATCAACATCTCAGGATTTTATTAAGGCAAGTCTGGGATATATTACAATGTTACTGGTTCATCGGTCTCCAGCCAGTGTAACAAGTTTTGTCAGTATTTTTTTATTTACCCATTTGCCTTTCTTTTCATTTTAGCGAGTTTTGATCCAGGATTTGTAAGGGAAGACGTGAAGAAAAAAAGGGAGGGAGAGAGCAAATGATTTGACAAACCCACCCACCCAGCAGTCCAGTTTCGAGCGAACCCATGTGGTACAGCCCAGCCCAGCCACTGATGAGGAAGGAAGGAGGCCGCGATAGCGCGAGGGCCCACCATGGATACGGCCCAAACATTCTCCAGGCCCTTGGGCACGTCCGGCTCCGGCAAGGCACGCGTCCATAATTCATTTTGGCGCATGTGCTCAATTGCTCAACCAAACAAACAACCTCGATCTTGATCTGGGCATTCCCTTTGGATTGTTGATGACTCGCCTACCGAGAAGAGGTCAAAGTTCGGCCGGTGTGGTCGAGGTGTAAAAACTGCCTTTCCCTCTTTTTTTTAAAAAAAAAACAATAACTATTAGGCAGACCTTTGCCTTTCCGGATTTTTCTAATCAATCAATTTCACCACTCGATTTTGTATGCCAAAACGGATACGTACGAGATTCGCGCTCCGGTAGGCGACACGGTCCTCCCTCCTCCACACGACGGTAGTGGCGACAGGTAAAGAGCATTAGGTGAAAAAAAAAGGGGGGAAAAACCGAGCAAGTAAAAAGGCCTAGAGCACATTATTAAAAAAAAAAACTAGAGCAGGAGCAGCCCGACACGCCAAATGGGCAAGTGAAATCGAGCTAGTGAAAAGGCTACTCCAATGATCGTCCCCAACCAAAGCCTTGGAGAGTACGGACAAGCCTCGAATCACAGGCGTGGTGCACCTAACCTGCGCAGAGTATCCGGACATGCGCCGAACCAAATCTTAAAAAGTCGAAGCTTGTCCGCAAGGGGGCATTTGTGGCATGTCATATTTTTGAGCAATCTGCCGTCTTTTTGTAAACATTCTTTGGACAAAGAAGGCTCCCAAATGTCCGTTGGAAACATCTCGAACCGGAGTGACGCAACGCAACAGGCGTGTTCAGCGAGTCCCCCTTTCTGATGGAGGCTCTGCAGGCACAGTGTGGACGCAAAAAAAAAAGGAAAAAGAAAAAAAAGGAGTTCATGTCCGTGTCATAAGCTCCTTCCTACTATCAGGCTACGTGATCTGGCCACTGACTCCATTCCACTTCCACCAGGCCCGCCAGCAACTCCGACCCACCATATTAGGGCCGCGTTTTCAAAAGTACTTTTTACTTTCTATTCATTCTTCTCACATAACACGTATCCTTAAAAATTTATTTTTTCCCCTCCAATTCATCCCCCACACATAACACGCATCCCAGAAAAAAGTACATTTTCCCCACCACAACTAAACACGGTCTAGATTGACCCATCACATGCTTTGAAGATACGAGCGTCATTTGTATACTTAGCGTCATTTGTATACTTAGGATGTTGCAAAATATGGCTTCTGTTAGCCTCAAAGGACACCTAACGCAATCGTGATGAGGAACACTCATTGAGCAAGATCCGAGCTAGTAGATCGAGATCAGCATAATGGGATACGGGATACATCATGTTTTGCACGTACGTACGGTCAGGGTTGTTTTACTATTGTAGGGCCAAAAGCCTAGAGGGCATTCTGCAATGGCCATTTTGGGACCAGAACTTTGCCATGGGAACAAATAAAGTTGTCCTTTTTGTGGGATCAAATATGGCAGCTTGCTCTAACAAGGCATCTGACGGGATCGGGGACAACGCCGACCGATGTGGTCAGCTAAATGGTACTACATCTATTCATTGAAGAAGTATCAAACCATATATATGGCACGGCTGGAATGTTCCATGACGTGTACTCTTGTTGGTCCAAAAACTGAAAATAAAAAACGAAATGCCCCCAACATATTTGCCGTGCTAGCTAGCTTTGTGCGCTCAGCATAATGGCTTCCGTTGCTTCCAAGGGGCAGACAAGGGTTTAGGAGTATCTTAGCAACGCTGCCCAATGGCGGGTGTTCCCGTGGAGCTCATCATCTGCTCATTTACGTATCATCATGTGGCAAAAAAAAAAAAAGGCACCGGCGACGGCCGGAGTTTGCTGCCGCCGCCGCGGCGGGCTTCATGCCGTCAGCTCCGGCGCCATTGCGAAGCTCAGCGGACAGCCGGGCATGCATCGCCATCGAAATGTGCTCTTGCATATATGTGCCTTGCTAATTACTACTCATCGTGAGTCGTGACAGTAGCACAAAGCGATCTCTCGGGGAGTCAAAAAGGCTCAAGGGAAAAGCCACCGAATATCGCTCCCTAGCTGCCCGGCCACAGGCGCCATCTCAATCGCGAGTGACGGCGCGCGCTTTGGAATCCTCCACTGGCATGTCCCGGCACGATTCGCAGCCGTGTGCAAATAGACCAGCAGACACAAGCACACATCTTTGACCTCGACTCGAGTGGCTTTATATATCCTCCCATCAGGGACACGGTACGAGTACGACCCATTTCCTCCAAGGTAGACGAGCCCGGCCGGCCGGCACAACAACTTGGCCATCGGTAGTTAGCGGATATGCGTCGACGAGCATCCATCCGGTGACTTTTCCACGACGACGCTCTGGAGCTCCGCTCTCGAGCGCCTTTGTCTACACTTTACTGCTCCATCGGTCGAGATCTCGACTGTCCTTCTTCCCGTCCTCATTCACACACACGTACGCCCGAGAGCGCAGTCAGTCATGTACGACGACAATCCACGGGCCACGGCGAATCTTGGCCGTCGATCCTTCACACTTCAGCAGCAGAGACTGTAGACCAGGAAAGGGACGCGTATATGATTGCGTACCCATCGATCGGCACGATACGATTAGCTGTATGCTACTACTACTACTATACGACGACGTACGCATGCCGTCCCGGAAGCGACCAAACGCCTCCGATCCGGCCAAGATCCGCACGGGATCGCGCCCCGAGCCTCCCACTCCAGGGCTTAAAAAAGGAAACCCGGGGGGGGGGGGGGGGGGGGGGGGGCTTCCCCGGCGAGCCGTCCCATCGAATCCGCCGCCCGGAGCGGACAAGCGCTCCGGGTCAAGTCGTATAGGAGCGAGAGGAGCCAACGTTACGCTACGCTACGCCAATCCTCGGCGCGGTCAGCGTCGTATCGTCTCGTCCGCGGCTGGCATTGGCATTGGCATCCCTGCCCCGAGATCTTCCGCCTGCCGTGCACTGATGCGGCAGCCAAAAAAACAAATCGTTTGCCCACGCGCGGACGGGACGCAGCGGACCCCGGAACGGCCCGTCGGTCGGCGGCCGGATCCGGCGAATCTTTGGCGACGGAGAAACGGGGCGAGGGAAACGTTTGTTATTCCGGCCGGGGAGATCTCAGGTGAGGTCACGCCTGGATAGCCCTGGCCTGACCGTGTGACCGTGGCCGGGTCAGACCATCACGTGTCCACGCGCGACTACTCACACTCCAAAGCTTTGTTCGCGAGCAATCAGGTCGATCGAGCTCTCGCAGCTTGCACCCAGTTGCCCGATGGTCGCACGCTTTATTTGGTCATCACGTGTGCCGCGCGAGCGCAGAGAGGAGGATTTTGTGCCGAGAGATATGATTCCGAGCGACACGATCTTGTCTAGTAGACCGTGAATATATCGATCGCGACGACCAAATCTAGGGCCCATCCCTCGCAGATATATCCGCTTCAATGCTTCATTATCCGCGGCGGCCACGACGGCGACCGCGCGCAACTCCGAAGGCCTAACGCCCTTGTGCTTGTGCCCCCCTTGGCCTATTTAGGCCCTCCAGTCAGTCCCCGACCCCGCTCATTTCACCACTAGTTGTGCGCGGGTACCATACCAGCGAGCGAAGGAACCGTGCGCGCCTCGTCGAATCGCCATGGAGAGGAGGGCGCACGCGATGCTGTTCCCGTTCCCGTGCTCAGGCCACATCAACCCGACGCTGAAGCTTGCCGAGCTCCTGCACTCGCGCGGGGTGTACGTGACCTTCGTCAACACGGAGCACAACCACGAGCGGCTGCTGCGGACGGCGGGCGGCCTGCGCGGCCGCGAGGGGTTCCGCTTCGAGGCGGTCCCCGACGGCCTCTCGGAGGAGGATCGCCGGAGCCCCGACCGGACCGTGAAGCTCTACCTCTCCCTGCGGAGGAGCTGCGGCGCGCCGCTGGCGGCCTTGGCGAGGCGGCTCGGCGACCGCGGCGACGGCGTGCCCCCCGTCACCTGCCTCGTCATCAGCGGCCTCGTCAGCTTCGCGCTCGACGCCGCGGAGGACGTCGGCGTCCCGGCGTTCGTGCTCTGGGGCACCAGCGCCTGTGGCTTCGTCTGCACGCTACGGCTTCGTCAGCTCCGGCAACTCGGCTATACGCCGCTCAAAGGTCAGTGTCGATCGCTGTCGATCGAGCTCCCATGATTTCATGTCTGTGTTTTTGGCCTGGAATGATCAAGATCCTTTAATGGCAGACGAGAGCTACCTGACGAACGGGTACCTGGACACGCCGATCGACTGGATCGCCGGGATCCCACCGGTGCGGCTCGGCGACGTCTCCAGCTTCGTCCGGACGCTCGACCCGCAATGCTTCGCGCTGCGGGTGGAGGAAGACGAGGCCAACAGCTGCGCCAGGGCGAGTGGGCTCATCCTCAACACGTTCGAGGACCTGGAGCCCGACGTGCTGGACGCGCTCCGGCTCGAGTTCCCGCGGGTGTTCACCATCGGCCCCCTCGCCGCCGCCATGCACGGCCGCTCACAAGAACACGACGGCAACGGCAGCGCCGCCGGGCTGAGCCTGTGGGAGGAGGACGCCAAATGCATGGCGTGGCTGGACGCGCAGGCGCCGGGGTCGGTGCTCTACATCAGCTTCGGCTCCCTCGCCGTGCTGTCGATGGAGCAGCTCAAGGAGCTCGCGTGGGGGCTCGCCGGAAGCAACCGGCCGTTCCTCTGGGCCGTCCGGCCGGGGCTCGTCGCCGGCGACCGCGGCGCCGACGCGCTGCCGGAAGAGTTCCTCGCGGCGACGAGGGGCAGGTGCTTCATCGCCGAGTGGTGCGCGCAGGAGGAGGTGCTCCGGCACCGCGCCGTGGGCGGGTTCCTGACGCACAGCGGGTGGAACTCGACGACGGAGAGCATCCTGTCCGGTGTGCCCATGGTGTGCTGGCCTGGGTTCGCCGACCAGTACATCAACGCGCGGTACACGTGCGCCGAGTGGGGCGTCGGGCTCCGCCTCGACGAGGCGCTGCGCCGCGAGCAGGTCGCGGCGCACGTCGAGGAGGTGATGGGTGGGGTCACCGACAGGGCACGGGAGATGAGGCGCAACGCGGCCGTGTGGAAGGCCAAGGCCGAGGCCGCCACGGCGCCCGGCGGGTCGTCGTACGAGAGCCTCGGCAAGCTCGTCGAGGACCTGTGGCTGGGCGACGCGAACGCCGCGGCCACGCAAGAGCAAGACGGCCGGTGAGCTGTGAGTCCGTGCATGACGCGGTATGCCACCGGCAGCCGGCTCTGCTGCCGTGGCCGTTGGATGCACGCGTGCGCACCACGGTTTGGACGCCGCCTCAGGTCTCGTCGTCAACCTCCCCCACGGTCGTCAGCTCCTTATCTGGTCGCTGAATAAGAGCCCGGTGACGGAAGCCGCAGTAGCATTTGTTCCTGTAGTAGATGACTGCACGTCTCGATGTCAACATTTTTTTAGTGGACGGATTTGTCACTCATGCCGTCTTACGTGAGCTCGTTCCAAAACCATGCCCCCGGCCAGCGGGGCAGCATGGTGCTTGCGTTATTGCCCGATCAAACTTGGTCGGAAACTGATCACAAGTTACGCCCGGCTTCACACAATCACACGTGCGATATCACGAAAACTCGCGCGTCAGCAGAGAGATCCAAACACCAAACGCCTTCCCTAAACCAGTAAACCTCCAACCTGCACGGCTGCTTGAGCTTGGCAGCTTGGTCGGGTTGTTGAACGTCCTAGTCAGTGGCATACTGGCATGTACTTCCCCGGGCAAAAGCAACGGCGAGTGCGAAACGAGACAAAAACAAAAACAGCAGGGAGCAAGGACTTGTCACGGAACAGCCCACTACACGTGTTGCTTCGAGCTAAACAATCATAAAATTATAAAGCTCCTCTGACCCACGAATTCCAGGTCGACGGGCAACGATCAATCATAGGCTGGAGGCCAAACCTAGTGCTTAGAATATGTCGCGAGCTCCGACCCGACACGCCCCCGGCCGTCGCCGCCGACCGTGTCCCCACGCGTCGCGCGCGTCACGGCGGCGGCCCGTCGGCTCCGATGGCTGGCCCTGGCCGGTAGCGAGAGCGACGGCCGGCATGCTTCTTTAACAAACGTGGGGCGTGACCGAAGCGAAAGGCAAAAGGCGTCGTCGGCCGCCGCCCCGCGACGGAGGGTGGTGGGAGTCCACGGCCACGGCGCACCGCCATGTCGAAGCGGGGGCTCGTCTACGTGGCTGACGGCGGCCGTGCGCCGGCCGGACCCCGGACACGCGTCGCGGCAACGCGGAGGACTCCATGGGCCGCTGGGTTTCCCTCGATCTGGCCGCAGCGTCCAAGTGGCGCGCGTCGCCGCCTCGCGGGCAAGTCAAGAAACTTCGCGAGTGGCATACGATTTCTTTTTTCTTTTTAGGAACGCGAGTGGCATATGATGGTGGACTGCCGCCGACGTGTGTGGGCCGCGCCGCCGCCCAGCGCAAGCGGGCTGGGGGCTCCAGCAGCGCCTTGTTGTTGTTGGGTTTGGGGCGCGGCCCATGGGATTGATCGAACCCTCCTTGTTGGGCTAGTGCAACCGTATGGCCTGTATCAAAATACCGGCCTTTTTATATGTTCCCAATCGTTTTTACCCTGATGATGACGACGACAATGAATTTTATGCAAAGATTAGAAAAACTATGAAAAGATAAATTGTTGACACAGAATGAAATAAAATTTTACAAACTGTGACAGAATCATCGATGAACATCGTCACAAGTAAATCTAGAAAACACCGTATATTGTATTGTATTGTATTTAGTGGAGTACCCCCATTACGAGATCGATATTTTTTCAACCTGAACTTCTCGGTTCTCACTACTACTAGTCTATTAGCACAGTATACACCCCCCGTATTCGCTATATACACCTTCAGGAAATACTGCGCGAGACGTGCGTGCGTTCTACTTCTACACCAACGTGGAGCAAGCGGAGGTCGCCGGGTCGTAAACGGCCGGGAGCAGGTACTTCCGCCCATTGGCGCCAACGGCGTTGTAGCTGCCACCACCGGTGGTCTCATCCACGAGCACCTTCCCAGGGTACCCGGGGTACGCGCCGCTCCCGAACTTCCCAGCACACGCCGTGCATGCCTCGAGTGCGTCGTCCCTGTCGCCCTCGTAGTACCCGTCGCCCATCGGGTTGGTCACCGCTCCGGCCACCATGGTTGCCAGCGTCACCACCATTCCGTCCACCCCGACGTCGCCGTTGGGTGGCACGAGCGGCGGCTGGTCACGCGGCCCGTACGCTGGCTCCGCGAACGGCCACGCGCATTGCCCCGGGCATTGCCTCTCGGCGTTGCCCACCCACGCGTAGGCGTACCCGGCGTCGGAGCCGGAGCCGTGGAGGCCGCAGCGCGCGGTGCAGAAGCTCTCGACGACCACGTCCGGGTCCGTGAGGACCAGCACGAGCGCGCCGTCGCGTTTGGGGACGGCAACCATTCCGGCGGCCGCGAGCTGGGAGAGATCGGCCAGCGCCAGCGACTTGCCGAGCGAGTAGTGCTCGTCGGTGACCTGGCCGGCGACGACGACGCGCGTCCCGTTGTTCGAGGTGGCGGTGGAGTTGGATAGGTAGGCAGTGTCGATGGTGGCCCACCACTGCGCCGCGGAGGGCGTCGCGTTGATGGGGATGGACGTGAGGGAGAGGAGGAAGTCGACGACGATGGCCTTCTGTGCCGGCTTGAACTGCCCGTACCAGAGGATGGAGACGGGGCTTTCGCCGCGGAGCACGGCGCCGCCGTGGTACGAGATCCCGTCGCGGAGCGGGGTATCCGACAGATGATCTGGGAGCCTTCGCGCGGCCAGTGAGAAACTGGGCAGGCTTGTTAGGAGGACCAGTGCGACAGTCAGTAGCGTCGTCCTTGTATCGATCAGGTTGGAAGAAGCCATTCGATTGCAACTACTCACCATTAGCAACGATTTTGGGACGGGGGCATGAGTGAGATTCTATAACTACTGCTGAATTGCTGCGTGATGAACAGCTAATTTATAGGCCATTGAAATGCAAGGGTTCAGACGACACTGCATGTGACGTTTCCTGCTCCATAGAGCAAGCTCTTGATCAGATCTTTGCGACGCATGTTCAGTTGCCTGCCTGCGACGCTAAAAATATGCATGAAACGAAGCTGAATTCATCAGGTGAAGGCGATGGCACTTGCAGCAAAGCGCAGTGGTTTGCTACGTGGGGTAACCATGTTGCTTGGCACGTAGAATCTCGCAGTGGCGAGAGTCGTGATCGTACGTACCGTAAGGTCGTCGCAGTCAACGTCAACGAAGGGAGTCCCGGGTTTACCACGTAAGTCGACCAGACAGACTCCAGAGTGCCACGTACTCATTCTAAACCCTTCGTGGTGGGGAACCGACATGGCAATCCAAGCCGGCCTGTAATTCGCAAACACTGCACGATCTTTCCTCCCCTGTGCCGCGGCGCATCATCCGTGAGAAATTTTGGGCACAGTGTTCTTCACTCGTCCCGATCCGAGGACAGACGGGAATGGCCGCCGCGCCTCCCGTGAAGTGCGTCCCCACCAACAGCAACGGGTTTGTGGAGATCGCTTCGTCACGCTCCCCGGAATCGGGCCGTGAGGTCGAGCCGATCTGAGCCCACGACGGACCGTGCGGGTCCTTGCAATTGCAATTGCAACCAGCTTGGCGCGGCGTCGCGGGGGCGCGGTCGGCGCTGTGCTCCCCCGATCCAGAGCACGCCATGGCCATGTTCCGGCCGGTGTGCCCGACTGCCCGGCCGTCACGCCCACCCCTGGCATGTATATCGGTGTGTGGAAAATCACGCGACGTGACGACGTGAAGCGGCAGGTAGCTAGTTGGCGTACCGGCCGGGACTGGTACGCGGTACGCCGCGGGCGCCGGTCTCCGATTAGGCGATCAACCGATGCGCGCTGATGGCACATCGTATCATCCGCAGGATTTGCAGTCAGGTAACTTTACGCGCGCACGGCCGTTCTGTATAATCATCGATCTCCGTTTGAAGTTGTGACATTAGAACACAGCCCTATGAACTCTGGTTGTAGTTTTAGTACAGGCCATTGTGACATACTCCTTCCGTTCCATCAAATAAGTCATTCTAGTAATTTTAGGACATATAGAGAAGGGATAAAATAACTATACTTATCCCTATTTATTAGCTGTATTTGACACGAGATGAACGGTAGAATTATTTTTCGAGGAGGTAATTTTATCCTCACTTATAATTTGGAAGCTCACAGGATAGAAGAAGGTGAAATGTTTAATATGGATGACATAAGGTACCTTGGGCGTAATGAGGACACCTTGGGGCGTGCATGGGAAAAATGTATGGTTTGATACAATTTGTTACAGAGAGCCTTGTTCCAGCTACACCAAAGACGAGTTCACGGGCCTTATGCTGTGCATGTCTTCTTAATTAGTCTTGTCTTGCTCTTGCCCTAGAGGGGGTATAATTCTGGACCTTAAGCGGATCATGCAGTGTTTCTATCAGGCAAAGCATAAAGTAGAAGAACACGACAGATCGAAGAAACAATGATGTGTACTATTTACACCATCGGTGCATCAGACGTCGAGTCAAATAGGTCACCGTTTCTGCGCTCTACACCAAAGTAGAGCAACCAGGCTTCCCCATGTCGTAGACGGCGGGGAGCAGGTACTTGTGGCCACCGGCACCAATAGCATTGTAGCTACCTCCCGTCGCCTTGTCCACGAGCACGTCGCCGGCGTACCCAGGGTACGAGCCGCTGCCATACACCCCGGCGCACGCCGTGCACGCCTCCAGCGCGGCGTCCTTCTCGCCCTGGTAGAACGCGTCGCGGAACGGGTTGGTCACCGCCCCGGCCACCATGCTTGCGAGCGTCACCATCATGCCGTCGACGCCGACGTCGCCGTTGGGCGCGGCGAGCGGCTTGCTGTCCTGCGGACCATACGCCGGCTTCGCGAACGGCCACGCGCACTGCCCGGGGCACTGCCTCTCGGCGTCTCCGGCCCACGCGTAGGCGTAGCCGACGCCACCGGCGTCGGCGCCGTGGAGGCCGCACCGCACGCTGCCGAACCCTTCGACCACGACGTCGGGGTCAGTGAGCACCAGCACGAGGGAGCCCTTTTTGGGCGCCGTGCTCGACGCGAGCTGGGACACCTTGGCTAGCGTCAGGGACTTGCCGAGGGAGTACTGCTCGTCGGCGACCTGGCTGGCGAGCTGGACGCGCGTCTCACCACCGGTGGTGGTGGTGGTGGTGACGTTGGAGAGGTAGAGCTTGTAGATGGTGTTCCACCAGTCCGCGACGGAGGGCGTCGCGGAGGGGGGTTTGGAGGTTAAAGACTCGATGAAGTCGACGACGATGGCCTTCTGCTCGGACGAGAACTTGCCGTACCAGACGATGGTGACGGAGATGTCGCCGGCGAGGACGGCGCCGCCGTGGTAGGTCAGCTGCTGGTCGCTGGGCGGGGTGGTGTCCACCAGCTCGAGCTCCCGGCGCTGGCACAGTGAGAGCCGCGCCAGGCTCAGGACGATCAGCGTCGTTGTTGCCATTTGTAGCAACTTGGAAGAGAACAAGCTGCGTGAAGCCATTGCGAGAATTAGTCTACAACCACGATCGAGCTAGGAGATCGGGAGACGATGGGAGATACGCAGCGGCTTTCTGATTGCGAGAAGAGGTGGCTCCGTTGACAAGGGATTTATAGGGCCATGGGGTTCAAATGTGTGTGATATACCTTCCTGCTCCGTGGAGCAAGCTGCATGATCTCACCTTGGAATGCATGTTGAAATAAGCTTCATGTCACGCGATGTGTTTCGTTCGCAGCCTAACCTTCGAAGATTTGTTTGTTGTTTGAACGGTGGTCAGGGACGGTGGTCGGCCGGCGTAGATTCCACGGTGCAACCGTTCGAGGCATTGGTGAAGGGAGACGTCAAGGTGGCTCGCTGCTCGTGACAGTATCGTAGGCACGGGACTTTGACTACCGGGGTTTGCAACGTCACGTAAGCGAGTACTTTCGTACAGTACTAGGCAGCAGTTGCAGAGTCGAAGGTTATACACGAAAGCACGAAATAAACTCGTAATCCCAGCAACCATCCACCGAAGATCCATTGGTACCCCTAGCAGACTAGCGCAACAACTCGGATCGTTTCCTAGTACGCTCCGACTAGGCCCCGGATGGTTCTGATTCTGGGACGGAAACTGCCAGTACTAGAGCATGAGGAATTGGGGATCAACCGTGCTCCAGAAAATGCTTGATGCGGATCGCATCAGATTTCAGAGGGAAACCTGGTGCTTGAGACTTCGGAATGCGGGAAAGGTCGCGTGGTATCGCCGTGGTGCCTCGGAATGAAACTTCGTGCTTCTGCTAGGCTGCTAGCCGTTGACCTCAGCCCTCATGAGCTGGCTGGCAAGTTGAGGTTTCGGGTTTCTTCAACGTTACCGCGCGCGGAGAAAGAGAATCTGCAACGATGGCAGAGACGCCAACCAACATGTCGAACACTTGAAGGAAGCAAAAGGTCCGAATTCAAACATGGGTATGTTGTATTGGGCCCAGCTTATCTCATCGGAGTGGAAACAGTTTGGCCTGGTCTGTAAGATGAGATTTTTTTTAACTTTTAATTTTTATTTTATGAATTTGCAGAAATAAATGCCGGAGGGAAACAATTGCAAAACTAGACCTCTACCGCCAAATAAAATGGCTATAGCCATTTAAAATGGCGATAGCAAACATTGCCGCCGTTTCAATCGGCGGTAAGGATGCACTGCTCCCGCCAGTTCAAATGGCGGTAGCAAGGCACACGCGTCCTACACAAGCAGCCCATGCAATAGGTTATTCAGTAAATGAACTTGTGCTGCCAATCCATCTTGTTTATAAGTTAAGTACACTGTTTTGCAAGCTCTTTAATCAATTTTGTTGGTCACTGTTAATGTTGATTTATTAGCCATTTCCGATATAGTGGGACTGACTGATGCATGTTTAATCTTTATAAAAATAAAAAAATGCACACGTAAACAGTGGATTAAAAAATGCCCAACAATGCACACGTTCGTATACTGACCAAACTATTTAACTTATCGATCTATCAGCCCTAGTCATGCGAAACAGTGATTAAACTATGTAGCTTGAAAGCGACCTTTCAAAGGATCATCCGCCGCTTGAGCTGTTTGTGTGGGGGTCGGCTACCGCCGTCTGATCTGGCGGTAACTGTCCGGTCCCGCCGTTGGAATCGGCGGGAGCAGCAACTGAAGGGGCGAACCCATTACCGCCGATTGTAATGGCGGTAACAACGTTTCAATTGGCTATCGCCATTTCATTTGACGGTAGAGGTATATTTTTTGTAATATTTTTTCCATCCCATATTTATTTCTGCAAATTCATAAAATAAAAAATATAAAAATGAAAAAAAATTTGTAAGATGAACATGCATCAATACAAAAAGGGCCCATACCAACAACCCAACTAAAGTTCACTCATCTTAAGGCCCTGTTTGGACCACTCGACTAAAGTTTATATTCAGTTAAAGATTAGAAACTTTATTTTAGCTAGATAAAATTTATCTAGCTATACTTAAGCTAAGGGTATTTAGATCATCTAGCTAAATACTAGTTGAAAAGGGATTTATCTATCCTAACTCTCACCCCCTCTTCAAACACCTTTCTCAATGAAGGTAAAGGGTAATTGGCTCTTTAATCACTTTAGGTGGGTTCAACTAGTTAAAAGAATCTTTAGCCAGTTAAAATTTAGCTAGTCTTGTTTGGATCCAAAACACCTAACTTTAGGTAGCTAAGTTCAGCTAATGGATCGAAACCGAGTTCTAACCATCTGGTGCTTCCTATGCACGGTGCATGTTCCCAGTTTAAAAGATGACGTCACGATGAGACACAAGCGCTTCATGAAACAGAGTACTAGTACCTCACATTTTATACAGTGTATACACCCTGTTTGTTTAGACTTCATAAACAGGCCATTTCGACCATCGCAAACTACTTACTATACACACCCTGGAATCCCTGACGGTTGATGCACAAGCACAACCACACCAACGATGCATCATCATCCACGGATAGACTGATGCAAAGCCACATCGGCGCCGGCCGCGCCGTCTCTCACACCAAGGTGGCGCAGTCGCCCGTGTCGGGGTCGTACAGCGCCGGGAGCAAGAACTTCCTCCCGCGCGCCCCGTTGGCGTTGTAGCTGGCGCCCGTCGCCTTGTCCACGAGCAGCTCCCCGGCGTACCCAGGGTACGCGCCCCTGCCGTACACCCCCGCGCACGCCGTGGCGGCCTCCAGCGGCGCGCCACGGTCGCCCTGGTAGAACCCGTCCCCGAACGGGTTGGTCACGGCGCCGGCCACCATGCTCGCCAAACTGATCACCGCGCCGTCCATCCCCACGTCGCCGTTCGGCGCCAACAGCGGCGGCGACTGCGGCCCGTACACCGGCTGGTGGAACGGCCACGCGCACTGCCCCGGGCACTGCGTCGACGGGTTCCCCACCCACGCGTACGCCGCGGCCGCGCCGGAGCCGCCGTACGAGCCGTGGTGCCCGCACCGGCTCGAGCAGAATCCCTCCACGGCCACGTCCTGCGCCGTGAGCACCAGCGCGATGCCGTTCGTCGCGGGGCGCCGTGTCGCCTTGGCAGCAAGCGCCGGAAGATGGGACATCTTCAGGCTCTTCCCCAGCGAGCACCCCTCGTCGGAGACCTGGCTGGCGAGGACGACACGCGAGCTCCTGGCTGCTCCGCCGCCGTTCTTGCGGACGGCCGCTGGTTTGGAGAGGTAGAGCCGGTGGATGTTGCTCCACCACGTGGCGACGGACGGGCTGGGGGACGCTTGCGGCGCGGAGGAGAGGGAGAGGAGGAAGTCGGTGACGATGGCCTTCTGGGCGGGCGTGAAGCGGCCGTACCAGAGGATGGAGACGGGGATGTCGCCGCTCAGCACGGCGCCGTCGTGGTACCTTAACATGTCGCTGGCTGGTGGCTTGTACAGCGCCATGAGCTTCCTGCTGTTTCTGGGGCTGGACACTCCTGTGGCCACGGAGCGGCGTGCTGAGCTCAGGAGCGCCAGCGCCATGAACAAGAGCAGCGCGTGATGGCCTCTTCGACGGAAGCTACTGGAAGGTGCTGAGGCCATGGCCTCGACTAGCTAGGAAGGAGTAAACTACCAAGTGGAGCACTATGGAGTGCACTAGTCTACTAGTGTTGACCAAAAGGCTCAGTGGTGCTGTGCTGTTGTTGGTGTGCTTCCGAAATGGCGAGGAGCTGGCCTTTTATAGGCCCTGCCCTGGTGCTCCCATTGTTTAGTGACTATTGTTCAGGAATTCAGGATCAGACCAGCCTGATGGGCAGGAATAGTAGCGGCGTGTACGCGTCTGCTGGGCGCTGCACACTTGTCCGAGGCGTTCAACTCTCGATGGCCGTAGATCAACTGCAACTTGGGGACAGCTGGATTAGCATGGGCAGCGCGTGTGCGACTCTTCTGGCCATGAACGGGCGAGCGAGCGAGGCTTCGCGCGGGGTTCGCTCGCTCCCCTGCCTCCACCAGTAGACATCTATCTACACACAACCTCCGTTTTGGCTGAATCTTTGTGCGCTACACTACACAGAACTGTCCCAAATAATTGCTCGGCTGTAGCAGCAGACTAGCGGCGCTGCCTGCCTCGGGTCATCAAAGTGTTGGCGGTACACGGCGTTGATTAAACATTAAGTTGACCTAATCCAAGAGAATCTTGGATCCGTGATGTGATGTGCGAGGCGTTCGTGCAGGGCAAGGACACAAAATGATTGGCGTGTTTTTAAAGAGGAAAGCTGACCCGGTTGTTGGCTTGGTCCTATCTCAGGGGAGAGTCGGAGAGATGACACGGTCATCAGATCATTGGAGTGAACAGTGGAATCCGGCAGAGCAGTGTCCCGGCTTACTGGGACTCTGATGATGAAGCCGCCGTCGGGGTCGAGCACGAGGGGAACGCTCGGACATCTTATGGCTAGGTTCACTGGCTTGTCTACTAATCGATCGAATCATGGCAGTGAGACGAGAGGCTTGAATGCTTGATCCGTCCAGTACCCGTCGAATGCGGTGGCTCCGATCACTCGCGAATTCATGTGACCTACGTATGGGCATTGACAACGGGCTTGCACCTTTACTCGGGGGGCTAGGAGGAGTCTCTCCGGGGGTAGTTTGCGTGCCGGTCGCATGCGTCGCTTCTCTCTCTGCAAAGCTGTTAAGAGTGTTGACATTGAGTAGTTTTGTCTCAGTGTATCATCAAGTTAGACTGTTAGATTTCGCAAAAAAAAAATGTTAGACTGTTAGAGGTGTGATCGATCAGCCAGTGTTTTACAAAGCATCAACTGTGCTGCTGTGTTCTACTACAAAGCATTCTACCGTTGTACTCGGACAGTCACTCACCGCACCTAATCGGCATATCCCTCTTGCAGTACTCGTGCCTACCGGCCTACGAGCTCGTCACTGTTGAGTCTCTGCCCTCTGGCAATGATTGTATGGCCCCGCTCATTCCTAGACAGAGCTGAGTACCACGGCAGCCGGGACCGGCCGGCTGCAACCATACGTCGAGCGCTACACACCGGAACGCCGAGTGAACGCAGCTGCCTGCCGAGACCTGTGGCGGCAAGACCGGCGGTGGCCCAGCAAGCCCGGCCCCGGCATCATGATGATGAGGCCGACGACCTTTGACGCGGCGCTGGCCGTTTGCGTTCGGCCACAGCACACGTGACCCATGCACGGCCGTCGACGGCCGCCCGACCCGGCGCGGGCTCGTCGGCAGGTTGCAGCCGGCCGGGTCCCCCAGGCCGTCCCCGGCCGTCGACGTCCGCTCGCCGACGAGCTGTTGGTAATAGACCGCTCACCTTCCGAGAGCCGAGCGCGACGGGTGTCCCGTGTCCGTGCCATCGATGCGTCGCAGGGCTTCGTAGCGTACGCGACGACTGCCTTCATCTGCTCGGCGCTCGCCGTGCATTTTGCTGTATCCATCCAACAGTGCTCGATAGGAACAGTCAGGGACGACGCTGCTGATGGCCGAGAGGAGAAAGGAATTGTTCCCGGCAGGCACACAGGCGCACGGCGGTTTCCTCGCCGTGTACGTACGTGCGAGGCGACGGCGGCGGCCGGCTGTCGCCTCGACGCGTGACTGCCTGCCTGATCCCCAGACTGCACATGCGGCGCACGAATTCAATGGCTACAGACGCCTGCGTCCTTTCAGAGATCAGGTCCACGGCGGCGCCGCTGCCTGCCGCCTCCATTATTGCCGCCCGGAAGTGCAGCTGCCGCCTGCCGGACTGCCGGCCGGCTGGCTCCTCCTCCTACCTGCTGCAGGTGTTTGGCGGCGACACGTCTCCGCGCGCGTTCGAGTGCATGGGCGCCAGCTGCACCGGGGTTACAGAAGCATGCTATGATGGCTTCTCGAGTTTACAAGGCACTAAGAGCTTGCTTTGCCGGTAATCCTTTTGGGCAACCGATGTGCCTTTGGTTAGGTTGGTCACTCATGGAGTGGCGCATGGTGCTAGTATACTACACCTACAAACCTTTTTTGCATTGGTGACTTATCGTAGAGGATGGGCTTGACTTAATCAATCATCACATTGCAGCACTAAGATAAGCTAACACAAGTACTCCAGCTACTAGTCTTGAGCGGCGGCAGCAGGTCCAAGTGCCGCTGTTTGGTGGCATGCCTCTAGGATAATCTATACAAAGCTTCTGGTCTTATATATCAAGTTATCTATACACTATCTGTTTGTTATATGCATTGTCATCTAAAAAAGTGTCACCGGATCTGAAAAATTAATCCATGGCAGGTCACCGATGCATTAGACAACAAAATTAATCCTACAAAACCGCTAGAAAAAAAAAAGAAGAGGTAGCAAAATTGAACGTGAATGGAAACAAGCAAACACCAGAGCAGGTGGCCAACTATCAGCCTCAATAAATCAAAACTGATCATTTCCAACAAAAAAAAGAAAAAGAAATCAAGACTGTATTCCTAGAAATAGCCTACTGGTCATTGCCAAATGGATGCATGGAACATATATATTCCTTGACCAAATAAAAAAGAAACGAGTAGGAAAAGGAAAATAGATAGAGGCATCCAGCTGGAGGCGGGATGGGACGATCGAGCAGACCGTGACTGCTCATGCGTGCATGCATGTACATACGAAATGATGAGGGGATATCTCGTGTCAACTTTTCCTTGGGGGTCCGAACGTTCCAAAGGGGCTCCCATCCCGGAAGGCATCATCGTCATGGGGTCCTCCAATTATATGTGGTCCGATCAATGCTACGATCGTTTGACCTCCACGTACGAGGCGCATGATTGGGATCTGGGGTCACTTGGCGTCCTAATCCTCCAGGACACCAGCATTATGTTCTCGCTTCACTGAACGTAACCGCACACTCGGCCTCTTCTTATTCAGAGTTGTAGCGATCTCATCCGAGAAATGGGCCCACTTATGTATATTTCACCTTCCATTGGTGCTAATACACGAAAATGTTCCCAAGTGCGGATTCGACCGTCGAGTCAAGCTCGACCATCGGCTACTGAGGATCGTCCGTCCATACACTCACTCGAAGGTGAGTTCCAAAGATCACATCATTCCACAATTCAAATTACAACAAGTCTTAGAGTTATTACAACCAAATTGAAATGATAAGTAAATAGTTTGAGTTCATGCAGCGGAAAGTAAACGAGATACTAGCGACGATCCATAGTATCGTCACGATGAAGTCAGCCGTGACGCTACTCCTCACGATCCTCGGGAGAGGTCGGCTCCCACTCGATGCTGTAACCAGGAGGAAGCTGGGAGGCCCAAGCCATAGAGGCAGCTACCTCCTGAGGGGATGGTCCTGAAAATTAAGCCACAAGCAAGGCTGAGTATACTAGTTATACTCAACAAGACTTAACCGACTGGTGATCACTACATCACCGACTCCTACGATGAGAGGCTGTTTGGCTAGTGGGGTTCTTTTGCCAAAAGCGACTAAGCTGGTTTCTACTTTCTTTATTTTGATTTTAATTTCTTTAGTCTATCCATTCTAGGTGAGCCTAGCTAAACAATCAAGTTTTGCAATACAATTATTCCATACAAAAATTTCATCCTTCCAGGTTTCACTTCATAATATGCCATACATCGGTCAAGCAGTCTCATTAACCGCGAGAAGCGGACAGTTCGAACCGAATTTACTACCTGGCCAGGGAAAACCCAAACATACGGAATGGTTGGAAATGCCAACACACCCCAATCCTTTCTCCTCTCTCTGCGAGTGGCTCCCGAGTCCCACTGCCTCAGGGTAAAGGTTTACCACTACTGGGACTCACGCAACTACCCTCATGTGCCCATGGGATAACGTTTCCAAGACAGATGAGCTGTCGGACCTACTCGCATCAATCGGATACCGGGACTTACCGGTCCCATAAACCGTGCATATGTGTGGTACGTTCAAACGCTTGACACAAAAGTACCACATGTTTCCAATTAAAACATCGATAGACGGGTATCTACAGTCATCCGTCCATCATCTCTAGTGTTTCTGATATGAGTAGACATACAACTCCTATATCTCGCGAGTGTCGGAAAACACTCGACTTCTATCGTTCTTAAGCATAGCAACTATCGAACCTAACATAGTAGTGTTCAATCAAAGGAACCTATGATCATGCAATCTAGGGTTTCATTCAACTCCTTGAAACTTAAATGCACAAACATATAATCAAATAAATCGCGTAAGTAAAGTTAGGTTATGCTCCGGGGCTTGCCTTCCGGCTCGAAGCGGTACTCCTGCTCGGGGCTTGGATCCACGTGCACCACGTTCACCTCGGACTCCTGGGTGATCTCCTCGGCAGCGGGAACTAGCTCGTAGACTCCGTCGGCGAGACCCAAATCTACACGAATGCATGAAATGCTTAAGTATCGAGATTTAATTAGTGAGTGTTTATTTAAATCTTGTTTAGTGAGTTGGAAAGGATAAACATTAATTATAAGCGAATATACCCTTTTCATTTTGAACCTTTACTTTGATTTTAGAGTTTTAGGTTTTTCTCTTTTCTTTTCTTTTCTTTTTCTTCTCTTTTCCTTTCTTTTTCCTCTCTTTTCTTTTCTTTTTCTTCTCTTTTCCACTATTTAAGTCCTTTTTCCATTATTCAAAAGGTGAACTTAGGAACATTATTTTTAGGTGCCATTGGACCAGAGGCTTGCTCATGCCAAGGCAAGAGCCTAGGCCAAATTTGGCTCAAGATAATTTTTCTATAATTTATTAAAATTATTCTTATCTTTTTACCTAAAATCAAACTAAAATCCTACAAAAATAACTACAAGGTTGTTGCCCAAACCACTTGGCACAGTGACTTAGGGTACCAAGGGTGATTTCTCTGCAAGTTTGCATGTGATATTGATTTATGGTTATTTTTGTGGAATTTCACCATGTTTAAACTACCAAAATCATTTAGCCATTTTCCAGTGTCCAAAAATTACCAATTTCATTTTTCTAAGGTTTCTAATGTCCTTATTTAGTTTCTGTGTGAAGGAGGTGATTTTTCACTGAGTAATTTATTTTCTGTGATTTATTTGCCAAAACAGCAGGGTATATGTTTGGAAAATCATAACCCTAAATACACTGGGAATTTTTGTGCACCCTTTGCGCATTAGGCTAATGATAATCACCCTAACAACATATCCCAAGCTCAGCTCCAGTGCATGTGTAGATTTTGAACTATGATGAAATGTGCTCAAACTGAAATGAATTAATATTTCAAAATCTACAGCTCAACTGGGTGAGGTGCAAAGGAAGAAGTTGTTCTTCTAGATTCACTGGTCACTACAAAATTGGTTTGACATTTTTCTGATTTTTCTACGATTTTCTACGAGTTTTTGAAGATCTCAGCGAATTAATCCAAAAATATAGAATCTATTTTACGCGGGGAACCCTGGAGGTTTTGAATCTATTACAAACAAGTCCCTGCATCTTTCACTCAAGCCCCTGGAAAGAGGTTGAAGATGCAGTTTGACCCCTAGGCTCGCCGGCGTGGTTACGCCGGCCAAACGGCGGCGAGACCGGGCCGGGGAAATGGGGGAAAATGGAGAGGGGCTCACCGTGATTCGTTTGAGCTACGTCTCGAGGTCGGGGATGGCCGGAATCACGGTCAGCGACGGCGGTGGCGGCTCGGCTTGCTCCGGCGAGCGGCGACCGGCGGCGTCGAGGTCGGAGAAGGTCGGGAAAGTGGTCAGTGAGCACCAGCGTGGCACGAGGAAACTAATGGTGCCCTCGGTTCGGCCGGAGGTGGAGCGTAGCGAGCTGTGCGCGTGCGCGGCTCGGCGGCGGAAGCCTTGCGAACTCCGGCGAGCTACGCCGGTGGCTGCGGTGGCGGAGAGGGGTCGGGAAAGGGTCGGGGAGTGGCAGTGGAGGATGGGGAAGCTCGAGAGAGCCTTGGTTTGGCCGGGGGAGCAGTGGAGAGGGCTGTGCACGTGAACGAGCTCGGCGGCGCCTCTGCGAACTCCGGCGAGCGTTTTTCCGGCGAGGAAGGGAGGGGAACTGTTGAGGGCTTAAGTAGGAGCGAGAGGGGAGTAAGGGGATGCTCGGGAAGCTCGAGATAGGGACCGGGGCAGCTCCGTGACGTCTCGCGGCGACAAAGGCTTGCCGCGGCCGTGTTGGCGCCGTGCGCGGCGTCAACGCGCGCGCGCCGGCGTGCTGCAGGCGGCAGACGCGCGTGGGCGAGGCGAGAAGGGACAGGGCGAGGAAAAGGAGCACGCGGGGGCGCAAAAGTCGCGCTTTGGACCGGCGGGCAACGGCGGCGACGGCAAAACCCGGCGGTCCGCGGCGGCGACGCGACGGCGAGCGCGGAGTCAGCGCTACAGTGGGTCTCCGGCCATGAGACCTTGCCAGAGGCGTGCGCCGCGTGCGGGGACATGCAACGGTGGCATTGGTCAGAGCAGACGAGGCCGGACGGCGGCAGGAGGCTGCCGGCGGCGAGCGCGGCACGCGCGGGCGCGGCGCTGGCATCCCGTGAGCGCGCCGTGAGCGGTGCAAAGGTCAACTGATTGGCATGGCTCTAATTTCAAAATTCTGAACATGACTCGAAAATCTTCCAACATGAAAGTTGTTTAGAATTTCATGAGACACGTCCCTGCACTGGAGATTTGAAGAAAAAGTTGAAATCTTGGCTGTAATTCAAAAGGGGGTAAATCCCTGTTTTGAACTGAATTTCTGAAATTCGAGGGGCTAAATGGCAAAATTGGACAAAGTGCCCAAAGAGGCAAAGATCAGAAATGTGAAGATGTACAACTTTGCTTTTTGGAGATTTTGATGTTCTATGGTAAAATCTTGAGATTTGGCTAAGATTCCATTTCAGCTTTGAATTTGAAATGGAAATTTCAAAATCCAAGGTTTGGGTTTGAACTTTGAGATGCTTCCAGACATTTTTAGGCTATGGTCTGAAAAGGAAAGTTTCTTGGTTTGACTTATAATCCAACTTTCATATTTGCACTTTTTCAAGTTTCTTAGGAATTTTTAAAGTTTTCCTTATTGGTTCATTTGAATGGCTTTGGCTCAAATTTGGATAAATTTCCTCATTTTCTTTGATTTGGCTTTTGAATCATGCTTAGCTTAGCTTAAACATTGGTTTAGTGTTAATTAACACCAGGAGTGTTACAAGAGTATCATCGTATTTTATTTCAATAGTGATACGTATATTTCGATTTAGTGCCTTGAGTTTTATAAAAAGGTGATGTGGTTCGTATTTCATCCACAGTTGAGTTTGCTGTGAATTTGATAGCTAATTTGCTACATAGTACTAGTCTAACTTAATATGTTATCAACTTATCATAGAAAAAAATTAGAATCAGAGCCCTCAGAGCCCGCAATTGGGATTTTAATGTCGGCTGGATCAAAATTGAACTGACCAACGTCAGACATAGGGGTTGGATAGAAATAGTGCAAGAGGACTGTCTGATTTTCCTCCTCAACTAATCCTTTTAGCTTTTGAGCAAACTGTTTGGGGGTAAATGTTTAGAATCGCAGATTTGAGGTCTGTTGTATTAATTGAATGAATATATTATGTATTTATATCCACTCAAAGGGTAGGGATGGTGTCAGTTCGGACCCTTTCGGTGCACATACATATCTCGTCGTTAGTAACTGCTAATAAAGGAGGGTTAACTACTAATCCACGTGTTGATCATGTGTTATACTAATTGAGCACGCTAATTATTTCTAACAGTGAACATCCCTTTTGAGTTAATAACTGTTATAAGAGCATCTCTAGCAGTCCCCTTTTCCTAATCCAACTACCATATTGAGAAAGGTTAAGGGAAAACAAGAGATTATTGGGAGACTGCAAAAACCTATCTCCGAATAATCTATCGAAATAGTATTGGGACATCCTAATAACATCTTATCGAGAAATAATTTTTGAGAGATTGCTGGAGATGCTCCAAGTCCCCAAATGCCAAAACACCATAAAGAATTAGAGAGTAATTGTGTTTAGGACTTGACTGGTTGGCGCCATGAGGGCCGTAAGCACGTAAGTTAACTGTAGGTGAGACTCATTTCGCATGCTTATCTACATGGATACACTTGGATCAGTCGCGTGCCCGTGTGGGACGCCTCGATCTATATAAGCAGTTCTCGGTTTGGCTTTGCTCCCCACACACACTCCACGACATCACTTCCCAAACTACCAAACCGAGGCACCGATTCACCGAGCTAGGGGAGCAGATTTTTCTTCCAAAATTCCAGACACTCTCAATAGCCCTATCCCAACAATGGCCAAGCACGGTAGTGCCTCCCTCCTACTACTGGTGGTGCTCGCCACAGCCATGGCCGCGCCGTCAGCGGCGTTCCTCGTCCAGCCGCAGCCCAACCTCCTAACCTACCACAACGGCGCCGTGCTGAGCGGCGACATCCCCGCCTCCATCCTCTGGTACGGCCGCTTCACCCCCGCGCAGAAGGCCATCGTCTCCGACTTCCTCCTCTCCCTCTCCTCCGCCGCCGCGCCGCTGGGTCGTCCCTCCTCCTCGTCCTCGTCCCCCGCCGCCCCGTCCGTCGCCCAGTGGTGGAGCAGCATCAACAAGCTCTACCTCTCCAAAGCAGCGGCCGCCGTCAGCAAGAACGCCGGCGGCGCGGCCATCAGCAGGAACGCGCGCGTGGTCCTCACCAACCAGGTCTCCGACGAACGTTGCTCGCTGGGAAAGAGCCTGAAGCTCTCCCAGCTCCCGGCGCTTGCTGCCATGGCGCGCCCCGCGACGAACGCCGGTGGCATCGCGCTGGTGCTCACGGCGCCGGACGTGGCGGTGGAGGGCTTCTGCATGAGCCGGTGCGGGCACCACGGGTCTTACGGCTCCAGCGCAGCGGCGTACGCGTGGGTGGGGAACCCGGCGACGCAGTGCCCTGGGCAGTGCGCGTGGCCGTTCCACCAGCCGGCGTACGGGCCGCAGTCGCCGCCGCTGTTGGCGCCGAACGGGGACGTGGGAATGGACGGCGTGGTGATCAACGTGGCGAGCATGGTGGCCGGCGCCGTGACCAACCCGTTCGGGGACGGGTTCTACCAGGGCGACCGCGGCGCGCCGCTGGAGGCCGCCACGGCGTGCGCGGGGGTGTACGGCAGGGGCGCGTACCCTGGGTACGCCGGGGAGCTGCTCGTGGACAAGGCGACGGGCGCCAGCTACAACGCCAACGGGGCGCGAGGGAGGAAGTTCCTGCTCCCGGCGCTGTTCGACCCCGACACGTCGGCGTGCTCCACGCTGGTGTAGATAGTATAAACCACCGTGCGTGTGGGTCGATCGTTAATCGGAATTGACGACGGATGAAAAGGTTTGTTAAGTGTTTGTATGTGTGTAAATACTGAATAGTACAGTGAGTATCGTCGTGTTAAACGTGTCGAGCAGTGCTAAATAAAAAGGGCCTGTGAAGTTTGTAGCATCGTGTGCCACGTCGTCGTTCACGTGTACCGAGAGGCATGGGGGCGAGTACTACGTGTAGCAGGTGGATCTAGAGCTCACTATGTCAGGACAGGAAGCTTATCGGCTGCGAGGCCTGCGGGTTGGGTTCGCGACGAGGACGCCACGACGAGGGGGAGATCCAGTCCATGCTGCCGAATTGGGAGCTTGGGACACCAAAGGCGTGTGCGCATCATAGAATGACACGTAAGGTGATTCGATGGTGACGCATGTCGCACGTGCAATGTGTGTCGGTGTCTCAATGACCCAGTGTGGCCTAATGGTGAATTGGCGACGGGCCACTAGCCAGTAATATTATGGGCTCACATATATGTTCTGGCCCAAAATATATATTTTTCCATCTCACTACGGCCCGTCTCGGCCGCGCCGTCGACCGGGGCGTTGCAGATGGACGGGGTTGACAAAAAAAAAAAAGATGGACGGGGTTGACAAAGCGCTCTGCTAGCGTTCTTTTTACGATTACCGTTAAAGAAACAGCTGATCGGTTTCATCAAGAGCATTCGGCACCTATATGTTTATGAATCCGACTTCCGACTCTCATCCCTGCTCCCTCGTCGGAAATCATCCCCCTAGGAGCAACATTGAACCACATTATACACGTAGGAAACGAGTCGGGCTCGGACTCGTTTCATGCCCTTGCTAGTTCGTGTGCGTGGATGCAAAGCAACAAATGCCACACGATCCTCTGTTCGTTTCAGAGTCGGAACGCCCCGGCCAACCACATTATAAGCCGAATCGCGCAGGAGCCGCCAGTTCCATCCACGACCGCGCCAATCTCCCACCTCTCCTCAGCCGCACCAGCACGCGCCGCCGGCGTTCTAGCGCAGGGCGAGAAGTTCGCTCGCGGAGGCAGGCGATCAGCGCCGCCAGGAACATGCCTGGTCTCGTGGCCCAGGCGCCGCCTGCGGCGAGGAAGCGCGGGGTGGTGTCGCGATGCGGCATGGCTGACCGCCGCCATGTCGCCGGCGACGGGCTCAGCGCGAACACGAAGATGACGACAGCCGAGATTTCCATCAAAGATCCGAAGCTGATCCTCAAAAAGAGGCTACGCGCGGAGATGGAGGTGCTGCACGGCCTCATCAAGAAAGCGGAGCTCCTGTCCGGCAAGAAGAAGACAGTCGCCAAGAGCGGCGCTCCACCTCGTTCCGGCAAGGACGGCCGGTTCATGGCGGCCAAAGAAGACAAGTCAGAGACTACGGAGGCGGAGAGGACGACGACATGTGCCAAGAGGAGGAAGACGATGCCAGTCGACGCAGTCGTGACAGAGGAGGAATGCGGCGGCGCCTTCCCTGTCATAGCGGCGGAGAAGTCTGACGACACCGTGGACGAGGACGACAGCCAAAGCTGTAGCAGCTCACGCCATGAACAGACCAAGGCGCCGCCGGTGGCACCCGATCAGGGCGCGTTTCGTGGACTCATTGCCAAGGCCTGTCAGAGGAAGCGCAGGATGTGCAATCCGGAGAGGCAGCGAGCCTATGAAGAGCTGGAAGAGATGGAGGTGGAGGCTGCGCGGATCAGCGGCTGGATAGACCCGATGGACCTGACACAGCTGGGGATCACCCCGGTGGAGTACGCCGTGACATCTGAGTGGAGTGTTCCTTGTCGCGGGCCTCGTGGTTGCCCGGTGCAGAGGCTACTTGGGCTCTGCTTGAAGAAAGCAGAGTAGCAAGGCCATGGTGGTGAGGAAAGTGCGAAAGGGAGCAAGACAAGTTACTGACGACATATCATGATGTGTTGTTATTCATGTAATAATAACTCAAATGTACTTCCTGAGTTCCTGTTGGACAGGATTATTTGCTCTTGATGTTTTATGTTGTTCAGAGCCTAGGAATGCTTATTGTCCGGTGCTGATCAGTCTAGTGAGCCTGATAGACACTCCCAGAAAGAAAAAATGTGTGTTATATTTCTTGTACTGGTGTTATATGCAGAGAAAAAAACTGTTAGTGGCAAAATACGAAGTGTATCATCCTGTAATGTGACTACATTTGGGGGCAATGCCAATGCTTGGCTAGTGAGTTTACTCAATTTTCAGTAATGCTTATATGAGCATGGCAGCCTTAGCTTCCTCTTCTATTTTGCCTGCTTCCCATTCGCTGCCTCCGTACCATTTAATTTCAATGGCGCTTGTGATGGCTGCTGGTTGCTGCTGCTGCACATCGGCTGTTGTAGCTGCAGCCACAGCCATCACTTGATTTCACTTTCGATCAGCTACATAAAAACCTGATGCAGGCACCAGGCAGCATGTCTCGCCCCAGGAAGAGGAAGATCATTTTTAACTTTTACAGATTTGGACACTTCGATTGCAATTAAACATCTACTAGCATTCACGGCCCGACCAAACCAAAAATTTCAAGCAGTTGAAAATAGCATCACCCTTTAAAATATATAGCAAGAAAGCAGATTATTTCAAATCGAATAAATAAAGCATCCACTCCAAGGCAAAACCAGCAGCTCCAAATGGTGGCAACACAAAACACACGCAGGGAACATCAGTCAACCATTTGAACGCTGAAAAACAAAGCAAAAATCTGTTCAACCAGACGTTGCTCTTGATCCAAAACACCAATAAACAAATGCGCAGCACAGCACAATACCGCGGCGTTCAAACTTACAGCCATGAAAAAATTGTTGCCGCCACGTTCTTCCGTTCCACCACAAGTGGCTGCAGGCGAACACGGGCGAACGGCGACTTCGTCAATTCGTCTCGGCATCGTCCGTTTCCTGTTTCGAATCACGTACTCACGTTACTCGATCTATGATAGTATGATCTACTATCTACGAACGAGTAGCGCCCGGAAATCCAAATCCGCGGAGCTGATGCACGCGCGCGCCATGCGCCTCTTAACTCCACGGCGCGCTCGGCACACCTCCCTCACGTCGTCGCCTTTACGCCCACACGCTCCAGCAGCCCGCTATATAAACCCGCCGCGACACGACGAGCTAGTCCCAACTCACAACCCTCAAAGGCTCTCAAAGTTCCCGAACTCCTCACATACACCGCCACTACGTGCACACCCGTTTGGACAAACGCGTAGCTCGATCACCACCTCATTGATCTTGACCATGGCCGGCCGCCGCACGAAGCCGGCGGCGTTCCTGCCGCTGTCGATCCGCTTCGTCCTCGCCGTTGTCGTCATCATGCTGAGCCAGCAGGATGGGATGCCACGGTGCGCGGCGTTCAACCCGCGCATGCTGTTCCTGGTGAAGCCCGACCCGATCGTGCTCCAGGACCACGGCGGCGCGCTGCTCACGGGGAACCTCACCGTCAACCTCCTCTTCTACGGCCGCTTCTCCCCTTCCCAGCGCGCGATCCTCGCTGACTTCGTCCGCTCCCTCTCGTCCCCACCTCCCCGCCACCACCCGACCACCACCGCCCCATCCGTGGCGTCGTGGTGGCGGACCACCTCGCTCTACCGCGGCGGCGGCGCGAGGCTGGCGCTCGGCCGGGTGGTGACCCTCGACGAGCACACGTCGCTCGGCCATGGCGGCCCGCTCTCGATGGGCAACGTGACGGCGCTGGCGCGCGCCGCGGGGCACCACCGGGGCGCCATCACGGCCGTGCTCACGGCGGCAGACGTCGCCGTGGCGCCATTGTTCTGCGTGTCGCGGTGCGGCGTCCACGGCCGCGACCTCGGCGGCGCGCACGGGAAGTCGCGGTACACCTACGTGTGGGTAGGGAACCCGGCGCGGCAGTGCCCGGGACAGTGCGCGTGGCCGTTCCACCAGCCGTTGTACGGACCTCAGAACCCACCGCTCGTGCCGCCCAACGGCGATGTCGGTGTCGACGGGATGGTCATCAGCCTCGCCGCGCTCCTCGCCGGCACGGTCACCAATCCATACGGGGACGGCTACTACCAGGGCGACTACGCCGGCGGGATGGAGGCTGCCACGGCGTGCGCCGGGATCTTTGGGAGCGGGGCATACCCTGGGTACCCCGGGAGGCTTCTCACGGACCCGGTCACCGGAGCGAGCTACAACGCCGTCGGGCTGGGCGGGAGGAAGTATCTGCTTCCGGCGTTGTGGGACCCGACGACATCGCAGTGCAAGACACTCGTCTAGACGTGGTGGCAGTGCACGCGCCCGTAGCGCGTGCGGCGACGCGGCCAAATGCTTTGCATGAGGGAGGAACAATAAATGCCTCGTTTATTTCCATTCCTTCTGTTCACTTGTTGCATATGTACTCGTTGTTGGCTCTCTATAAGAAGCATCTGTATGACGAATTTGTAGGGTTTGTGTTAATGCATTTTGTGTTTAAGAGTCTTTTTAGATGGTGAAATTTGTTATTCGCAAAAAAATAAGATGGTGAAATTTGTTGAATTTTTTTTTTTACACTGGTAAGCATGCTTTGCGTGAGGGGGTACACTTCTCACTGTGAAAACATTTGGTGAAATCTCACCATCTAAATATGGCCTAAGTCTAATTGTTCATGGCATAAAAACAAGAATTGCAGGCAACAGTGGTATCGTGATATGTAAACTCTTTATTTTGCTTGCTTTGTTTTAATATAATATATACTCAATAGGGGAAAACCCTCTTATTTGTTTTTGTAATAAAACATGTTATGTTTGGTCTGAAAAATGAAGTGTTATGTGCTGCTTCTCGGACCCCTCGACAGCTTGCTAGAAGAGACCACAATGCGCCACATCAAAGAAACAAATTTGTGAATTGTAATTGTGTAAAAGCTGAAAAGGCCTGAGCACCATTTTCTTTTTAAGGTCAGGAATGAGTACCAACTGTCATTGGCACTCCCAATAAGAGGCAGTTGGGAAGGATCATGACCACAATTCTTTCAGGCTACCACACTAACCTTCAGATATGAAAACGTATTGGATCAGAGCGGATAATGATATTTTCATATCCTAACCCGCTTTCTTTAATTGGATTCAGGGCAGAGTGGATATGGATGAGGGTTTCATGGCAGCATATCAGGTGGACACCAATCTGGGTCACACAATGTTGATCCAAGGGGAGGTGGGGAGGGTGATTTGCAAAGGTGGGAGGGTGATTTGCAAAGGGTGATTAGAGGCGCTTTTATAAATCACCCTCTCACCCCCTAAGCGCCCCCTTTGGATCACCCCCGAGCGCCCCCTTTGGATCAACATCGTGTGATCAGATTGAAATTTTCATAGTTTCCACGAAGAGGTTGGTTTCCACATGATACGTTGCCTTCATCCAACGTAGGAGATGGTGCAAAGTCGGATCGGACACGAACTTGAATAGTCGGATAGTACACACTTCAATATGGTACTTTTAAACGGCTTGATAATTTTAAAAAAAAGCTATATAATTTATGGTTATTAGCATCCGAAAGAATCACAAAAGAAAATTTAAAACATAGTTATAAGTTACAGACCGGCAACTTAGAAGCTCAATGCAAATATAATATGGTAGTCGCAAAGCACAACTAAGTGGGAAAAAGATCTCACAGCTAGTACTCAATAAGCGCAAGTAGCAAATTAAACCATCAAAATCTTGACGATTAATGGTATAGTTCAAATATCCAAAAGTTGTTGACTGTGTTTCGTACTAGCAAAATATCTTTAAGATTCGTTTAGAAGAAACATATCTTCAAGATAGTGTTGCATGCTCATCCGAAGCATATCTTCAAGATAAAACTCCATCTCTTGATGGCAGTTACACATAGCTCCTGCAGCCCAAATCTTCAAGATGCTGAGATAGATAACTGACGTGAGCAAAATTAAGCTCTATATAGCTTCGCTGACCATGTGAAAACTTGCATCGCCGTCCACACTCGATCGACAAAACAGTCACTATGGAGATGAAGCCAGCTATCACTGTTGCTATCATCTTCATGGCACAACTCGTGTATCACTTCTCTCGCATAACCGCCACCATAGACCACCCCACAACAACGACGCCCAACGCTACCCTGGCAGGTTTTAGCCTCCAGTTGGTCGCCGCCGACCTTGAGGACTTCAGCCACACCGCCGTACGCCGCGGCAGCGACGGCTTCCTGCATTTGCAGAGCCTCCATACCAACCTCGATGGCGTTAACTCATCGGTGCCCAACGACGCCACCTCGCGCCCCGACATGTACGCCCCGCTACGCCTGCCAAGCTTCGTGGTCGTCACTGTCGGCACCGGCCACGCGCAGCAGAACTACCTCTTCAAGGTCGACCCCTCGTGCAACTTCATATGGATGCAGTGCGCAGGATGAGACCCGCATTCCCCTCAGCGCCACCCTCTCTTCAACACGGCTGCCTCGCCGACCTTCCACAACGTGCTGGGCTCGGACCCATACTGCCGACCACCTTTCCGGTCCGTGCTTTTTGGGCAAGCCTGCGAATTCAAAGTCACCGGCCCGGGCTCCATGTCGGTCGAAGGCTACCTTTGCCACGACCAGTTGATCTACGATGGGACGGTACATCAAACCGTACCCTTCGGCTGTGCGCACAAGGCCGCCCATTTCCGGAACGACGGCTTGTTCACCGGCGTCATTGGCCCGGCGGGCATGGCTGGTGGGCTGACACAGTTCTCGTACTGCATGTTCGGCGGAGGCGAAGCGAGTCGCCGAGGGTTCCTCCGCTTCGGCGCCGACGTCCCGCGCAACCCAGGTTACATGACCACCAAGATCCTACCGGCGCTCGATGCCGACGAGTCAGGGCATTACGTGAGCCTCGTCGGTGTCAGCGTGGGCGCGCGCAAGCTTGAAGGGATCCGACCGGAGACGTTCGCTCGTGGCAAGGACAAGCAAGGAGGGTGCCTGATCGACCTTGGCACACCGCTGACGGTGATGGCCCAAGAGGCGTACGATGCCGTCGAGGAGGCCATGTGGTCAGACCTTCAGCGCCATGGAGTGGAGCGGGTGAAGCGACCTGGCTACGGCCTCTGTGTTCGTGCCTCTGAGGCGGTAATGGGGCGCCGCCTCCCGTCGATGTCGTTTCACTTCGCGGAGGAGGCTGTCCTGGCAGTCTCACCGGAGCAGCTATTCTTGATGATGGACGAAGAACATGGGCGAGTTGCGTGCCTTGCCGTGACGCCGGGACGTCGAACCATCATCGGCGCGTTGCAGCAAGTGGATACACGGTTCGTCTTTGACATTAAGGATTCCAAACTTTCCTTCGCGCCGGAGTTGTGCATTCAGGACAGCGTTGAGGCCGCTTAGATGATCAGTCCATGTAGTTCACATTCTTCTTGAAATAAAATCAAAGGAATTGCCTCAATGTATGCTCGTGAAATATAAGTGGTTTGTTAGAACATCTTCAGTCAGACCCCTACTCAAGCCCCTACTAAAAAAGTAAGGGATATGGGCAAAAAAAAAACCAGCTCCACCAATGCCTCTATTTGTGCCCTTACCCTAGGGAAGCCTCTCGAGTCCATTCTCTCACAGATGTATAGGGGCCGACCCCTACTTTTTCTCATTGCCTTCTTCCCCCACGCGCTGGCCACTGTTCATTCTTTTCCATCCGAGCACGCCACGACCAAGCTTCCTGCACGTATGAGCTCGCCGCACCATGCGCCGCCCCACTCTGCGTGCCAAGGCATTCAAAGCATATCTTCAAGATAAATTCCATCTCGGATGGCAGTTACACATAGCTCTTGCAGCCCAAATCTTCAAGATGCTGAGATAGATAGCTGACGTGAGGATAATCTCTATAAAGCTTCGCCGACCATGCGAAGAACTTGCCGTCGACACTCAACAAAACCATCACTATGGAGATGAAGCCGGCTATCAGTGTTGTTGCTATCGTGGTCATCGCACAACTTGCGCATCACCTCTCACACAGTGGCCACCATTTCTCACCCCACAACAACGACGACGCCCAGCGCCAGCCTAGCTGGTTTTAGCCTCGAGTTGGTCGCCTCCGATCCTGAGGGCCTCGGCCACGCCGTCGTCCACCGCGGCCGCGACGGCTTCCTGCATTTGCAGAGCCTCCACACCAACCTCGATGGCGCTAACTCCTCGGTGGCCAACGACACTGCCACCGCCACCCCACAACCTGACATGTACGCCCCGTTACGCCTGCCAAGTTCCGTGGTCGTTATTGTCGGCACTGGCCACGCGCAGCAGAGCTACCTCTTCAAGGTCAACCCCTCAAGCAACATGATATGGATGCAATGTGTGGGATGCAACCCACATTCCCCGCAACGCTACCGTCTCTTCGACTTCTCTGAGTCACCTACCTTCTACAACGTCATGGGCTCGGACCCGTACTGCCGACCACCTTTCCAGTCCGAGCTCTCCGGACAAGCTTGCAGTTTCAAAATCACTGGCCCGGGCTCGTTGTCGGTCAAGGGCTACCTCGGTCATGACCAGTTCATCTACGGCGAGAAGGTACATCGAAATGTTCCCTTCGGTTGTGCCTACAAGGCCGAACATTTCCAGAACGACGGCTTGTTCACAGGCGTCATCGGCCCGGCGGCCATGGCTCGTGGGCTGACACAATTCTCATACTGCCTCTTCGCCGGCGGCGAAGCGAGTCGTCGAGGTTTCCTCCGCTTCGGCTCTGACGTCCCGCGCAACCTGGGTTACAAGTCCACTAGGATCCTGCCGGCGCTCGACGCCCATGACTCGGGACACTATGTGAGCCTCGTCGGTGTCAGCGTGGGCACGCACAGGCTCAATGGGATTCGACCGGAGATGTTCGCCCGCCGTGAGGATGGGCATGGCGGGTGCGTGATCGACCTCGGCACGACGTTGACGGTGATGTCCCAGGAGGCGTATGAAGCTGTCTAGGAAGCCATATGGTCAGATCTCCGATGCCAGGGAGCATTGCGGGTGAAGCGGCCTGGCTACGGCCTCTGCGTCCGCGCCTCCGAGCCGGTAATGGGGCGCCGCCTCCCGTCGATGTCGCTTCACTTCGCCGAGGAGGAGGCTGTGCTGGCAGTCTCGCCGGAGCAGCTGTTCTTGAAGGTGGACGATGAACATGGGTGGGTCGTGTGCCTTGCCGTGAAGCCGGGACGTCGAACCGTCATCGGCGCGTTGCAGCAGGTAGATACGCGGTTCGTCTTCAACCTCAAGGACTCCAAGTTTTCCTTCGCGCCAGAGTCGTGCATCCTGGACAGCATCGAGGCCGCTTAGATAATCAATTCATGTGGTTCGCATTCCTCTTGAAATAAAATGAAAGGAATTGGCTCGATGTATGCTCATGAATTAATCTAAAATGTTGCTGCTTTATATCGTGAACAAATAGAATTCAAGCATTCTACCCAAGGTACATCAGGTTTTTCTCGTTAGCACAAACAAATTAAAAAACCAGCTAGAGAAAATTATCTACTCCTATATCAGTTTCGTTTCTCTATAAGCAAATTCGCTATAGGTAAATCTTGATCATGACTCGCCAGCCTTCCACAATGTGCTTGGCTTCTTTTCCAAAAGTTCTATACATTGCGATCTTCTCTCGATTTACGTTGTGGAACATCAGCGAGGCAGCTGTGTCGTATTCTACAGCCCCGACAGATTTTTTATGGTACTTCCCTACTAATATATCTTCAAGATAGTGTTGCATGCTAGGCATTCGAAGCATATCTTCAAGATAGAACTCGATGGCAGTTATAGCAGCTTCTGCAGCCCAAATCTTCAAGGTGCTGAGAGATAGACAATAACTGACGTGAGGATAAGCTCTACGTACTCTATATAGCTATGTGAATCGACAAAACCATCACCATAGAGATGAAGCCGGCTATCAGTTTTGCTATCGTCGGCACCGTACTACTCACTGCCACCATTGTCCACCCCACAAAGGCCACAACAACGCCCAACGCTACCCTGACCGGTTTTAGCATCCAGTTGGCCGCCGACCCTGAGGCCCTCGGCCACGCCGTCGTCCACCGTGGCAGCGACGGCTTCCTGCATCTGCAGAGCCTCCGCACCAACCTCGATGGCGCCAACTCCTCGGCAGCGAACGCCGCCGCCATCGCCACCCCACGACCCGACATGATGTTCAACCGGCCACTCCTGTCCGCGTACATCACTGTCGGCACCGGCAGAGGTACGCAGGTCTACCTCTTCAAGGTCGACCCCTCGAGCACCATGACATGGATGCAGTGCAAGGGATGCAACCCTCACTCACCGCAGGAAGGACCTCTCTTCGACACGGCTGCCTCGCCGACCTTCCACAACGTGCTGGGCTCGGACCCGTACTGCCAACCGCCTTTCCGGTCCGTGCTTTCCAAGTCACCGGCCCAAGGTCCATGTCGGTCGAAGGCTACCTCGGCCACGACCAGTTGATCCACGACGGGAACGTCCATCAACTCGTCCACTTCGGCTGCGCTCACAAGGCCATTCATTTCCAGAACATTAACAGATTTGCTGGTGTCATCGGCGTGGCGAACCTGGCTCGTGGGCTGACGCGGTTCTCGTACTGCCTCTTCGCCGGCGGCGAAGCGACCCGCCGGGGCTTCCTCCGCTTCGGCACCGACGTCCCACCCAACCTGCACTACATGTCCACCAGGATCCTGCCGGTGCACGGCGCCCATGTGTCGGGGCACTACGTGAGCCTCGTCGGCGTCAGCGTGGGCGCGCGCAGGCTCGGCGAGATCCGACCGGAGACGTTCACCCGCCACGAGGATGGACAGGGCGGGTGCGTGATCGATCTTGACACGCCGCTGACGGTGTTGGTTCAGGAGGCGTACGACGTCGTCGAGGAGGCCGTGTGGTTGGACCTCCGTCGCCACAGAGCGGAGCAGGTGAAGCGTCCCGGCTATGGCCTCTGCGTCCGTGCCTCTGAGGCGGTAATGAGGCCAGGGCCGTCGATTGGGAGGTGCCAGACGGTCAGCTAGCACCGGGCCACCCAATATGAGGGGCCACCAAATTTGAGTCCAATAAAGATTAATAAACTACACTTAAAAGCTAAAGCCCGAACTCCAGCTAGATAGAACACGAAGCGTGGTCGTCGCTGCATCCGTGTGTGCATTGATCCAGCTACGACGGTTTCTCTTCTCTCTTAGCTTCTTCGACGCGACGACGTCTGGAGGCCCTAACCGCCTAACGCTGCAATCGTTCATCGTCGGGACGTGGAGGGCTGCGGAAGTTGGGCCCTGCTGGCTATTTGCCCTGCTGCCGCGATCGACGACTCGACGTTCGGTGAGATGACAACTCCATTGATGGCGCTAGTTCCGCAGCACGGCACCGGGTTACTAACATCACTCATCAGAGATCAAATTAGGGCCTCCATTTTGTGTTTCGCACCGGGGCCACCTAAACTCAGAGACGGCCCTGAATGAGGCGCCACCTCCCGTCGCTGTCGCTTCACTTCGCCGAGGAGGAGGCTGTGCTAGTGGTCTCGCCGGAGCAGCTGTTCTTGATGGTGGACGATGAACAGGGGCGGGTAATGTGTCTTGCCGTGACGTCGGGACGCCGAACTATCATCGGAGCGTTGCAGCAGGTGGATTTGCGGTTTGTCTTCGACCTCAAGGACTCCAAGCTTTCCTTCGCGCCGGAGTCGTGCATCCAGGATAGTGTCGAGGCCGCTTAAATGATCAATTCAAGAATCACTAGTTCTCGATGAAAATAAAAGTGGTTTCTATGGGGTACTCGAAAAGAACTAATGGTTCTTCCTCATCGATATATCGTGAGGTGTTAATATAAAACTTTATTGTGAATAAATAATAATTCAAACAATCAGATTTCTCGTCAGCACAAACAAACAAGCTTGAGAAAAATATCTTGGAAACATAAACTTGTATTATTTGTCTAGTTAAAAATTCTATATAAATATATAGCAACTTAATATTTCAAGTAGCACAAAACAATATCAACTTGTTAGCATTAATTTATGTAAAGAACGAATGACAACTTTAAGGCTGTTATAACTTTTATGAAGGTTAATAACAACTTATCTAGGAACAAAGCACCACTTTATGTAGAGATAATTTAGCAACTTATGTAGATATTTTATACATATCACACTTTCATTAAAAATATAAGTTAGTAGTAATCTTTGTATATATTTGTGATATGTTTACACAGAAGTTGGCACACATTTAATATAAAATTGGCTCCTATATTTCATCATAAATTGCTAGAGTATAAAAATTATGTCAAAGCATATCCATTATGGCCTAGTTTTGTATATTTGTTGCAACGAATATAAGGCAAAAGTTCATTTTTTAACATGAAACTATCGAGTTTTGTTTTGACTATCAAACTCTAAAACCAGAAATCTCTGACCACTCAACTCGTAAAATCATTGATATTTAGCCATCCATCAATTTTGGTGCATGATTTTGCTGACAAAGATGCCACAATGCGATCAGAATAAAAAATGGATCAGAGTGCCGTCTGAAGAATCTCTTTCCTATTATGTATCGGAGTGGCTGTTGAGATTACTGGATAGCATTCATCCTGATCCAGGGGAATGCTTTGCTCTTCTACTTTGGAGGACATGGTTTGTAAGGGATGAAATGGTGGACAATGCAAGATCAATTCCAATATATGTTTCTCTTGGATTCCACCAAGTCCAGGAAACCAACCATAAAGAGAAAGTATGGATTCTGTCACAAGCTGAACTAAGGGCAAGCCCAACGCGACATGCAAAAAGCAGTAGTGCAAATGCGCCCAGGCAGTTCTCTTCCAAACGCAGGTGCCCATCTATTCCGACACAACGTCACAGGGTCCCTTGCTTTTCCTGTCTTCTTTCCTTGTCTCCGTCTCCTTCTCTCTCCTGTGGCAATAGTGGCTTCTGCAGGTCACTCTATGGTGTGCAGAGCACCTGCTTTTATGCCACATGGCATCCGAGCCTAGGTGGCCTGACAGGGCTATCAATGAAACCACCACGTTGGGCATGCTCTAAGGAGACAGAGAAAAGAAGAAAGTAAAATTAAGAACAAGAAGTGGGAACTCCAGTGCAGATTCTCACGAGCATAAACGACTCTCGCCCCGCAGGGCGCGCCGCCGGTCTGATCTCGCCATGCCGCCCACCTCCGACCTAGCCAGTCACAGATCCTTGCTCCCCTTCTCTCCAGCCTCCCTCCAAGCCCAGGAGCTCCTCCACCCCCTCAACGTGCGGCGAGATCGAGATGGCTCCCGCAACCTCCCACCGCACTGACCCTATGAGCCCACCGCCGGCCGCTGCTCCGGCGCCGGCGGCTACCACAGCCACCCCCAAGCCCCGACCCACCAGTGAGGCCCCTCTCCCCTTCCTTTCCCCCTGGGCGACACCTTTGCTTCCGTCTACGGGACGCTCGAAGCTCCGCCGGTGGACGGAACCCGACGAAGACTCCGACGATGACGACCTCCTGGAGATGGAGGCACCCACCTACCGTGATGCCACCATCCACGAGCTGCAGCAGGCGGTGCCCGACGACGCCGGCCAAGGACCGTCCAACCGCGTCGCCATCCCACCCAGCCCCACCCCCTCCCCGTCGAGGAGGGTGAGCCCTGGCAGTGCAGGCAGGGAGGCCGAGGCAAGGGCGCGGACGGTCCTACGCCACGCGGAGGTTCGCCTGACGGCCGAGGCGCGGACCCGCTCGGGGCGCCGTCGCAACCGTCACCATCAGCGGAGCCGCCCCCCAGCCCAGCTCGTCCATGGGCTGCTGGTTCGTAGGCGCGACGACCGCCCTCTGGCCAGACGCGATGGGGGCCGCCGTACTCCCGTGCACCAGCGCCTCGGCCGGCGCGTCACCCCGCCAGACGCAGACGGGTGGCAGCGCGTCCTCACCCGCGACGAGCGTGTCGACGAGGCCGCCCGACGCCAACCGCGACCGCCGCGCTCACGGCCGCCTCCACCCCGGCCTCTCCCCCAGGCACTCGCCGGCAAGTGTCTCAACTGCCTCTCCTGCAGCCACCGGCGCGCGGACTGCAGGATGCCTACCCGTTGCCTGCGGTGTCGTGGACTCTGGCACCATGCCAGGGACTACAAGCGGTGGAGGCAGCAGAAAGCGTGCTCGTGGCGATTTCAGTGATGAGAACATCCGGCCAAGACGCTTCACCGGGGTGAGGCAGTCCAACCCGGGAACCCTACGCTCCCACGATGCCATCACACCGGATCCGTCGCGTCGTCCTGACTGCCCTATCAGTGGCGACGCCCAGGAACCAATGGTCATCGACAACAGCGATGGCCTACCACCAAGCCACCCAAGCCTGCGACCGCGAGAGCTGCCCTGCTTCTTCGATCGGGACGACAACATCCGCGGGGAGGAGGCCCGTCTCCGTCTTGCCCTCATCCAGGTGGGAAGCACCGCCCCGGTGACGATGGATGACGCGCAGCATGCCGTCGAAGCAATCGACGGCGTGGTGGCGAACGATGTTCGCATTGTCGCGGCGAGCTTCCTGGTTGTCTGCTCCATGCAGGCAGCGCGGGATGCAATCTTCCGCGCGGGCATCGTTCACCTCCCATGTGTGGCTAACGCCTCGCCGCGCGCCGTCTTGCCCTCGACTTCGCCGTCGCCGACAACATTCGATGGCGCCGGTGGTGGAGTTGCCCACGATCGACGGCACGTTGCCTGGGAGCTAGCCGATGGTCACGTGACCAACGGTCAAGTCGATCGACCCGCAGCAAAGCTCCTTACCCATAAAGGAAAAGCTACAAAGGAGAGCAACGGCGAGGTGGATAACCCTATCCCCACGCCCTCAAAGGCTGACAAGGACCACGCGGAGGCTGTTGTCTTGTGTTCTGGCCGAGACAACGGGCAAACCACCAGCTCAATGGCGGATCCCGTGAATACTGCACCCCACCAAGAGCCACGGATGGATGCGACTCGCGACTCGGGCATAGACCAGGCACCTGCGCTGCTGCTGATCGAGTCTGAGTTACCCGCTGTGGGAATGATGCAGCTGGATCCGGCCCAATTAGCTGCCGTCGATGAACCGGCCTCTGCAGACACACTGCAGCTAGATCAGTTCTCAGAGCTAATCACCAAGTGCATCTCCACTCCACTCCACTCCACTCCTGCCGAAGCCAACGAGGAACATGGTGCCAGCGGCCACCTCCACTCCCCTCGAGCCGAAGCAAGTGCTGAACAACGTGCCAACGGCTAGTGCTGCAAAGCCCATGCACAACAGTTAGCCAAGATCCCCGTCGCTCGCCGTGGCGAGGTGCTACTTATGCGGCGCTTTGATCTTGCGACAGCTGAACAAGGAGGCCAGGCAACAGGAACCGTAGACTGCGTGTTCGACAACGGGGTCCCCCGTGGGCACGCCGAGAAGGTGATGGACATGTTCCCTCTTAGGAGGGCAGACATGGGTGGGCGGCTTTCAGGCGCAAGCATCGCTCGATCGCTGATAAGGTTGGCTGTTTAGTGAGTAATACGCCAATAGGACCTATGATTCTCAGAGTTGAGTTGTTTGTTCCATGTAATAGTCCAGTAAGTGTGTGGTAGCGTGGCTCAAGCACGCGTTGTAACAAAACTCTTTCATTCTTCTTAATACAATGATGCGCAGCTCTCCTGCGTATTCGAGAAAAAAAAACAAGAAGTGGGAACCCCCTCCAAATGGCTGGGTGAAGATAAATGTAGATGGAGCCTACTCAGCGGACTCTCAACGAGCAGGTGTAGGGATAATCATTCGTGATGAAGTCGGCAGAGTTATCCTATCAGCTTGGAGAGTTATCTTTGATGCAACATCTGCAGAGGAGGTAGAGTTGATAGCCTGCAAGGAAGGTATCATATTAGCGGCAGAAATGCAGAATGGTGTGTGTTGTGGTGGGGAGGGGGGGAAGGCAATTGTTGAGTGTGATTGCTCAGAAGCCAACAAAGCTTTGTCGATGGGTGTAAAGAATAAATCCTCATTTGTTTTTGTGATCAGAGAGACCTTGCAAGCTGGTACTAGTTTGTCGGAAATTTGTGTTGGCACAGCTGGCGAAACGTACTTTACATACTGCAGTATGGCGTACGCAGGTTCCCCTGTGTGTCAGGTCTATGGTTACCCAGGAGTGTATTGTTGTTCATGAGTAGCTCTCTTTTAAAAAAAATAAATAAAAAATGATAGTCGAAATGAAAATTATCATATTTTAATGGATGAAACAAATTAAGAAGATCAATGGCCCATCCATTTGGCCCAAATGCGTCGCTCTAGAGGCCCATCTAACCCAACCATTTCGGCAACTTCGCGACTCCTCTTCGCCGACCAACACCCCAGACGCCCAGACCCAGGGAACTGCCCCTCCGATCCCGCACGCCGCCGCCGCCGCTGCATCGCCACCGGCACGGTAGCCATGTCCAACCCCGGCTCGTCCCCCACCTCCGCCCCCTCTCACCAAGACCACGAGCACACCCCTCTCTGCCGCTCTTGCGGCGCGGCCACCACGGCGCCGACGCCGGCACCCTGGTCGGGGACATCCGACTCCCCGCCGCCGGCGTACCGCCCGATCCGCCTTCCGGCCATCAACGCGCCCACCAACACCGCCGCCATCGTCCTCTCCCCAGTCCCGCAGCCACTGCCGGTGCCTCTCGCCGCGCCGCCCCACGCCTTCCAGGTCCCCGCCAAGCGGATCACCTCCCCAGACGACATCGCCCGCTTCCACGCCTCCGTCCACGGCCGCCACTTCCTCGGCTTCGTCGCCGCGCTATCTGCCTCCGTCCATGGCCGCAAGCTCTCGGACCCGCTCCCGGCTCCGCCGTCCCCAGCCGTCTCCTCGCTCCTCGATCTGATTTCAGCTCTCGCGGCATTCGTCGCATCCACCCCGCCGCTCCCGCACAACTCCCGCTACGGGAACCCGGCCTTCCGCCTCTGGCATGAGAAGCTCTCTGACTCCGCCGGTGACTTGATCGCGGGGATCATTTCCACCGCCGCGTCCCCAGCGGACCTCGACGGCGCAGAGGTCGAGCTCGCGCCGTACCTACTCGACTCCTTCGGCAACGCCACCCGCATCGACTACGGGACGGGGCACGAGACCTACTTCGCCGCCTTCCTCTATTGCCTCGCCAGGCTCGGGCTCATCGCCGAGTCCGACTACCCTGCCGTCGTGCTGCGCGTCTTCGCGGCCTACCTCAACCTCATGCGTACGCTGCAGGACACGTACCAGCTGGAGCCTGCGGGCTCACATGGTGTGTGGGGCCTTGATGATTTCCACTTCCTGCCCTTCATATTTGGGGCTGCGCAGCTTATCGATCACAAGTACATGAAGCCCAAGTCGATTCACAACCCAGATATCTTGGAGAACTTCTCCAATGAGTATATGTACTTGGCATGTGTCGCATATGTGAAGAAGATAAAGAAGGGGCCCTTTGCAGAGCATTCACCGATGTTGGATGATATCAGTGGTGTGCCGAATTGGAAGAAGGTGAATAGTGGGCTGCTCAAGATGTACAAGGCCGAGGTTCTTGAGAAAGTGCCGATCATGCAACATTTCCTCTTTGGTTCGCTAATCAAATGGTACGACTAATTCTTTTTCTTGTGATGTATTTGGTGCCCATGAATTGATCTTGTTAGTTCCAACATACAACAAGTCTTTCTAGAGTAGGGAATGGCTGACAAACCTGCTGAATTGAGCAGTAAGTAATTCAGCTATGTTTCAAGAATGTGATTTTATCAATTGGGTTCACTGGATATAGTCAATTAGTCATACAGCAATTTAGCGAAGTTTTTATTACAATGCAGATTGCTTGTTTTCTTTGCATTTATCTGGCATTGCATTGTTGGAATTAGGGAAAATTCTGCGGTGATCCAGTAGCTTGTTTTTCCTGGTAGGCTAACTCTAAAGATTTGCAGATCCATGGTCTGAGAGAGATGGCCAAAATGGTTGCTTACTTGCTTTTATCTTAACCTCCAAACCCTTCTGTTTCCAATTTCTGTGGTATCTCTTACTATTGTTGTATAGCCCCTTTGTTGGATATACATCCAAAATTAATGTGATTGATAACCAATTGGCTGTGTTAAGGGCCAGTTAAAAGAGTAGAACTGTTCAGACCCAAGTAAGGTTATGGACTGAAGCATTGCGAGTAAACAGTCTTTTGATAAAGTATTTTGAAGGTTTTTTATGGATGAAAGCAGAAAAGGCGACTTGAAGTTGAATTCATATGATTTACTGGAAGATAGGTATCTGTCCCTAGCATGATCAAATGATATGCTTGAAGATGTTTGTGGAACGTTGTGATGCTAAATCAACTAGCATAGCATAGCATTTTATTACTGAATAGTTCTTTCCGGTCCTTGGTGAGATCCTGGATTGCCCTAGCTAGAAGGTCACCCTTATGTTAGATAAGATCAGCATGTCCTTTTTATCATATCTTGGTTATATTTTGCATATCATTTGGTTCAGATGCTTAGAATAGTCATGTTTGCTGTGGGTCGTTCCTTGAATGCATAAGGTAATGCTTGAGCTGATAGGAATCTGTCTAGCATGTTTTCTTGATGGCAATGTGCTGCATTTTCCCTTCATATTGTTTCTGAAACATGAATTAAAAATATTAGCATGTAGCTAGTCCTTTTAATGCAATTATTTTATTTACTCTATGTGCTCTTGGCTTTCTAGTTTCTACTTTCTAGGATTCTATTGTCTTAATCAATTGTATGAGTTTGTCACATTTTGGTTCACGGAATGGAATAAGGTACCACTGCCCCATTCTGCATGGCTCAACTTTGTTTGGTTGCCGATTGAAAGCCACAGGGTACATGAATCTAGTTTGACAAGTTTCACGTCTAACACTCTTTACCCAATTTTCCATGAAGTATGTTGTATTGCCCATATCACAGAGCCATCATAAGTATCGTTGTTTCTCACAAAGCCATCATAAGTTTCGTTGTTTTAGCTACGGTATGTGCTTTATTTTAGGACAAAAACACAATTGCATAGGTAGCCAAGATCAGCACTGCCAAAACGTTTCCCCTGGTTTTTAAACTGCTCCAGCTGAGAAGAGGAGTTCTGGAGATCTAGCTCAAATTTTGAACTAAATCCAAAAAACTTTCTATCTGACAAAACACCATAATTTGTTGATAGAATGATAGAGATGTTATTTTATGATTGATAAATATCTTGGGTGCGTGTTGATAGCTGGCAGTACAAATTAACTGTTACTAATATAACTATTGTATACTGATGCCTGATGTAGACCATTGTTTTCTTACTCTTGCTTTTATGGTCAGGAGACTTGCTGATGAACATTTGTTTTATGTGTTCCATTTTTCAGGGAGGAGTAATACCATCTAAAGAAACTCACCATGGTCTGTGAGAGCTGTGTGATGTGAGGACTAGTTGTACAGTGATGCTGCTCAGAGTCTGTAGAAAAAAGACCTGTAGAAGGTCATTTTCCATCTAGAGGGAATGAGCTTTCTGCATGTTTGCGTGGCGGGCCATCACACTACGCTTCAAATTCTGGGGACTTTCACCTCCTGCTCAGCTTACATTATCTGGATTCCGGAGTAGTAGCAGAATAAACTCCTTGGGTGGAGGCTTTTGCTGTAGACGACGAGAGCAGTGGAGCAGTTTTTCTTTTTCTTTTTTCTTTTTTCTTTTTTCTTTTTGGTTAAGAATCAGTATTGCTGTATTGTATGGAAGTCCAAAGGTGTGAATTTGCACTGTTCTCTAACTTCAATTGACCTTGACGAATTGTGCTTGGCAAAATGGAAATGCAAAATTGGTCTGTAACACCGAAACGATGCCATTTTCAGAAATACCTCGTCAAATGCCATGGAAACGGTTATATTGAACTAGCATTTTGTCACGTTTTGCTGCAATTAAGATAAAGGAAATCAAACTTAATTTTTTTCAGCATTTTAAAATGCCACGAAGAGATTCAAACAATGTTGAGTATACATGTCCAACGGGCCGTGCCGGCCCGGCACGACGGCCCACTATGCCGGGCTGGGCCGCAGCCCGTCGTGCCGACCGTGCCGTGCCACCACCGTGCCGCGGCCTCGGCCCACGGCCCGGCCCATGGCCGATTGACCATGTCGTGCCGCCTGTTGGCACGGCGGGCTTTTCTCGTGCCGTGCCGGCCCATGACCCATCAACATTCAGACTTTTAAAGATTCACAAATTACAACTACATAATCATATAAAAGTTCTATTCAAGTATTCAACATTCAAGATTTCAAGCAACAATGCAAGATTTTAGAATCACATATTCACATTCAGACATTCATAGTATCACATATTTTGATATTCACATACTCACCTTGGAGGCATCGGGCCGGCACCGGGCCGACCATTTTACCGGGCCGTGCCCGTGCCGTGCCACGGGCCGAGGTGGCGGCCCATGGCCCGCACGACGGCTCGGGACGGGCCGGCCCGGGCCCGCTGCCGCCGTGCCATGGGCCGGACCAAAACCCCGTGCCGTGGGCCGGGCCAGCGGGCCTCGGGCTGCATGGCCAACTCTAATGTTGAGGACTTTGAGGATCCTGAAACCTCCTCCAGCCCCGTCGTCTACCTCGGATCGGAACTGCGGCAACCTTTTCCCACGACCTCCCCACGGCCTTGCTTCCATCTCCGTGCACGGCCTCGTATCGGTAGGATGCGATAGACCCGTGGGTGAGTCACATAGCGCGCACCGCAATGACCCTTGTCAATGGCCCAAAATCCGCCGCCGCGTTCTTCTCCTCCCTGCTCCAGAGCTGCATCAGCTCCAACTCCTTCCGGCAAGGCAAGTCCGTGCACCACCGGATCATGCTCGCGTCCACCGACTTGCCTCCGGACCTCCACCTCAGCACCAAGCTCGTCATCTTCTACTCCCACTTCGGCGACGTCGCGTCCGCCCGCAGGGTGTTCGACGGGATGCCGCACCGGAGCGTGGTGTCCTGGACGGCCATGGTCTCCGGGTACGCCAAGAACGGCCGGCCCCGAGAGGCGCTGGAGTTGTTCGCGCTCATGCTCCGGTGCGGCGCCAGGCCGAACCAGTTCACGTTCGGGAGCGCGGCGAGAGCGTGCGCGGGCGCCCAGTGCACGAGGAACGGGGAGCAGGTGCACGCGTGTGCGGCCAAAGGGCGGTTCGCGGGGGACATGTTCGTGCAGAGCGCACTCATGGACATGCACCTGCGGTGCGGGTCAGTGGAGGATGCGAGTCGGTTATTTGCGGAGATGGAGAGGAAGGACGTGGTGGCTTGGAATGCCCTGGTCAGGGGGTTTGTGGAGCGCAGGCATTACAATGATGCGCTTGGACTGTTCTCATCAATGCTGAGGGATGGTATGTTAATCATCTTCTATTCACTGGCATATTGGCATAGAATATTTTGCTTATCTTATTCGCCACAAAATCACACGCCCCCTTGTACCCTTAGCATGTCGCTAGAGTAAATTATGTCTATTCTAGTGAAAAGGGTAGCAAATGCATGATAATCTAATCCGAAAACTATGCGCTGGCAAATTGTAAATTTTCTTTTCCTATATAATAGATTAAATGGAGTCATTGATACTGCTAGTGCTAAGTGCTAAATGCAACATTTCTGTATATATGAATATTGGTAACTAGGTGTACATTAATCGTTTTCAATGACTCATCGCCAATTTCTTCAGTCTGTTTTAATTTATTTATTATGCTATTTTCCCTTCTTATTTGCCGTTCAATATATGCTATAAATTTCCGTTTTGTTTGGATTGCCATTGCCAATTACTCACATCAATAATAAATTGACAGCCATGGTGCCTGACCATTTCACATTTGGAAGTGCTCTGAAGGCTTGTGGAGCAACGAGCGTGCTTTCCAATGTGGAGTTAATTCATGCTTGTGTCATCAAGCTGGGTTATTGGGATGAAAAGGTTGTTACTGCATCACTTATTGATTCTTATGCAAAATGTCGGAGCTTGAGCAGTGCAAGGGTGATATATGACTCAATCTGTGAACCAGACCTTGTGTCATCTACTGCACTGATCAGTGGGTACTCTATGGATATAAACCACAGCGAAGATGCAATGAAGCTGTTTTGTAAGATGCATCGCGAAGGTTTAAGAATTGATGGTGTTCTTTTAAGTTCTTTGCTTGCCATTTGTGCTAATATATCATCAATAAAACTTGGGACACAAGTTCATGCTTATATGTGTAAGAAGCAACCTATGGGTGATGTGGTATTGGACAATGCTCTAGTTGACATGTACGCAAAAGCTGGAGAATTCTCAGATGCCAGGCATGCTTTTGATGAAATGCCCCACCGAAATGTGATTTCTTGGACTTCACTTATTACTGCCTGTGGGAAAAATGGTTTTGGAGAAGATGCTGTGACCCTTTTCGACAGGATGGAGGAGGATGGTGTAAAGCCAAATGATGTGACATTCCTTGCTCTTCTGTCTGCATGTAGTCACTCTGGTCTTACGAACAAAGGGATAGAGTATTTTACTTCCATGATGACCAAGTACGGTATCAATCCAAGAGCAGAGCATTATAGCTCTGCTACTGACCTTCTTGCTCGTGGAGGTCAGTTGGAAGATGCATGGAAGCTTGTTCAGAAGATGAACACTGAACACAACTCATCGATGTATGGTACAATGCTTGGAGCTTGTAAAATATATGGAAATGTGCCTCTTGGAGAAACTGCAGCCAAGAATCTTTTCAGTATGGATCCTGAGAGTTCTGTAAACTATGCTGTTCTTGCAAACATGTATGCAGAGTCATGTTTATGGGAAGATGCTAGGACGACCAGAAAATTATTGGCAGAAACATCCAGAGGAAAAGAAGTTGGTTGTAGTGCCATATGAGATGGGTATGGTTGATGGAGACAATTGTTGGTGTTGGCTATCTGCCTGTTATAGATGGTAGAAGAGGCTGAAATCTGAACCATCTTTCAACCATGGTTGAGAACCCCAGGGGAACATGAGACCTTACACACATGAGCCTCTTCAACTTGCAAGATCTGAGCTTACATCGCCCTTTCAATGAAACAATAGGGAATTTGCGACTTTTCAGCAGCCATCATGTTGGTCCATGGTAAGCACATCCTGTACTTCGTAGTAAAACAGAGATGCAGTTTGTTTGTTTTGCTATGCCTGATATTTAGGTTCCTTTTGAATGCATATATTGTGACTATTGCTTTATTTTGCGATTTACATTTTTTAATCCTAAATCATATACAGTGCTACAAATTCCTTTGTTACTCTGTCTAATATTCGTTCGGAAGAACATGATTATGATCTGTGTTCCTTTCCTTTGTTTTTCAAGTTGTCTGCATAGGTTTGACACCTCTAGGAAATTAAGAACAGTTATTTGACCAAGAGTCATTGAGGACCTACATTCTAGATTCGTAATCTTCTGGAGTCATCTAGATCTTTCATTTATGTGTACTGCAGATGGAAATCCAAGGTTAGAAGTGTTTGTGAATGACATGGAAATCTCTTTTTTTTTTTTTGCTGTTTACTGTTTAGGGCTCAGTTTTTTGTATGATATAAATATGCAGTAAGTAAAGAGAGCTTTTAACTGCATTTGTTGTGTCATAAAATGGACTTGTTGCTGATCTAATTGTGCTATGAAGGGTCCGTGACGCTTCTATTCTTCTGAATTTTTTGTCATCATCATGATACCTTCAGCTTGTGAGGCGCTGTCACAATTGAGCATGTCAGTATAAGCTGGGTGAACCCTGCCCTGGGGTTGTTGTTCAGTGCTGACACCCTGGATGATATCCAGGATCTGCTGCCGGGATGCTGTTTTCCTGGTAAGTACTAGCAGAGCTAGTCATTATCTTGGTTTTAAGCTAGAAAGGTTAAAATGTCTAAAATATATTGGGAAACAGACGTCAATTAGG